>CM014274.1:29606999-29637215 GCA_004135705.1 Alloteropsis semialata | reverse complement strand
TTGAGGTGCTCAAAGAGAAGAACTCGGATCTTGAAGGAAGACTGGCTGACCTGACCGCGCGTCTTGAAGCATCAGAAAAGCGCAGTTCGTCCCTGGAGTCCAGGCTGATGGAAGGTGCCTGCGTTGCCGCAACTCACACCATCGGGGCTTTGAAGAGCCATCTCCCTGATCTGGACGTTGCTCTGCTCTCCAAAGGCTTCAAGTGCTCGGCGTCAGAAGCTGAGGAATTGTTTGATAGTCTTACCCCACTGGTGGAACCATTTGTCAGAAAGCTTGGTCTCCATCTGAGTGATTCGGAAGAATCACCCTGAACATTTGTGCAGAATTCCTGTAATAGGGCAAAACTTATGCAGTTTAGAATGCGGTTATATTTTACTAAACATATGCTTGCATGTTTTGTGCGTAAATCTTAGAGCTTGATCGGTATTTTCATGGATCTTTTTAACTGATAGCTTTGTCATAGCCAAAAAGTCCCGTTACCATAAGCTATTTTAGAATTGTTTAGTTGCTGAGACACGGGCGGCCTTCTGAACTGTGTAATTCCTTGTAGTCATGGTGTTCGGTAATTTTAGCGTCTGGCTAACTTTCTTGAATTAAAAAGTTCGTTTCTTGCGTGGTAGTAGTACCGTAGTAGCCCCCGGGCTCTTTTACAGTCATGCTGGCATGCTGAAAAAGAGTCTAGAAGTACAAACTGCAAGAAACTTCCCGATCAAATGGGGAGCCCCCGAGCGTATAGCTCGGGATGCATAGAATAGGTCTGAAAAGAAAACTTTCAGCATGGTAGTCCCCGGCTCTTTGTTAGTGTATGTAATATGATAACAAAGAGTAGAAACAGAATAGAAAAATAGAAAACCCAGCCCCGAGCATAAAAGCGAGGGTGAGTAGGGTATATAGAACTTATCTTTTTTTTTTGTTTTTGGCGCTGTAGGCGACGCAGACGACGGTTTATACCTGCCAAACCTGATGGTTGGTCTAGAACTGTGCACGATCTTCATTGTTTAAGCGTAGAACCTACGTAGTTGATCCATATTCCACGTGTTTGGCAGTACGTCCCCATCTATCTCTGCGATCCTGTAGGCTCCTGGTCGGGCGATATCTACGACAATGTACGGTCCTTGCCATGGAGAGGACAATTTATTTTTGTCCTTGGTGCGTTGATCCAGTTTGAGCACCATGTCCCCAATGCATAGGCTTCGTTGTCGAACATTAGCATCGTAGTATTGTCGCAATTTTTGCTGATATTGAGCTACTCTAAAAGCAGCTGCGTCGCGAGCCTCCTCCAGGAGGATTAGCTCATCAGTACGCCTATCAGGCTCTTCAGTTTCTGAAAACATTGCCAGGCGAGGGGCTTGTAGTCGGATGTCGGATGGTAGAATCGCCTCCGCTCCATACACCAAGAAGAAAGGTGTTTCGCCTGTTGCCCGATTCATAGTGGTCCTCATTGACCAGAGTACTGTCGGGACTTCATGAATCCAGCGCTTGTCGTAAGCTTGCAATCTGTTAAAAATCCTCTTCTTGATGCCCTGGAGCACGATGCCATTGGCACGTTCTACTTGCCCGTTTGTCTTCGGGTGGTTTACCGATGACCGATCATGCTTGATCCCGTGGTCGTAGCAAAAATCATAAAACTTTTTACTTTTAAACTGTGTTCCATTATCGGAGATTATCCTGTTCGGGACACCGAATCGTACGACAATACTCCGTAGGAATTTGACAGCGGCCTCTTTAGTAATTTTCTGAACAGGCTCGGCTTCAACCCATTTTGTAAACGTGTCAATGCCAACGAACAGAAATCTGTATCCCCCGACAGCCCTTGGAAAGGGCCCGAGGATGTCTATACCCCATGTGGCAAAGGGCCATGATAAGGGTATAGTATTTAAAGCTTGCGCAGGTTTAGTCTGTTTTCGTGCGAAGAATTGACATGCCTCACACTTTTTCACTAAATCGCTTGCGTCTTGAAGAGCTGTAGGCCAGTAGAAGCTCTGTCGAAATGCTTTCCCTGTTAGATATCGGGGAGAAGCATGTGATCCACAGATTCCTCCGTGAATGTCGTGGAGCAAACTAATGCCCTCGGTCCGTGTGATGCATTTGAGGAGCATTCCATTGCGGGTTAGCTTGTATAATCGCCCGTCAACCAATTGATAGTTCTTGGCTTTACGATGGATTTTCTCCAATGTTGCATCATCGTCCGGAATAGCTTGGTTTGTGAGGTACACCCGGATTGGATCCATCCAGTTCTCCTCGTTTCCAACTAGAGCGGCAGCTCGGGCCGTACCGACCAACATAGATTCCTTGACGGATTCGTTGGTTGTAGAAACTAATCCCTTGGCGGGTTCAGTTTTCAGGTTCGGTAATGAAACCGACACAGATGGTTTAGTAAGAACTTCAAGTAACACATTACCTGGGAGCCGTGTGCGTTCTGCAGCTGCCTTTGCTAGCTTATCTGCGTCGCCATTGAATTCCCTCTTCACGTGCTGTACTTCAAGCCCATCAAATTTGCTCTCCATCCGCCTATATGCTTCCAAGTATTTGGCCATGACCTCGTTCCGCGCACTATACTCTTTCATGACTTGCTTTGCAGCTAACTCGGAATCCCCTTTCACGAGCAGCCTTCTAACACCAAGAGATGCAGCTATGCGGAGACCTGTCAACAGTCCTTCATACTCGGCAACATTGTTAGTAGGAGTTGGATCAACAAAATTGATTTGCAAAGCATACCTAATGACGTCATTGTGTGGTGAAATCAGGACCACCCCAGCCCCCGTGCCTGCTCTGCAAAATGCTCCGTCATAGAACATTGTCCAGTGTTCGGGATTTTGGGCAGCTTCTTCAGGTTCGGGGTTAGTCCATTCTGCGATGAAATCTGCCAGAGCCTGCGATTTGATGGCAGTTCTGGGTACGAATTCAACGTCGTAAGCCCCCAGCTCCACAGACCATTGTGCGATCCTACCCACGGCATCTCGATTATGTAAAATGTTGCCTAGGGGGTAAGTTGACACAACCTTGATCTTGTGGCTCAGAAAATAATGCTTGAGCTTCCTGGAAGTCATTAGTACAGCATATAATAATTTCTGAATCTGAGGGTACCTTGTTTTGGCATCGTGTAACACCTCGCTTACAAAGTAAACGGGATGTTGTGTTGTAGACTTTTCTGTTGGTCTTTCGACCACCAAAACAGTGCTGGCAACAGTTGGTGTCGCTGCTACGTACAACAGCATCTCTTCTTGTGGCTTTGGCGGGACCAGCATGGGCATTTTCCGTAGGTACTGTTTGAACGCCTGGAACGCCTCTTCTGCTTCTGCCGACCACTCAAAACGATCAGTTTTACGTAGCAATTTGTAAAATGGCATACCTCGTTCGCCTGACTTGGACACGAATCGACTTAGGGACGCCATCATTCCTGCCAACTTCTGGACCTCGTGGCGGCTGCGTGGAGACTTCATGTCGTCGAGTGCCCTGATCTTATACGGATTCGCCTCTATACCTCGTTGGGAAACAAGGTAACCGAGGAGCTTACCCGATGATACACCAAAGGTGCATTTGGCGGGGTTGAGCATCATCCTGTTTTTACGCAAGTTGTTGAATGTTTCGGTTAAATCAGCGATTAAATCGCCCTTTAACTTACTTTTCACAACAATGTCATCTATGTATGCCTCCACATTACGGCCGATTTGGCCTTCAAGAACAATGTGAACACATTTTTGATAAGTGCAACCTGCGTTTTTCAGACCAAAAGGCATCTTTATATAGCAATAAACACCGAAGGGAGTTACAAATGCAGTTTTCTCCTCATCGTCGATGCACATGCTGATTTGGTGATACCCCGAGTAGGCATCTAGAAAACAAAGCAATTCGCATCCAGAGGTTGAATCTACAATTTGATCTATCCTAGGTAATGGGTACTCATCCTTCGGGCAAGCTTTATTCAGATCTGTGTAGTCCACGCACATCCTCCACGTTCCGTTGGGCTTCTTGACCATGACTGGGTTCGCCAGCCACTCCGGGAAAGGGACCTCTCGAACGAAGCCGGCTTTGAGTAGTCGGTTGATTTCTTCGTTAATGGCGTCTCGCTTCTCCGGGGTATATCTCCTTTGCTTTTGCTTGACTGGTCGGACGCCAGCTCGTATGCCAAGCTTGTGCTCGATTACCTCCCTGGGGATCCCGGGCATGTCAGATGGTTCCCAAGCGAACACATCTGCGTTTGCCCGGAGGAAGGCAATGAGCTCGAGTTCCTATTTGTCACCCAGGCCAAGGCCCACCTGGGTGGTCTTGGTCGGGTCTGCCTCATCAAGGATTACTGCCTTCGTGCCCGGCTCGGGGCGTCTGGCAGGTGGCTCGACTGGTGAGGCGTTGGCCGGCGACTCGCCAGCTGCTTGTGGCGGCGTCCCCCTGAGTGGGGTCTGGTCCACCACGGTTTGCCCTTCAGCGGGACGGTTGTCAGCTCCCTGTCCGCCGACGAGCTCCTGGTCGGGTACTTCTTTCCCCTTGGCCCTTGATCGGTCTTCAGCTGCTCGGGAGGTTTCAGCCAATGCGCCCTTGGTGGCAGCCTTGGGCTGGCTTTTTGTCTTTTTCTTGGCAGGTTCGGCAGCCTTGGCTGGTTCCTCCTCGTCCCCCTTGATCATGTCCAGGGTCTTCATGTCGCACTGGACCGCGCCTCTGCGATCGCCGCTGACGGTGATCGGACCCAACGGCCCTGGGACCTTGATCATGGAATACGCAAAGTGAGCGACCGCCATGAATTTCTTCAGAAACGGTCGGCCCAAAATACAGTTGTAGGCCGACGTGATGTCAGCCACCTCGAAGGTGAGGAACTCTGATCGGATGTTTTTGCCCTCTACGAGGGTCACCTGCAGATCGATCCTCCCCAAGGGAAAGGCTTGAATGCCGGGTATGACCCCATAGAAAGGCTTCTCCACGGGGGACAAGGACCTTCTTGGGATCCCAAGTTCGTCAAAAGCATTGACAAACAGGAGGTTGAGGGCGCTTCCACTGTCGATCAGGGTTCGCCCGATCTTGCGGGGCCCGATCCATGGCTTGATGCACAGTGGGAGTAGCGGCCCGTCGTAAAGCGTCTCGGGGTGGTCCCTTTGATCGAACGTGATCGGGATATCTGACCACCTCAAGAGTTGCTTGCAGGGCTCGGCGCTGTTTATCTGCCTCTCGACCATCTTGAGCTGGGATTTGGAGGTTCGGGTTGAACAGCCACCGAAAATCGTAGCGATCTCTAGATCTTCGGGGAGATCTAGATCATCATCACAATCCATGTAGTTTGCCGCGCGAGGGTTGTGAGCTGCCTGGTCGCGTGGAGCCCCCTGCTTCTGGCTCTCCTCCTCCTGCCTCTGCTTCTTGTACACCGTGCAGTCCACGAAGTGATGCTTCGTGGATCGGTGAATCGGGCAGTACATCGGGAGGTTCTCCGGTTTGCCTTGACGCCTGTACGGGGGCTTGTTGTCGACGGCCATGACTTCGTCACCCTCGGTCTTGCGCTTCTTATTCTTGTGTTTATTTTTCTTCTTGCCCTCCCCGGCTGGATGGCTTTGTTCGGGCTTTCCGTGAACCCGCGCTCGGGCGTCCGCCATCTTGGCGGTCTCTTCCAGGATCCCGTACAGTTCTGCCACCGTCTTCGGGTTCTTCTTGGCAAGTTCCTCCGCCGTTCGCTCGTCCTTGCAACCTTGATTGAAGGCCACAATCACCCGATCATCCACCATGTCGGGGATGGTGTTACGGGTGTCGCTGAACCTGCGGATGTAGTCCCGGAGGGATTCTCCAGGTTTCTGCACACAGTTGAGCAGATCTCCCTCGTGTCCGGGGCGTTTATAGGTGCCTTGGAAGTTGGCCTCAAACGTCTCCCGGAGATGAGTCCATGACTTGATGCTTGCTTCGGGCAGGTTCATGAGCCACGTACGGGCTGATCCCTGCAGAGCAGTCGGCAAGTAGTTGGCTTTGACGTAGTCGTCACCTCCGGTGGCATCGATGATCGTGGAGTAGATCTGAATCCACTCGCGAGGGTTGGTTGTTCCGTCATACTTCTCGATGCTAGTGGGACGAAACTTTTCGGGCCACCTGACCTTGCGCAGGGCTGGGAAGTACGCAAGGCATCCCCCCATGCCTGGTCGGGAGTCACGTGGCGGTGAATCTTGATGGGACCGATAGTAACCCTCACGCGCTCGGTAATCTCGATTGTGATTGAGAGTTTCCCGAGCGTCGCGAGTGCGACGATTGCGCTCGAGTTGTGGCCTCATGTCGCGCCCCTCGCGTGGGCGATAGTATGGTCGTCCGTTGACAGATCGGGACCGAACCGGCTGTGGCTCGCGTGGTCTGTTTGATGGAGCTGGTGGTGCGGCAGCGGCGGCTTCGATGCGCTCTTTGGCCTTGTCTGCTGCTTCCCGAGCCTTCTTGGCTATGGTGGCCATCGGAGTCCCTTCGGCCATAGCTTCCATGGTCTCCAAGAGGGTTCGGATCTGCAAATTGTCCTGTTCGACGGCCCGGAAATCGTTGTTGAGATCTCGGGGAGCCAGCGAGGATGCAACCTGCTGTGTACGGGTTTTAGCCGTTTGAAGTGTCGGTGCGTTGCTCAAACATGGAGGAGGCACGGGTCGACGCGAGCTAGACGACTCGGCAACGGCCTCTGTCCCGTTTGCGTTTAGCACATGGATGCGGCGGTCTTCAGATTGTTCTGACCCATTGCTAGATCCACTGTAGTCGAGATCCAACTGCGCAGTGCGATCTGCAATGTCTTCAGGAGTTGGCTCCGTGAAGGTGGCGAAGACTTCCCGACCGGCGCATGTGAGATCGGGATCGTGGATCCCTGTCAGCTTGAGCTCGTAGTCGCCTTGGTGCTCGAACACGAGGTCTCCGAAGCGGATCTCCCGTGCAGGCACTAGATGGCGGTGAGCGTAGAGATCGGAAGCGGAAGCAGAACTCCCGATCGCTCCCGACTTGACGGAACTGGGCATGTAGGGCATCGAGGAACTCGACGCGTCGGCGAACCAGATTTCGTTGACGATCGGCATGATCTTTCTTCACGCAAGGGCCCCTACCTGGCGCGCCTCTGTCGAGGTTGTACTCGTCAGATATTTGTCCGGCAGACACCCCGCTTCGTGCGAAGATTGATCATGGTGATGAACAGAAAGACACGGGATTTTTATACTGGTTCGGGCCCTCGAGATCGAGTAATAACCCTACGTCCAGTTGCTGCTTGTATTATTTCGTCGAGTACAGATTACAATGCGTAACAAGTACCCTCGAGTGGTTTGTCTAAAGCTACAAATCAATGGAACATAGACTTGGATACCCTCTACGGACAAGATCCCCGCTATTTATATCCAGGGAGACGTGCCTTACAAGACAAAACAGACCTAAACCTAATAGGACTCGAAGTGTCTTCGGGCTTCCCTTCTGCGATCAGGCCATCGTGTCTTATTCGGAGTCTTGGTCGTCTTGGAGTCGGTAGTCGGCAATCCTCGTGGTCGGGTACCCTGGTATTATGGCCTCAACACAAACCTTATACGGTAATTTGACAGAATAGCAGAAATGTGATTAATGATTGCAACACATGCGATTCAGATTGTTGACTTCCCAATTTTATGAGTTGTAAATTTATGACGATGCACTAGTCTTTTCTGCTTGAAAACCGTGCCATACTGAGAGCAATGTAAGACCCTTTAGAATAAGCTCCATCTTTTGTAAACATTACTTAATGATTGCCTTGGTCTATTTAACAAGTATAACGAGATACCATCTGTGATGGCTATGAAGATTGCGGGTTGCTTCTTGGTGGTGATCTTGATATGGGAGATTCCTGGTGTATTTGAGCTTTTATGGACTCCCTTTACATTTCTGCTGGGTTAGTTCTCATTCTCTAGATCTTTATTTTATTATGAAGTCTGTATGAACCTTTTAGTACCCTGTTTCGTTGAATGTAGACTACAAAGACCCAGAGCCTTCAAAAGCAAACTTACCCATCTTGCATGGGTGGCATTTCTGATCTGGCCTTGATCGTTACATATGGATTATTGGGATGATCTATGCTTACTTCCATCCAAACGTAAGTGAAAGATTTGCATGAATTTCTGCATGCGTGTTCAAAAAAATCCCCTTCGTATCTTTGATAAGTATTAGTATGTTCCTATATGGAGTCTCCTGGTCCTTCTCCACTGTTATGCATGTAGGAAGCATTTAAATTCTCATTTTGTCTTTTATTTCTATCCCAAATACCAAACAGGTTGAAAGATGGATGGAAAAGCTTGAAGAATCTGAAACTAAAGTTAGATTGTCAATCAAGGGAACCATCATCACTGTTTCCGTGGTGGTAAGTAACAGTTACATGAGTCAGCATTTGCTTTACATTGGCAAAGTTCATTAACTGGACTGTTGACTGTTGTGCTAACCAGCCTTTTTTATTCCCATTTCAGGTTGGTTATTTGTGGTATGAATATATTTACAAGCTAGACAAACTTACATACAACAAATACCATCCCTACACATCATGGATTCCTATAATGTGCGTGCAATAATGCTAACCAGAATCAATATGATATTTACGGCATTTCTTCAGATATATCTCCAGTGTTAACATTAGCACTGCTTTTCTTGTAGTGTTTATATTGCTTTACGTAACTGCACCCAGCAGCTGAGGAATGTCTCATTGACTCTTTTTGCGTAAGTATTATGTTTAATTACCAAATGAAAATGCTTATTTGTAAAGTGTATGCTCTTCTGAGCATTTAACATGTTTTTGTTACTATCAGCTGGCTCGGCAAGATTACACTAGAGACCTATATCTCTCAGATCCACATTTGGCTCAGGTAAATTACTTAGTAGTATTGTTTTTATTTTGTGTTTGTGTCAATGACTAACTATCACAGAGTAGTCATCTTATAATCCGTCGAGCATCTGTATAAGTACTCAAAGTAATTCTCACTATTTTGACATTCATTCCTTTAAGAACTTAAAAGTTTTATTGTCCTGCAGCAACAAGGTCATCTTTTTTCATTTGGCTAAACTGTGTTCCTTTAGGATTTATATGAAACAGTATCCCAATTTCTTTACTGAACTTTCATGATTTTTTCTTGTAATAAAACCAAATAAATTTCTTGGGTGCCACTGCCGGGTGCTCAAACAGGTAATTGACCATATCTTGAGATCAAACAGGATTGGCTGGTTTTGCTTGTGGAAACAGAATATAGACTAATGTACAAATTTCGTATTGGGGCATTCTGGCCTACTTTTTAGTTAACTACCAATTTCTTCTCTTCATGCGGACAAAATATGTTATCAGGGAATTAAAAATCTGTAAAACATAACAGAGCAGATGATACTGTAGCTGCCACTGGCCTAGGGTTCACTGGTAATAGACTGATTAATACCAGTAATTGGGCAGAAATAGGTCTTTCACCCAGCAATAACCAAACCACTACATGGTTCAGTACTTCAGTTGTAAAAGTTAATTGAAAATGATACAGGGCAAAACCATGTTGGGGAAAGCCCTATTCCAGCCTATCATGCAGAACCTGAATACTGGAACTCATGCTGATTCAACTCTTGATGAGCTGGAGCCCTAGATACGCTGGACATATTTTCCCATTTTGATGTCCTGCTTGATACAAGGACAAGTAAATACTGGCAACTGACCATATAGATTAAATCCTTGTTGAGACATTAAGTAAAGCCACAACTTTGCTTTGTCACTTTGGCTATGGACTATGCACAGCCACAGGTCCATCTTTGAATTTTTCAAATAAAGCCAACCTTTGCACTCTTATATTTTTTGCTTGGTGTCAAGTAGTTGGAGTCCCATCCAATTATTGATGATTTCTGTCATTCATACAGGTCTAGCATGCCAAATGGACAGCCAAAATGGCTTCTATCTTTCATTCCTGGTTATTCGATGCTCAACTTTATGCTTGTCACAGCAATATACCTTCTTGTAAGTAAACACCCTTGAATTTTAATTCATTGAATAGAACCATTAGCAGTTCTCATTTCATTGTTTATACTGCAGATATCTTACAGAGTGTTCGAGCTAACAAGTGTCTTGAAGTCAGCATTTATTCCTAGTAGAGACAACAATCGTCTATACCAAAATTTTGTAGCTGGGGTCATCATCTCCGTATGCCTGTATTTCTGCTCAGTTATACTTCTCAAGATTCCAGTTGTGTAGGTATATCGCTTGAGTCTTAACACCTATCCCAGTCAACACACATGACGTATACACCCCAGAAGCTCAAAATTAACAGGTACATTTCCAAGGTAAAAAAAGCCAGCAACATGATCTTGATACAAGGCCACCATCAGTGGTTGCCTCATTTCCACTTTGCAGTTGTAGAGAGATACACTTCAAAAAGGAAGAGGCTCATTAAGGTATGTCCAATATTGACATGCCTGAGTGCAGATTTAGATGGCCAGATTTATTTTCTCTATTGTACAGTTAGGCAGTCGGTGCATTCTTTTTGGAGTAGTAACAGCTGGGTTGTAGTTGCGATTCATATATGTTGCAAATCCACGAGAAGTTTCTGTTACATCAAAGTTTTCTTCTCAGAGATATAACGGTAGATGTAATTTTTAGAATAGCTACTCCATTATGTACTACAGAAATCAACACAAATGGTTATGATATCATGTTCTACCTGAAGGCTCTAGTGTCTGCACTGCAACTCTTTACCTTTCGAGGTAACCCTGTTTTGTCTTGCAAAGTTCATGCGTAGACCACAACTTTTTTAGGCATTCCAGCAACTTGAAATCTAGAGGTGTAGCGATGTCTGATGACATCGGTGGTTGGTGCAGCATATTTTGATATGACTGTTCATGGCGGTCTTACTGAAGCCTAGGCCTTGTTTAGATTGGGTGAATTCGATCGAATTCACTGTAGCAGATTTCCTTAAAAATTGAAAAAGTAGTGAGAGGGCACGAAGTTCAATGCGGTTGCTTTTGATCGAATTGGGCTCTTTTTGCGAATCTAAACAAGGCCCTAGTGTAGTTACTTTATCTTCAAGCGTCTTGCACATTTTCACTGCACAAGCCATTCTTCTCTCTGAAGAATTTTAAGGAATTGCCCAGAATGCTGCGCGACATACTCTGATTTCCTCAGCTGGGTTGTCGAGCTGAACCCAGTAGACAGTAGTTGGTCCACCAGTCCAGCCTACAAAGTGAATAAGCATCTGACGAGGAAAAAAACAAGGGAATATATGTCCACCCAGTATTGCCACCTCTCTCTCTCTCTCTCTCTCTTAAAAAGGGTATCCAGTTGACATCTGCGATGGCGTCAGCGGACCCGCGCGGCCGCAGCCGCCACGGGCCACACCCGCGGCGGCCGACCGGGCGTAGAGCCTGCGCTGCGCGGAGAGGCACACTCCCACTGGAACTTGCCCACCGCGACGCGGCGGCTCAAGCTGCTACCCGGCGGCCCGTACGCCGCCACCAAAAGGACCCCTGGCTCTCTGTGGTTCATTGAACCTGGCCCTTCAACACTCCCCAAGGCCACCCAAAGCCGCCAAGAGGCGTCGTCAGGCTCGGGTGTCTCTCCTTCCTGCTGGCTGCCGCGGTCCTGCGCACTCGTGCCCAGGCCCAGCCAGGCAGCCCTTCGCCCCTCCGCTTTCCCTCCACCCCTTCGCCGATCCAAAGCCACCACACGCACAGAGAAAAGGGTCAGCTGGTGCTGGTTACTGCTCAGCTCGCCTCCGTATAAAAAGCGCACCCCCCGGCGGCCGCCATCCATCCGCTGCCCCACACCGCATCGCCATGGCTCTCGCCGTCCGCGCGCCCCGCTTCCAGCCGCGGCCGGCCTCCATTTCCGCGCCCGCCTCCACCTCCCTCGCCGCCGGCGCCGCGAACGCGAGGCCCCGCGCCGGCGCCGCCGTCCGCGCCTCCGCTGCGTCGCCCTTCACCGAGGCCACCTCCTCCTCGCGCTACCGCCGGGACGCCTGGTCCTACGCCGCCGACGGCTCCCCCAGCCCCGCGCCGCCGTCGTCCTCCGCCGCCGCCGCCGCCGCCGCGGCGGGCCGCCGGGACGACGAGATCGCGCTGCAGCTGCCGGAGCTGCGGAGGCTCCTGGACGCGCTGAGGGCTTCCAGGGGCAGGGGCGCCGAGGGGGAGGGCGGCGGCGGCGGGCCCGGGAGGGTGGCGCTGGTCGGGACGGGGCCCGGGGACCCCGAGCTGCTCACGCTTAAGGCGGTCCGTGCCATCGAGGCCGCCGACCTGGTGCTCTACGACCGCCTGGTGTCCAACGACGTGTTGGACCTGGTAGGGGAGGGCGCCAGGCTTCTGTACGTCGGCAAGACGGCGGGTTACCACAGCCGTACCCAGGTGACAAAAACTTTTCCTTTGATTCAATTACGATCAATTGAGCTGTTGGAATTGGAAATGCTAATTCACCGTGCACTATGCAATTAAGATTTCGAGTACATTATTACTGTTATTTTTTACAATGCGTCAGACAATTTTCATGAAGCAAAACAGAGCATGCCATATTTCTGTCTGAATAAAACACTGGACTGAGGCGACCTTAGCTTAGGATTTATAACTTTTGTGCCTTGTCTTCCCCTTGTTGGTAATTTGTGTGTCTGATGGCTGTTGGATGCAATGCAGGAGGAGATTCATGAGCTGCTCCTCAGCTTTGCGGAGGCTGGTGCCAATGTGGTGCGGTTGAAAGGTGGCGATCCTCTGGTAATCTGTCACTCCTTATTTCAAACCTGCTAGTTCGGAAATTTTTCTATTGACTGTGCCATGTCACTAACTTTTTGAGTAAAGGCAGTACTTAGTTAGTCTGCTTTTAGTCATTTTCAAATAAGGAATCATACAAACTGATGGTTTGATACTGATCAGTATATAGTGGTTGCAGTTTGTAACTCGTCGAAGCAAAAAATCATCCGGGCTAACCTCTTTTTAGGTTACTGTGTGGCTTTTGACATAAAGCTCTTAAACTTGGAAATAAACAAGATTAGTAGGATGAAAAAGATCAGAGACTCGTTTAAGCTTTTGGGCTTGCAGTTTTCACAATAATGTACGTGAACCCAGTTCTCATTTAACTTGTCCAGTTATCAATGCAGAAATCCTTCTCATCCAAATGATCTGGCGTAAATCGGTAGAAACAGTAAATAATGTCCTGTATTTAATCTTATGGGTAGTAAAAAATACTAACACAACAGAGGCAAATAAAGTAGTAATAGAGTAGAGGGGACATACTGTTACCTGCAGTTGTATTTGTTTTCTTAACATAGCAGAGGCAACCAAATTAGTTATAATACTAATAAATTTATTATATTTGAGCATAGATAGTGTTTTAATGCATCAGAGAACTAATTGCCATTGCATATACCTTTACCTTGGAGGAGTATATTCGTAGGCCCTAAAATCACTTTGTATTCCTTTCAGGTCTTTGGAAGAGGTGGAGAAGAGATGGATTTCCTACAGCAGCAGGGAATTAGAGTTGAAGTTATCCCAGGTATGTTAACCCACTATGGAATCTTGAAAAATTTGCAGTGTTGGTTCCAAACTTCCAGTTAAGAATTGTTTGGATCAAAACTCTGCAGGAATTACTTCTGCTTCAGGAATTGCAGCAGAACTAGGGATTCCACTAACCCATCGAGGTGTTGCTACCAGGTAACCTTAGCATTTTGCTCTTGCACCTCTACCTAACTAACATTCATTTGGAGCTTCTGGTCATACCAAAAGATTTGTTCTTTATAGAGAAATGCTTCTTCAATATTGTTCTTACGCAAACTTCACCATAACTGATCAGTCTTTGGTTTAAGAGCTGCAACATTTCCTAAAATGCATTTAGCAATTAGCATACATGTCTGATTTAGGATAAGGATTATCTTGACATTAGCTTTGGTATTGAAGCTTGATATTTTCCTATTTTACCTGCTTATACTCTTAAGTGCTTGCCATTTCCTTGACCATACATGCATAGCTGCATAGTCAGAGTGTTCAAATATGATTTTGCTGCATTTGATTATCTCTTTGTTTTGATGTTCTGTGACTAATGAGATAGCTTTTTTTAAAGAAAAAATGCCTTACTGAGATGAATGGCACTAACATGCCAAAATGCTATAATGTTTGGCTCTGCCGCCTCTTGCATTGATAAAAGAACAGAAAGACACTAGTTCATTTCTGACGTTGTATTGTACGGCGTTAAAATTTTTCAAAGTGCTTAGCAGGATATTCTTTGACATGAGAATCTTTTCTGCAGTGTAAGATTTTTAACTGGACACTCTAGAAATGGTGGGACAGATCCTCTATATGTAGCAGGAAATGCAGCTGATCCAGACACTACTTTGGTTGTGTACATGGGTTTGTCAACACTGCCATCTCTTGCTCCAAAGTTAATGAAGCACGGCCTTCCACCAGATACTCCTGCTGTTGCAGTAGAGCGCGGCACTACCCCTCAACAACGAATGGTACTGACTCATATGCCCTCGCCAACTACACTGTGTTTAGCTATAGATGCTCAATATTTCTTGTTCTGTAGGTATTCTCATTGTTAAAGGATCTCGTTGATGAAGTCAAGTCGGCTGATCTAGTTTCTCCGACTCTAATAATTGTTGGAAAAGTGGTGGCCTTGTCACCCTTTTGGGTTGAGTCATCTGAACATGATGCACTGAAGACTGAGAACTCATATGTAAGCGAGGCCAGATGATAGCAGCCTTTCCTGAATTAAGTTCTTGGCAAGTCCTTGACTAATGCAATGCTCCAGATATGAGCAATTCTAATTGAGATCTAAGGTGTTCTGATCTGGTTTAGTTTGGGACATGTGGGCAGAGTTTCAGGAACATTGATCTAAATTATGGATGGCAGCTTTACACAAGAAGCCCATAAACAACCTTGGAGCCACAGCACACTTGAACGGGTGTTGCCTGACAGTGTGGACTAATCTATCTGAGAGCTGCAATCGTTGGTTTGTTTGAGGTTGGCAATAGTTGTGTGCTTCTGTATTACTCTGGTGGGAGGAGGTGTTGGTTCTGAAATTGTTGATCCTGGAGCACCAGTAGATACATATGGCTTTCAAATCAAATTCTTTTTTGTCAAAGGGGTCTGGAGCCAAAGTAGCTGTATGGTCTTCAATTCAGTAGCACCCACCAGCTCCTTTCTGAATAACCTGAGGCCCATTTGGGTTGCAGGGCTTTTACAGAAATTCACAAGAAATAGTTTGATTGTTGTGGAAATCAGGAAAGTTCTGGTTCCCAAACGTGAATAATTGTATGATTTGTTCATCACTTTTTTTAATAAGTATATTACTTTTATTGCTCAGTCCCTCATGGCAAACTTAGTAGAATAGAAAACCTGAAGTCAGATTCGGTCCAATTTCATTTTGTAATAGTTTTTACTTTTGTTGAGAAATTTACCTCTTACTACAAAGTAGGATGTTGATGTTGACACATCACACCAGAAATAGTTGAATCATAATAGTTATAAAAGAAAGTGCCGTAACATGAAAGGAACAGAATTAACCAACCTGATGAGTGACTGTACAGTTTTTTTCTCAGAACAAAAAATCTCGTACAATATCGTACTGGTCAATTCAAGCCATCACCATCTGTGTTCAAAGTAATCTTTATCTTACGAAAGCTGCACCAAATCGGGCCAAGGGAGCGAGGCCACGTCGTGGGCCTGTCCGGCCGTCCGATCGGCCGAGTGGACGGCCTGGATCGTGCGAGGATCAGGTTTTTTATAAAAAGGCCCTTCTATTTAGTGAAAATTGAATCCACAGTCCATAGATTTTTACAGAGAAGCCCCTAAACTTTTGAAAAAATCTGCTTTCAACCCATAAGTTTAAAAAACCCTGCATTTACTAAAAATTGACCCCAAGGCCTGAGCTTTTCACGAAAAATACCTCCGACTTTTCCATAAACCAACACATAACCTAAATTTGTTAAAGAATGTCATATACTTTACAAGGCCCTTTTATTTAGTGAAAATTGAACCCGCAATCTATAGATATTTACTGAGAAGCCCCTAAACTTTTAGAAAAATCTAATTTCGACCCACAAGTTTAAAAAAAACCCTGCATTTTCCAACAATCGACCCGAGGGCCTGAGCTTTTCACGAAAAAACCTCCGACTTTTCCATAAACCAACACATAGCCTAAATTTAATAAAAAAAAGTCATATACTTTACAACAACCAAACCGTAGTCCATGCATTAGTACAAAAATAACATCCACTTTTAAAAAAATTAACACGGAATCCACATTTGAGTGCCGTGTGTTCTCACAAACTAGCCCCCCGTCTTTACAAAAAATATTCTACATCCCACCATTGAAAAAAAACACCCAGCACTTTCTAACAACTACATTGCCTTCTTAATAAATACTTTCACACCTTCTTTCTCAACACAGAATCCACATTTGAGTCCCGTGTGTTCTCATAAACTAGCCCCTGGCTTTACAAAAATTATTCTACATGCCACCATTGAAAAAAAAACACACTTTGTAACAACTATATTGCCTCCTTAATAAATACTTTCATGCCTTCTTTCTCCACAGTAAATACACGGAAAAAAGCTCTATTTCAACACCCAAAATAATATTTCACTTAAACCTGTTTAGTTGGAGGCCGAAAAAATTTGCAAAAGGGAATCTTTCTTGCATGAAGTACTAAATGAAGTCTATTTGTAAAACCTCTTCACGGATGAGCGTAACTTTCCGAGACGAATCTAATGAGCCTAATTAATCCATGATTTGCTACAGTAATGCTACAGTAACTATCTTCTAATCATCCTTTAATCATGCGGTCAAAGGCCTCATTAGATTCGTCTCGAAAATTTACTAGAGGTTGTGGAGGTAGTTTTGTAAACTGACATTATTTAATACCCCTAATTAGTGGTCAAAGATGCATTTAATACCCTGAAAAAATTTGCAGCCTTCAACTAAACACAGCCATACTTCCACAACAATTTAACATCCAAAATACATACCAGAGGCAACAACATGTTACTAACCATGATACCTATGCAAAAATAACGAGGCAAAACATTTATCTCAACTACGTTCTTACAAAAAATTTTGCACCTGCCTTCATACAATTACTATTACTCTATTCATAAAATAAAGCCTACATCAACTATAATACCACAACGAAATACAGGCACTGCGCGGCAACGCCGCGCGCCTTTCTAGTATATTGTTGAAACTTCTATATTTGGTTTCGCTATTGGTCAATGTAATCAGTAACTGTGCACGTGCAGTCTACATCTTTAATTAGACAAAAGGCGTGTTAGTGGCTGTTATGCGTCACATTAGAGTGTCGCACATCGTTGGAGAGGGAGGCTAGACGGGGTCGGTTGGGCCGTTTGGTTTCAGGCCCCACAAGCTCATACGGTCTCGGAGCAACAGGGGAGAAGTTGCGAAAAGCCTCACTACTCTGACTCTAATTCTAGAGGGATTTACACCTTTATTCATCACGTGCAGAAACTGTATTATAGGGTAATATCTCTATTCTTCCTCAAACTCATGAAGATCTTGGTATGTAACTGCCACTTGATTATTTTTGTGAAAGCTTTAAAAATACTTGGACCTGTACTCTAGACGAAGTACCTAACTTTCATAAGAATTATATTTGTGTTTCCACATTGGCAAAAGTAGAAAATTGGCTCAGTGCATATGGGAGTGTGGTGGGGTAGTTTTTCAACAAAATTTAACATGGGTGGATCTTTGAAACACAATGTCTTATGGGATGGAATCTCAAAACCAAATTGACAAATGGCGTGGTTTCTTACATTTTTCTCCATTTATTTGTGTCTAGAAAGAGTAAATCACTGTAACATAAAAAGGTAACCTATGTCTGAGAGCATGGATAATAAGGTTCTGTTTGAATGTGCTAAAATGGAGGTGCTAACTTTAGCACTTGTTAGCACTTCTTTCCTAGCTGAATTTTTTGAGTTTTGACTAAACTTTAGCATCACTCATTAGCACTTCTGTTTGGGTGGGCTAGTGCTAAAGTTAACACTTTTGGGTATTAGCACTAGGTTTCAAACACCTCTAAGGCCATCCCCAGTGGAAAGTTTCATGTCGTCGTTTCCAAAAGGGGCACATTATCTAACTAGTTTTGATTCTAAGGGGGCACGTTATATAACTAGTTTTGAGTTGATGGATGAAACATGAACTCCCATTGGATAGTTTCATATTGTGGTTTCCTAGGCTAGACATAACATTTAATTGTGATTTACCCCATTGGGCACAAATGAATGAAATGAACTCTTTTGCCCCCAATGGTAGTTCCATCAGGTTTCATTGTCTCGGAAAAAATGTAGACACAGTTTCATCATGATGAAACTCCTTCCATCTCTCTTTTCATAATTATAGTGCCATGCCATCATATATGCTAATGTGTCACTCTATTTAATGTGCATGAAACATCTATAAAATTCCCACTGAGAATGACCTAAGAGAGTTATGCAGGCTATATCTTATACTCCTACGTTAATTCTACAACTATATTTATCTATATTTTCATTTAAAGACTTGAGATCTAGCAAGATCTTACGCAAGTTACGAGAAGGTGACACAGGGTACACATGTCCACATACCACATTGGTGTGCTACTGGTAGGAAGAAAAGCGTAGGAGGTCCATTTGTACCCAGGTGGACCCTAATCAACATTTAGCACAACTACTGAGAGGAAATTGAAAAATGGACTATTGGAAGGGCAGCAGATCCCTCACCCGCTTTGCCATAGCCGAAGTTTTGCAGAAGGGCAGCAGATCCCTGACCCGCTTTGCCATAGCCGAAGTTTTGCAGCGGAAGATGAGAAAGACGGAAAGAGGACGACGTGCGGCGACCGAAGTAATGGAACTCCCGGCGGCGACCGAAGTAATGGAGCTCCCGGCGGCGGCGGCTGGCTGGCTGTGTCTGCGCCACATTGGGCTCCCCTTCCAATCGCTGCTGACCTAGTAAAAAGGCCTGCTGCCGGGTCGAGCCGCACTTGCGTCCACGGACCATCTGGGCTTGTCAGGCTGCTTTCCTGCGTAACGCAGGCCCTGTTTACACGGGCAAGTCATTCTTCATCTGTCACATCGAATGTTAAGACATTAATTAAAGATATTAAATATTGATTAATGACAAAACCCATTTTCATAACCTTAAGTAAATTCGCGAGACGAATCTATTGAGCCTAAGACAACGTCATGCTACAGTAAACAATCTCTAATAACAGATTAAATAGGCTTAATAAATTTGAAATTCAATTTCAGGTGAGTTGTATAAATAGTTTTTTATTAATATCCGAATACCCCTTTCGACATCTTATTTTTACGATTCGGCAAATTTTCATTTTTCAAACTAAACAAGACCTAGTAATACTGTAACGTTGAGAGCCCTAGTAGCCTACCTGCCGCCTGCCGATAGAGCCATGCTGAAATTGTGGCTCCTCAGCATTCACACTGTAGCTAACGACGTTTGACTGGGACCGTAATCCGATATTTCCTACGTTAAGATTGGCTGGCTCCTCATCGTCCAGTTGCTAACGATGATTAGTGGTCAGTCGGTGATGGGGCTGGGACAGACCCCGAATTGAAGGCAGCTGCTAAACAACGGGGAACTACCGTGTGAAAGTGAAAGTGAGTAGGATGCAGAGATTATCTGTGCCCCGGACAGCAGGCTCTCTCTGGGTCTGCTGGATGTGACAGTCACGTCAACCCAGTGTACTTTGTTGACTGTTTCCACACTGGTCGCCCTCGACCTGTGTTTTCACTCAGCGCCGACTCGGCGACGAATTTTTTTATTTTTTAATTCTTTTTAAACTGAAATTTTAAAAAAACCCCACCCGAACTGTATTTCCAACAAATAACCCTTTTGGTCGCGCCACACGCCGTGGCGCGACTTAAGAGGCAGTCGCGCCAGAGCATGTGGCGCGACTGGCCTGCCACGTCGGCCGGCCCGGCCGCGGGCGGCCAGCGCGGCGGCTGACATGGCAGGGCCAGTCGCGCCACATGCCTTGGCGCGACTCAGTCGCGCCAAAGGTCGTGGCGCGACTCGCCTGTATACAGCCGGCAGCCCGAGCCCTTTCTTCTCCCTCCTCCCTTTCTTTCTCCTCCCACCCGAGCTCAGGCTCTCCCATGGCGCCCCCTCCGAACTCCCCCCTCTAAATCCCCTGTTTCTTCCACGGATTCGAAGGGGAAACGGTTGGAAAACATTCCGGGAAGGTAACTCGTCCACTTTATCCGTGTAGATTTGTGCCATTTGCTTATTTTTCTTGACATTTGAAACCCTAGGATAACCTAGGGTTTAGGTTGGATTAGGTAATTTAGTACGAAAGGGATAAGATTAGTTGAGCGTTATCGGGTAATTGATTCATGGTAACGCTTTTGTATCGTGTAGATTGTGTTTCATGAAACGATTTCGATGAGATTTTAGTGGGTAGATATTGTTGTTAATTTTTTCAAGAAATGAGAATTATGATCTAATGTAGATCATTTGTAGAATGGTCTTTTTACATGGGTTTGTGGTACCTAGTGTATTGACATTTGGTTATAGTTGGTCTTTTAGTAGTTTTTGTATAAGTCCATGAATGGTAATAGAAATGTGCCCATTAAATGTGTGTAGATGGATCGGTTAGTTCGTTATTTTTCCGGCGGTTCGGTTAATGAGAATGGAGAGTTTGAGAGGATGAAGCATGAAGTCACAAGATTTGATAGCCCTCCTTCATTTGATGAAGTTTTTGTTCGAGCTAGCTCAATTTTCCAAGTTGATCCAGAACAGAGTGAAATAATCCTACATGGTAGATTTGATGCCGGTGACAAAAGGGCTCATTATGTGCTTATGAGAATTTCATGTGATGAGGATTGGTTTTTTTACAAGGAGTTGGTGAAAGGGTCCCAAGTTAGTTGTGTTGAATTGGTAGTTGAAGTTCGTGAGAGGGTGTGTGTAGAAAGTAATTATAAGGTTGGTGAGAATGAGGACGATGAAGAATATGATGCTGACATGGTAAATGAGCCAGATTCAGATGATGATTGTCTAGTGAACAATCACTTCGACGAGGGAAGTTTTGATGTTGAGGAGGAAGATGATGATGATATCTCCGCGGGATCAGAAGAAGAGGAAGAAGAAGAAGAAGAAATGAGAGAAGCGTTAACACAAGAAAAAGTGTTTGAGCCAACACCAATGAATGAAGCCCCTTTTGATGAGCCAACACCAGTTAATGAAGCACCTTTTGTTGAGCCAACGTATGGTGTACAAACACCAGTTGAACCGAGCTATGTGGTGCATCGACGCTCGTTTGTTCAACCATCTCCTATGGTTGAACCGTCATCTAGTATGGCTACAATTTCCGGTGCAAGATTGGCTCCTTTCACTATGGAGGAGTTGAGACAGCTTAGAGCAGTTCATGTGGGTGTTTCAGAGGTTCCTCTCTTCCATGCACCCCCTAAGAAGGCATATTGTGATTCCGGCTTGCGTCTTAATTCTCTAGAGCCTGACATTCGTCAAGAGTTGATACAGAGAGGGATGACATTTGACAGCATGGAAGAGTTGAAATTCTTTTTGAGGGACTACTCGGTGCGCCACCATCGACCATACGATGTGGTGCACTCTGACTCTAAGTTGCGGTACACAGTAAAATGCCAACTCCAATGTGGTTGGAAGGTATGGGCCCGTCCAATGACTGATGAAAGGCAGAAGTGGAGGATAACTAAAGTGCACCAGCCTCACACATGTGGTACGTCTCGACCAATCAACGAGCACTCTCAGTGTACGGCACGATATATTGGAGGCCGGATTGCTTCATTGGTGTATGCTGACCCTGACGTTTCGGTGTCAGCGCTCGTTGAAGCAATTGTCGGATTCACTAATTATCGGGTGAAGTATGGCAAGGCATGGAGGGCTAAACAACACGCCATGGCCATGCTGTGGGGTGATTGGATTGACGCCTATAGTAGAGTTCCGTGGATTCTACATGCTATTGCTCATTACAATCCGGGGACGAAGTGGTGCACAAGGACCACGGGTGCAGTGGAGTTGCACAATGGGGTAACGAAGGAAGTAATGCAGCGTGTTTATTGGTGCTTTCCACAATGTGCAGAGGCATTCAAACATTGCAAGCCGGTGATTAGTGTTGATGGCACTTTTTTGACCGGGAAGTATAGGGGGACTTTGTTGATTGCGACGGGAGTGGACGGGGAGGATCGGTTGTTACCGCTCGCCTTTTCTTTGGTGGAGAGCGAGAACAATGAAAGTTGGTCTTGGTTCCTTCATTTGGTGCGTAGGGATGTGGTGGGACCAGACCGAAAGATTTGTATAATTTCTGATAGGCCCCAAGGCATAGCTAGATTAATAGGTACAATATTTAGCCATAATAGTTTCGCCGTCCACTAACCATAGGCGGCATGAAACGTCGATTAACGTTCCTCTCTCGCTCTTGACGCAATTGTTCCTCTAGTTGATTGATGCGTTCTGCCATTTGTATCTTCTTGCTGTAGATTGTTGATCTCTTCTTTTTTGCTCATACTATCTTGCAGCAGGTGGTTAATATTATCATGCTTCTCCGCGTTCTCCTGTTCCATGACTTGAAGCTTTCCTTGTAGATGGCCGATGTACTCTTGAACATGTGGTGCCATTTGGTCATCAATCCAATAAGTAAAACGACAGCCGTCAAACTAGCAACATAAAACCATGGCAAAGATTAAGGTCAAGGCGACCAAATTGTACATAAACTCGAGTCAAGAATACTAACCCTGAAACGCGGGCAACGAAAGAAACGCCGACCAGCATCAGGAATGAGCTCGTAAACTTGAACAACAGCGTCATCTCCGTGGTGGCATTTAGGCCAGAACTCGCATGGTAAGGCATTATGGTCACCATAGAAATCTCGGGTTCTAACATCTACAGTTGGGTGTGGATGGTGCGGGTCCGATGGACCATACATCCATGACATGGTGTGGACTGGTGGCTAGCATTTGGCAAGGCCCCTAATTTTATAGGCTATTCATGGTTCAGTGCACTTAGCCTATGTAACTTTTTCCATCAAAAGGCAACATTGGATTCCCTGCAAAGTCTACAACTACATCGATGATTCCCTGCAAAAGCGGAGCATTGATTACCTGAAAAGTCTAGAACTGAATAACTGAAAAGGCTAGTCAGTTCGGTAGATACTAGTCGCGTCTGGACAAAAAACAATGGAAATGCAAGGGGGGATCATGAGTCGCGCCATGTGACTTGGCGCGAGTGAAGTCTTAGTCGCGCCAGGTTCGGTGGCGCGACTAATTGGGCCCCAAATGAGTACCCTAGGTCCTGAGTCGAGGACTGGGGCGGCGCGACTCATGATTCAGTCGCGCCACCTTTCTTGGCGCGACTGAAGTCTTAGTCGCGCCACCGAACCTGGCGCGACTAATTGGGCCCCAAATGAGTACTTAGTCGCGCCACCGAACCTGGCGCGACTAATTGGGCCCCAAATGAGTACCCTAGGTCCTGAGTCGAGGGCTGGGGCGGCGCGACTCATGATTCAGTCGCGCCAAGTACGCTGGCGCGACTCATGATTCAGTCGCGCCAAGAAAGGTGGCGCGACTAAAGCATGAGTCACGCCGGCCGAGTCCTCGACTCAGGACCTAGGGTACTCATTTCGGGCCCAATTAGTCGCGCCAGGTTCGGTGGCGCGACTAAGACTTCAGTCGCGCCAAGTCACATGGCGCGACTTGGCTGTAACGGCGTTAGGTCAGCATGCGCTCCGCCGCTGTCGTCCTCTTCCCCAATTCCTCCCGATCCCCCCTCCGCCGCCGCCTCCATCGACGCGTGCAAGATCCAGCCACCCACCGTCGACGAGCGAGCCCCCGGCCCCCCGCGCGTCCACCCCCGCCGTCCACCCCGCGCGTCCACGAGAGCTATCCCCGCGCATCCACGAGCGCGTCCACGAGCGAGCCCCCGCGCGTGCACCCCCGCCGTCCACCACGCGCGTCGACGAGCGAGCCCACCCCGCGCGTCCACGAGCGCGTCCACGAGCGAGCCCACGCTCGTCCACCCCCGGCGTCCACCCCGCGCGTCCACGAGCGAGCCCCCGGCGTCCACCCCGCGCGTCCACGAGCGAGCCCCCGCCGTCCACCACGCGCGTCCACGAGCGAGACGGGCATCGCGGTGGCCGTCAAGGCGTGCCCTTGCTGCGGGCCCGCGATAGGGACCCTTCAAGCACGGGCGCTCGGCCGCGCTTGAGGCAGTCGAATCTCTGCCTCGACAACGCATCGAAGGAAGGGAAAGGTGCTACAGCGGCGAGAGGTCAGTCGCCGTCCATCTCTGCCTCGCACTACTTTTCTCGCGTGTGTCCTTACCTTCAGCGTGCAGGGCGCCTCCCCGATTCGAATCACGCCGCGGACTTCCATATAGGCCGAGCCCTCCGGTGCTGCCATGGCAACCAAAGCCAAGCGCAAGAGAGCTCAGCAGGACATCGCGTCCCCCTCGACTCGTCCGCGGCTGCCATCAACTTCTCCCGTAGGCAAGAAGGTGGCCGCCGCCCTGGACTCCAGTGAAGACTCCTGCGACTCGCTCCATTCGGACGCGTCGTCCGCTCCTTCTTCTTCAGAAGCCGAGGTGGACCTGGTTGCCGTACGCCTGTACGAGATTGCCGTCGATTCCCTTGAATCCGTGCGGCAGCTCGTCCGGCGCCTCACTCCATCGGCAATAGCTCGGTCCCTTGATTGGGACCTCCTTCGCTGCAATCGACTTACCAAGGTAATTCCTCTCTTCTTCTCCGTTTCTTTCACCCAACAGATGGTCGGTTCACGCTGCGTTACAGATGGCTGCTCGCAAGCATGGGCACTGGAGCGACGACGAGGTCCACGCTTTCCTGCAGAGCTGCATGGAGGAAATTCATGCACGTACCATTACCGGTACCTGCCCCTCCAACAGAGGATACGACAACTTGATCAGGAAGATGGTTGAGCGGACCGGCAAGGAGAGCGACAGGGGACAGCTGAAGAACCTGTGGGACCAATGTCGCCGGAAGTTCTCCAACTGGACTTGGCTGCAAGCATCAGCTACTGGACTTGGCCGAGATCCGCAAACCGGCGCCATCCTCGCGGATGATGACTGGTGGAAGCAACAAGAAAAGGTATGCATTTTCTACAACACATGCTATCCATGTTTTTGCTGTTACATGTTCATGGCTAGAGATAACATGTATAGTATAGCTAGATGCAAGCAAGCATGGTTGGGAAGAACATTTGTCATCACATGCAAAGAGAAGTGGTTTGATTACTCAATGAAGTCAGGGTGCTTCATAGCAAATCGTACAGACCATAGTCTAAACCTCGTATTAATCACATAACTATGGAAAGGTCAGATTTGCTAAGTCAAAAAATAGTTTACAAAGCATACTTTTTTCACTAATGATCACTGTAAGAAGAAGGAATATGTATGCCACAAAAAGATGATTAAAGGAAGGCCTGTTGTCTGCCTCAAATCTACAAGACAGAGCTTGAAATGACCCCACTTCATTTCTTGAATCCAATTCCCATGCTGATCCTAATGCTTTATTGTTTGGAGTAGTTTCGTATGCAATCAAGGTAGAGATGTATGTTTCAAACCTGTACTTGCATGATAGCCATCTTTCCATTCTTTTTCACCTACTTCATGCTATTCACTGCTCCTTACGGCTAGTTAAAACTGGAGAACATAGTTACCTTATAAAAAATGTGATGGTTATGGATTTTAAATACAACCACCTGTGTTAAAACTGGAAAAGATAGCTAGCATTACTAATGGATTTCTTGATATTTTCAGCCTGTGGTTATCAGATAGCAGTTCTTATATGAGATTGTCAGTGCTTATCAGATAGCAGTTCTAAAATGAGATATCAGATAGCAGTTCTAAAATGAGATTGTCATGCTATTCACTGCTCCATTCGTTATCAGATAGCAGTTCTAAAATGAGATTGTCAGTGCTTATCAATTTCGTTTCTTTATATGTGATTTCTTGATATTTTCAGCCTGTGGTTATGCATATGCTCGTGTGAACTGCATGGACAGTGCATGCGTCCTACTTCTAAGAATGTGTTCTTTCTTCAGTTGCTCTAGGCTCTAGCTGTTTGGTCACGGCACTTATCATTTTCTAACACATGCTATTTCATTGTTGCTGCAGAGGAGGAAGAATGTTAGCTGCTTCAAGAAGAAACCCCTGAAGTTTCCTGAGTTGCACTATGCAGTGTTCCATGGCCGGACTGTGGTTGGGGACCACTCAATAGTCCCTAGAGCTGTGGCCGCTCCTGAGGCGCCGGTTGGACAGCAGCATCAGCCAATCAACGTCGAGCAGCTGGAAGATGTGTGGCAGCAGCAGCAGCTGCCACGTTCAGGTGCCGGCCCTTCTCGTCGCAGCAAGGGCAAAGGCAAGAGGCAAGCCAGTCCCAGTGGAGGCAGTGGGTCCAACAAGAAGAGCAGGAGCTGTTCCACTGGAGACGCACTGAACAGGCTTGCTGATCTGAGGGTGCTGTCTAACGAGAGTAAGGCTAGAAAGGAACAGGAGAAGCAAGCAAAGAGTGCAAAGGCCTGCTTGGAGCTGGTGGTTGCTGATGGGTACCCTAAGGGTAGCCCGGTATGGTTCATGGCAATGCAGCTGTTCAAGGACAGTTATTGGTGTCAATTCTTTCTGGATGACTGCCCAACTCCTGAGGATCGGCTCCGGTTCATCCAGCTGAACAGCCAAATGTATGGACAAGCACCACCTCCAACATGCGGAGGAGGGCCTACTGGCTTTGGAGGTTGGTTTGGAGGAGGAGGTGCTGGTCCTGGTGGTTCAGGTGGAGGCTTTGGTGGTTCAGGTGGAGGCTTTGGTGCTTCTGGTGGTTTTGGAGGTGGGTACGGAGGTGGCTATGGAGGAGGTGGCTATGGAGGAGGCGATGGTGGAGCTCTGTATTAACAGAGCTACAAATTTTCTTGCCCACCGCGATTGCTGCCTCGTGAAGTCGTGCCTACTTTTATTAGCACTGTTTAATTCTAGTTGTTATCTGATTAATGCTACATGTGGCTGTTGGTCATGGACACTGTTTCCATAAATGTGTGTTTAATTGTTTTCTGTACAATATTGTATTTCTGGAACTGGCTTGAACCTTGTGTTATTTATGGCACCAATAAATCATTTTTTACTTATGTCATGCGATGCAAGTTAAATTTGTAGGAAAGAATGATTTGTACTTCTTCGTGGACCAAAATTAATTGTTAATGAGTTTGAGTTAACTTCTTTTGTCAACAAAGGTACCGGAGAATGAGTTCCTCTTCTGACAATGGAGAGAATTATACCAGTGAAGAGGATGATTCGTTGGTGACATGGCTGGCAGAAAATCTTGAACAAAACTTGAGAGCTCCACGACGAGTGCCGCAGCAAAGTGGGATGCAATGGATGATGGAAACAATGGAAAACCAAGAGCAGTGCCGTAGTGTTTTCCGTTTAACTGCAAACTAGATCCATTCTTTGCATGGACTGCTGACAACCCGTTACAACCTACAAGGTACATACGAGGTATGCACAATGGAAGCGCTCGGTATTTTCTTATATACCATGGCAGGGCCACAACCAAATAGATCAACCAACAATAGAATGGTGCGTTCTGGGTCTACTGTGTCCGTATATTTCCATCGAGTCCTGAATGCAGTTTATGCAATGGCGGTGGATATTCTGAAGCCAATTGATCCTAACTTCGACAAATTGCATCCTCGACTCACGGACGATGCAAGGTACAGTCCCTTTCATGGATCTATCGGTGCGGTAGATGGAACTCATGTTCCCTGTGTGGTGTCACGGAAAAGGTCAATTGAACACCGAAATCGCCACGGGGACACCACAAAGAATGTTCTTGTGGTGATTGGGTGGGATGATAGGATCATCTTTGCGGATGCTGGTTGGCCTGGATCTGTCCATGACCAAAGAGTTTTTGCATCCGATATACGCCGTTTTCTATTTACTTTTCCAAGACCTCCATTGGGTAAGTATAACAACGAATAAATCCATGCAGTTATTTGTCCGCGTGCTGTGGGAGATGATTTTCAAATTTTTTCCCTTTGTAGGAAAGTATTTCCTTGTGGACTCGGGGTATCCGTGCCGGTATGGATTTCTACCTCCATATGCAGGTGCTCGCTACCACATGGATGAATTTCAGGATGAGGCACCTCCGGCAATGGGAAAGGAAGAGCAGTACAACTTCCTTCACTCCTCTCTACGCAGTACAATTGAAAGGGCATTTGGGATTATTAAGCGGCAATGGAAAATTCTAAATGGAATTCCTTATTTTCCCGATCATGACACGCAACCAAATATTATACTTGCTGCTTTTGCTCTACACAATTTTAGATTGGACAGTGGTCGGAACCCCCACTTCATAACTCAGAACCCCTTATATAATGGTTATCCCATTCAACCCCTTCATCCTCCACTTCGTCATTTGTACGACGCACCAAACTCCACCGAAGCTATGACCGCACTCCGTGAAGCTGTTGCAAATATGGTACTTAACGGTTAGGGGTACACTTATCAGTTCTTCTTCCACTTCTGTTTCAAATCCATGCGATCCATCGATATGTATCCTCTATGTATCGTTGTCTATGTTTAATTATGTTGTTTGATGTTTGAAACAATTTCATGTACTTGAGAACAATTTATGTTCAATTTTATTCACATGATTTGTTGCATCTATAATTTGCGCTGTAATAGAAAGTTTTTTTAAAAAATTACATCCTCGACTGTTGAACGCGCTGCCCATCTCCGTCTCCTGCGTCGTCTGGTGCCCGTCGCTGCTCGAAACAGATGGGTTCTGCCCGTACTCGCTCGTCGGTGTCTGGTGGCTGCCGCTCTGGAGGATGCTGGTGCCGACTGCCATCTTCCGGAACTTCTTCAGGTCGTCGTTGTACTGGTTGGTGTCGTAGTCCGAGGCCGAGCTGCCGTATGATCCCATGAACCGGCTGTGCCCGGGACGCACGCTTTCGTTCAGATCGTCCAGAGACACGTCGCCCTCCAAGGCCCGGACGACCTGTTGGTTACATTCAAGTAGCAAAAGGAAAATATCGCTTAATCCACCAACAACAAAAGCAGAGTTTACAGGATATCAACCTTGCCATGCTGAAAGGCTAGAACAGAGTTAGACATATTTCCTCTACAAAGACACCAAAGAACTAGCCGTTGGTACTTCACATGTTGAAAACTTCGTAACGACCGACTATTGCGGTGGGGTATAGAGACCACCACCGCAACAATCGGTGGTGTACCACAGTACACAAAACCAACGGTAACTGACACACCACCGACTGTTGCGGTGGGGTCAAAAACCCCGTTCCACCGCAACAGTCCGTCAAACCAGAGACGAACTCGTCTCTGGCCAACAGGACCGACTGTTGCGGTGGTTGCTCGACCGAGCACCGCAACTTCCGGTGGTTGCCGTCACTTGGGCCCATCTGGCCTTCACAAGACCGACTGTTGCGGTGGTACCTGAGTACCACCACCGCAACAGTTGGTGGCATCTGCCTTCACCGGCCCTGATGGCCCTACCATCACCGACTGTTGCGGTGACCATCTTGGTCACCACCGCAACAGTCTGTGGTACACTGAAAACCTATTCTAAGTTATTGAAACTCGTCCAATTCAAATGTCTTTGAGTTTCTAACTCTTTCTAAGGTTCCATGGCTTCACTTAAGCTACCTAGTGCTAGAATTTCACAAGTGTGCATCACCCTAATCACCCTAAGGTTGGTCGGCCTCTTCCTGAAACAGATGTGAAAATAACCCTAAGTAGATGCACAATAAACGTAAACCAAAAGGGTGTCACAGATGTTATGCATGACGGTGTCCCCAAGCAAAATCTTCAGGATTTATATGAGAAGTGGTTGAGAAATTATCAGGATTAGAAAACATTTTCCTATTTTAGCATGAGCTCAGCCACTGTGTTGAATGGGACATCTTCTTGTCTTTTTTAATACTCTTGACGATTTCACAAAGTGAATGACATTAATTCAAACTGAAGAAAGGAGTAGCATTAAAGCTAATTGCTTCAAGAGAACTTATTTGTTTGTGGCTACTGTTATGCATTGACGAAATTCTCAAATATAAAGATACAGGGGAGAGAGCGCGCTATAATCCACTCAAAAATATCTAAATTCCTATTGTATTCAATTATTCTAAGCAAGCAAAAACATATCCTAAGTATACTGGACTTTGGTTTACAAAGCATACTTTTTTCCTCTGGGAATCATCTGTACTTTTACTTTTATTACTAGACTGTTTTAGTGTATGATGATAACAGTATTAGCTAGGATATCT
>CM014274.1:29587685-29605999 GCA_004135705.1 Alloteropsis semialata | reverse complement strand
CCTTTTTACTCTTGGTTGCCCGGTTGATCTGTCTGCTGATCTGATTGTGCTTATGTGCCTAGGATAAATTAAATCTGTGGATTTGTGTGATTTGAAAGGGAAGTGTTAACTGGATGTGCGTATCCTAGTGTGATCTGATTGTGCTTATGTGCCTAGGATAAATTAAATCTGTGGATTTGTGTGATTTGAAAGGGAAGTGTTAACTGGATGTGCGTATCCTAGTGTAGTTTTGTGCTCATTATATTGCAATCTTGTAATGCCGTGTCATTGCATACTGAATAGTGTATCCTAGTGTAGTTATTGTCTGTGCTCTGTTAATTGTAGGATGAGGCATCTGGTCTTATCCATTGCCTGTTATAAGTTGTGCTATGCAGAATCGCATCTCATTAGCTGCTGGATTGTTTCATGTCTGTTTAAGTATGCCTGAATATCAATTATGGGTTTGGGCATGTCTAATTTAGTTTTGTTCATGTATGGATGTGGTTTGCGTCATAACAGATGGAGCATGTCTCTGCCGCTTTATTATCAGTGTTGTGCATCCTCAATTCATGCCAAGGCATTCTGTTGCAATAACTTACCAGTTTGTGGTGTTTGATTTGTGCCGTGAGTTGGCATTGTCGTGCTTTAAGTTCTGGACATCTTTCTCAGGTTAGGGTGGAGATTCCTCCTGATTTGGGTCTTTTACATATGTTGGCGCGGGAATGGCTGGCTCATGCCATGACATGAGAGTTCTACAAGAATGCATGAGCACCAGGAGGTTTCCGACTCCTCCGAAAGGTATGTTTTGGTTTGAAACAATATGTACACATGTGACGTCTTTTTTTTTGGGACATGATGAACTAAACAGATGCCTTTGGTTTAATTAATGCAGGTCGGTACTACTTGGCAGACTCAGGATATGCCGACCGAGATGGCTTCATGGTTCCATATCAAGGGAACAGGTACCACCACAAGCATTTTGAGGGGGTCGACCTCTCCACACTCGGAAAGGAGGAGACGTTCAATTATTGTCATGCAAGCCTGCGTAAAATAATTGAAAGAAGGTTCGGAAACTTGAAAGAGAAGTGGCAGCTATTGGACAGTGTGCCATTAATGCCGGGCAAGAAGCAAGCAATTATGATAATTGCATGCTTTGCCATGGACAATTTTTTGTGGCGTAGACATTTTGGAGTGGGTGACAAGTACCCTCTATCGTTCTGGGTTGACATAAACAAGGACGTGTCAACTTCGACGCTGAGGGACTTGACAGCCACGATGTTGTATAATCCGCGGTCTGCCTAGGTAATTGCTTGCTCTTAGTTTGATTATATAGATCTTTGGTTTCTTTAATTATGATGAGTTGTAAATGCAGGTCATGGAGGAGGCTGAAAATGGACGGATGGGAGGCCATGAATTGACTGCATGCTCTAGCGCTTGTTTTTAGTGTAATTTGTTGTTTTAGTGCCAAACATTGATGTCATTTTGTAATTAGACTGAATGTGCTCATGTGTACTTTGTGGACTGTTTGTGGTGATTAATGGAACTGAAAAGTAATTATGTGTGCATGGGATGCAAGTGACTATGAAGGCTATATTGGTTTGGCGCCAAAAATTGAAGTGAGATGCTGCCATGATTATTTTTTGAATTTGAAATTCAAATGGGTGGAACCAGCCGCTCCTGTGTCGCTGGAGCTTGCTGGCTCGCTGGAGGCTTGCTGGATTCCAGCTCCAGCTCCAGCCGGCTGGATCCACCCATCCGAACAAGCTGAACGGTCAGAGAATGCTTAGAATATCGATGTTTTCAAATGCCATATTTTACGAGAAAATTGCAAAAATGGGACTGCAAACATTCACCCTTTGCAGTTTTGCCATTGGGCCCACATTTTGTCATTCACTTAGAGTGGCAAAACTGCAAAGGGTCAATGTTTGCAGTCCCATTTTTGCAATTATTTCCATGTTTTACAGCTCTTTCTTGTTCATCTTGAGCTCCTAATGGTACAGGAATATTCTGTGAACCTAACTATTATCTTGTATGCTACTTGAAGGATTTTTAGTAGTGTTGACACTCGTACCCACTGCCTTATAAAAATAATGAAGTGTCTTTAACACCTTTATATTGCTTAATGAGCAATTAAAATGCAATGCAACAGATTGTCTCAGGTTTCTAATATTTAAATATGCTTTCTATACACAAAATCATATATAGTTAGGTACATATATACAGAGTTGAATAACTAGTAGTCCAGTGGCTAAAATGATGTGTGAGATTGGAATTGGGATAAACAGACTTGACAGGCAGAGACGTATATATCTTTACTGTCACTATGGGTTTATAATTGGCACATGTATTGATGTATAGCTTAACTCCTACTGAGTACAAGAGTACGAGAATGTTGGGGGGTGCCAGGCCCCCCCTCCGCACCCCCCTGGCTTCGCCACTGCCAATCAATACGGTATGCCCCGCTATGTGTGTTGTCCTTGTTCAACAGTAGAAGGAACGTGCTACGACGCCACGCTGAGTAGTGCTATGTTTCTAGACTCTACTTCTTGGTAATGTGCGTGGGTCGGGATGTATAGGGATGGGAATGGGTTGGCCCGGCCCCGGCCTTGGACCCAGCCGTTATGGCCTCAAGGCCAATTTTAAGGGCCACAGGTCGATCCAATTTTGATATTTAACTATGGCCTCGATGGCCTAATGGGCCACATGGGTCGACCAAATACATTTTTAGATTATACTTATACAAGCACTTTTAGATATATATATATAAGAGATGTAAAGTATATTAATAGTATCTTAAAACACAAATTTAATGTTTTGGGTTGGTTCTACTTGACCCATTGGATTGGTAGGTTCCGACTCTTATGGCCCATTTTCTGTTTGAGCCTAACCCACGTGACTCATTGACCTTGCTTTTTTGAGTCGGGCCAACTACCTAATCGGTCGATCCGGCCCATTCCCATCCCTAGGGTTGTATCCGATATACTCATCTTGGGTCGTACAAAATTATCATCCGTGCAAAATATGTACGTCATTAGTCTATATGGAGTATAGTATATGAGAATTTGTAAGTCGTGCAAAATATGTAGTTAACAATTGCTATTGTTTATGCTCATTAGTCTATAGAGCATTGTACGTACATGAGAATTTATCAGCCGTGCAAAAATACATATCGAACAGTACGTTATTGCTATGGCCTATGGGTGATAATGTTTAGTCTACGGAATACAGCATATGAGAACGCAAAATAGGTGTATTCAGTAGTAGCTATTGCCGATAGTGATTAGTCAGTGCGTAAGAATTTATCAGCCGTGCAAAATTCAACGGTGGCTATTGCCGACAGTGATTATTCTGCGAAGTACAGCGCGCAAGAATTCAACAGCCGTGCAAAATTCAACGGTTGCTATTGCCGATAGTGAGGCTACGAAGTGTTGTGACACACTTATTTAGTGATCAATTCTTTTATTAATTAATTAATGATTAATGACATCACTAGGTAGTTACTAGTGTGTGAAAGGGCCACTCTCCCCAAGGGGTATGTCCCTTGGGAAGAGGCACCTCCATGCCCCTTGGGCTTGTATAAATATGTAAACAACCCCATCAATTAGAATCAATCCTTCCACTCATTTCATTCTTGAGTTTTCACTCTTCAACACATTATCAGACACTTTTGCTCTCTACTGAGCGACACAGACAGGAAGGCAAGAACAGAGGAAAGAAGGCCTCAACAACAGAGAGGGTAAGAATGGACCCCTACAACCACTACACAGTAGAGGATGGTTTCCTCGTCTTCACCATCAACGGCCGGCGTCGGACTATTGGCCAGCACTTCTGCACAGACACGGTCGCTCTTTTCCCAGCCATGGACGTCGTCCTGCAGGACGCCATGGACGGCATGGCCATCATGCTTGGTGTGCCTGGCGTGGTCGACTCCGCAGGACTGGACCAAGGAACTCAGGCCTGCAGCCTGGTCCATCATCGCCTGCACCACACCATGTTCCGGCAGCGGCCACCAGCACTACTGGTTTCTCCTCCGAGAGCACCAGAGCAAGGACGCCGCGATACACCAGTGGCCTCATCATCAGAAGACGAGGGCCCGTCCACAGCGGCCACTCGATCTCGCCGGCAACGACAATAGTGGTACGTGCTTGATCACTGCGGCCATCCGATCTCTACACGAACACATCCTGCTGTCCGAACATGCACAATGATCAAATTGCAAAGAGGACACATGGATGAGCCCTGCATCACACGCATGTGAATTGAGACGGATGGCACACCACGGACTGCATACGGCGGTCGGCAGAGGCATTAGCGCTCCTGCCACCACGGCACGCTAAGCCTGACCGAACCCTCCGCTCCAACTTCGGCTCCATGCACTTGCCTCGGTGGTGCTGCCCTCGGCGGCCAGCCCCTCGGTCGCGTCGCGACCGTGGAGCCCAGCCTTGCTGGGCTTCTCCTCCGAGCAGGTGGCCGGCACAAGCCGGCACCAGGGGCGCACCGGGTGACGGCGAACTGAGGCCGAAAAATGGAAGGGGAGGAGATGGATCTACACAAATGGCGGCGGCTCGTGGTGGCACATCAACGAAGGCGGCGTTGCTCCACAAGCGCAAGAGCGACGGCGGCGGTTTCTGTTCGGAGGCCGGTTTAGGGTTCCCCTAACTGCCTCCTCCCTCTTTATATGGGCCAGGCTGGGCCCGAGTGGGCCGCCAGGCCGTCGAGCGGAGAGGTCGGCCCAGTCAGCTGGATCAGGCCGCAACGGCCGAACAGGCCGCTTTTGGGCCAGCATCGCCCGCTCACCAAGCCCACTAGCCGACCAGGCCGAACAGCCGGTCCCACAACTCACAGACCGGGCCAAGTCGGCCTCGTCATGTTGGACCGGGCCGCAATGGCGAGCCAAGTCGGGCCACTTTGGCAGAGCAGGCCACATTTCTCGCCTCACAAGTCCGGGTCTGCCCCCAAAATTCATATAAGCCCTCAGGTTTTTATCTATTTATATGTTTTAACATATATCATATTTAGACTTTATGTTTAAGTCTTTAGATTGTTCTATATTATTTCATATACATTAAATACCATTGGTATTATTAGTACCAATGTAATCAAAATGCTACAATTGCTGCAGTAATTGAGCATTATCATGATCCGCAGATCTCACATTGGTTACACATATTTTAGAAACAATCTTTTTCATATGCAATTTTTTATTTGCATTTGATTTATTCAAATCAATATTCTACATCAAGTAGAAAATCATGCAAAATTCAAATAAAAGGTATATATTTTGTTTAAACACAAGGTAATGGCAACAAGCATCTACTGCACTCATGCAGATTATGCTCCATTACTGCGAGGTTCTACCTTCAAAGTGTTTAAACAACAAATTAAACTATGGAATAACACAAGGTGATGGAGACCTAGGCACTGGCTGCAATAAATTCTTTGAATTTATTTGCCCAGAGACCGTGCTTTTAGGCAGCAAGTTACTTGCCCATTGCTTGGAGGTCTACATCTTATGATGATTACCTTCACGGTGTATATCCAAAGTTTAAACAAAATTATACTACAATGACTCTCAAGTCATTAATTCCTTTAGGAATTAAATTATAGCAGTTGCACTGCCATTGACATATACCTTAATTTGTTGCAAGAATCATCTTGCCTTTGAATCAATGCAAAATAAATCAAAAGGTATAGGTAAATAAAGTTTGAATTGAATAAAATAATGGAATTAAGCGTATACTCTGCTCCATTATTAAAAGATACACATCATTTCTATGATGATTAATTCATCCAAAAGTTTAAAATAGAGACTATATATTGACCATGACTATCAGTCATTTATTCCTTCAGGAATGAAGAGCAATATATAAGCATCAATGACATTGCCTATTTTAAACAACTATACCTAATTTTGATACAAAATTCATCTTGAATTCAAATATTTTGCATATACTGCAACACTACATTTCATGTATTTACCGCAGTAAACTAATTTAACACATAACTATATCACATGTGGTACATGATTCAAAATAGCCATTATGAAGTCAATATAAGTTGCATCACATGTAAAAACTTATATGGCATGGGAAATAAATTTGAAATTCATTTCATGTTCTAAAGATTTCATTTATGTGGAATAAATCATAGCCCGGAATTCAAAATTTCAACCAAATTATTGCCTTATTAAAGGCGTACTTTCCATATGGATCTCAAAACATTGAGTATCAAATGGAAAAGGTACCTAAATATTTTGAGTTACACTCAAAAGATGTTATGGCCAACATAAGGTCATAATATTACCGAAATTAAAAGGTGGTTGGTTATACATTCATCTACATGATTAAATTCATGACAAAATACAACAGCATTGTATATATATATAGAAAATCTATTCTAGATTTGATTCTATGATAAATTTCTATATCATACCAACCCAGATTATAAAGTCTTATCCACAATTTTCTCAATAGGTGGTGTATTGCATCAGCAATACCATAACCATAATTACACCAAACTTTCTGAAATAAAATGCTATGCATTATGATCTCTTAACAAAGAGTATCTGCTTGTACCTTCTGGTTACAACATAGCTGTTTGAATTACATTCAAATATTCAGAATATCAAATGTTTGATGCAAACAAGCATCAACAATAGGAGAAAGTGGGCCAAAACAAAGGCAACAAATAAGGATACTATCAAGGACTTGCATTTATAAAACCACAATGACAACTCACATGTATGTCAAAATTGTGGATATCATAATCACATTACAATGCAATGTCACAAAATCAAGTATTTGGTTAAATACATTATTTAAAAATGGCAAATCAATTTAATGGGACAAGTTTGAAATGCACTTCAATATCGACCTATATTATGCCACTTATATACCTTTTTCATATGAAAATATGAAATAAGATCAAATCCTACAACAGTAGGATATATTTGAAGGCAATAACAACTTGTTTAGAGATACAACTCAGTCTCTATAACCCATCACTTAATGATCATGTACATTATGTTGCAATTACATAAGTTGTCATTTGTATAGTATCATTATATGATACATGATACAAGTATGTATTCTATATTATATAAGTAATCATAATGCATTATGATTTACTCAATATAGATAACTATGGGGCCAATCCAAATGGAAGAAGAGATTTGCTATCATAATGCATTATGATTTACTCAATATAGATAACTATGGGGCCAATCCAAATGGAAGAAGAGATTTGCTTAGTGAACTTTTATTTCACTAACACTATACTTTGAGATATCAATATTCCAAATTCTCTATAAAAGAAAAGGAAAATTACTAAAAATCGCATATGCGATATGTTGTTTATGGTTTTGGTCGAGCCATAATCATACACTCTCAAAGTATCCAATTAGATATGCACTCATGCATTCTAATTCAACTCATACCAATTGAGTTGGAAAATATCTGTTATAGTGATTCCAATATGAAATCACATTATGACAACAATGATGAATTCATATTCATCAACCAATAAAACAGATATAAAACAAGCAAATGCTTGAGCAAATTTCTCCATTATCACAAGGATTGTGTTTTACATACATCAAAACCCATACCATATGTTGCGTACAATAAATTTTCAGTCTATAATTCCATCAAGATTGGAATATATTGTTTTTTTATCAACCTACACTGTAGGTGAAACACTTATTTAGTGATCAATTCTTTTATTAATTAATTAATGATTAATGACATCACTAGGTAGTTACTAGTGTGTGAAAGGGCCACTCTCCCCAAGGGGTACGTCCCTTGGGAAGAGGCACCTCCATGCCCCTTGGGCTTGTATAAATATGTAAACAACCCCATCAATTAGAATCAATCCTTCCACTCATTTCATTCTTGAGTTTTCACTCTTCAACACGAAGTACAGTGCGTGAGTGAGAATTTATCTGTCATGTAAAACACGAATTCAACAGTTGCTATTGCTGATAGTGATTATTAGTCTACGGAGTACAGCACGTGCGAATTTATGAGCTGTGCAAAATACGTATTCAACGGTTGCTATTGCTGATAGTGATTAGCCTACGGATCGGAGTACATGTGCCTATATATTCAGCTCCGTACATCATATTGGCTGATCAATGAACGTTCTTGTAGAAGCTTCCAACCTCGAACATTGAGCGAGGAAAAAAGATCCAATCTAGCGAACCCTTTCAATTTGGTGCCCGCGCGCCTGTATGCAGCGGTACATGGACAAGATATATGCATGCAAGACGGATAGGGTTCGTGGAATAACGAATGTATTGTGTTGGGTCTCTTGGGACGGCCGTGATCGATGGTGGGATCGTGGGAGAGACGGTGGCCAGCCGGGCGGTGATGGACCTCCGGTTGAGCAGTGGAGACGGCGAGGGAGGAAGTTTCAACCGATTATAGTCAACTATAGTGGAGGCGGAATTGCGCCGCTAGAGCCAAGCGGAGAGCCAGCGGTGGCGGGAGAGGCCAAAAGGAGTTGTGAGGCCATTGTCAGTGTGAATTTTATTGGTACTAAATAGACCGTCAGCGTTTTGATGTGACATCGTACGAATGAAGAGAGGTGAAATGAGTTTCATCCCATGAAACCTGTATACGCTATTTTCTAGATGAAATTCTCCGTAAAAAAAATGAAATTCTAACATTATGTCTGGTCAGTCTATTCCAATTTTGACTGGATATAATGTCACTTATGATACAAATAATCATAGTTAAATTCTTTATAGAATATATATTTTCATAATGTATCTATTTGGAGTTAAAAATATTAATGATATTTTTTATAAAACTTAGTCCGACTGGTCTAATGTTAGAGTTGTATTTTTTTTCGGAGGCAGTATCGTTTATCGGTGAAATTCTGGAGAACCTATACTGATAATATACCGAAATAAATGGTAAAGCACCATTGATAAGCTTTACTTGATGTTGACACATGACTGCGGCAGCCTTTACTTTGAGAAACAGAAGGCAGTGAAATCGTTCAAAAAAAAAACTATGGAAAAGGATCGATTTTGTTTGCAGAATGCTGTTGACAACAGAAGCAATAACTATATGCCTTAGGACTTGTTTAGTTGCACAAACTTTTCAAACTTTTCGCTATTTATCCGTCATATCAAATGTTAGGACACTAATTAAGAGTATTAAATATGGATTAATGACAAAACCCATTCCATAACCCCGGGTAATTTCGCGAGACGAATCTAATGAGCCTAATTAGACCATGATTAGACAACGTTGTGCTACAGTAAACAATCTCTAATGACATATTAATTAGACTTAATAGATTCATCTCGCGATTTTTCGTCCATCCGTGTAATTAGTTTTATAATTAGATCATGTTTAGTCCTTCTAATCTTTGGTTTAAAATTGCTACAGTAAATTTCATAAACTTTCACCAACCAACTAGCCTTAAACTCGTGCACCGGTCTCACCCAACAACATGTCAGATATTACTATACTCCCTCCGGTGCAGCAAACGAAGTCCCTCAAGACCAGATTACTCCTACCAAGGAGTCATTTATTAGGGGTAATTTTTTCTTGTTTGCCCCTAATAAATAGGGTTACGGGTGCACTGTAAACACCAACGACGTCTCGCTGGATTGGCTAGCGCAACTCGTCCCAATGCACACGAACGTGAGTTCGATTCCTTCAGGCCGCGTTTTTTTGCCGATAGCTTTCGTTGGCATTTTTGCATGTTCCTGCATGCTCCTGTGCGCCGCGAGGTGGGACGTGGATCGCGCGAAGGGAAGTGGATCACGGGAGGGAACGTGCCGGCGCGATGCTTTTCCATGCTACCGCGTTTTTTTTTCGTTTTCGTTGCTATGGCGCGATGTTTTCGCGTTGTGGCGCGCTGTTTTACCGTGTTTGCTAATTCGGTGCCTTGGCGCGGCATTTTTTTCGCGGATCCGTGCACGCGCGCGCCCCTGCGACCCCTTGTTTCCACCGCTGCAATAAAAACGCCAGGAAGGCACACTAGCAGCACCTTTAGGCCGAACCTTTCGTGCACACTAGCAGCAATGGCCGGCCTTGACCTCAATGTTCCTCCAGAGGTTGACGCCGATGCTTTGATCGACCTAAATGGTCCACCAGATGAAGAAATGGAACAAGAGGATGGCGACGCAGCTGCTGGTTTCCTCCCCAATGTCCAAGAAGAAGAACATGAACCATATGCGACTGGTAAGTGCTTCTTCTCTCATTTGTTTTTTCTTTTCTGTCAACTCTAATGTATCAAATTGCTCACATGAATGCACGTTGATTTGGACTTTTTGTTTGAGCAGAATTGGATTTGAACTTGCCTCTTGATGAATTTGGTGCGGTTGATTTGGAGTACCTTCAAAACATGAATGGTATTTGTTTGAACTCATATCAATGCCTATATTTTTCTCAATGTTTATGTTACATGATTCGTAATGCTTCTTCTCTCATTTTTGTAGAACATCAAGATCCGGTTGATGTCCCCCATCGAAGAAGAGAGATGACAGAAGATTTGAGAAAGCAAGTGTATCAAACGTTGTTGGCTAGAAGCAATAATGGGAAACTCCACAAGAAAGACACCCAAATTGTTGCCGAGCAATTTGATCTTCACGTTCAGTCAGTGCGACGAGTATGGAGTAGAGGTAAAGTACAACTTGCTAATTCGGTGCCGGTTGTTGTTTCTAGTCTAAAAAAGGGGAGAGTTGGTCGTAAAAAAACTCCTGTTGATTTGGAAGCTTTGCGTAACGTTCCTCTAAAAGAAAGGATGACCCTAGAGGATGTTTGTGCCAAGCTAAGCATTAGCAAATGGAAGTTGATAAGATATTTGAAAGAAGGAAAGCTTAGGCGTCATTCTAGTAGCATCAAACCCTTTCTAACTCCAGCAAACAAAAAGACTAGGTTGAAGTTCTGTATTGACATGATCAAGAGGGGGTTGAATCGTGATCCAAGTTTTAGGGACTTTTTTGACTTCGTTTTCATTGATGAGAAGTGGTTCTACTTATATAAAAAATCTGAAAATGTTTATTTGCTACCCGAAGAAGATGATCCACACAGGACTTGTAAGAACAAAAACTACATCTCTAGGCTCATGTTTCTCACTGTTTGTGCTCGGCCGAGGTTTAGAGATGGAGAGTGCATTTTTGATGGTAAAATTGGATGTTTTCCTCTTGTCACTTATGAACCGGCTATAAGAGGAAATGCTGCAACCGGTCGTGTTAGGGGACAGATGGTTATGAAGCCCATTGAAAGTATCACAAGAGATGTCATAAGAGAATTCATGATCAACCAAGTCTTGCCGGCCATTAGAGCAAAGTGGCCAAGAGAAGATGTGAGAAATCCTATTTACATTCAACAAGACAATGCACCGTCACATTTAAAGGTGGATGATCCAATGTTTTGTGAGGCTGCAAAGCAACATGGTTTTGATATTAGGATCATTTCCCAACCTCCAAATTCTTCAGATTTTAACATCTTGGACTTGGGTTTCTTCCGAGCTATTCAAACAATCCAGTACAAAAAAATGCAAGAACTATTCAAGAACTAGTACCAGCAGTGCTAGAGGTATAGTAGACATTTATTTATCAAATTGCTCACACATTTTTCATGATTACATTCCTCTAATTTCAGCAATAATTGTTGCAGGCATTCCAGGAGTTTTGTCCACGCAAAGCAAATCGGATCTTTGTGACACTACAAACTGTTTTGTTGGAAGCAATGAAGATGAAAGGATGCAACAACTACAAGATCCCTCACATGAATAAGGCTACATTAGAAAGACAAGATAGGATGCCAACTAGTATTCCTTGTCCACCAGATTTGCTAGATGAAGCTGAGGCTACATTTGCTGCATTGTAGGAAAAAAATATGCTAGTTAGAGGCAGCATGATCATTGTTAGAGGCAGCACTGTTATGCAAATGTTAGCATTTTCATTGTTAGAGGCAACATTGTTATGCAAATCTTAACATAAACATTTCAATCTTAGCATGAACTTACCGATGCTTTGGCGTCACACAAAGGCTTGCAGTCCCACTCTTGTTCACCACGAAGAATGGCGTTGATTAGGTTGTCCTTGTTCACGACACCGCAGCGATTGCATGGACGAAAACTTGAGTGCACACGATTCCATGATGCACGGTTCTCATGGATGACACCACAGCGACCACATAGAAACGGACCGAGCTCGAGCTCGCCGGGCTTCGCCTCCACTGCCTCTGAGTCCGGCACAACCTCCACTGCCTCTGAGTCCGGCACGACCTCGAAGGGCTCCGAGTCAGGCACAAACTGCACAGATTCGGTGTCCGGCGCGACGGCCATGGATTCCGGGGACAAAGAAGCTACGGCGATCGGAGATGAGGAATCCATGGCGATCTCGTCGTCGTCGGAGTCCGGCGTGAGAACTATGTCGTCGTCGGCCTCCATGGCGAGGCGCGTCAAGCAGAGGGCGGCGAGGCGCGGTGAGACGAGGAAGGAAGGTGTGCGGCACGGCGAGGGCGGAAGAAGGAAGGCGTGCGGAATGGGAGAAGGCGAGGCGCGCGCGTGCGGGATGGGAGAAACCGAGGCGCTCGAATGGCCGACGAGGGAAACGATGCACAGTTAAACAGGGGCAAAGGCGTCCAAACCACACTCTTCAAGCGCATACGGACTTCTTTTCTGCAATCTCCACGGCGCCCAGATGGACTTCCTTTGCTGCACCGGAGGGAGTATATGTATACCTTTGTGCCACGGGAACTGAACTGTGAACAGAGATCTACTTGCAATTATCCTCGTACTAGTAGAGACCCATCCTTACCGGTACACACAGGCACATGCATGCATATGCCGTAGTCCGTAGACCGTAGAGCCCCAGCAGCTAGACGTACACGACCGAGTGACCGACCGACCGGCCTGCAGCAGGTCCTCGTCCTCGTACTCGATCGACCCTGGAACTGGCACCGGCCGTTACTGTATGCAGTTATTTTATCGGATATATACGTTGCATACGTATAGCAAAGGGAGGTCAGCAAAGGCGCAAAGCTGACTGGTAGCTCATCGATCTGCTGGCACTGGCAGTCTGCCCCCAAATCACTCGCGTCCAGTCTACTAGCCGTGGACGTCCGGTACCACTCTCCCGGTGACGTCCGGTTAATCCCACATCACCTACCAACCCCGAACGTCGTGCAGCTCCATCAATGATCGGTGATCACGTCGCCCACACGCCAAATCCCGCAGCGGCGGGCAGCAGGCAAGCGTTGACGTTAACCTCAGCCGAGCTTAGCTAGAGGAGGACTACTCTACTATCTCCACGTCTCGGCAGGTAGCCCAGAGCCACGTCCATGGCCGACGACGCGGCAACCAACCACGCTCCCCGGCCGTAGACCGCGGACCGGCCGCGCGCGTCGACGTTTTCCGGTGCACGGCCGGCGCGACTCTCATTCGTCCGTCGTCCTTTGGTACTGGCACCATGCCGGCATGCCCTCCATGGCTCCATCTGCATGTGTGCGGTGGCGAACGGCGAGTGGCCGGCCGCCGTGCCCTGGTGCGCACGGCGCGCGGCGCGGGCGCCCATGGCAGGACGGCGTAGAGCGCGCCCCGCCCCGGCCAGTCGGCCTAATGAATGCGGCGCAGAGGCGAGGCGCGCAGCCGCGCACCAATCGAGCTCTCTCCGCCGCTCGCCCACCGCGCGCGATGGTCAAACTCACTGCCACTGCCGCTCCGTGCTCGGGGCCTCCTCTTTTCACTTTCCCCCACCTACTTCCTTAAATTCATCTACGGCCTACGGCCACTAGACCACTACTACTCGTCTACTCCCGCCGTATACGCGTCCGGCCATCCGGTCGTGCCGCTATATAAACACCGCCCCTGCCCTCCGACCTCTGCACCACCGCCTGACCGGCACCGCCTGCAGCAGCCTCGTCACCCACTCCGATCCCTCCACGCTCGCTCTTCACCATTTGCAGCAGCGACAGGACAGGATAGAAACCGAGCCAAGCTCAGCTCTGCCGAGATCATCTCCACAAACAGGCCGACAACGTAGCCTTTCTATGTGCATGCCTGAAGTGGCCTAGACGAGAAGTGGTGTCACGTACTGTACGTTGGAAGAAGATGGTGCTTCCAGCCGTCCTCCCCAAGGTGGCCGCGCAATGGCTCTTCACGTTCTACCGCGCCGCCAGGAGGCTCAGGCGCCACGCCTTCCAGCTCTACTACCGCAACGCCGCCGCCAAGCAGCCGTCGCCCGCCGCCACCGTCTCGCACCAGCAGCAGGGCCATCATGCCGCCACCACCAAGAGCGCCGCCGCCGCCGCCGCCGCCCTTGACGACGCCGCCTTCGCCGCGGCGGCGGCAGACGGGGCCGTGGTGTGCGACATGCACGGCGCGCTGCTGCGCTCCACCGCGCTCTTCCCCTACTTCATGCTCGTGGCCTGCGAGGGCGGCAGCCTGCTCCGCGCCGCGCTGCTGCTCTGCGCGTTCCCACTCGTCTGGGCCCTCGGGGAGCGCGGCGGCGCCGGCGTCCGGGTGATGGCGTTCGTCGCCTTCGCGGGGCTCACGCCCGGGGACGTGGACCTCGTGGCCCGCGCCGTCATGCCCAAGCACTACATGGAGCAGCTCAACGCGCTGGTGTACGACCGCCTGTGGCTCCCCGCGAGGAGGAAGGTGGCGGTGACCAGCGCGCCGAGGGTGATGTCCGAGTGGTTCCTCAAGGAGTACATGGCCGCCGACGCGGTGGTCGGCCTCGAGCTGCAGCTCGTCACGGTCGCCCGCCGCCGCTACTTCACTGGGCTGCTGGCCGGGCCCGCGCCGGGGACGGAGATGGGGAAGAACGTGCTGAAGGAGGCGGTCGGGGCAAACGGCGCCATGGCGGACGTGGCCGTCGTCAGCAACTCCGACCCGGCCGACCAGCTTCTCGCCCCCTACTGCAAGGTGCGTGCTTGCCCGTTGCGATCATTTTTTTTTCCATTGAAGGGGACCTGTTTTCAACGCATTAAATGGTGCATACCAATAAGCATCATTAACGTGTCAAGAAAAAAAAAGTAACCACCCATAGTTAACGTGTCAACAAAAAAAATTAACCACCAGTACGTCTCAAGAAAAAAAGTAACCACCAATAGTTAACGTTTCAAGAAAATGGGCCAAAGACTAATTATTAGCTGCTTCTAAAACTAGAAGATTATTACAGTAGATAGGACGGATATTTAGCTGGCCCTCGTCAAAAGAAAAAAGAACCTAATCCACCATACTAATGAGGCGATAATAATCAATGTGTTTTGTGGAATTCTCGACTAGCTATAACATACCTCAAGGGCTCAAGGCACGCAATTTTGTTTTAGTTCCACTAGCCCAATCTGTAGCGCCATAGAATATACATATAACTTCATTAGTTTAATATAATCTATGTGGATTATAATCTGGTTGTGAGAAAAATGGCACAGTTAAAACACGTAAAGGTTTGCTACAGTGACATCTACTCCTACTGGCGACAGACGACAGATCGAAGCATTATAGCATGAGATTCTTTAGTAGTCTAGGAAATAGGAAATAGTGGTATATAGCACACGTTCTCCAGCGTAACCTTAGCTAGCTCCTTTCCCTGTCAATTTTCATCGCAGATAGAGGCGTCAAATTAAGAGCGAGCGAGAGAGCGATGTCTGGAAAACAACGGTGCATCGACCACCAAACATCCTACGAGCTAACCAGCTAACCAGTCTGTTCGGTTGGCTGGTGGCTGATGGCTGATGCTGATTTGTTGTGAGAGAAAAGTACTGTTGGGTGGCTGATGGCTGATGCTGATTTGTTGTGAGAGAAAAATACTGCTGGCTGGTGGCCGATAAGCCAATCGAACATGCTAACATTCGGTGTGAAACCGCTGATCCGTAGTGTAGTGTAGCTGTGCTGTATAGCACAATCCCTTCTCAACGGCACGAGTATTTCCAAGAACCAAGATCTACTGGCCAACTGGTCCACGAAACCGTAGGACCATGGCCACCTAGGGGGGCACTCGAAAGCTCCAGGGCGGCCAGGGCAGAGCGGCCGTGTAGTACATGCATGGAGACACATTGGATTTGCCGAGTTCAGATCCCGCTGTAGCCGGTCCTGTCCAGGCGGCGTACAGTACTGTACACGTGAGAGCACGAATAGTCTTAAGACTCTCATGGACGTACGTACAGGGTCGCGGACGATTGGAGCCTTAAAAACTCTGGACCAAGACAGAACGGGGCGGAGTTGTAGCTCATCCATCCAGCCAGCCTCGCAGTCGCAGAGCAAGTGAGCAACCCCAACCCATGGCGGGCGCAGCGCGCATGGGCATGGCCGAGCCCCGCGGGGAAAGGACACGGCACGGCACGGGGCATGCTGCATGCGAGCGCGCGCCATTGAAGCGCATTCACCGCGCGTTTGGTGGCATTCAAGGCAGTGTGTGAGATCCATCACCTCTCCCACAGCGCCCCCAGGCCCCGCCGCGCTGCCCCCCTTGTGTGGTGCCGCGCGCCGCTGGCCACGACGAGCGCGGCGCCGCTGGGGTCCCGCCGTCCCGGCGATGATCGGCGGACGAGGCCGTGTCCTTTCATGGTTGCCCCTCAACTGTTGGCATTCCTACGCTTGCTGTTCTCCTCTTCAATTCCGGGTCTCTCTGCAGTCTGCACGTTGCAGAGACACGGGCACTCGGGGTCCCTCCTGCCCATAGAACAAAAAACCGAACCGGTTCACCGGTTGGACCAGAAAAACCGTGAACCGGTGACTGACCGGTTCGGTTCAAGCAAAAGATCAGTCATGCAATTGGACCGGTGTGAACCAGTTGAACCGGCCGGTTTTTGCATTGAACCAGTGAACTAATGAACCAGTGAATCAGTAAACCAGTGATTAGTTTGATGTTTAGGTGTTAATTGAAACTTTGGACAATAAATTATTATGATATTGCTATATTCTTCCATCAATTGTGTCATAATTGATGTGTTTACATACAAATTATTGCAAAAGATGCATATTTTTCATACAAGTTATAAAAAATTAATATTATATTGATAATTATTAACCAGTGAACCAATGAATCAGTAGCCTGACCGGTTCGATCTCCGGTCCGGCTTTTTGTTCTATGCTCCTGCCCAAGCGTCCCTCCCGATAGGACACTTGGGACGACGCCACGCCACTGATCATTTGGTACTGGCCGGATCGCAGTAGTAGTAGAGTCAGAGCAGGCGCCGAGACGAGCAAGAACGAGTGGAGAGTAGGAAGGAGAAGGATCCAGGCCGCGGCCGAGGGACCACTGTCCTCGCTGGTGACTTAGGCAGAGCTTTCAGAGTTGATTCCCGACTGAATTTAGTAGGAGTTCTGTCAAACAGTTTTTCAGAGAGAAGTAATTCTCGGTTGATTTTGTGAAGTGATTCTCTGAAATGAACTAAGGGGCTGGGAGCTGAAAAAAAAAGTAGATTTTCCTGATTCTGTGAGGTGAATCTCCATCCTGATTTTGAGAGTTTTTGTTAGAGAATCAAAAAGAATCATTTTTAACCACAGAATCACGTCTTTCAGAAAATCAGCTTTCTTAGAAAACCAGAATCAGATGATACTCTGCTAAACAGGCCCTGCTGCATCTGCTTCCCTTCGCTCGCCGGTCACCACCTGCTTCACCGCCAAGTAGGGGCACCAGGGAGGGATCCGGCTAAGCTCTTCCCGGGGAGTCCGGCCGACACGGGCTATTAATGTACAGCCCGTAAATGAACATGAGACAGGCCATGCGCGGCACTCTCTAGTGCTCTCGATCGGCCATGTGCTTGCATCCACGGATAGGCTTAGGATTTTTCAAAAATTACGGGGCCGGAATTAAAGCGTTGGTGTGCTACGGGAGTGACAGGAAAAAGGGAACCCTCCAGACGCATGCCACGCAGAGGTTGGTAGCCACTGCTGCTGTTGTTTCAGATACGTACAGGTGGCCATGAATTATCCACAGTGCACGCACGCAGCAGGCCTTGTCTAGCTCGCGTGAATTCGATTGAATTGACTGTAGCAGATTTTTTTGAATTGAAAAAGTAGAGAGAGAGCATATAGTTCAATGTGTTGTTTTTGATCGAATTGGTGCTCTTTCGAGCGAACTAAACAAGGCCAGTGCCGGGCATGATTGTCCACTGTGCACACAGCCATCAGTACATAATTTATACCCCTTGTCGTAAGCGTAACAGCAGTGACAAAAAATTTCTGCATTCGCTGTGCGCTAGCGATCGGTATTGAAGTCTGAAAACGATGACCTTAAAAAAAGTCCGAAAACGAAGAGCTCAATCGTGCATCTGTAATTAGATAGTGTTTGGTTCAAGCAGTGGTAACACACGTAATAGTAATCAGATCACAGAGATATCAGCACTGGAGTGGACAATTAA
>CM014274.1:29564923-29585638 GCA_004135705.1 Alloteropsis semialata | reverse complement strand
TGGGGGATGCGATGCCGGCGGTGGAAGTGAGCTCCGGGGAGGAGAGGGAGAGGGAGGAAGGGCGGAGAGGGAAAGGGAGGCGACGGGAGAGAGGGAGGCCCTCTGAAGAGATCCAGAGGGCCGGCGGTGGAAAAAAAAGAGGAAAAAGAAAGAAAAAAAGGAAAAAAGGAAAAAAAGAAAAGCAAAAAAGAAAGAAAAGGAAAAAAGAAAAGAAAAAAGGAAGAAAGAAAAAAGAATGGAGGAGATAGAAAAAAGAAAAGAAAAAGAAAAGGTGAGGAGTGAGGAGATGGTAGTTGGGATGGTTGAATAAAATATAGGGTGATTGGGATAGAGTATGGGATTTAGAGTATGACGGGTGCGGGAGAAGTTGGTATAGAGTATGAGATTTGGATGACCAGGACGGAATATTTCTTTTAGAGGATGAATCGGACAGCCTAACATGTTTGTATAGCGTGGGGATTTGATTACACCGTTGATGGATTACTGACCGGCGAAAACAAACAGCTGTAACGGTATTCATTACCATCCGTAATCTGATTAAGTTACATTTTGCTGAACCAAACACGTTCTTAGTGTTGCTGATCCCATCAACATCGGACTTGGTGACAGTTGTTTACAAAATTGCAGATATTTTGGCGCAATAGTATGTTCATTTTTATTCAGAAGTATTTCCGTACTCGCTCGTGGGCTGACAGAGGCCATACTGTGGCCTTAAATCGTGGATAGCTCGTCCTCCTTTTATGCAAATAAAATAAATGTGGTTATGTTGTAGCCGGAAAAGGCATTTATGAATTGTTTGACCTTCCTTTATGCAAATAATAAATGTGGAGTGTAGTCGGGAAAAAAAACATTCATCACTGGTTGGATCTTTCTTTTTAGCAATTATTAAATGATTGTTTCGTCCAGCCTTCCTTTGATGGTCAAAAGGTGATCAAGGATTCACCGTACGTACCGCCCCTGACTTTAGTTTGATGCACCAAATGATTTCCGAACAGTAATCAACATACCGTGATGATAAATTAAAGGCTAACGGTGTCTGTACATTTTGACGCCAGGAGCTTGATGTTCACATTTTGTTGTGATAAGAAACAAAAATTGTAAGAGCGAGGGTGGGGAAGTCATCCATTCATCATTGCAGTCTATCTGTCTATGACGACTGACACTGTTATTGCTGATCCATGGAGCAAGTAGATCGAATAATACTGTTTCAGAACAGAACACGACATGAATGATTCAGTTATTCCCTTTGGACATTCCCGTATTATCGTTGTGCACATGTCTTGCTTTTTTTTTATTCCATTTAAGACATATACAGAAAACTGATCGCATTCCTATTTTATACTTTTATTCATTTGAGCATATACGTAAAGTCTAGATTGATTTGCTAAAAGACTATTATGGTATCGATTCACGCAGGAAGTTTATGTCGTGAGCAGAGAAAGCACAAAGAACGACAAGCTACCGCGGGCCAATTACCCGAGGCCGCTCATCTTCCACGACGGCCGCCTGGCGTTCCTCCCCACCCCGGCCGCCATGCTCGCCTTCTTCCTCTTCCTGCCGCTCGGCGTCATTCTCTCCGTCATCCGCATCAACATCGGCATCGTCCTCCCCTACAAGATCAACTTCGTGGCCGGCGCCATCTTCGGCGTCCGCTTCCGCACCTCCGGCCTACGCGCGCCGCCGGCCAACGGCGAGCGGCGCAGGGGCGTCCTCTACGTGTGCACGCACCGGACGCTGGTGGACCCCATCATGCTCACCACGGCCCTGCAGAAGCCCGTGCCGGCCCTGACGTACAGCCTGAGCCGGCTGTCGGAGATGATCGCGCCCATCAAGACGGTGCGGCTGACGCGCGACCGCGCCCGCGACGCCGAGACCATGTCGCGGCTGCTGAAGCAGGGCGACCTGGCGGTGTGCCCCGAGGGCACCACGTGCCGCGAGCCGTACCTGCTGCGGTTCAGCCCGCTGTTCGCGGAGCTCGCGGACGACATGGAGCCCGTGGCGCTGGACGCGCAGGTGACGTCGCTCTACGGCACGACGGCGAGCGGGCACAAGTGGCTGGACCCCGTGGCGTTCTTCGCCAACCCGGCGCCGTCGTACCGGGTGGAGTTCCTGGGCGCCGTGCCGCGGGAGTGGACGCGCGCCGGCGGCAGGACGGGCGTCGAGGTGGCCAACTGGGTGCAGCGGCGGCTCGGCAAGGCGCTCGAGTTCGAGTGCACCGGCCTCACCCGCCGCGACAAGTACATGATGCTGGCCGGCAACGACGGCGTGGTCGCCAAGTAGAGGGCGACGCCGCGACGGGCGCGTGCTGCAGCAGCTCGGTGTGTTTTTTTTAATGATGCATACATGCTGGGTAAATTGTTGTCGACAGTTAGCCACCGTATAATTCGCGTGCAAGTAATGTTATCTTCTGGTTCTCTTGTGTAAAGGAAGTTTGATTAGCTGCAAAAACTAATCAAACTGTAGGTGCTTGGATTGAGGTTCAAACCAAATAGGCCTTGTTTAGTTCTTGAAAGTTGGTTGAATTTTCTGTAGAAAAAGTGAGCGTATTGCAGAGGGGGGCACGTTTTTCAATGTGTTATTTTTGGTTGAATTGCAGAAGCTTGCTGAAACTAAACAAGGCCATAGTATATATTTGCTGTGATCGTTTCGCTAAACCACTTGCGAAACTCTCCAGATTCGTTTTGCAGTATCAGATTCAGAGCCCCTTCCAGCTTTAAACGTGGGAATGCTTGACGATGCAATGTTACACAGGGCGTGTTTAAATTCCCAAACATTGTAAAAAGTTTTCACCTTGAGAATCGTGTCAGTTCATTTTTTCTCTCTGTGCACATGGCCCAATGAATAAAATTTTCACCACTTTCACCAATTCACCGGATTTAAACACTCCCATAAATACTTATCAACAACCTTTTTAAGAGAATTTTAGCTTGTGCAGCATCACACGCTTCAGGGACGGACACCATTTGTCTGTGGATTGCCAACCAAGCACCCTTTGTGATCAGCCACCAACATTGATAGCACACCTACTGAGTACTGAGACATCTATTGAGGATGGCCGACTGCTGCTTTTTTAGCCTGTTCGGTTGGCTGGTGGCTGGTGGCTGGTGCTGATTTGTTGTGAGAGAAAAGTACTGCTGGCTGGCTGATGACTGGTGGCTGGTGCTGATTTGTTGTGAGACTGAAGTACTGCTGGCTGGTGGGGCCGTTGAGAGTTTCGGCAAAGTCCCTCCTCCAAAAAAAAAATGTTTCAGCAAAGTGCCAATCCTGAGGGTCCACATCTAACACATCCTTTTGAGGTGGTCAGCAGCACGGCGCAAGGACGAGAAATTACTTCATCTCAAGTCTCAACAGAAACGGAAAATCATCATGAGGCGAAGGGCATGCCACCGAAACCGCGAAACGATACCCTGATCAAACCATCTCTGACGCTGACGCTGACGCCATCAAAGCCGTAACGAACTAACGATCCAGGAGTATTTTGACTTTTGAGTACTCGGTTCATCACACAGACTGCACTACTGCTCATTGCTCAATCACAGTTTCATCACGATCCAGGAGTATTTTGACAGCGGAGTCTATATTAACAAAATGACCTGTTCTTTTTGTGATAATTGTCCAAATTGAATGGAGTGGAGGTGGTCCTCCATGCCCCACAGAACCTCAATCACAGTTTCATCACACAGGCATGGTATTTCCATCCATGGGGAGAAAAAAAAGACGTCACATCAAAGTTGAGTCTGAACTCACAAATTAGGCAAACGATGGAGCTAAAGTAAAGCTTTTACTGACCAACTTTTTTTGGAGGATCGTTTTGAATTTAGGCTCAAGAGCGTGATGGCACGGGCACCGAAGGGGCTGGAGCCAAGGGGGCACGCAGGGGCCTGGCACCCATAGTTATTAGGACCGGACCGACGGTTCGACCGCTAAAAGATCGAACCAGATCCTCTAGCGGTCCGGTTCACTTAAAAGACCGTTCATACAATTGAACCGTTAAAAACCAGACAAATTAGCCAGTTTTTTATGAAACCGATGAACCGGCCGGTTCGACACGAACCGGAACGGTTTGATTTCCACTGTCCAATCAGCGCACATGCAGCTAGGCTCGGCTCACGTCGTGGCCCATGGAGCGCAGGCGGCCGCAGGGCATAAGACACAGCCCACGTGGAGGCTCACGAGTAGTCAGGGAAGGAGCACCAGGATTTCGCTCCTTTACATTTCTTTTCTTTTTTCCTTTATTACATTTCTTCTTTTTTACTTTCCCAAGTATTTTATGACAATAAAGAATAGGTTCCCTATATTCTATGCTATATGCAATGTGAAAAAATCATGAGTAATTTACTCGTGTACCAATATGTGCAAGGCAAATATCAACGAGTTTATACGGACTGATAAAATTATATATAGTTCTATCTATTTATATACCTGTGTATTATTTAAAGTTGTATCCGTCAAATCGAGCTGAACGTTTGAAGCAATTTCTCAAAGATCTATATGGGATAGTCATAATTGAACAAATTGCTACTTGTATTGCTATGTGCACAAATTTATCATTCTCACTATTGATTTGTTTCCCGACAATGGATTTTTTAATTAGAAACTCCAAATTAGTTAGGTCCTTTTTTTAAGTATATGCTCCGTGGTGTGGCTTTTGATTTAGTCCTATAACCAATATACCGAGGTGTAACTACTAAGATGATATGATTGTGTTTCTTATGAGCATATTTTTTTGTATGATCAGTTGTTTTATACAATATGCGCCGTTAATTATCATCGATATATTGGACCGGTTCAAATGTATTTGTGGCCGGTTCACTAAAACGGTTCAGAGCTATTGAACCAGCGGTTCAAATCGATTCCTAACGGTTGAACCAGTGAACTACTGAACCGAGATCCTTGTGGGTTCGATAACTGGTCTGGTCCTAATAACTATGCTGGCACCCCTATGCTCCCGTGACATGTGAAGAGACCCCTAAACATTATGTGTTAATCATTAAAAAGCATTATCTACTAATCACTAGCATTAGTCTTTATGGCCCCTTCAAGGCTTACAATAGCCTAGCAGGTGGCAACAGCGCCCTACTGACCTTGTTTCTAAATGGCTTCTTAAAACTAGTAACAAATATGTACTACGACTAAAATTATGCCAATACCAACGCGACGTTCCAAATAATGAAAAAAAACAAGTCAGCCGTTAGATACAACAATTCTATTTGTCACCTCAAATATAAGCTCTCGAGAAGCACTACTTGGCGAAAGGCCATCTATTAAGCAAAGTGCAAATAGTTCTATATATCTGAATGATTGTCTAATGGTTATGTCCGCTTTTGTTTTATTTCTCTTTGGCACCTCAGCCCCCCTATGGTTGAATCCTGGCTCCGCCCCCGGACTCATACTTGAAAGCTTGGGATTCTGGTTCTGCGACCGCTTTTTTTTTTAATGACGGGTCGCTCGGGGTTTCTACTACTACGGAGGCGGCGAAAATCAATTTGTTTTAGAGACGGAAACCCTCAAGCGAACGAGTCAGTCCACACCGACCGCTAGGAACTAGGATCTCCTAAACGTAATCAAATTTGGCCCAACTAGAGTGGGGACAGTTGAGGAGGCCCCCCGAAAAGGCTCAAGCATTGGGGGAATGAGAATCAAAAAACACGTCAAGCCCAAATTGGTGGGGATCCGTCAGCACAATTGTGGAAAGCCCAACAGGTTTGGGCATCCCCCTGGTACCTCTCGCTCTTAATCTCCAGAAAAGCCCATCAAAATATTCCAAACCGACGAATTGGCTGGGCAGATTCCGAGCCTACACCATGCCCTAGTCCACCATTGTTGGCGCAGATCAAGCTTAGCCCCTCACTGATCGGCGCCTCGGTCAGGATCGTTGCCTGGACTGGACGGACAAAAGGCAAATCAGGACACTTTGGCCACCATCATATCTGCACATCGGAAAGGGAACGAAAGGGGGCAAACGGCATCGTCTTCTTTCGACAGGGATGAAGTGAGAGCTGAGAGGAGGTCAGGTGGGGCCTTTTCCTCGTGACCTCGTCTAGTTTTTATCCGATGGCTACTGGTAGTTACTACAGTGAAAGGCGGCCGGGGAGAGAAAGGCCTGTGGTTTCTCTGCTCCGAGCCTCCAACCACCGGCAGCGTCGGTCCGTCGCGTCTGCTGCTAAAACGCGTGTAGATGATCGCGCGTATGAGCTCTGGTGGAGACGGCATGACGGCAACGGACAATCATGGGATAGTTTTTGAGATGCAGAGAAGTGCTCATTTCTCGTTATGCGGAAAGGCATAATGTACGATAGAACGACAGTTTCTCTCCTTTTTTTTTCTGAGTGGAAAAATGGATCTGTTTCTACAAAGGCATATCTGTCAGAAATAGTAGTCATATATCCACGATTTTCTGCTGCACTTTATGCTTGTTTGTTTAGTTTCAGAGGTGAATCATCGTGGATATGGTTCTGTTTAGAACATGATTGGTAAACTTGATTGCACCCATCCTTGAATCCTGCAGATAATGAACTTGACATAAACAAAATGGAAGAATGATGAATGTCGTCGACAGAAGGACGAAACTAACAAATCAAAGTACTCCTACATAATAAGATTATATGAAATACAAAGGATCGACCCTACAGTTTGTTAGTCTCGCATCAGGCATCATTAAGGTGCGGATTCCCTCCAAAGCCAAAGCTAATAACGTTCTAATTTCGAAAGACCTCCAAATATAGCCACCAATTTCATCATCCACGGAGCTAGTATAGTACTTTGTGAAACTCCATTAACAAACATGAACGGTGAACCTCGTACAGGCCCTGCGGATATTAAACCGCAAAGCCAAATATTCTCTCCCCAATCCCGATGCCGTCGCTCCGCCCGATGCGATCATGGATGCAGCCGACATGAAGAATTCCTTCACCTCCAAAGCGCACGGCTGCCCGCCCAGCTTTCCCTCCCCCGGCGAGCTAGATCTCCCCCCCTGAACCTGATCGACCCAGGGCCTTTTGCTTTGCTCGTGCATTTCTTTGCCATTTGTTAGTGCTTGCCCACCCGCGGCGCCCGTTGCGTGCTCCAGCCCCGCAAAGCTCCAATCCTCCCCTCCCAAGTTTCCTCTTATTCCTTGTCCCTCTTTCTCCCCCTCTCACTCCCCTGCGCCGGAAGGAACCGGCGATTCGACGCGGGCGCCTGCCGCCGTGTTTATATATACGCCATGGACGCAGGGAAAGCAAGGCCCCTACTTTACACCTCTTCCTCGTCAGGTAGCTGTCCGTCGCCGCCGCGGTTGCCTGGTTTTGTCTTGGGTTTTGGAGGGAAGATCGATCAGGTTCAGATTTGGAGAGACGACGTCATGGGTCGTAAGCCGTTTGGTCGCTTGGGCTTTGGCTCCTTCATTCTTGTCCTTGTTGCCCTCTGTGGTGGTGAGTTGCTGGTTCTTTGCACTTTTTTGACAACAAATTCTTCGAGTTCACCAGCTATACGTGCTGGGTTAAGATCAGATGTGCAGTCATGAAGCATAGCGCTTGTCTTTTCTTCTGAATTTCCCCTGTAGAATGTGATGATGTTTCATACTATTTGAATCGTTTGTATTCCTTCTTTTCACCTGATTTTGAAGAAATATTGTTCAGTGGTTTGCTCTAGTGAACAGACAAGATACATAGTTGTAGTACTAAATAAGCTTAATTCGTCTCTCACAAATAAAAAAAAAAGCTTGATTCGTCAAGGGGAAGTTAGTAGGACTGCCGAGAAGTAAAAGTGATCAATCGCCTTCCGTCTGATCACCACAGGAATAGAGCAGAGGATAGCAGAGGCAGCCGATCAAGCGACGCCGCACAGAATGCTCGCCACGGTCTCTGTGTCGAAGCCGTCCTACCCCACGGTCACCACGCCCATGTCGGCCTACGCCGACTCCGGCTCCCCGCCGGGCAGCCCGTCCTCCGCGTTCCCGTCGTTGGCGACCGGCACCGGCGGAGGCGGTGCCGGTGGAGGCGGAGGCGGAGGCGGTGCCGGTGGAGGCGGTGGCGGCGGGGGCGGCGGGACGTGGTGCGTGGCGAGCCAGAGCGCGAGCCCGACCGCGCTGCAGGTGGCGCTGGACTACGCCTGCGGCTACGGCGCGGACTGCTCCGCGATCCAGCCCGGCGGGAGCTGCTTTAACCCCGACACCGTGCACGACCACGCGTCCTACGCCTTCAACAGCTACTACCAGAAGAACCCCGCCCCCACCAGCTGCGACTTCGGCGGCACGGCCACCATCACCAACACCGATCCCAGTAAGCTACACAGCCATGCCCCCGCAGCCGCAGTGCATTTCTTGGCCAACTTTCCCGTCCATGATCAGCAAAGGATCTTGCCAAAATCCTTTTCTTTCTCACTGAAGCAAACTTTCTTCCAACCTTGCAGGTTCAGGGTCGTGCCAGTATTCATCAAGGTAAGTGCTCGTGCGAATCACCAAAAGGCACTGAAACAAAAAGAACTTATAGTTCTTAATCCTGATCGTGCCGAGAAACTGACTATGCTGTGACATTGCAGCGGCGGTGCTCAGACCACGATGCCCCCGCCATCCCCAACGACCCTGCCGCCGACCGTCCCGATGACCCCGACGCCGATGACCCCAACGCCGACCACGCCGGACACCACCACCCCGACCACCGGCACCCCCGTCTACGGGTTGTCTCCGCCGGACTACGGCTCAATGTCCCCTCCTGGGTACGGATCGACTTCCCCCCCGGACTACAACGACGTCGGCGCCGCCGCGACGACGGGGCACGGCAGGGCGGCGCTGGCGCTCCTGTGCATCCTGGTCGCGACGATATGTCTGCACGCCTCCAAATGAGAGGGCGGCGCGCGCATCTAAAGACGGCGACCAATTCTACACGACAGTTTCAGTTCAGACGTTCCATGGCGCCTTGGCGCGCCCCGTACGTGGTGGCTGAAAGACCCAGAGTTGGTTTCACTGCACCAGGGACCTGACCTCCGTGGTGCTGCCCAACGCCGGGGAGAGCAGAGCCGCAAAACTGCTTAATGATGTAAGAAGCGTGGCGATGCAGCGCCCCAGTTCTAGAGAAAGCATCAGATGTTTATACATATTGGGGATTATATTCGACTATTGTATTACTTAGGAGTATATCAGAAAATTTGTTTCCTTGCCCGATCCATTTACTTTATGCTGAATAATATTGTTACCAAGGGAGCACCGACAGTTTCAGCCATAGCTAATACAGCTCGTTATGCTTAAGTGGCTTAAAGAGCATATCAAACAACGCCCAACAAACGTTCCCATTACTGGTTTGAACGCTCAACCACATACCCAGTCTCATTTCCTATTTTTCACATGTCTATCAGAGCTACTCTCTCCGTCCTGAAATACAAGGCACTTTGTTTTGTTCTAAGTTAAATTAGTCTAACTTTGACCAATTTTATAGAAGAGAATAATAATATTTGCGATATCAAATGAGTGTAGTTAGGTTCGCTATGAAATCTATTTTTGTAATTCACTTATTTGATGTGTTAGACATTAACATTTTCTCTATAAACTTAGTCAAACTTAGACTAGATTGACTTAGGACATACTAAAATACCTTTTATTTCAGTATGGAGGGAGTATCCTAAACAACAAGATTTATATGCCTCCTTTTCGCGATAGAAGGTGCCAAGAAAAAAAAAGAGGCAACGATTTTTAAGGCAGTGAGATCCCAGACAGATTTTTTTGGGTTTTGATAATAAAGAAGTAAGAGCAATTGCCTCCAAATAAGCCCTCTATCTTATAAGTCTATTTTGTAGGCATTTGATTTTTTTTTTCAACTCCAGCAGTAAACAAATCTGTACTCTTCGTTGGCCCACTTATCATTTATAAGCCTAACTTTGTATGGGCATCAAAACGTCCCGCATAGCCCAATTAATTTAGCAAACGGTCGGGACGGAGTTTTCTGTTGTCGGCTTGTTGGGCCGTAAGTTGGCAAACACGAGTTGTTAGGGCCCGTTTGACCGTTTCCGACCGCTGATCGTCCGAACCGCATGGCCCCAGCCCGAAAGGTGGCCCCGAATGTTTTTTTTTTGAGCAGAAAGGTGGCCCCGAATGTTGTTCCGTCTATGCCCGTGAGTATCTCGTCGACTACTCAACTCGTCATCGCCGGCGCAGCGTAGGCTAACTTTGGACTTCCGCTCGCGACGCACGGGCGTTTGCTCCGGATCTGGTCCCCGGCGCCGTAATGTGGTTCACGCCCAAGGCCGGTGGCGGACACCAAACCGGGGGTTGGCTTTTTCGTAGGCAGGCTGGGGAAAGTAAGTTCGTTGGTCCAGGTCCAGCCCAACATAGGTGTGTGGGCCCATCTGCGTAAAAGCGCGAATTTTTTTTTAATTTTTTTTTACGATTTTTCAAAAATAACGGTTGGATGATAGAATTGATGACAGAATTTGCAATTCTGTCATCCAACCGCCGTATTATTTGGCTACCGCCAAATGATACGGCGGTAAGGGAAGCTAACCGCCGATTCATTCGGCGGTTAGAGCAACCGCCGTTTGAATCTGCGGTTTGAATTTTAAAATTTAAGTTTGAACTGTATGAGCAACCAAACCGCCAAATGGTTTGGCGGTAGGTGTCGGCACGTGGGCCCGGGATCCTAACCGCCAAACCATTTGGCGGTAGGGGGATCCCGCCCCTTGCCGCGCCGTCCGATCCGGCGGAAGGCTCCCGCCGTCGGATCCACGGCGGGATCCCCTTTACCGCCAAACCATTCGGCGGTTAGGGGTAGGACCTCTATATAAGCCGAAATCAGGGTTGAAAATTCATTCTAAATCAGAAAAAAGAAAAACTAGGGTTAGAGAGGAGGGTTAGGGAGAGGAAAAAATCAGCAGCGAAGCCCTGCCGGATCTGCGCTTCGGTTTGAGGTAAAATCCGATCTCGTAGTTGTAACTTCAATTTGGTAGATTTATGACTTTGTAATTATTTTAGTATTTAGTTTACACAGTATTAAATCGTAGTATTATTTTTCAGTTAATGATATTAGACTTAGTTACTGAAATAACTATTAGAGACAGTTACTGATATTAGATTTAGTGACATTAGTTTGAGTTACCTTATATTTAGTGACATTAGAGATAGTTAGAGTCATTACTTTTAGTGATATTTGATATGTATTAATGTATCTTTTTATATTAGATGGACTGATATTAGAGTTTACCCCACAATTTTATATATAATGTAATTATGCATTTTAGAGTATACATTACAGTTTATATCTTTTTATATTAGAGTTTCTGTTAGAGTTTTATGCATATTACAATTTAGATAATAATTTCAATTAGAGTTTATAGTAGAATAATGACATTATATTAGAGTAATGACTTTATATTACAGTTTATATTCGAGTAATGCCTTTATATTAGACTTTGTATTAGAGTAATGACTTTATATTAGAGTTTATATTAAACTTTATATTAGTGTAATGACTTTATATTATAGTTTATATTAGATTTTATATTAGAGTTTATAGTAGAGTTTACAGTAGAGTTTTATTGATATACGAGTGTATTATGCATAAGTTTTTTATGAGTAGAAAATCTTATTAATTCTTCCTATTGTCCTGGTTTGGTTTTAGGCATGTCTGAACCATTATGGTTCCAATTGTTCTATGGATCAGGGGAAGTTAGATATGGTCCTGAAGGGGTAGACCTGTCAGATTTTAGTTGTACCACCAGAAAAGTAGCTAGAGCAGCAGAGAGAAATTGGGTTTCAATAACAAAGTGGCTTTATCATTCATTTGGACTTGATGAAGCCCAGCATGACCTGTCAGTGATGGTAGTGATGAACAGAAGTGCAACTACATATTGGGAACTTGTTGCTCTTCAAAGAACCCAGAACTGGAGGTCATATGTGACACTATGTACGCAGAATGGTATGCCGCTCGTGTTGCTTGTGCGAGCCTTCCACAAGGCTGGGGCCAGCAGTGATGTGCACGAAGAAGTTGATGCTGGAGGGGAAAACCTTGAAGATGCTACTGGGGAGGAAGGTGAACAAGTGGAAGAAGCGGCAGCCGGACAAAGAGACAACGCACCCCCTGAACCATCGGGGGAGCTTGATGAAGCAGAAAATTTTCCTGAGATGGTTTTGGAGGCAGAGAGGGAGGCCACAGAGCATGAGCAGTACTTTGAGGAGGACTGGTCGGATGATGACGAGGCCAAGGAGGTGCAGGTGCCAAGGAACTGGGTGAACTATGACTTCTCACAGCTTACGATAAATGAAGGCCAACAAGTCCCCTGGGAGTACAGGAGCAACAAAGTTTGCCTCGGTTCGTGCTACAAGACTGCAGAAGAAATGAAGGATGCAATCAAACAGTGGTCCACTTTGTGTTTGCAAAGGGAGTTCAGGGTTGTTAAGAGCAGCAAACAAGTCTATGACATATGCTGCGTCACAGAAGGGTGTGCTTTTCGGGTTCATGCATTCTGTGGGAAGTGGAATAATTACTGGGAGGTGACCAGAATCGAGGATCACACATGTGTGCTTGAGCAGCTGGACACAGACCACCGGAACCTCACATCTGGTTTTGTGGCAAACTTGATGTATGCACAGATCATTGATAATCCAAGCTACGAGCCCAAGTCTATAATATGTGCCATCGAGGAGAAATTCAAGTACAAAATTAGTTACGGCAAGGCATATAGAGCGAGACAAAAGGTATTCGAGATGAAGTGGGGGACTTGTTAAGCATCATATGACAACATTCCTGCTTTGCTGCACGCCATATGCCAACGAAATGAAGGGAGCTTCTATGACCTTAAGACTTTCCCCTCTGTCTTAAGGCCAGGGAAGCAAGTGCTACAGCGGGCATTCCTGGCATTGGGGCCGTGCATTAAGACTTTCAGACATTGTAGGCTAGTCATTTGCATTGATGGGACCTTCCTGACTGGAAGGTACAAAGGCACAATCCTCACCGCCGTTGCCGGCGACGGTAACAATCAATTAGTGCCTTTGGCCTTGGCTTTTGTGGAGAAAGAGAGCGGAGACAGCTGGTATTGGTTTCTGGAGAGGCTGAAGAGCATGGTTGTGGGGGATGTGCCAAACGTGTGTGTCATACACGATAGGCACAAAGGTATTCTGCAGGCAATTGAAGAAATGAAGAATGGCAGCACCGAGCGGCAGACATTACCACGATGGCCCGACGTCGTGAGCAGGTGGTGCATCCGTCACATGGGGGCAAATTTCCATAGCCAGTTCAAGAACAAGGCACTGATGAAGCTGTTCAAGCGCTTATGCAGCCAGAATCAACAGAGGAAGTTCAACCAAATCTGGAAGAAACTAGATGACCTTACCAAGAAACAATCAGAAGAGCTGGCAAAGAAACCCGTGACAAATGCAGCAGACGAGCCCAAGTCTCTTGAGGATGTGGGGTTGGACACTGAGCAGACTAGAAGGAGAAGGGGTCGTGCAATTAAGACTTTCAGCCAGTGGATTGAGAATGAGCCCAAAGAAAAATAGGCACTGATCTATGATGAAGGAGGTGCCCGGCATGGTATAAAGACTACAAACTATGCCGAGGTTTACAATTGGGTGCTTCGTGGAGCTAGGGGTCTCCCCCTAGTGGGAATCATAGAGTTTTTCGTGTACCGCACAATTAAATATTTTCATGACCGGTATGCAAAGGCTACGGCTGCCATGGAAAACAACCAATTGATGTACGGCTACAAGATGACCAAGTATATGGATGACAAGCAGAAGAAGGCTCTATTGCACCGTGCGTATCCGATGGGTTCAGCCGAACGGCGGTTCGAGATTCGTTGCAAAGACAAAGGGAGGACGGTGGCCAGACGGAAAAGGGTTACACAAGAGTGTGTTATCAGGAATGATAGTTGCATTTGCACGTGCCAGAAACCTCAGCTGCTGCACAAGCCTTGCTCCCATGTGATTGCTGCCTGCTATGAAGCTGGGGGACTGCAGCCCCGTATTTACGTCTCTCCCTACTTCTTCAAGCAAACCATTATGGCTACCTGGAGTTTTGAAGTGTATGGCTATGGGATATTAGGCTCCTTCACCAACAACCCGGGGAAATATGCAACATATATCCTAGATCCTGATCCAGAAATGAAGCAAGGCCGTGGCCGACGAAAGAAGAAACGCATTAGGAATAACATGGATCGATCTGAAGCTGGTCCAGACGTGCGTATCTGCTCTAAGTGCAATGAGGTTGGGAACACATACAAGAAGTGCCCTGCGACGTCGTATTATGATCCAAGCGATGACGGCGGGTCATCAAATGTGGTTTCAAATCCTCCGTCAAGGGCCGCTGGTCGTGGCCGTGGCACCCCTGAGGGCCTCATTTAGAACTACCTTTCCATTGTTGCAATTATTGTATTATTAGTTATGTAATGTAACTTATGAATTATTATGTAATGGTACTGTAAGTTCTGTATTGTAAGTTCTCACGAATTGGTTATTTAATGTTAGTTCTGTAATATAAGTTCGGTAAAATAAGTTGTGTAATATTAGTTATGTAATGTAACTTCTGAATTATTATGTAATTTAAGTTCTGAATAATGTTTTTTAAATATTATTGTTTTTACCCCAAGTTATGTTTTTAATATTATTGTTTTAATTATTGTATTATTAGTTATGTAATGTAACTTCTGAATTATTATGTAATGTTTTTAATATTATTTTATTTCTATTACTTTTGTCTATGTCAATGTTTATCTTATTCTGTTTTTTCCACAAATTCCCTGCAGCTATGGCGGACCCAGCGTACGTGACTCCTGAGTTGCTCGACAGGCGACTCGACCAGCAGCACCGTTCGTACCACTCGGCCGTGCTGGGGGTCGACGTCGGGAGCAGCTTTCGCTCTCGTGTCGGCATGACTTACATGCCGCTACACCCCCTCTTTTTTCCGAGGTAAGCTGTCACTTCAAATTGTCAATATTTATGATATGTTACAAATTTGTATCTAATGCGGAACGAGTTTGCGTTGCAGGTTACGCGCAGCAGGCCTTCTGCCTCTCGCTTTTCTGGTGGAGGGCGACATGGACCGGTCGCACGTGAAGCCAGCGGACCGCATGACGCGGTTCCAGTTCGACTACTCCTTGCTGGCGGCTCTCCTCGACAGGTGGCGGCCAGAGACGCACACCTTCCACCTCACCGTGGGGGAGATGGCGCCCACTCTGCAGGACGTGGCCTTCCTGCTTGGCCTGCCGCTCGCAGGCGACGCCATGGGGGCGACCGACCCTCCGGCCACTTGGCGGCGGGACCTCCTCGACAGGTTCGCGCACGTTCAGCGGAACGAGCGCGCCCAGGGCTACCAGGAGTTCACCAGCACGCACGGCCCCAGCAAGAAGTGGTTGCTTCAGTTCAGCGTAAGTACCTACACCGTTCTGTTTGAGTTTATATTAGAGTTTATATCTTGTTATATTAGAGTTGAAATTAGAGTTTATATTAGAGTTTATATCTTCTTAAATTCGAGTTTAAATTAGAGTTCATATTAGAGTTTATATCTTCTTAAATTAGAGTTTATATTAGATCAGCTGGGGCTCTGCGGTTTTGGCCGCCACGTACAGGGGCCTGTGCACGGGCGTGCACAAGATCAAGAAGGGAGACCCTATCTTCGTCGGGTGTCCCTTGCTGCTGCAGCTGTGGTCGTACGAGCGGTTCCCAGTTGGCAGACCAGCGATGAGCCCCGAGCCGTACGACGACCCGGATCTTGGCACGGACCCGCGCGACTACCCCACCATGGGGTCTTTGTGGTGCCTCCGGAAGGTATGTGTTCTAACATTTTTTATTTTTAACATCCTTTCGTTGTTGAGACTTGCTATATTATTTGTATTACTTGTGCAGCCGAGCTGGGCGGGCCAGCAGACGAGGAGGTCGTACGCAGACTTCGTCGGCCAGTTCGACGGGCTCGTTGACGCGGACGTGCGGTGGACCCCCTACACGCCTGACGCGATCCACGCTCGGGCACCGCACGGCCTGTCGTCCTTGTGCCAGCGCGACCAGGACTACTGGTTGACGACGAAGCCCCTGGTCTTCGACGTCCACGTGGAGGAGTACGCGGTGCACAGGGTGATGAGGCAGTTCCACCTCTACCAGGAGTCACCGCTCCCGGTCGTCCACTCCGTCGACCCGGTCCACCACAGGTACGTGTGTCGTATTTCCGTCCCGCAAGTTTTGTATATTTCTTAACTCACCTGGTCGATCTTTGAATAGGTGGACGAGGAGGGGACACACAGCTGGCACACTGTGGCAGCCCGCGGTGGCGCCGTACGTGGTCGGTTGGGCGGACGCGTTGAACCACGTCGTCGCCGAGCACCGCCCGCACTCCGACGAGGCCTTCGCAGCGTACCTGCGGTGGTACTGGCCTAGGACCCGCGTTCGGGTCCTCCGCGTTCCGCCCCAGCCCACTTTTCCCCCGGCGTAGGTGACGAGCACGTACCCGGTTCGACGCGACCAGAACTACGCGATTGGGGTAAGTACTACGTCCTTACTGCTATAACACATTCGATCAGTACGCATTTTTATTAACCTAATTGAACAGTACGACGTGCTCGCGGAGATCGACGCTACGGCTGCGTTTAGCCGAGCGAGGGCGGACTTCATGACCCCCGCCGACCACGTGGCGACGTACGACCACATTCTGCACCTCCTCACGAAGTTCAGGCGGGTGGTTTCGTGCCGGCACGACGACGCTCCGGCGATTCCACGCCACCCCGCCTCGTCCTCCAGCTCGGCGTCCACTGGACGTACGTACCACGCGCCGCCCAGCTCCTCGCAGCCGCCTTTCCCTCCTATGGGAGCAGGTCCGTCGACGGCACCCTCCGCGCCGTCCAGCTCCTCGCGCCTACACTTCACTTCTATGGGACCAGGTGCGTCGACGGTACCTCCCGCGCTTAGCACGCCTGCCCCGGTTCAGAGCGCTCCCTTCGGGATACCCACGTACACGCCGAGGCCGTCAGCTGTCTACAGCACAGGTACACTATAGTATCCAAGTTTTGTTCGTAACATCCTATCATTGACTAATTACGTTCTCGACTAACGTTTTATGTGACAGGGCAACCACCGATGACCACAGCCGGCGCGTCCACGTCGGCAGGGCAGGCCGTCCACGGCTTAGGTACGTAATTGACCAAACGATATTACTATATACTTTTACTTGCGTACTAACGTGATTGTGTATAATGCAGCGTACGCTTCAGGCGGGACACCCGACAACCCAGTCGAGGAGCAGCACCCCGCGGCCACCCAGTGGACGGTCCCCTCCGACATTGAGACCTGGTACCGACAGGGGCAGGGGTCGCAGGAGGAGGTTGGTGGTTCGCAGTTAGGTAGCGCCCCTGTACCTGCTACTCAGTTCTCGCAGCAGCCACCGTTCGCGACACCGCCTCCTGCGGATGCAGGGCGCCCGAGTCGGCAGGCACCGCCACCTGACCCCCTCACGTACTCCGCGCACCACACGAGGGCCGCGCAGCAGGCGGCCAGGAGGGTCAGGCCTAAGGTGGCCAAGCGAGGCCGCATTTAGTTTTTTACTTTTTACACTCGAGTGATTATGTATTGTACTGGATGTTGTATTATACTTTTCATGTTCAGTACTTTCTTGTTTGTGATATTATTCGTTTTCCTTCATTCGCAACCATTTTAAAAAATTTACGGTGCGACATACAAATTAAACCGCTTTTTCAATGCAAAAATGAAAAAATGAAAAAAAAACTCTTACCGCCGTTCCATTTGGCGGCAAGCCTAACCGCCAAATGGAACGGCGGTTACTTCATCCGCAGGCCGGCGGTTAGAGGAACCGCCGGTTCATTCGGCGGTTAGATTTAACCGCCGTTTAAACCGGCGGTTAATACTAACCGCCGGTTTATTTGGCGGTTTCTCTAACCGCCGAATGAATCGGCGGTTAGCTTCCCTTACCGCCGTATCATTTGGCGGTAGCCAAATGATACGGCGGTTGGATGACAGAATTGCAAATTCTGTCATCCAACCGTTATTTTTGAAAAATCGTAAAAAAAAATAAAAAAAATTCTAAAAGCGCTAACGAATGTTCAGATCCAGTCCAACTTGAGTTTGGGAAAGGAAGGAAACCTTGAAATTACGACCGCCGAGCTCGCAGATCTGGCTTGTTGAAGTGGCCTGTTGAGCCCCCCGGCTTGTCTAGTACTCGGTACTCCTAAACGAGTTCCATTGAAAACTAATTTATCCCGATCAAGAAGTATCATGTGTTGCTAGCCTAGGAGCATTTTTTTTTACGAAAGATAATGGGAATAAGGTCAAGAAGGGAGCCTTTTTTTTTTCATTCATGGTCATATTTTCCCGAGTTCAACAATTGCAAAAGCTGAAACGAATCATGCCAAGCCCTACGGCCCTACCAAAACCGTATGCAATGCAAATTGCAAAGACTTGGGTCACTGGCCGCTTCACCGGCTCCAAGGAGAGTCCAAAACGCATGAGCGCGCAAACTTTTCTGGCTTGGCTACTTGTGCGACCGCGGGCCGCCTGTTCAAGAAAAAAAAAAACTTGTGCGGCTGGCACGGGCACGAGAGGGAACAGTACATGGCTCTGCAAGCGATCAGCTGGATCATAATTCACGCCATTAACGCCGGCCGGGGGAAGCATATACCAATCAATCCACAGTGGCGGCAGGCCTAGGACGACGCACATCGGGCTCATCCGTCGCGCTCCGCGCACGGCGACGGCGAGCATGCGGCTAGCCATCGTATCGGCGTGTGTCATGTGTGAGCTGGCCGCAGACGACGTACACGCGTACCGGTACGCGCCGCCCACACACGCGCACGTCGCGACCCCAGCCGGGCCGGGAGGGGGCGGTTGCAGCTGTAGCCATATGCGCCGCCGTCGCTGTTGCTGCCAGCCGGGCGCCGCGGGCTTTTGTCAGCCTCTTCCGCGGTGGGCGACGCGAGAGAACAGCCTGCGCGCGAGCCGGGGGGCATGGCGACGACGGCGGTCCAGTCCTGGCCCCCAATAATGCGTTGCCGAGGGCGTAACATGCGCTGCCTGCCATGGCGTGCCGAGACCGATCGGCTGCGTGACCGGGGCGCGACGGCGTCACGGCGGGGCGGAGACAGAGGACCGATCGATCCGTGCTGTTGGCTACAGCCTACAGCGTGGATGGATCATGGGTCGGGAGGGGAGCATGGAGCATCATCCGGAGCCTGTTGGTGCTTGTGCCCTCTCGGTCCACCGGCGTGACTGCATGGGGACGACGGCATGCCGTATGCGCCAGGCGTAGCGCCAGAGGAGAGGAGGACAGGCGCCCCGGGTGCTCCGTGCGGCTGTGTTCGGCTGAGGTTTCAGAACACTGGCGCCTACTACGTACTAATCTTCCGATCATCCTAAATGCTCGGTGGTGCCCCGGGGCCTGCGCGTGTCACCGATCGATCGACACTGCTAGCCGAAGCCAGTACTCCCTCCAGTCTAAAAAAAATATAACTTTCACCTTTTGAAAAGTCAAATAATTTTAAATTTGATCAAATTTATACAATAAATTACTAATATTTTTATTTTCAAATAAATTTAGTAAGAAAATATGTTTGTGGATCAATCTAATGATAATTATTGTGTACCATAAGTGTTAGTATTATTTTACATAAATCTAGTCAAATTAAAAATTATTTGACTTCTCGAGAACCGAGAATTTTTTTTAATGGAGAGAGTACGTGCGGAAAGTTCTGTGTGACGAGACGAGGCAGACAGGACACTAAAGCTGCACGTTGATTGTGGTTGGGATCAACATCAATCGTACGCACTAGGATCGGTAGATGGACAAACGAACAGCTAATGCTAACAGTAGATTAGTTGTAGCACGTACTGTGGAGTAGTAAGTGTAGTAGTATTACTCTGTGGCGATCCATCCGCTAGAACGGCGCGTCGTACACGAGTCAGGCTAAGCTGTTCGGCCTCCACTCCCCCGGACAGACGAACAGGCGCGCGACGAGCCGGGTCGACGAGACGACAACCAACCGCCAGCCCGTGCCTGATGCCTGCCGAGCTCGGCAAAACGACACGCGGCGCCAGCCAGGCCGACAGCCAGCCCGAAAGCGCCGAGGGAGCGGCGCCTCGTCGTCATCCAATCATCGGTGGCGCTACACGGCGGCGTTGGTAGCGGGCGCGCGCGCGCACGGGCCATCCTGATCAGAAAAAAAAAATGAGAATCCAGCCGCGATCCTTGCCTGGCCGGGACCACGGCGCCCGCCAAGCTCTCGCACTCTCGCCGCCACGCCGAGCGGCGAGGCGTTCGACCGGGAAGAACGCCAGGGCCAATGAATTCTTTTTGTGTTATCCTGAATTCCTGATCCGGGAAGAACGCCAGGCGCCAGCGATGGGTTCGCCGGGAGAGCGATCCTGATCCCGCACCCGCGGCTGCCAACTTGCGATGGGACGCGGCCGGTTTGGTGGCGCCCCTGCCTGCCTGCCTGTGACTACATGCGAGCCGGCCCCTGTCCCCTCTCCGACTTTTTTTTTTGCTTTTTGATCCTTTTTCGGGAAAGAATATCACAAATAGACCCTCTGCGGAAAGAATTCCAAAAATGGACCCTGGGGTCGGCGCCGTGATTCACGGCGTTGAGCTATAACGTCTCGACGCCGTTAATAACGGCGCCGAGGTCCATGCGACGTGGAAACGGCATGGCCGTCGTGGCGCTGACGTGGCGCCTGAGGTCAGCGCCGTGGATCTTGGCGCTGACCTCAGCGCCACAGATCTCGGCGTTGAGGTCAGCGCCAAGATCCACGGCGCT
>CM014274.1:29552108-29563923 GCA_004135705.1 Alloteropsis semialata | reverse complement strand
TTTGATCGAATTTGATCGAATTTGATGGAATTTGATAGAATTTGATAGAATTTGATCGAATTTGATCGAATTTGATCAAATTTGATAGAATTTGATCGAATTTGATAGATTTTGGTAGAATTTGATAGAAAATCCTCAAAATTGTCTTATCATTAGTGTAATTTCATAGAATAAGATAGAATTTGATCGAATTTAATACAATTTTAGGTGCCAAGATGATGACGCAAGACGAAATGAACGAAATGTTTATGATGAATGAAATTGCACAAGGCAGTGCACGTGCCACTAACCTCCTCGACATCGAGGAGGAGGCAGGTGGTGATGATGGCAGCCAATTCCTCAATATGTCTGGTGATGGCATGGAAGAACCTGCTGCAAATGTTCACACAGAGGAGGTATACAAGTATACATATTGTCAATATCAATGATATATATATGTATATGTTGAAGCATGAAATCTTAATACATTTCTTTCTCGTACGTGTAGCCCTCAGGCTCACAGCCTTCTGGGTCCTCATCATCGAAGAGGACGAAACGAGGCCCGACCAAAAAGTTAGAGGGCAGACTTGTAAGCACTGATGTGGCAGAAGATGGTCGGCCAGTTGCGCCAGAGAAAGCTGCTATAAAGATGGCCAATCAGTGTGGTGTTCTAGTGAGAGACCACGTGCCCATCAGCCTGCAGAGGTGGAAACACAGCGATGATGCTTCATATGTGCTGCAATCAGAGAAAGAAATGTTATGGGCCAGTCTGAAAGAACATTTCGCAGTGCCTCAAGGTTCAGAGGAAGGAGTCAAAAATTGGGCTCTAAAGACGATGTGTACTGCATTTCAAACATGGAAGAAGAAACTGTACAAGAAATATGGCGAGAAGAACCTAACACCCAACTTTGATGAGTACCCAAAGCTGAGGGGTCATTGGGATTCGTTCGTGCAGTACAGGCGGTCGGAGTTAGGTGAAAAGAACTCACGACAGAATAGGATCAATGCCGCGAAGAAACGGTACTTCCACTCTCTTGGACCAACTGGCTATAAGAAGAAAATTCCTATCTGGGACAAGATGGAAGAAGATTTGATTGCCAGGGGAATCACGCCGGCGACAATGAATTGGCCCGAGCGATCAAGGCATTGGTACTACGCTCATGGTGGCACTCTAGATCTTACCGATGGGTCGCTTATATACAACGATGAGTTAAAAGAGGCGGCCGCTGCTATCCTTAAGGTACTTCAAGAGAAAGCCGATGGGACATTCGTTCTCGACAGAGAAAACGACGAGCTAACAAGGGCTCTGGGGAACCCCGAACATCCCGGAGGAGCTAGAGGTTTCGACGTCGTCCCATGGAAGGTTGCATTCCCTGCGGACTGTGGCACGTACAAGAGTCGAAGCTGCTCTAAGGCCGCACAGGAGATAAGAGTAGAGAACTTGGAAAGAGAGCTTCGGGAGACAAAGGCCGGCATCCCAGACATGGTGTCTAGACAGCTACAGACATTGCTGAGTCAAGGGCAGACGGTGCCGAGAACAGTACTTGTACCAGCTGGTGGATCAGCTGATGGTGTTAGGTCACCCTCCCAACGTCGCAGCAGTGTTGCTTTCACGGAGCTCCCACCTGCCGATGCCGGGGACAAGAGTGCTTGCTATTCAGTGGACGAAATCACTCTGCGTACGCCATGTGAGCTTCATATGCCAAGCCGGAACCTGTCCACTAAGGTGGCTTACGGTATGGCTTATCCGGTGGAGCAAGAGCAGACCATTCATGGGGTACAGGTTCCAAGTGGCTACTGCAAGGTGGGGGTCTAGCAAATTTGTGAACGATATGATGACTTGGAGCTCGACATCCAAGGTGGCGACGGAGAAAAGACGTTAGCGGATGCTGCCCACGGCAGTATCATTCTATGGAACAAGCGTTACGTCAAATTTGGTAGTCAAGGGCCGTCATCTACTCCACCCAGGGATCTCCCGCAGCCACCGTCACCTTCAAGAAGGGACGAGGATGACCCAGAGCTGCCACCTCCAGGTAGGGATGATGATGCCGGCTCACACATGTCTCCTCCTCCACCAGCACGGTATCCCCCAAAGCGCCAAGCTGCGCCCCCAAGGCGGACTACTCGCCAGAAGCACCAAACGGTGGAGAAAGAGCCTACCGAAGAAGAAAAGTTGGCCGCCATAAGGAAGAAGTTACCTTACGACCAAACTGACGAGGAAACTGCTTTGGTGGTCCAAGCCCAGGTCAAAGAGCATTTCAAACCAGATGAGCCAGAGAAGCCGGTACACATAGATCCGACAGCGAAGACCTTTTTGAAAACAATGAGCGCGGCGAATTAGAAGAGATTCTTACCCTCTGACTACGACCATCAGCTTGCAAAGTCATATGATAAGCAGAAAAAAGCCAGCAGTGGATCCTCGGGGAAGAAGGTGGCCACTCCTAAGAAGAAACAAGTCGATCAGAGCTCTGCTAGGGGGACACAAGGGCAACAGGATATTGACGACGAAGAACTTGCAAAGTTGTGCGCGCAAACAGGCCTCTCACCGACACAAATTTTACGGGGCGAAATTCCTAAGGCAACACCAGTGAAAATTTGGGAATTTCGATATGGCGAATCAATGGTGCCCAAATATTCTGTGAAGTACCTAAGCACTCAAGCGTTCCGATTTCATGAGTGGTACATGAAGGTGTCCAAAAAGGGTAGACTGATGCTCAATGTTTTGATACAAGACCGTGATTACTTCCGTGGGCATAGTCTCTTGATTTTGGATTTCAAGGATGTGTATATGTTGTACCATCAAGATGCCATAGACCTCTCAATCATGAGCTGCTGGGTTGTGTAAGTTTGTTTCACTGATCTACTCTCGCAATACTTACTTCCTTAATTATAATTTGCAACAATAACAATAATCTATTCTTGCCATGTAGGATGGAGATCCATACCTGCCGTGAAAAATCGTATGATGATGTCGGCTTCATGGATCCATGCATGGTAAATGCTGTACTTGTAGCCAGAAGTCCACTAGACACGGTGGACAACATATACTTGTACCTAGAGAGACAAAGAAGCAAGCATTTCATTCTTTTGCCATATAATTTCAAGTGAGTACTTCTCTCTATGTATGTATAGCTTTAAGACTTTTTTCTCAATACTTGTGCATGTATATATATATATATATATACAGCTTCCACTGGATACTCCTTGTGATAATCATAAGCACCGGTCAAATTTTTGTCTTGGACTCAATGCGGAAACCACGAGGGGATTACCAAGCAGTTTGAGACCTGATTGACATGGCATGGTTACGTTTCCGTGCAAATGTTCGAGGAAATTTCAAAGAAAAATTGGATGTGAAGACGGACTTTCCGGTATATGGCTGGTGTACCCGCATATCTCGTAAAATCACACTAATATATAGTTATTACATCTAAGTTTATTCTTCTCCACTTTTAGTGTGCCAGACAGGAACAAGGGACGAATCTATGCGGATACTACGTCTGCCAGTGGATCCATAGCTTTATTTCTCCCAAAAAAGCGACACACGAAGATCTCATGGTACGTCTGCCACTGGATAATGAGATTATTAGTGTATATAGAAATTATATTATTAGTGTATATGGAAATTAGATTATTAGTGTATATGGAAATTAGTTTATTAGTGTATGGAAATATTAGTGTAGGTGGAAATTAGATTATTAGTGTATATGAAAATTAGATTATTAGTGTATATGGAAATAAGATTATTAGTGTATATGGAAATAAGATTATTAGTGTATATGGAAATTAGATTATTAGTGTATATGGAAATTAGATTATTAGTGTATATGGAAATTAGATTATTAATGGATATGGAAATATGATTATTAGTACGGAAATTAGATTATTAGTGTGTATAGAAATATGATTATTAGTGTATATTTATTATACTCTGTTATTTCATGTATACTTTGTTATTTCATGAATATACTTTGTTAGTGTATATGGAAATATTATACGTTGTTAGAAATGATTATTAGTTATTGATTATTGTTTAGAAATGATTATTAGTTATTGTTTAGAAATGAATGTGTTAGGAAATTTTATGATTATATGCAAAATTTATTTATTATTTGAATGAATGATTATTAGTTACTTGTTTAGAATTGATTATATGCAAAATTTATTTATTATATGAATGAATGTTGTCATTTGTGATTAATGCAGAGGATGTTTTACCATCAAGAGCTCCCAATGACAGAAAAAGCAAAAGCTATTGCGGACCAACTATTTGGATTCATTATGGACCAAGTTGTAAATCTAAACGGAGAGTACCACCATGACGAGCATGCTATCGCTCAATTAGGCTCCCTTTCTGCTCCTTCTTCCAGTTCTGGCCGTAAATTGTAAATAACTTTTAAATGCTCTAACTTTTGTATTGGCTGATCTCAAATGTTTATATGTGAATATTCGAGAAAAATGCAATCAAAGTCGGGTCAAAATCAATTGACAATTGCGACGACTTCAATCTTATTGCGTGAAAGATCGTGTACGACATACGACATATGACGCGTAGACACGTAGACGCGTAGACACGTATACGAATCGCGTATAACTAACCCAAATAGCAAACGTATAAAAAAAATAAAAAACACACCCTTTGGTACCGGTTGACAACACCAACCGGTACCAAAGGGCCTCCCCCGTAGCATATGGGGGGGCCCTTTGGTACCGGTTGGTGTTACTAACCGGTACCAAAGGCACCCTTTGGTACCGGTTCTGGACCCGGTACCGAAGACCGACCCCTTTAGTCTCGGTTGCACGGTACCGGTTCCAGAACCGGTACCGAAGGGGGTTATGACCCGGTATTGATAGAGGTGTCTCCGGTAGTGACTCGGCAATCAAGTTGTTTGCCGAGTGTATTTTAAAAAACACTCGGCAACAAAAAAAAAAACACTCGGCAAAATTGGGGTTTGCCGAGTGTTTTCTAAAATACACTCGGCAAAGATTTTCTTTGCCGAGTGCCAAAAAAATACACTCAGCAAACAAATCTTTGCCGAGTGTTTTTTTGGCACTCGGCAAAGAAAATGTTTTTGCCGAGTGTATTTTTTTGGCACTCGGCAAAGAAAATGTTTGCCTAGTGTATTTTTTTGGCACTCGGCAAAGATAAAATTCAAAGCACATTTTGAAGTAGTAAATCAATTCAAATTAAAAAGTTTTGAAAAGTTGTATAACTTCTCAAGATGTACAACTTTTAGTTGGTCATTTCTTCATTCGACAAATTCATACGAACGTTGTTCATAAAATCAATATCTCTCGTAGAGTTTCCTGAAACTAGAAGAGAGTTCTATAAGATTCTTGAACAATGTTACTCCCACTACATCGGATGAATAAATGACATACATGAAAGTTGTAGATCTTCAGAAGTTATACAACTTTGTAGTTGAACTCTTTTTAATTTGAATTTATTTTGCTAATGAAAAATACGTTTGTAGTTCACAAATTTGAAATTTGAGTTTTTTCAAATGACCTCGGATGGAGAAACAGTCAAAATGAGAGTTGTAGATCACAAAAAGTTATGAAATTTTGTAGTTGACAACTTTTTCATTTGAAGTCATCTTGTCAACGAAAACTAAGTTTGAATTTTCTCAAATTTGAAATTCAAATTTTGCAAACGACCTCGGATGGAGAAACTACCAAAATAAAAAATGTAGATTTCAAAAAGTTATGAAGCTTTGTAGTTTACAACTTTTTAATTTGAATTCACTTAGGGCGTCAAACAAGCAGTTTACACTCGGTTTGTATAATATGGGAGGAATCAAAACGGAATCTAACCAGAAGTGAGAGTGTGGTGTGGTAGAGGAGGTTACGCGCGAGGGAGAGGTCGTGGGTTTGAATCCCACCGGGCACATAGCGCGTGAATTTTCTGCGAAAAATTGCGTGACTTGCGACTTTTTTTCAGATTTTTTTCAGTTCGCAAGAAACATGCTTTGCCAAGTGTCAAATAGCACTCAGCAAAGTCTTTGCCGAGTGCCCGATAAAAGGCACTCGGCAAAGAGCTGTTCGCCGTTGCTTCATCTGCCGAGTGCGCTTCGCCGGGGGCGGCCCACGGCAAAGGGCCTGTTTCCCGTAGTGCGAAGGCTTAGCCTTTGATACCGATTCTAATACCGGTACTAAGTGGGTCCATGTCTAAAAAATTTAAATTCGGGGAGGCTCCCACACACGCATAAGTTTTTTTGTCAGAAGTCAAATGATGTTTCGCCCGAAAATGCACATGTGCAGTGCGGGGGGTTTGAGCTAAGAATTAATATCTTGCCTCGTGTGCTGTTTGCTTACCATCTCACGTACACACTATAGTTGAACAAGTCACATGTGTTTTCCTTTTGAATTATTCTCAGCAAGGAAGATGGGACATAATATTCAAGGCCTCTCTACCCAGACGAGGAATCTTGAGGTAACAACTGAACGAATTGATAATACATTAACCCAACGTGTTCAGGATTCGAATGCTTGGTGGCAAAGTACACAAGACGGTTTCAAAAGGTTTTACAACACCATGCAATAAGGCCAAGTGGACATGAATGCCAACTTCCGATATCAAGGCTTCGACTCGCGAGGTCCTGAATTTGGCCTATGAAAAGAACAAGCTTGGGGAGAGCCCCCTTAAGGTATCATGTATCTTCGTCTAGATTTTACTCCAGCGTTCTCACAAAAAAAAACTGAAAAAGATAAATAAATAAGAATAATTTAATCTTTGTTTTATCATGTGATGTAAGAAAGTTAAGTCTTTATCTTGGAGATGATGAATAGTTGCTACTGCCTACATAATAAAATTTAATTCCTAGCAATTTCGTTAATATAATTCTTGCCTAAAAAACTAAAATTGATGAAACCCATAAATATAAATATTCTCATTCCTAACCCTTTGCTAAGTTTTTTGACGACAAACCCTGAGCACTGCATAGAATAGAGTCATTGTGATCTTCAGGAAAAAGATAGGGACCAGTGGGCCCAGCCTGGGTTCGGCCGACCCCTGCTGGCTGTTGCTCGGCCCCAACAAGCTCCAACGGCTACTGGCCGTTACTCCCTCCCCTTTCCCGGACGTTAGATCTCTCACCTCTATAAATTACGCCCGGGAGAAGCTCTCTCCAGTCACAACTCTCCCTTCTTCACTCTCTCACTCTCTCATGCTCAATCGCTTGCTCTCACACTCACTCTCGCTCTCGCTCATGCTCGTGCAAGACCGCTGTGCTCCCTTGCCGTTGTCTTGCCCGAGCTCTCCATGGTTTGTGTCGACGGGTTGTTCACATTGTATATATTTTGCTAATGTAACCCCAGCGCAAGTTTTGTTGTTTTTGTTTTCGTCATCACGAAGGGTATGGTCCGGAAGCTTTCCGGTGCGCTCCGGAAGATGATGGGATCAAGCTCAAGCCACTCTCACTTAAGTGCAAGCACACCTAGCTCTGGAGGCTTCACCCAAGCTCCATGCACAAGGAGGAGGGTACCCCACAAGAGGCGCAGTTGGAACCGCAAGCGATGGAGGTAGACGCCGAGCTCGACTTGCTAGACATGCAAGAAATGCAAGCCTACGCACTCATCATGGACCAAGATTTTGCTCACGCCCGAGCCTTCAACATGGACCTTCTCGAGCGCACAGGTATAGACATCGAATTTGCTGCAATTTGGCGTGTGATTGGATGGGATAAATTTGTTCCTATCTTGGAAGAAGGTTCCCGGCTTCTTAATTACCATCCAATTCCTCTGCACCTTACGAGAAGTAGATGATGGTATTTCTTTCCGATTTTTTGGGAAGGAATACCAGTTTAGTTGGACAGATTTCAGTTTGCTTCTCGGTTTAATAAGAAATGTGCAGTTGACTTTGATCTTGCTCTCTGTGGTTATAATCGTCATTATTTCTGGGGAGTATATCAGGTCAATTGGTTGTTGGGAAGTTTTCGCCTCGCTGCAATGATATGCAAAATCCTACTTTGTGGCTTATTCATAAATGGCTTGCTATTTCTTTGTTTCCTAGAGATGATGTAAGGCCTATGCGAAATGATGAGCTTAAGCCTAATTATGCCATGGTTAAGAAAATTCATGCTTCTCCTGTTCAACCCATGACTGCACAGTGGTTAGAAAATTTCAAGGTTTCCGGACCTATTGAGTGTACCTCTTTAGTTACTGTGCATTGCTTCAATGCTTGGAGTTTTGGAAGATTTAACATATCATTTATCCAAACACCTCGCGCTTTTATCAATGAGGCATATTTTATTCAATATCACACTCTTAAACATGATGCAAACTGAAACATTGTATTTTTCTTCCCTGGCTATACAAATGAAATCTCGTTACCTAACCCGGGGCTTCACTTGTATAAGTGTCGGGGCCTGTTCAGAAGTGACAGAATGAGCCCCTTTGCCGAGTGCTACGGTAAAAACACTCGGCAAATGCCCCCTTTGCCGAGTGTTGCACTCGGCAAAGTGACCAAACATGGACTTTTATTATTGTTCGGTCACGTATAACGTACCCCTCTCTCACAGATATCACAGGCATCACATATATATCACAATAAGCATCATCACATAGATCACAACCACAAATATATCACGATAAGCATTACAGGCAATTCATATAGTTCACAACCATAGAAGTATCACAAATACGTCCCAGTCACAACCACAAAAGTATCACAACCACAAATGCAAGTAAAATGTATCACAACCACAAATGCAAGTAAAATGATAAGTCACTAAGGTGGGGTGTGGGCCACGACTGCGACAAATTGGCGTCCTGATGAGGCTGGTTTGATGCCGCCAATTGAATCTACACAAAGGAGAAGATATTGCATGTGTGAGACAAGTTTTACGTCAGAAACAAGTTATCATCCAAAACATACAAGTCCTGAGATGAGACTATAAGTTATCTAAATTCTCTAAATCATGAGATGAAACTATATGTTCTCTAATTTTTCTAAGTCATGAGATGAAACTATAAGTTCTATAAGTTCTATAAGTTTTCTAAGTTTTACAAAATATCTAAGTTCTCTAATTCTCTAATTTCTCTAGGTAACAATCTAGAACTATAAGAGATGAAACTACAAGGTTGTCAAAAGTGACTCACAGGAATATATGCTGCAGGAGGTGGCATCGGTGGTGGAAATTCCATCTCTGGTGGCGCCGGCCCACCAACCTGTGCCGAAAGGCCCTGCAGGTACAGATACATCTGCTACATCCTCTGCTGCTCGGCCACCATCCTCTGCTGAAATTCCTGCTCCATCCTTTAGCGCTCAACCTCCATCCTCGCCTCCATCCACGTCTCCATCTCAGTGACTCTCCTCCTCTCTTCTTCTAGCTGGGTCTACAATATATCATCACAATATAACAATGCAAATCAAACGTATGTAAAAATCAATGAATGACGAATTAATCAGAAATTACCTGGAATGCCACCATCTGGAAGTGTGTAGTGTCCAACCGTGGGTGTATGGCTAGGCTCGAGCTCGTGCTCCTTGCTCGAATCTGGGAGAGAGTGGGAGTAGTGGCCGTATCGAATGTGTCATCTCCAATATAGTATCGCCCATGCTTCTTGCCTCCTCCCACCCTCATGACGACTTCTCCATCAAGGGGCTGGGTGCTCGGATCGTACTTGTTGGCATTTCTTAGCATCACCACTACTGGAGTGATGGCACTAGAGATGCCTTAATATAAATCTTAGCGTTACACAAGTTCTGCAAGCGCACAGAAGTACATTGTAGCATTTCACCCGGGAGTATTCCAGAGTATCGTATTTATTTCCTCAGGGAAAGCGTTTGGCAAAGTAATATATTATCCAATGTATCAACTATATCATAATCAATATACTAGAACTAGGACAGGGGATAGAATGATATGAAAGATTGGGTAGGTTGACACACAGAAGGTTTAACTACTCAGAATGTAAGTCTAGTTAATATGAAGGTCCTATGAGAGAACTAGGGATTCTATGTACTTCTCACAAATGGGTTACATTCCGACAAGTATATACTGTACAAGCTTAATAAGGGATACATGATAGAGGACAAATCGAGGAGTCGTGGGATCCCCTAATCCAAGGGTACTGTCACGATGTTTATCACTACGGCCTGCAAACGCCCAAACCCGAACGGCGAGGATTACAAGGAACGGACAGGGCTGTCACCACCTGCCGCCTACCTCTGAATACGTGGAGTAGGGTATCCCCAACGGTATTCCATAACCCAAACACCACGTTTGTAATATGAAATACATCTTTACCAATTGTACGGAAAGGTAAAGAACAATCATAGAGATTCATTGGGCCATTGCCATAACATGTATCCGCTATACTAAGGTGTAAGACATACAACTCATATGATGAACACACAAGACTAGAAGTCAAGTAACATAAGCAAGATAATATTTCCATTAAGGCTCAAAGTCTTACAAATAAGCAAAGGATACAAGATAACTGAGCTCTAGGCTTACCAAGACTCCTTCGGAAACCCGTAGAAGCTCAACTCCTAGAACTACTTCTCTACTAACTAAGACTATAACTTGTAGCAATTGGAGCTCTTCCTTCTGGTGTGTGTTGTACAGGAGGCATGAGCACCTATTTATAGCACTTGGAGGCGGTTTAGGGTCAGTACAAGGCGGTTGAGGGCAAGTGGGCCCACCCTCGGATCGGCCGATCCCTTGACGTCGCCCGACCATCAGATGCACCGACGGTACTCATCCACGGCGTAGATTTGGTCCTGAAGTCGGTGTGGATGCGCACGAGAAGGGAGGACAGCAACGGCCATAGGACGGAGTCGGCCGACCTGGCCAGGTCGGCCGACCTGGTCCAGGCGCGGTTCGCCACGGTCTTCTTCTGAGTCGCTGGAATGTGGGCCCTTGCACTCGTGGAAGATGGGTATGGATCCTCGGAGTAACTGTTGGTTCTCATGTGGGCCCATCAATCCATGTACACCTCCTTATCCTTCTTGTCATCCCTTGGATGTAACCGTCATTGATTCAACGTTCTAGATGACAGGAACTTGTGCTTCTTCTGCATGGCCAAAGCTGGGCTTGGATGGTCATTAGGCCAGGTCGGCCGACCTGGTGGGGTCGGGCGACCTGGGCCTGGCCCTGTTTTGCTTCATCTTTTGGCCCATATCTCCTGCAATCAAATAAACTCCATGTACAAGTGGAACTACATTATTTGAAATCAAATCCTACTGATTACAGCTAATTTATTTCATTTTATCATGTTGGCGTTACGAGATATTCATGACTTAACAAGCGCCAACAAACTCCCCCAAGCTAAGACCTTTGCTCGTCCCTGAGCAAAACTTGGAGAGTTAGGAACTTAGGATCAGAGTTTTTTGCTTTCTTCCCAAAAGATATTTTCAACAAGAAAGTAATTCATGACTTGATTAAGTTGGCAAAGATCAAATCATCCTTTTTACCTTATCACCAATGGGGCTTTTTAGCTTTTTCTTCATCTTGAGCGGTTGAAAGCTCGAACAACTTAGCAAGAATGCTCCCCACATCTTAGATCCACCTTTTCTCCAGAGGTTTTTTAAAGAAACTTTTGTCAAAGAAAACAAGGCTCCTCAAGTGACTCTCAAGTCGCTCATTTGTGTTTATCTCCTTACCATCACTCCTCTCACTTTCCCTCAATAGCATAGACAAGTTGAGCTCACGAATGGAGAACTTTTATTTCACACATGCATTGCTTCTTTTGTTGAGTCAAATCCAGGATCAATGAAGAATTAAATCATACACTCAAGTCAAAGTGTGCAAGTGTGGATATGTGGTAGTGGAAAATAAACTCCTTTAAGAAATCTCTCTCCTTTAGGAAATTTTGCTATAAAGCTTGGCTC
>CM014274.1:29510038-29552082 GCA_004135705.1 Alloteropsis semialata | reverse complement strand
TGGACTACACATGTGTCCATTTCTCTTTTCTCTCTCTTTTTTTTCATGGACTAGACTTATGTCCATATCTTTTATTCTCATTTTTCTTTTATAGGGAGCCTAAGCCTTATGACTAGAAATATTTTTGGAGAGAAATCTCTTTGTTCTGGAGCACTTTATTCTCGTGAACAATTGCTAGGCATGTTGTGCGTACTCCCAGAGTAGAAATATCACACATATGGTGGCGTGTACGTGACTCTGATTTTAAGAGCATGAAATAAATCTTACAAAGATCACAATGAACTTGACAAAACTCAAAGCAATTGCACATGCTTTTTGTAAGTGGTTGGAATAAGAGGCTGTGGTAGGATTTCACTCTTCACTGAGGAGCCTAGAATTTTGTCCTTTTTGAAACAAATCCTCCAAGATCAAGTTTCACTTAGATAGGTAAAGCAATTCTAGCTTATTATATCATAGCTCCCAACAACCTAGAATCAAATTCAGCATTTGCTACCCACAAGTTTTAAGTTTCCAAGGAAATCATTAATTTAAGCCAACAAATTCAAGACACAAATGACTGCCTTATTGAGACTTGTATAAAAGGGGAAGGTCATAGCAAATGTTCATCACTTCCAAACAAAGCTTCATTTTTCATTCATTTCCATTTTCATCATCATTTTTTTCATTTTTCTCATTTTTTTTAACATAAGCAAAAGGAAAACAAAAAGAATGGTTTAGACAACTTACCTGTACCGGGGTCCTCCCCCAAGCTGGACTTTTCACTGCTGGCGGTAACGAGGGTCGTTCGGGTCGAAACCTTGGGACCGAAGGTAGGCAGTTAGGTTCTGGTTGCCCGCCTGGATGCTGTTCTGGAGGGTGTTGAAGTTCTGTGCTGACTGGTCCCACCAAGCTTGCGACTGCTGCACATGGTGGGTTAACGTATCATCAATACGGTGAGTGGTTACCTCTAGGGTTCCCATGCGATTGGATAACCCATCCATGCTGCTGCGCAAGTCTCTTGCCGAAAATGATCGTCGGGCGTCGAACGGAGGAGGGCCGCCACTTGAGCTGGACGACTGATAATAGCGCGGGTCTTGGGGGTTCCATTGTGCGTGCGGCGCTTCTTGCCATCCCGAACCTCCTGCCATGTATGGTGGAGGAGGTTGCGGCTGCTCCCAGTTCGATCCTGCTGGTATGTATGGCGGGGTCGGAGGTTCCCACGTTGACTGGGCTTGCGGCACTCCGGTTTCTCCCCGTCAGGACATGCTTCTTGTCACCCTTCCCGTCACGCTTTGTCTGCCTTCCTGTTGCAACTCCAACAATAATATTTTGCATCTGTACAACCAGTATTCTGGTGCTGGCAACGGAATTCTGGTTGTACTATTATGATAGACCATAATAAGCTTTTGGTCTATGGCATGTGTAACAAGATGACTCTGGATAAAATGGGACTCATCCAGAGTTGGGCGAGGCTGCGGAAGGAACTCGACTCGGTAACTATCCAACAGGCCCATTGACTCAAAAATGCGGGTAACCAAAGATGTACATTCAATGGGACCTTGCCTCTTAAAAACACCCATCCATTGATCAATCATGAAAACCACAGGTGAAACTTTTATCTTTTTAACCATTGCATATAATAACTTCAATTCATCAATGCGAACAATTCGTAGATCATTCCGAGGAAACAAAGTCATAGCAATCCAACGGTGCATGAAACGGAGAGTGGGATTATGGATGTGACTTTTTCTAGGGGGAGTGCCATCTGTGATACCCGAGATATCCCGCCAAAAGGATTCTCTAACAAAAAGCCTCAACACTTTATCAACTTCCAAACTACAACGCTTGTTGAAACCCAAATGGATACTAAGCTGTTTCCAAGAAAGGAAATACTCTTCTCTTAAAAAGTGAAAAGTAATCCCTTCCTCAAATTTTCTCAAAGTGGTAAGGAATTGGATTGTTAACAAACGACAACCATCCTCATTAACGCGCGCAAAATCTGACCAACCTACCGCATTCAAAACGGTTTCAAAGTCAGTGGCCATACCTGATTTCTCCATGAGTTCACTTGTGAACACACGTGTGTGATCAAAAGTGCGACCCAGAAGAATGTGATACGCCTCCAGTTCGAGACCCCCTTCGATGTCGAGTTGATCGTCGGAGATGAACGCCGGGCGAGGATCGTCTTCGTTGTGGTTGCTGCTGGAGCTGTCCCCGTTCCCATCTCCATTGCCACCGCTGCCACCGCCGCCTGCAGATGTGGCGCCAGCACCGGTGTAGTAGTACTGATCTTCGGAAATCTCCATGGAGTGCTGGCTGCTTATCCTTTCCTCGGAACCACCGGCTGATTCCATAATCTCCGTACTGGAGGAAATCAGCTCAGTGCTTCCGGAATGGCGGCTCCGCCTTGAGCTTGATCCCTTTATCTTCTTTGCTTTCTTCACCACTCCTCGGACGAAGTTCATGATTTCTGCACAGAGAACAACAAGCAACAAAAAACGACACTTGGAAGACAAGAGGATTAGCGTCAGCAAGTTAGTCGTCCAAGAATTAGTCGTTCTTGCGGGGCGTGGTTGCCTCCACAAAAGTCGTTCTTGTGGGTTTTGACACACCACAAACAAGCGTTCTTGTGGGATTTTGGTTACCTCCACAACACGTTCAAAAATTTCAGCATGAAAATAACGGCACCGTTATGCAGGAATGAAGTCCATTTTTAATTGGGTTTTCAAATTTTTATTGATTTTTTTTTCAAACTTAGGAGCTAAACACTTAAGAATCTAACAGAGGGAGAGGAGAAACTCCGAGGGCGAAACGCAGCTCGGGTTGGGGCGAAGTGATCAAGCTGCTGGCCATGGCTTTTTATAGCCGGAGCTCACCCCCGATCGGCCGACCAGGTGGGGTCGGCCGACCCTCCCGCAGAGGCAAATTGGCCAAGCATTTGATCACGATTGCGTTGGATACCTGGCGTCTGTAGTAGCAGTTGAAAACTTTGCAAAAGACGAGGGCGTGAGTCGGGCGACATGAGCTGGTCGGCCGACCAGATTTGGGCACCCCTGAATGCTACCCTTGGAATTTATGATCTATGCCTATGGTAGTGTATCATGGGAATTGAGTGCTCTGCAAAGGCCAAAGGTAGGAGTCGGCCGACGTGTCTTGGTCGGCCGATCAGTGCTCAGCTTGGTTCAGGCCTAGCCTTTGTAGAGTGGTGCGTGGTTCAGTGGTGTGATGATTTCTGGGTGTATGGGTAGTGGCGGCCAGGTATCCGAGGAGAAATGAAGTGAATGGTTCCATGCATAATTTTGTGGAAAAAATAAACATGCTTTGAGAAATCAAAATGCATTATGAAATAAACATGGGGTACATACCGATGTACCTACCGGCGAGGACTCGTTGTTTTTCGTCCGTCGAGTGCAGACGTCTCCAAGAAATGATTTAACCTGATGATCTGGCCTCCGCATTTGAAGATGATGCGAAAGCTTTGCAACGCCAATCCTGTTCTGTTTTCTTCACACAAGATGTTGATGATGTTATTGTCTTCAGAGCCTTAACACTTTGTGTGAATTCCTTGGGCAGGGGCAGGAGTGGCTCGCTGTTGGTGACTGGTGGTTTTTGTGGCTTCCATCCATAAATCACCTTGATTTCGGGTCCGTCATACTTTTTGTTTAGTTCTTTCTTGTTTCCTGCATGGTTAGCCAAAATCTCCCGACTGGTCTCTTGTACCACTGCAGCTAACTCGGCTGACTGGGCCTCTAGAATTTTGCTTAAGCGCAGTTGGTTTTTCACGGCTACTGACAAGGCATGGAATCTAGAGCTTAGATCATTCACCTTTCTCTTAGCAGGTATAGTGTATACGCTTCCTCCTTGCTGGGATGGGCCCCAGTTATGTGCTAGGAATAAATCCCTGCACTGCTGCCAAGACTCCATCTTTGCCTGGTGGTTGTAGTACCACTGCAATGCTCTACCTGTTAATGAGAATGGAAATAACCATTGCGTTGCCCTTCCTGCTAGTTGACTGTATATTGCTGAGAAATGTCGGAGATGTTCTGCTGCATCTGTTACGGCCTTTCCGTTGAATGGCTTGGCTTGCACCATGATGAAGTACGTTGAGTCGATCATGAGAGTTTCAGTTGCCATCTTGGTGCAAAAGTACTTCGAATTCAACCAACAGAATTTGGGGGATCAATTGGGTGCTCTCTTCTAGGTGGAAGAGTTCTTCGGTGAATCGATGATGTACCTTCTGTTTCACACAAAGAGAAATAGAACAAGGGTAAACCTGTCTAGAGATGGTAATTAATTGTGACATAGGTTAATACAGAGGTTAACATATTCTTTGTCCAATGCTTTCCCCGGCAACGGCGCCAGAAATGCTTGTTGGCATTTCTTAGCATCACCACTACTGGAGTGATGGCACTAGAGATGCCTTAATATAAATCTTAGCGTTACACAAGTTCTGCAAGCGCACAGAAGTACATTGTAGCATTTCACCCGGGAGTATTCCAGAGTATCGTATTTATTTCCTCAGGGAAAGCGTTTTGGCAAAGTAATATATTATCCAATGTATCAACTATATCATAATCAATATACCAGAACTAGGACAGGGGATAGAATGATATGAAAGATTGGGTAGGTTGACACACAGAAGGTTTCACTGCTCAGTATGTAAGTCTAGTTAATATGAAGGTCCTAAGAGAGAACTAGGGATTCTATGCACTTCTCACAAATGGGTTACATTTCTACAAGTATATACTGTACAAGCTTAATAAGGGATACATGATAGAGGACAAATCGAGGAGTCGTGGGATCCCCTCATCCAAGGGTACTGTCACGATGTTTATCACTACGGCCTGCAAACGCCCAAACCCGAACGGCGAGGATTACAAGGGACGGACAGGGCTGTCACCACCTGCCGCCTACCTCTGAATACGTGGAGTAGGGTATCCCCAACGGTATTCCATAACCCAAACACCACGTTTGTAATATGAAATACATCTTTACCAATTGTACGGAAAGGTAAAGAACAATCATAGAGATTCATTGGGCCATTGCCATAACATGCATCCGCTATACTAAGGTGTAAGACATACAACTCATATGATGAACACACAAGACTAGAAGTCAAGTAACATTAGCAAGATAATATTTCCATTAAGGCTCTAAGTCTTACAAATAAGCAAAGGATACAAGATAACTGAGCTCTAGGCTTACCAAGACTCATTCGGAAACCCGTAGAAGCTCAACTCCTAGAACTACTTCTCTACTAACTAAGACTATAACTTGTAGCAATTGGAGCTCTTCCTTCTGGTGTGTGTTGTACAGGAGGCGTTGGCACCTATTTATAGCACTTGGAGGCGGTTTAGGGTCGGTACAAGGCGGTTGAGGGCAAGTGGGCCCACCCCCGAGTCGGCCGATCCCTTGACGTCACCTGACCATCGGATTCACCGACTGAAGTTGTGCACGGCGCAGATGTGGTCCTGGAGTCGGTGTGGATGCGCACGAGAAGGGGGATGGCAACGGCCATAGGACGGAGTCGGCCGACCTGGTCCAGGCACGGTTTGCCACGGTCTTCTTCTGGGTCGCTGGAATGTGGACCCTTGCACTCGTGGAAGATGGGTTTGGATCCTCGGAGTAACTGTTGGTTCTCATGTGGGCCCATCAATCCATGTGCACCTCCTTATCCTTCTTGTCATCCCTTGGATGTAACCGTCATTGATTCAACGTTCTAGATGACAGGAACTTGTGCTTCTTCTGCATGGCCAAAGTTGGGCTTGGATGGTCATTAGGCCAGGTCGGCCGACCTGGTGGGGTCGGGCGACCTGGGCCTGGCCCTGTTTTACTTCATCTTTTGGCCCATATCTCCTGCAAACAAATATTCTCCATGTACAAGTGGAACTACGTTATTTGAAATAAAATTCTACTGATTATTGCTAGTTTATTTTATTTAATCATGTTGGCGTTACAAAATAATCATGACTTAACAAGCGCCAACACCACCTCCACCCCAACGCCACCGAGCCCCAGCGCCGCTCCCCCTTCGCCTCCGCGCTGCGCATCGCCGCCGCCGGGCTCACACCACCGCCGTCGCCTTTTCCCCACGCGCCGCCACTGTTTCCCCCTGCTCAGGCCGCCATCTCCCTAGGTAAGGAGGGGAGGGTGACCCCCCTCACTCCCCTCGTCCCTCACCGCCCGCTCCTGGCCGCCGCCGTGGTCCAGGGTGCCGGGAACGCCGGCGCCGCCGCCGCCCGGCGTCCCCCTCCCCTGTTTCGGCCGAAGGGAGGAGAAAGGGAAGAGGAAGCCGGCCATTTTCCGAAGAACCCCCCTGTCTTTTCCTATTTACACATGCGTCCTTTTTCCTTAGACAGATTCCAAAGAAAACCCCTGCCTTTTCAGAATAATTCCATATATGCCCCTGGCCATTACCAAACCCCCCAATACTTATCCAAAATTACAACCAGGTCCTTCCACTATACAAAATCTTCACAGAAAAGTCCCTGGCCCTTTATAATTATTATAAAGAGGTCCTAAACCCCTCCAATTAAGCCCTAATCATCCTTTAACCCGTCATTTTATGCGCCAAACTTCTCCAGAATTCCACCAAACTCGAACACGTCTCTCTTTCATCCATTCCGGCCGAGCTTTACACAAATCATTCCAAAATAATCCTTCTTCCTATTTTATTTTGTTATTTCCTGTTTCCAACTCGTCGGTAAAGGATTGTTGTTTTCTTATTATGTGTTGTTTGTGCGTGGCCTAGACGACGGAGTGAACGAGGACGGACAGTACCGTGAGCCGGAGTACGAAGGAGAGTACCGCGAGCCCGAGCCTGAAGACTTGTACCGCGAGCAGGATCTCCCGGAAGCTTTTGGAGACGGCAAGTCCAATCCCATCCTTTGATGCATGTTTATCCCATGATTTATAAACACAACCTATTAAGCCTTTGATATTGCATTCTGTTTTATTATCAAAACCCGATTGGTTAGCCACCCCTTGATTGCTATGATATTCCTTGACAACCTAGTTATCACTAAATATGATATGATATGTTTAGATGATAACCAATTCTAGAATGCTTAGGATTTGTTACTCATTATTCAATCAATCATGACTATACACTTGTTTTATCAAAGAATAAATGTGTGGGTGTGAAAAATGGGTTTTGGGTTTAAAAAGAAAGAAAATGTGTGGATAAGATGGATGGGTATTTCTTTGTGAAATACTTTTAGTAGGCTTGTACCTTTGTGGTTAAGCAAGTTGGGAGATATCCATTTTGTCCGGTTTTAAACCGAGGTGATGTGTCATCTTGCCTAACCCACTTTTCTCGTACAACCACTCGACTCTTGTATGGTGCAAGGGCTTAGTCTAAATCCCACTAGCTAGACTGTTAGTTGTCTGGAGGCAGGTGTGCAGCGGGAAAACCAAGTGCCGACTTAGTGTCATGGTTGCCGACTTGGTGTCATAAACCCCCTTGGTTATTTTTCTCGTGATGGCTAGGCAGTTTGGCTATGGTGGGTAATGGCTTCGATAGGATCCGCGCTGGCACTAAGGTGACCGTGTTGCGGTACCCTACTTGTGGTGAAAGTGTACACCTCTGCAGAGTTTTCCAAACTATTCGAATAGCCGTGCCCACGGTCATGGGCGAGTTATGGCTTGGTCACAATACTAAGGTTTTGGGATGGGTTGGAGTGTGTTGGTTTTGGAAAGAGTCCGGCTTTGTGCTGGGAAGCTACGGCGGATGGAAAATCCGGTAGCATTAAAATTGGGATCCTTTGTAGATCAACCCCCACTTATTGTTTTGTTACTAAAACTGGCTTTGCTAAAACATTTCCTTGACGAACCATTGTATGTGTAAAACTTGGCTTTATTGCAAATGAACCCTAGCCTTATTCCTTGATATATCCTGTGCATATTTCTGTGTTAACCCCTCCGTGGGTGTGGTTGGACTTGCTGAGTACTTTTGTACTCACCCTTGCTTTTGTTGCTTCAGAAGAAGACCCGGACTTTGTTGTTGAGGACGCTGAATAGGTGGTCGCTTCCGCACCCAACTTTGCCTGTGGAGTTTGGTCCCGCCCAAGATGTCTTCGCTGTCGCGTAGCTCTGATCCCTTTGTTGAGCCCGAGTGGTTCTTAGTTTGGCTCGTCGCCATGGTTTACCTTTTGGTAATCTTGGCTTGTATAAAGTGCCCGCTCTCTCGAGGGCTGTAAGTTCTGAACTATTTGTTGAATAAATGTGTATCAGCCTCCTGGGACTGATAATTTGTAACACATTTAGTCTCTGCTTAGGCAGGGGCGCTTCAGGTGGTATCAGAGCCGTAGTTGGCTGTAGGACGTGACCCCTAGGACCGGTGAAGCCTTTTGACCAAGACTTAGGTTTTATAAAAAACTTCTTGCTCTCTATGCTCTTTTGCAAAAAGTAATTTACCCCTGTTCCGTTACAGATGGCCGAAGAAGGTTGGGTCAACAGCAACTGCTTGGAGGAGCCCGGTTTTCCCAGGTTGCTTTTTGCCTGCATGGACAGAGTTGGCATTTATGAGCGTCCGGAGTACACCAGCAGGGAGTACGAGGACCATGGGACACCCCGGTGTGAGATGATCATGTACATCGGGAGGAGCAGCCGTCACCCCGAGATTAATCCATTTAATGTGACTGCCACTGGCTTCCGGCATAAGGATACCTACCAAGTTGCAGCTCGGAAGGCATTGCATCACCTGTGCCAGATTTATGAGAGGCACCTTGGCCCCACCCCGCTGAGGTACTTCCCACCGGTCAACAGGAACCGCCCAGTTTGGTTGGCCCGGATAAGGGCACTCCAAGGACATGGACTGCGTGAGGATGACCCCACCGTGCTCCACACAACTGCTTACCTCCACACCCTTGATGAGCTCTACGACAAGCAGGCAAGGCATTTGAGGCAGCAGATTCGCAGAGCCGAGGATGCAGAGATGATGGTGAGGAGCCTTCAAGTGAAAGTGGCAGCATTGGAAGCACGAGCTGCAGCCGCCGAGAGTAATGAAGCTCAGGCCATTGAAGCACTCAAGGAGGCCGAGGACCGACACACCAAGGAGCTGAAGGATGCTCATCTTGTGGGACGGGCTAAGAGAAGGATGCGGGAGTTGGAGAATGAAGAGGCCCCGACTCTTGATGAGACTTCCGTGGCCAAAGGGCCCAGCAAGAGAAAAAGCCCCGATGCCCCACCAGCACCCCCACCCACGGAAGCTACCGAAGGAACCTCTGAGGTCGTTGAGCCACCTCAGGAGGAGGATGAGCTGCTCGCACTCCTCATGGCTTCAATGGAGGATCACTCTGCGCAGGGTGTGGACTCGCCTCGTGAGTGAGATGGAGCCCAGGAGATCTACTAGTGATTGCCAGGGGATGAAGCCGTTGGTCCGAAGTTCAGAGCTGTACCCTTAGTCTTGCAGTTGTCCCAGTTTAGAGTTGTACCCCTTTCCAGTATCGTGTTGTACCCGGTCGTGTAGTGCGTGTTTTGGCCTTGCCCAGTGTTGTACCCCCCTCCTTGGAAGAAATAAAACCGTTTGTGCTTGTTGTGTTGCTAGACTGTGTGCTCTGTCTTTTAAAAATGCGCTTAAATACCTTAAATATCACTTTAAGTCCAAAGTCTCATGAAACCCCGCTCAATCTGCAGATGCCTCCCAAGCGCGCCAGGACTGCCCCAAGTCAGGCCCATGCCACCCCCAGTGCAGAAAGGCAGCCAAGGCAAAATCCACCCGCCACAGCACCACCAGTTGTGCACGAAGTGAATCAGATTGAGGGCGGTGGAGAAAGTCATGTGGGAGAACAGCTACCACCACCACCTCAGATTGACCTGGTCCAAGTGATGAACAATCAGACCCTTCTACTGGAAGCTTTAGCCAATGCCATCACTCAGCAGAGGCCCCGCAGACATGGTTTGAATGAGAAGTTGACAGACTTCCTCCGCACCAAGCCACCCACCTTTGGAGGATCCAATAACCCCTTGGATGCAGATGATTGGCTGCGGGTTATTCAGAGGAAGCTAGAGCCATTTGGTTGCGAGGACCGCGGCAAGGTTCTCCTGGCCGCACATCAGCTTACTGGTACTGCTTTAACTTGGTGGGAGAATTACTGTGCAGCTGCCCAAGATGCCACCACTATCACCTGGGATGAGTTTGTGACAGAGTTCCGCCGCTATCACATCCCAGTGGCCACCATGAAGCGCAAGGCAGATGAGTTCCATGAACTGCGCCAAGGCAGCAAGTCTGTTGAAGAGTACACCTATCAGTTCATGGAGTTGGCACGTTATGCACCGGAAGAGGTCAACAAGGATGAGAAGAAGCAGGATATGTTCAAGAAGGCCTTGAACGCAGAACTCAGAACACTGCTCACCCCTCAGATCTACCCTGACTTCAACACACTTATGAACATGGCCATCCTCATAGAAAGGGCCAAGACAGATGAAAGAAGGGATAACAAGCGCCGGTTCCTAGAGAACAAGGCACATCAGCAGGACCGTTTCCAGAAGCCGAGAAGCTTTGGACCTTCAGCATCCAGGTCTCAAGCACCTATGCAGTACCGGACCCAGCCTCAGGCTCCGAGTACTCATCCGTCCAGTGCTCCATTCAGAAGCCAAGTCAACAAGACCCCACAGAACAGTGCCAGTCAGGTCACCGGCAATGCCAGGGCCTGTTACAACTGCCGTGAGACAGGGCACTTCATAGCCAACTGTCCCTATGGCAACAGCAAACCAGCAGCTCCAGCCTTCTCCAACTCTGTGAACGGACCAAGGCCAGCACTGTCAGGAGCCAATCGTGTTCCCGTCCGCAGCAGCAACCCCAACAACAACAACAGCAACAGCCAGCAGACGAGGCCGCCCCAGCAATCATTCGGACGAGCTCGCGTCAACCACATCAGCGCGCAAGAAGCTCGAGAAGCTCAGGGCGTGGTACTCGGTGAGTTTTTAGTCAGCTCAGTTTTGGCAACAGTACTTTTTGATTCTGGAGCATCACATTCATTCATATCATCAAGCTTTGTGGAGAAGCACAATATACCTACGGTACTACTAAAGTTACCCCTAGTAACCTGAACGCCTGGAGCTGACATTCGCTGTCAACTAGGTTGTTCCCGGGTAAGGATCAATTTAAGTGGGGTAGAGTTCTTAGCAGACTTAGTAGTACTACAGTCTAAAGGGATAGATGTGATCCTTGGAATGGATTGGTTAAGCCAACATGATGGTCACATAGGTTGTGCTGATAAGGTAGTACACCTGACCAACCCGGATGGTGTGCAAGTAACTTGCCATACTCGAGGGAGTGGACCAGACCCAATGGTTTTCAGTATGGAGGCCAAGGCCATAGAAGAAGTGCCAGTCGTGAGTGAATACCCAGATGTGTTTCCGGATGACCTACCGGGAATGCCACCTGACAGAGATATAGAGTTCATAATCGACCTTGTCCCCGGAATAGCACCCACAGCCAAGAGGCCATACAGATGGGGCACTGGCTTCTGACAACTGATGGTGGCCGATGGAGTCCGACGGAATATTTTAATATGTTACATATTTTGGCGACCACGATGGGACTTATCAATTCATCAGGTGGAAGAAGAATCGGCTTTTGGATAATCTCAGAACTTATATTCCAATATCAAGAGCCGATGGAGATGATCCACAGGCCGATGAGTCTCCACGGAGCTATCGGACTCTTAGCTGATCAGTTTCTATTTTGAGCCACTTCTTGATTGCATGATTGATCAGATATGCTGGTTAACTGAGCTGATGCATCGTTACAAGTGGTCCGATCAGACTAGGCTGGTTTATCATTATCAGCTGCAGAAGATGAAGCTTGGCCTGATGAAGTCGGCCGTCAAATATATTAATGCATCGGCTATCAGCTATATGATATCGATGCATCGGACGTTTCAAGTCTGAAGTCTATCGGCCACTAGTGTCAGAGCAGTGATGTCTGATAGGAGGAGTCCGATGATGCAACTGTGTAACTTGAGGTCCGATGGATAACAAAAGGTCCGATGGCTGATTAATAGAGTTCGATGGAAGTTGGCTGATAGACAGTCCTATTAGATCAGGTTGCAGGTCTGCTCCTCATCGGCTGAAGGGAGATATCAGCTCAAAGATATAGTAGTCATCGGCTCTACAGTTTATAGATCGGCCTATGAAAGACAAAGCCCGTGGCTATGGGTTGACAACAAAAGCTTGCTGGTCATTGCACCGAGTTTTGGTGTCAACAGACTGATATATTGTTACAACCGCCAGCAAATTTAGAGAGAGAGCACATCGGCTTCTCATAGCCGGCTATCTGTTAAGGTGAAGGCGTTGGCTTGTGGAACACAAGAAGCTAATGGTGCAGCCTGCAGCCACGATGGTGTCCGATGGTCCGATTGAACCAGGATGGTCTGCTCCGCTGCTCGTGAGCTGCTATAATACTTATATCGTTGAGGCCGGTATAATTGGTCCGATGGTCCGATTGGGTCAGGCTGGTCTGCTCGTCATCGGCTCGAACATTTTGGTGGGACAATCAAAGTCGAACCAGGGAGATCACAATCGTTTGATTCAGAATCAGATACTTTGAGATGGCCGATATCTTACATATGGATCGGACCAGATATTGATCGGACCTGGTGCTTCATTATTTATTGATCGGACCTGGTGTTTCATTATTTATTGATCGGACCACATCAAGACGGTTTTATTTGTTGAATCGGACTTGTCATGCTTTGATGGTTGATGGTGTAGCAGTGGCTGATGGAGAAATCTGATGAAGGTCCGATGGTGTAACTTGGGTGTCCGATGGAGGTACTGAAAAGAGCCAATGAGTTAACTTGAGAGATCGTCTACATAAGTTTGCATCGGCTGTATCTTCTAGATGCTGATGGTGAGCGAGCTAAATACACGAATGTAAAGTCACCAATCTGATCGGACCATCAAAATGATCGGACCATCTCGACTGATCAGACCAGCAATTATTTGACATCTCGGATCATGGGACATTAGTCGCATCGTGTTGATTGGTGCTGATGATGTAATGACCGACGGGACCGACTAATGAAGAAGAGTTCAAGTCAATTAATTGAAGATATCAACTCAAGAATATATCGGGACCTCATCAGGTGAAAAAGAAGAGTTTATCAGCTATCAGCATAAATAATTCGAAGCATGAAAAATTCATACTTCGAACTGGGGGGGCATGTGTTGACACCAGAATTTGGTAATTTTATGGCCAGAGGAGTCCCTAAAATAAAGCTGATAATCTAAGGAAAATCAAGACGGAAGCTGTATGGATTACGTGAAGACGAGTGCTACATGCGCACGTACACCGTGGCCGGATTGGAAATGAGTCTCCAGGCTGCATGCAAGATAATTAAAGAAAGATTGATGGCTGGATTGATTAAATGAGGGAAAGATCACTACGTGCATGCAAAGATAATTAGAATAAAGAAAGGGAGATCACCGCGTGAGAAGTCCAGGCCAGTCACCATGCATGCGGATCGGACAGATCGGAGGGGGCTTTATTAAGCAAGGTCTCTATGGAAAGGAAAATAGAGTCCATGTATCTTATTATTTCTTTTTGTTTATATATTTGTTTCTTAGTACGTTGTGTGCGTGAAGGGTACCAGGGTATAAATATACACCCCTGGCTATTGTAAAAGATTTATCTCTCGATCAATATACAAACTGGCATCACGCCAAAACCTTAGGAACCATGTAGCTTATCGACGAGTTCTTCAGCAAGTTGGGCTGCATCAGTCTTCGATCTCCAGCCTGCCGCAAGTTCCGTCACCCGGATCGATCCGAAGCTTTGATCTGAGGCGCATCGCCCTCTTCTCGTTTGGATGGTTCAACTACCGAATTAGCGTAAGCTTTGAATTGAGGCGCATCGCCCTTTCTCGTTTATGCTGTTCAACGTAACATGTCGGTTTTAGTTTGCTTATTCAATATAATAGCCGATCTGTTACTGACGGGCTGTTCTTCGAGTTTTCGGGTTTGATCTAGATTCCCTGCGTCGGAGCTATATTTCTCTCGATTATTAGAAGGCAGCTTATGCGGTTGTTTGGAGTTTCTAGATTGATTTAGATCTGCGCCATGTGAATTGATCTGACTCTTCAAACAGCTATGAGCATTGGTTTAGTCCGATTTGAGCTGACAATATCGTTCCAGGTCCGATTCATCTTTATAGGCTTAATCTGGTTGTTCTTTGAATATCGGGTTTGATCTAGATTCCCTACGTCGGAGCTAGATCCTTCTTGATTATTAGAAGGCAGCTTATGCTGTTGCTTGAAGTTGCTAGATTGGTTTAGATCTACGCCATGTGAGTCAATCTGTTTCTTCAACAGCTGTGAATATTGGAACGATCTTGTTACTGTTCTATCAGGATGATTATCATTGCGAGCTTCCTGTCCAAGAGATTAGGCAGGAGGGACAACATATCGGCTCTCACAGCTTATTGAACATATTGCAACGGGCAAAGCTGATCTGTTATTATGATTGCATCAAGATTAGCTGCGGGAGAGCTGTCTTTATTATATCTGCGAGCAATTACGTGAGGCAATGGTGCCACCGATTTATCTTTGGATTGCCAAGATTGGTTTAGATTCCCTACGTCGGAGCTGGGTTTCTCTTGGTTATTCAGTGATTAATCGTTTATTGGGTTGTTCTTCGAGTTTTCGGGTTTGATCTAGATTCTCTACGTCGGAGCTAGATTTATCTTGGTTATTTGAAGGCAGCTTATTCGGTTGTTTGAGGTTGCTAGATTGATTTAGATCTACGCCATGTGAATTAATCTGATTCTTCAACAGCTATGAAAGATCGGAAAGCTAGCAGATGTGTTAGAGATGATGATCAAGCAGTTAAGACAGGTGAACAGCGTATCGGCCTTATTCTGTACTGATTATATTCTGCAAAGGCATGGCCGGTTCGCTATAAGATATCGATCATACTCCTTGTCAGTTGAATGGTCAAACTGACTGGCACGCCCCGAATTTCAAGATATTGGATTTGCGCTGGAGTTAAGCAAATCTCCCAGGTCTTCGTGTTGCATGTATGAAAATCCACCGGCCGGGTTTTTTGCGTCAACAGGTACGCTCTCCTACTTCTGACCACATCAAAGGGGTTCTGCACTTTCTCCCATAGAGAGCCTCAAAGGGTGACATTCCTAAACTAGCCTGATAACTGTTATTATAAGAGAATTCTGCATAGGTTAAACTTTTCTCCCAATCTTTACCATAGGTAAGAACACATGCTCTCAACATATCTTCCATGATCTGATTTATTCTTTCGGTCTGACCATCGGTTTGGGGGTGATAAGCCAAACTGAAATCCAGTTTAGTTCCCATGGCTTTGTGTAGGATTTTCCAAAATCTCGAGGTAAACTGGGTTCCTCGATCTGAGACTATCCTGCTGGGTATACCATGCAATCTGACAATGTTGTCGATGTAGAGCTGAGCTAGCTTGGCTCCACCATAACAAGTGCGCACAGGTATGAAATGTGCGACCTTAGTGAGTCGGTCCACTATTACCCATATGGAGTCATTTCCTTTCTGAGTCCTGGGTAGGCCATTGACAAAGTCCATGCCTATTTCATCCCACTTCCAAACTGGAATGGGTAGTGGTTGAAGCAAACCGGCTGGTTTCTGGTGTTCTGCCTTGACTCTTTGACAAATATCACAATGAGCCACAAACTGTGCTACATCTGCTTTCATCCCATTCCACCAATACTTCTCTTTTAGGTCCATATACATCTTAGTTGCTCCTGGGTGGATGGAATAGGCCGAGTTATGGGCTTCATCCATGATAACTCGTCTGAACTCTCCTTCCTTCGGTACACAAATCCTGTTCTTGTACCATAAGGTCCCTTTATCATCTACTCTGAAATCTGGGGCTTTGTTTTCCCGGGTATGAGCACGGATTTTCATCAAATCCTTGTCCTTACTCTGGGCTTGCCTGATTTGGTCTTCTAGTGTGGTAGTTTTGGGTCTGACGGACTATGTGAACATTGAGTTGTGCCAACTCTTCTTGTACTGAGCATTCTTGGGCTCATAGGTCTTTCTGCTTAAGGCATCAGCTACAACATTAGCTTTGCCTGGGTGGTAATGGATTTCCAGATTATAGTCCTTGATCAATTCTAACCACCTTCTCTGCCTTAAGTTCAGGTCTGACTGAGTGAATATATACTTTAAGCTCTTATGATCTGTATATATCTCACACTTATTCCCAATCAGATAATGTCTCCAAATCTTAAGATCATGCACTACTGCGGCAAGCTCCAAGTCATGGGTAGGATAATTCTGCTCATGAGGCTTGAGCTGCCGGGAGGCATATGCTACTACCTTTCCATCTTGCATGAGCACACATCCTAATCCTTGCCTTGAGGCATCACAATATATAACAAAATCTCTCTGAATATCTGGTAAGGTCAGTACCGGTGCCGTTGTTAACCTCTTTTTCAACTCTTGGAAACTCTTCTCACAAGATTCTGTTCAGATAAACTTTTTATCCTTACGGAGTAGCTCTGTCATGGGTCTGGCTATCTTGGAAAATCCTTCAATAAATCTCCGGTAATATCCGGCTAATCCAAGAAAACTCCTGATCTCAGTCACATTGGTGGGCTGCTGCCAATTGGATACTGCTTCTACCTTTTCTGGATCTACAGCTACACCTTCTGCAGTCAAGATGTGGCCTAGAAAAGCTACTTTCTCAAGCCAGAACTCACACTTGCTGAACTTGGCATATAACTTATGTGCTCTTAGCTTCTCCAGGATTACCCATAGGTGCTGTTCATGCTCTTGGGCACTCTTAGAGTAGATCAGTATGTCGTCAATAAAGACTACGACAAACTTATCTAGCTCTTCCATGAAGACTTTATTCATGAGATTCATGAAATACGCTGGGGCATTGGTTAACCTAAAAGACATCACTGTGAACTCATACTGTCCATATCTGGTGACAAAGGCTATCTTTGGGACATCACTCTCCTTGATCTTGAGCTGATGGTAACCCGATCTTAGATCAATCTTGGAGAAATATTTGGCTCCTTTTAACTGATCAAAGAGATCATCTATTCTGGGCATGGGGTATTTATTCTTAATGGTCACTTCATTTAGGGATCTATAGTCCACACACATTCTTTGACTTCCATCTTTCTTTTTCACAAACAAGACTGGTGATCCCCATGGAGATGAGCTAGGTCTGATAAATCCTTTCTGCTGCAGTTCTCTTAACTGTTCTTTAAGCTCTGCTAGTTCTGCTGCTGCCATCCTGTATGGCCTCTTGGCTGTGGGTGCTATTCCGGGGACAAGGTCGATTATGAACTCTATATCTCTGTCAGGTGGCATTCCCGGTAGGTCATCCGGAAACACATCTGGGTATTCACTCACGACTGGCACTTCTTCTATGGCCTTGGCCTCCATACTGAAAACCATTGGGTCTGGTCCACTCCCTCGAGTATGGCAAGTTACTTGCACACCATCCGGGTTGGTCAGGTGTACTACCTTATCAGCACAACCTATGTGACCATCATGTTGGCTTAACCAATCCATTCCAAGGATCACATCTATCCCTTTAGACTGTAGTACTACTAAGTCTGCTAAGAACTCTACCCCACTTAAATTGATCCTTACCCGGGAACAACCTAGTTGACAGCGAATGTCAGCTCCAGGCGTTCAGGTTACTAGGGGTAACTTTAGTAGTACCGTAGGTATATTGTGCTTCTCCACAAAGCTTGATGATATGAATGAATGTGATGCTCCAGAATCAAAAAGTACTGCTGCCAAAACTGAGCTGACTAAAAACTCACCGAGTACCACGCCCTGAGCTTCTCGAGCTTCTTGCGCGCTGATGTGGTTGACGCGAGCTCGTCCGAATGATTGCTGGGGCGGCCTCGTCTGCTGGCTGTTGCTGTTGTTGTTGTTGGGGTTGCTGCTGCGGACGGGAACACGATTGGCTCCTGACAGTGCTGGCCTTGGTCCATTCACAGAGTTGGAGAAGGCTGGAGCTGCTGGCTTGCTGTTGCCATAGGGACAGTTGGCTATGAAGTGCCCTGTCTCACGGCAGTTGTAACAGGCCCTGGCATTGCCGGTGACCTGACTGGCACTGTTCTGTGGGGTCTTGTTGACTTGGCTTCTGGATGGAGCACTGGACGGATGAGTACTCGGAGCCTGAGGCTGGGTCCGGTACTGCATAGGTGCTTGAGACCTGGATGCTGAAGGTCCAAAGCTTCTCGGCTTCTGGAAACGGTCCTGCTGATGTGCCTTGTTCTCTAGGAACCGGCGCTTGATATCCCTTCTTTCATCTGTCTTGGCCCTTTCTGTGAGGATGGCCATGTTCATAAGTGTGTTGAAGTCAGGGTAGATCTGAGGGGTGAGCAGTGTTCTGAGTTCTGCGTTCAAGCCCTTCTTGAACATATCCTGCTTCTTCTCATCCTTGTTGACCTCTTCCGGTGCATAACGTGCCAACTCCATGAACTGATAGGTGTACTCTTCAACAGACTTGCTGCCTTGGCGCAGTTCATGGAACTCATCTGCCTTGCGCTTCATGGTGGCCACTGGGATGTGATAGCGGCGGAACTCTGTCACAAACTCATCCCAGGTGATAGTGGTGGCATCTTGGGCAGCTGCACAGTAATTCTCCCACCAAGTTAAAGCAGTACCAGTAAGCTGATGTGCGGCCAGGAGAACCTTGCCGCGGTCCTCGCAACCAAATGGCTCTAGCTTCCTCTGAATAACCCGCAGCCAATCATCTGCATCCAAGGGGTTATTGGATCCTCCAAAGGTGGGTGGCTTGGTGCGGAGGAAGTCCGTCAACTTCTCATTCAAACCATGTCTGCGGGGCCTCTGCTGAGTGATGGCATTGGCTAAAGCTTCCAGTAGAAGGGTCTGATTGTTCATCACTTGGACCAGGTCAATCTGAGGTGGTGGTGGTAGCTGTTCTCCCACATGACTTTCTCCACCGCCCTCAATCTGATTCACTTCGTGCACAACTGGTGGTGCTGTGGCGGGTGGATTTTGCCTTGACTGCCTTGCTGCACTGGGGGTGGCATGGGCCTGACTTGGGGCAGTCCTGGCGCGCTTGGGAGGCATCTGCAGATTGAGCGGGGTTTCATGAGACTTTGGACTTAAAGTGATATTTAAGGTATTTAAGCGCATTTTTAAAAGACAGAGCACACAGTCTAGCAACACAACAAGCACAAACGGTTTTATTTCTTCCAAGGAGGGGGGTACAACACTGGGCAAGGCCAAAACACGCACTACACGACCGGGTACAACACGATACTGGAAAGGGGTACAACTCTAAACTGGGACAACTGCAAGACTAAGGGTACAGCTCTGAACTTCGGACCAACGGCTTCATCCCCTGGCAATCACTAGTAGATCTCCTGGGCTCCATCTCACTCACGAGGCGAGTCCACACCCTGCGCAGAGTGATCCTCCATTGAAGCCATGAGGAGTGCGAGCAGCTCATCCTCCTCCTGAGGTGGCTCAACGACCTCAGAGGTTCCTTCGGTAGCTTCCGTGGGTGGGGGTGCTGGCGGGGCATCGGGGCTTTTTCTCTTACTGGGCCCTTTGGCCACGGAAGTCTCATCAAGAGTCGGGGCCTCTTCATTCTCCAACTCCCGCATCCTTCTCTTAGCCCGTCCCACAAGATGAGCATCCTTCAGCTCCTTGGTGTGTCGGTCCTCGGCCTCCTTGAGTGCTTCAATGGCCTGAGCTTCATTACTCTCGGCGGCTGCAGCTCGTGCTTCCAATGCTGCCACTTTCACTTGAAGGCTCCTCACCATCATCTCTGCATCCTCGGCTCTGCGAATCTGCTGCCTCAAATGCCTTGCCTGCTTGTCGTAGAGCTCATCAAGGGTGTGGAGGTAAGCAGTGGTGTGGAGCACGGTGGGGTCATCCTCACGCAGTCCATGTCCTTGGAGTGCCCTTATCCGGGCCAACCAAACTGGGCGGTTCCTGTTGACCGGTGGGAAGTACCTCAGCGGGGTGGGGCCAAGGTGCCTCTCATAAATCTGGCACAGGTGATGCAATGCCTTCCGAGCTGCAACTTGGTAGGTATCCTTATGCCGGAAGCCAGTGGCAGTCACATTAAAAGGATTAATCTCGGGGTGACGGCTGCTCCTCCCGATGTAGATGATCATCTCACACCGGGGTGTCCCATGGTCCTCGTACTCCCTGCTGGTGTACTCCGGACGCTCATAAATGCCAACCCTGTCCATGCAGGCAAAAAGCAACCTGGAAAACCGGGCTCCTCCAAGCAGTTGCTGTTGACCCAACCTTCTTCGGCCATCTGTAACGGAACAGGGGTAAATTACTTTTTGCAAAAAAGCATAGAGAGCAAGAAGTTTTTTATAAAACGTAAGTCTTGGTCAAAAGGCTTCACCGGTCCTAGGGGTCACGTCCTACAGCCAACTACGGCTCTGATACCACCTGAAGCGCCCCTGCCTAAGCAGAGACTAAATGTGTTACAAATTATCAGTCCCAGGAGGCTGATACACATTTATTCAACAAATAGTTCAGAACTTACAGCCCTCGAGAGAGCGGGCACTTTATACAAGCCAAGATTACCAAAAGGTAAACCATGGCGACGAGCCAAACTAAGAACCACTCGGGCTCAACAAAGGGATCAGAGCTACGCGACAGCGAAGACATCTTGGACGGGACCAAACTCCACAAGCAAAGTTAGGTGCGGAAGCGACCACCTATTCAGCGTCCTCAACAACAAAGTCCGGGTCTTCTTCTGAAGCAACTAAAGCAAGGGTGAGTACAAAAGTACTCAGCAAGTCCAACCACACCCACGGAGGGGTTAACACAGAAATATGCACAGGATATATCAAGGAATAAGGCTAGGGTTCATTTGCAATAAAGCCAAGTTTTACACATACAATGGTTCGTCAAGGAAATGTTTTAGCAAAGCCAGTTTTAGTAACAAAACAATAAGTGGGGGTTGATCTACAAAGGATCCCAATTTTAATGCTACCGGATTTTCCATCCGCCGTAGCTTCCCAGCACAAAGCCGGACTCTTTCCAAAACCAACACACTCCAACCCATCCCAAAACCTTAGTATTGTGACCAAGCCATAACTCACCAATGACCGTGGGCACGGCTATTCGAATAGTTTGGAAACTCTGCAGAGGTGTACACTTTCACCACAAGTAGGGTACCGCAACACGGTCACCTTCGTGCCAGCGCGGATCCTATCGAAGCCATTACCCACCATAGCCAAAACTGCCTAGCCATCACGAGAAAATAACCAAGGGGTTTATGACACCAAGTCGGCAACCCTGACACTAAGTCGGCACTTGGTTTTCCCGCTGCACACCTGTCTCCAGACAACTAACAGTCTAGCTAGTGGGATTTAGACTAATCCCTTGCACCATACAAGAGTCGAGTGGTTGTATGAGAAAAGTTGGGTTAGGCAAGATGACACATCACCTCGGTTTAAAACCGGACAAAATGGATATCTCCCAACTTGCTTAACCACAAAGGTACAAGCCTACTAAAAGTATTTCACAAAGAAATACCCATCCATCTTATCCACACATTTTCTTTCTTTTTAAACCCAAAACCCATTTTTCACACCCACACATTTATTCTTTGATAAAACAAGTGTATAGTCATGATTGATTGAATAATGAGTAACAAATCCTAAGCATTCTAGAATTGGTTATCATCTAAACATATCATATCATATTTAGTGATAACTAGGTTGTCAAGGAATATCATAGCAATCAAGGGGTGGCTAACCAATCGGGTTTTGATAATAAAACAGAATGCAATATCAAAGGCTTAATAGGTTGTGTTTATAAATCATGGGATAAACATGCATCAAAGGATGGGATTGGACTTGCCGTCTCCAAAAGCTTCCGGGAGATCCTGCTCGCGGTACAAGTCTTCAGGCTCGGGCTCGCGGTACTCTCCTTCGTACTCCGGCTCACGGTACTGTCCGTCCTCGTTCACTCCGTCGTCTAGGCCACGCACAAACAACACATAATAAGAAAACAACAATCCTTTACCGACGAGTTGGAAACAGGAAATAACAAAATAAAATAGGAAGAAGGATTATTTTGGAATGATTTGTGTAAAGCTCGGCCGGAATGGATGAAAGAGAGACGTGTTCGAGTTTGGTGGAATTCTGGAGAAGTTTGGCGCATAAAATGACGGGTTAAAGGATGATTAGGGCTTAATTGGAGGGGTTTAGGACCTCTTTATAATAATTATAAAGGGCCAGGGACTTTTCTGTGAAGATTTTGTATAGTGGAAGGACCTGGTTGTAATTTTGGATAAGTATTGGGGGGTTTGGTAATGGCCAGGGGCATATATGGAATTATTCTGAAAAGGCAGGGGTTTTCTTTGGAATCTGTCTAAGGAAAAAGGACGCATGTGTAAATAGGAAAAGACAGGGGGGTTTTTCGGAAAATGGCCGGCTTCCTCTTCCCTTTCTCCTCCCTTCGGCCGAAACAGGGGAGGGGGACGCCGGGCGGCGGCGGCGCCGGCGTTCCCGGCACCCTGGACCACGGCGGCGGCCAGGAGCGGGCGGTGAGGGACGAGGGGAGTGAGGGGGGTCACCCTCCCCTCCTTACCTAGGGAGATGGCGGCCTGAGCAGGGGGAAACAGTGGCGGCGCGTGGGGAAAAGGCGACGGCGGTGGTGTGAGCCCGACGGCGGCGATGCGCAGCGCGGAGGCGAAGGGGGAGCGGCGCTGGGGCTCGGTGGCGTTGGGGTGGAGGTGGTGCGGGGTCGAATCGAAGCGGAGGGGAGCCCTTTTATAGGCGGGGAGGGAGCTCGGGGCTCGGCCGGCGCCGGTGAGCCGGAGTGAATGCGCGGGGCCGAGTTCGGCGGCGGCNGGCCGCGGCGTGCGGGCGCGGTGGAAGCAGTGAAGGTGGGCGGCGCGGCTCGGGTGGCAGGGAGCTCGGGTGCGAGCGAGCAGAGGGAGTCGTGTGGGCGGTGCGGGCGCGTGGGACCGAGGAGAGGGAGGAGCTGGTGCTGCACAGGCGGTGGAAGGGGGAAGATGGCCGGCGGCGTGGTGGAGGAGGTGGCGCTCGGGCGGAGCCGAGGAGAGGAGGGAGAAGCGGGAGGAAGGAGGAAGGAGGAGAAAAGAAAAGAAGAAAAAAGGAAAAAGAGAAAAGAAAGGAAGAATGAGGAGAAAAAGAAAAAGAAAAGAAATAGAAATTTGGAAAATGGATTGAGAGAGAGAGATTGCGAGATTCGCGGGACGATCGGAGCACGCGCGTGAGCAGAACGCGACGCGCGGATCGAGAAACAGGACGGACGGTCGGAAAGGATTTTCTGGAGATTGGATTTTTGTAAACTTGGATCAACGGAAAAGATCGGGATAGATCAGGAACTCGGAAACTCATCGTTAAAGGTTTTTGAAAACTCGTTAGATTATGATTTCGGAATTTGAATTTTCGGGATGTTACATGGGCCTAACTAGGTTACAGCATTACAAGAGATGCAATATACTTTCTTGAAAGGAAAATAGCATTAAAAGAGAAGAATCTTCTTTGTTGCAAAGCCAAATAGAGAATATAAGTTTTTCTTCGTCGTAATTTGTATATATATGCTCTTCTCATCCAGATAAGGCCCAAAACAATAAGAAATGTTTAAACATGCAAATATTTGAAAAAAAAGGATGGGGTAAATAAAATCTTGCATAAAATCTTGCGACGAGAACATGCAGATAACTGAGAAGAAATATGAAGGCTAACCTCCTTCGCCAATCAATCCGTGTGCTCTGTGTGTGGGCCATTCAATCCATGTGCTGTATGTGTGGGCCATTCAATCCGTGTGTGTGTGGGCCATTCAATCCGCGTGCTGTGTTTCTGCTTTCACTCAAAACTGGGATGATGTGGGCCATTCAATCCGTGTGCTGTGTTTCTTGGAGTTCCCTGGTATTACTCCTCTTCCGCCTATATATACGCATTGCTGCTTATTTCAAAACGGGAGAAGAGTTCTTGTGTAGTAACTATGGCTGGAGGGTCATGGGTAATCTCTATTAATATTAGTATGGAGGTCGTCGTTTCTTCAAATGCCCACGAGCATGGGTAATCTCTATTAATATTAGTATGGATACACATGTCCAATTCCATTTCCTGCACTAATTCACTTTGCTTATTTTTTTAGAGTTCCGACGCACCAGAAAATTGTGGGTTCACCAGGTGGGTTGACCCTGCCCCGATTCATCCACATCAGGAGTACATCAGCTACCTGCAGAATCGTATATTCGATCTCGAAACGGAAGTGAGCCACCGTAACAACACCGACGAGGAAGATGATGGCGACGACGACCATGATGATGTGGCTTCAGGGGAAAAACTGTGCACCATTCCAAGCTGCAGCTGCCCTTGTCACAAGGACAAGGGAACTCCACCGCCACCACCACCACCACAGCATCCATCAACGGGACAATACTATGGAGAAGGTTCAACCCAGTTCCCTATGTGGGGCAACTACTAGAAGTAGCCAATGTTGTTAGTTTGTTTTTCTAAGGCATGTTACGTTTCAAATAACTAGCCAACGTTGTTAGTTTGAATTCCCTAAGGCATGTTAGGTTTAGTTATGAAAGGACTTAGTTACCCTAGTTCGGTAAAGGTCCTCACATGCCATTTAATCGTGATTCATTATGTACCTGCACCAGTTGGTTTATGATTCAGTTCGTATTTCACATTCCCATCTGAACACAAGGAAACATCCATAATGATAAGTGAGATACATCAGAACACAATGCAAGGTCCATAATAAAGGTTCAAAGATAACTTAAATCAAACACAGCACAATATTAAGTCCACAACATGGCAACATAATGAAAGGTCCTGCATGACATGACAGCCATAAACCTAGCAAACTACTGAGTGCAGCGAGGCCACTTTCCCTTCCTCAAAGCATCGGGATTCTCCTCCAAAGCAGCCTTGGCACGACGGACACGCTCAAGCTTCTTCTCCCTCTCCTCCCCCGCCTGAGCCTGGAGCCTCCTTTGAAATTCCTCAGCACGCTCCTTTTGTGCTGCCTCAGCCTGACGCCTCCTCTCCATACGCTCCTTGCACTCCGCTTTCCACTGCTTGTCATCCTTCAGCCATTTCTTGTCTTTCTCTTTGATCTCAGTGTCGATCCACTGCTCAAAATCACAGAGCGGGGGAGGGGTCTGCAAATGAAAAATTCACATTTCAATACTGTCATGCACCAAATTAAACAATCATCATGTCAAACTAATTAAGCAAAAACAATTTCTCACCAACAAGCCAATGATAACTTGGCGACGTGTAGGCTCAAATGCATAGTTGGCGCACATCCAGTACCTCTGCCTGAAGGTTTCCACTTCATCGGACACGGCGACCTTGCAATTATCACTGCAAAAGCACATAGGCACGGGAACACCATCAGGCAGCGGCAAGACCTCATATGCACTTCCAAAGCGACGACTGTTACAAAAACAAATTACCTAAGACCTACCTAAGCAAAAACAAAAATTAACGGCACAAATTAATACAATGTATTGGACATTACCTTGGCTGAAAAGTCTTACTACTTTTACCACGCCTCGGCATCCTAAAATCCAATGGAAGACATATAAACTATTGGTTCAAACACTAACTAAATACGTGGCTAAAGTGTCAAATACATCAAACATGGACCAAATCAATGCAGAAAAAATTAGTAGGTAAGAGAGTAGACCTTGCATTTGAAGATGGATGGAGCCAATCGAAGTTTCCACGGTCGAATGTGCCGATTTGTGAAGTTTTAGCGGCGTGGGGATAAGGAAAAACCGAAAGAGAACGAGTAGAATGGGTCTCTGGTTCGGAGGAGGGCCGGCCGGAGCGTTTTGCCTGGGCGCTGAGGTCAGCGCCGTGGATCTTGGCGCTGACCTCAATGCCGAGATCTGTGGCGCTGAGGTCAGCGCCAAGATCCACGGCGCTGACCTCAGTTGTCACGTCAGCGCCACGACGGCTATGCCGTTTCCACATCGCATGGACCTCGGCGCCATTATTCACGGCGTCGAGACATTATAGCTCAACGTCGTGAATCACGGCGCCGACCCCAGGGTCCATTTTTGAAATTCTTTCCGCAGAGGATCTATTTGTGATATTCTTTCCCGAAAAAAATCAAAAAGCAAAAAAAGTCGGGTCCCCTCACCCTGCATGCCTTTCCAGTTCGCGTCACGTTACTTATTACTCCCTCCGTCCCAATATAAATGTTCCTGTTGACTTTTGGATCTCACGTTTGACCGTTCGTCTTATCTAATTTTTTAATAAAAATATTTTTTATTTTTTGATAACTTATTTTATCATCGGATATATTTTCATCAACACATATTTGTTTTAATATTTGTAACAAAAATTTGAATAAGACGAATGATCAAACATAAAGTTCAAAAGTCAACAGAAACATTTATTTTGGGACGGAGGGAGTACGCAGCAGCAGCGCCAGCATCGTGGCCCGCCAGCCGGGGCCGTTACGTCTGAGGTCTGCTTTGCTTTTTGGGACGGCGGCGGCGATCCTATGCGTCACCCCTCTCGTGAGGCCAGGCTCAACATCCACCGTGTCCGGGAGTCTCCACCTCCTTGTATTCATTCACTCTCCATCTCACACCAGCCAGTGGTTTTGCAGGGTGTACTGTCTACAGAGGGAGCGAGAGCTTCATCTGACCAAAAGTCGAGACACCGGCTAGAGAGCACGATGGAGGCCTTGGGGCTGAAAAGCGAGCGACTCGTATGACAAACAGCATGCAAAGGCAGCGAATGAACGACTTTTTTCTCCACAGTGGCAAGGCATAATGCAGACGAGACTGGTGGCTTGCGTTGGATAAAAAAGCTATCTGATATTTTGTATGGGCGTGGACTCTTGTTTTTGTATGAGACTACTACCCATTTACTGCTAGTGTTGGGCCTGCCCTGGTGTAACATCTGCGGCGCAGCAAACTAATTTTTATTTTTTGTGATGCCAAGCTTTGAATTGTTACATTTGTTGTGGCAGAGATATTTAAAAGTGAATTTTTTAAGCTCATACTAGCACGACGGGTTTATATATTTTTGGAACTAACTAATTTGTCATTTATCATTTGGTGCTAAAAAAAGATAGACTTGATGGTGTGACATGAAGGACTCCTCAAACACAAGGTTAAACACGCCAAATCTTTTCAACACCAGATTTACTCACTAATTGTACACCTATAGAACTTGAGGTGCTCAATCAACCCCGCCATGCCAAGCGGCTCCACAACTCTTGCTACTAGTTGCGTGGATCTACGACAAATACAAGTATGCTTCGAACATTCTTAAACCTCATCCAAAATTCTATGGTAATCAGTCAAAAATAGTGTTTGGTTGTCGGCCATCAATTGCCAGAGCCAATTGGCCAAACCTGCTAATGCCCCCTCCATTTATGTTGGTGTTTGGTTTTAGCTGGTTTATAGTAATTTTTGACTCTAATATAGCGTCGTGCTTTTGGTCCGCGATGCTGCAAGTGCAGCGTGTCAGGCCGTGGCGATAAACAAGCATGCTATCAATTTTTTCCTGTCATTACAGATTGTTGGAGAAAGTTTAATTCGAAAATGGTTCTCGCTTCGTGGTTTGACGGGTCAACGAGTGCATCCTGGTTGGCCTAATCTGGCAGGTGATTGATGGGTTGCAGACCCAACATGTGCGCAGATTCCTAAACATCCATCCATCCATCCAGTCACCCACCGCCAAAGCATCAAATCGCCGACCGCAGAGGATCCGCGGCGCGGAACCCCGGGGGAATTTGATGAGCAGCGACAGCTGTGACCCGGCCGGCTTGCAACCAAGAACCATCAGACCTGACCAGTTAAAAAAAACGCGCAAGGCAACAACGAAACCGGCCGCAGCGCGGAATTGCAGGCAGAGATGAGAAAGATATCGAGGTGCTGTGCCGCCGAGGCGGTGAGCCGAAGCAGGGAGAGGTGGTGGTGGGCATGGCGCAGCGCAGGCCACAAGGCTGCTTGGCTCTGAGCGGAGCCAGCCAGAATCCAAGCGCCTCGTTGGTGTCATGCTGACGCGTCCCTCGGTTACTATTCTACTCTGCTCTGTCAGTTGACCAGAAGAGCACGTTCTTCTCCTTCTCCCATTCACACACGCGCCCTCACCCGCTCCCTCTCTCCCCTCCCTCCGCTCGCCTCCTCGTCGTCGACGATCTTCCCCCTCCGGTTTTCACCGCTTACCGCGCCGCCATCCCTTTCTTTGACTGCCGCCTTCCGCCCCCACCCGTTTCTCTTTCGTCTCGCGTCCCTCTCCTTCACTTCTCGCTGATCCAGCCATTAATGCCACACCTGCTACATCCACTACCTCCCTCATCCTCCCCCCTTTTACTCCCCCATCTCTCTCTCTCTCTCTCTCTCCGCCGCTCGCTGCAGTCTCCCCCCGCACGCGATTGCGGGTACTATCCCTGTCCTGATTCCACCTTCAGTGCGCGATTCGGTCTCTCAGCCCCGCGGTGGGTTTTTCTTTTCTGTGGTTTCAGGTTCTTTGCTTGAGGGATGAGTGGAAGGAGGCCCGGCTGCAGAAAGAGGTGAGCTTTTGACTGTTCTCTCGTTTGATGGCCTGATGGGATTGGGATCACAAGGCCTTTTTTTTTTCGTTTGGCCTGGCTGTAGAATTCAGCCTCCTGCTTGCATCGATGCATCTCGCCAAAGGAAATGGGGGAAATATGTCCACCTTGTATTTCTGAAACTGAAAGATAGTTCTTGTAAGGAGCATAGCAGTAGCAGATGTTGTTCCTAGTTTCTCTTGATTTTGGGGGGGTGTTGGGGGGCGTAGTCTGCATTTGTCTACACACAGAATTTTAACCTCTGACTACATGGCGTTCTAAGTGCTTCGTTCGCGTTCTGCAGGGAGAAAACTTCATCGGCGCCTGCTGCTGAGGTGCATTAGGGGATCTGCACTGGTAACATACAGCTGAACTCACGAGCTTGACTTGAATCGACTCCTTGAGACTGTCAAGGACCATGGGTTCCGGCGATCTGAGCTCGGAGATGAAGAGGACGGTTCTTGGCCTCACGCTCTGGGTCTGGATTGCCATCGGTGTGGTCGCCCTTCTCGTGGCCATCCTGCTGATGATCTGCATTTGGGTTGCCTCGCGCCGGAGGACCAAGAGAACCATGGACAGCCTGAGGCAGACGCAGATCCCCATCTACTCCAAGGAGATCCCCGTCGACCGGGTCGGCGGCCGCAGCCTCGCGCAGACAATGCACGAGCGCGAGCAGCCGAGCTTTCCGCCGCAGGACAAGTATGCGAACAGGGAGCCGGCCGGGGCGACGCTGGGCCACCTGGCGCTCAGCAAGTCCTCGGATCACGATAACATGAGCCAGGGGAGCTCTGTTTGCAATGTTGACCGTGCCGCCAGCGTGCACTCCGGTGAGGATGGGAGCTCAGGGCCACGGAGGAAGCCCAATTCGCCTGCGGCGTTTGTGTCAGCATCGCCTCTGGTCGGCCTTCCTGAGTTCTCTCATCTTGGCTGGGGTCACTGGTTTACTCAGCGTGACCTTGAGCTTGCTACCAACCGTTTCTCTAAGGAGAATGTACTTGGAGAGGGCGGCTATGGAGTTGTGTACCGTGGGCGTCTGGTGAACGGAACTGAAGTTGCCATCAAGAAGATCTTTAACAACATGTAAGCTCATGTTTGGCTTATAGCTACCACTCTGATCATTGTAATTTTTTTGTCCCAATTGTACTAGCATACTTAATTATGACCACAGGCATAATTTTGTCACTCGGTTTGTAGGGGCCAGGCAGAGAAGGAATTCAGAGTGGAGGTTGAGGCTATTGGCCATGTCCGACACAAGAATTTGGTTCGACTATTGGGATATTGTGTTGAGGGAGTAAACAGGTATGTGATACTGCCAGGCATGAATGGCTTGTTCAATTATTTCTTTCAGCAATGTGTACATTTGGATTCAGGCGTGAGTCTGTAGGCGCTACATTTCGATTTGGGTCTGAAGTTGCCATCTGAATGTTATGCTCTGCCTTTGCAAGTACTATTGAAAATTGAATATCAGTACCTGCCAATTAAATGTTTTAGGGGAAGTTCTGCATTTTCTGTTTCTTCAAACTAACAGCTACAGTTTCAACAATGCCTCTTTTCTTTGCACTGAACGGAATCAAGTTCATTGATCATCCATTTGATTGTATATTGTACTATAGGTCTTCTAGCATCTGCCAGAATTGAAATAAAATAACAAAATTTGAGACATATTTTTCGTCGTGCACAAACTTTATAACAATTATTCAGGCACTGCAGTGTTTGTTTGAAACTGTACCATATGTGAACACTCCTAGTTTTCTGAAAGTCTATTTCTTGTTTGTAAACTTTCACACTTTTGGCATTGCATAACTTCTGTAGAAATTTGCTGTTTTTACCCACTTATATGCCCCGAAAAAATATAACCGTGTTCCCTTCTAATAGGATGCTAGTCTATGAGTTTGTGAACAATGGTAACTTAGAGCAGTGGCTTCATGGAGCTATGCGTCAGCGTGGGGTTTTTAGCTGGGAAAACCGCATGAAGGTTGTAACAGGCACTGCAAAAGCGTAAGTTTCATGAGCTTCTTAGTCCACAAGCTCCGTGCTACAATTTTCTTTTTTGTATAATTCTAGCAATCTAAATTTGTTTATTCTTGCTTGTGCAAACTTTGGTGGTTGCAGGCTTGCATACCTTCATGAAGCTATAGAACCAAAAGTTGTACACCGAGATATAAAATCAAGCAACATATTGATTGATGATGAATTTAATGGCAAGGTCTCTGACTTTGGATTGGCTAAGCTTTTGGGGTCAGATAAAAGCCACATTACGACTAGAGTGATGGGAACATTTGGGTATGTATTTTTTTCTTTTAACCCATAATCGCCCATTATTTGCTCTATTTCTTTGCAAATTTTCTCATGGAGTTTGACCTTATTGGTTTTTCTTTCTTTAGGTATGTTGCGCCTGAATATGCTAATACTGGGATGTTAAATGAAAAGAGCGACGTTTATAGTTTCGGTGTTCTCTTGTTGGAAACTGTGACAGGAAGGGGTCCTGTTGACTACAGCCGATCTTCCAATGAGGTAAGTGATGGAGTTTATTCAAGTTCTGTTACGATTCTAGGGCCATCGTTGTTATATAATAACTACACTTTATCAGTGCCTGATGTAGTCATTAGGAACATTTTCACGGGTTTAACAATATAGACCATAAGACTTTTGCCATTCAGTCAAATCAGCATATATATTTTGCATACCCTCAAAAGAAGCGAGCTCTTGTTGAGATGGTAACCCACCCATTGCTTAGGTCAATCTTGTTGAATGGCTCAAAACAATGGTGGCTAATCGAAGGGCAGAGGAAGTGGCTGATCCAAGCTTAGAAGTTAGACCGTCTATTAGGTCTTTGAAGCGAGCTCTTTTAGTGGCACTAAGGTGCGTTGATCCTGACTCTGAAAAGAGACCCAAGATGGGCCAGGTTGTCAGGATGCTTGAGTCTGAAGAAGTTCCATTCCGGGAGGTAATAACAATTGAAATGTACCTTGATATAGACTGTAAGTAAAATATTTGATGATCATATTTCCTTTTGAAAAATATAAAAAACAGGACCGGAGAAACCGGAGGAGTCGCACTGGAAGCATGGATATTGAGTCTATTGCAGAGGGTTCAAACTCCACCGAGTTTGGAAAGAAGGTAGAGAGGACTGGCAGCGCAACATCGGACCGATCTCAGCCTTGAGGCCTGCAAATATATGCTATATCATGAACAGTCTGAGAAATGATGTTAATCACTAAGGTGATTGCTGCCCTGATAGGGTATCCTGGTAGGTGGTGGAGGCAGGGCAAGCCCTGATGTTACTACCTGAATCTTAGGTCTACTAGTATCAGGTCGAGTAGAAGCATTCTTGCATGAAGAATCTCTTGGTCTCCTGTTGTCTGTATAGGTTATATGTTGGTGCCTAGGGAATTCCCTTTGTTTGGGTGTTTAACAATTGGTCGGTTCTTTGGTTCTTGCACTGTTACCTTCTCAAATCTGGCCCACTTCTCCCTGCTTCTTTGGTTGTGCTGTTACTGTTGCTAGTTTGCTGCTTGTCGATGTTTCTCTGTTTTGCTAGCAGCCTACCGAATGTGAGTTCGTTGGTAAATGCAACCAGAGCCACATGTTTTGTTTGGAAACGCATGCCGATTTTTGCGACTTGATAAGCTGGTAGTGCTTGATCTTGTCAGTATTGTTTGTTATTTTGGGGCTTCATTTGAACACAAAAATTCAACGATCGTTGGGTGGCAGACGACAGGTGCTCTTGTAGGTCTGTGCAAGGCTTCTTGGGTGTGTGATTAGCTGGGAAGTCTGGTACCGATTGCTTCAGCTTTGGGGTCTATCCGACTTGATAACATGCATTGCTGACTGATGGCAGTCGTCCCGCAAATGACTTGATAAAGAGTATCGCAAGGCTTTCAAGTCCTTGTTCATCCTTACCTCATGGATGATTTGGAAATAAACAATTGCTCATGCCCTTGCTGCCAAAATCCGGGAGGAAGGTAAGAGCAACTCCAGTGGAGGACCCTTACTCTAAATTTTAGGGTCTTCCTCCAAAAAATCAACTCCAGCAGGGTCCCTAAATGAAAATGCATTTTTCATGCCCACCCAAATTTCAGCTCCAAGCCCCCATTCCTAGGGGCCTCCAATCCCCCCCTCAAAACATGAGTTCCACTATTTTTAGAAGAAAATAGGGGTTTGGGCTGATTTTTCACTGGAGTTGAGAGGTAATTTTGGGCCCCTATTTTTTGCAATCCGGCTTGCAAATGGATTTTAAGGGCTTCAATTTGCATGCCTCCACTGGAGTTGCTCTAAGAGTGTGGATCGTGGCTGGGTTTATGGCTTTAGCCAGTGGTAGCGCAAACGAACAGATGTAATCAGTCTGCTTGTTGTCTTTTGGCCAGCCGGCGCTGACCGGTTTGGAGGTCGTTTTTGTAAAACTGTTTTTCTTTTAATAAAATACCTGCGTGTTCTCAGAAAAAAGTCTGTGCAAGGCCCAAATATGAAACGCAGCTCATTTTAGATTTTAGGCCCATGCTTGAATGAAGTTCATGGCTTACCCAAAAAAGGAACGTTTGATACCAGGCCGGGCAGTATATTTTAGTAGGCTTCAAACTGACTGGACTTTGGCACGACACAACATTGAGTCCGTCTCACGAAAGGCGACGCTGAATGCCGATGACGCTTGCGGTATGGGGTTTTCTCAAGATTGAAGACCCTTCGTGTCATTTTCAAATTTAATGTTTCCGCATTTTTCGTAAAATGAACTTGGTTTGAGCGAGAGCTTGTGTTCGAATCCATCTCTTCTTTTTGTATACTAGTGGAATTTAATTGTACACTATCGGGACTCGGGAGTCAATTAAGTTTTAGAGATCCTATTGCCGAACGTTGGATTCAGCAATGCTAGGTTATAATAATTCCTTTTCATGCAAGCAAACTACAAATTTAAATTCCAGGTAACAAATTATAAATAAAGAATACAAAGGGTATGAAGAAAGAAAGCAAATATGAATTGCCACGTTGGAATCGGTGAGTATAGATGCCTGACCGTTACAATGTTCCATAGACGACTGATCATGCTTCTAGAAACAAGTTGCACATATCAAGAGAAGTCGGCTTTACCACGATGTTAACTTTACTGTCGCCCGCAAGTTCGGAAACTCGCGGTCGATCGGTCCGCGCGCGTCGCCCTCTCCCCCTTGCTAGCTTTTTTCTTTAAGGGCCACCTATCCGATCAACGCTACACGTGTACTCAGGCAAGAGGATGGCCACCGGCCGCCCGCCGTGCGATCCATCCCGCCGCACGTGCTCTTCGTGCTCCCCTGCCGCTGACCATGTGTGGCTGTCCCGCCCGGCCACAGCAACTGGTGCCAGCCACAGCCACCGCCACCCGCGCCGGCGTGGTCCGGCCGCGGTGAAAAGCTGCAGTACTAGGAAAGGTTAATATCCGTCGCAGTAACGAAAGGACATTGTTCTGTTCGCAAGCTGGGCTGTGCTGATTTTTTTCCTTCAGGACTTTGTGGCACTGTAGTACAGCTGAGATGTTATGCACCATGTTAACTTTACCGTCACCCGCGAATTCGGAAACTTTTATGCCGACAAAGTGGATCACATTAATGACCTGCTCCCTTTTATGCCAAATTATTACGTAAAATTTTTACACAACAAATATGAGAAATGAGGTACAAAATTAGCACATTTATGTAAAACTTTACATAAAAGATTTTATGATAAACTTTTATATTGTAAACTTTTATGATAAACTTTTACATTGTAAACTTTTATGTAAATTTTTACATTACAAATATAACTTAGCAGCAGTACTATCAGTATTTTTAATCTAAAACTTTTATAATATTAAATTTACATTGGGAAAATATGGTGTTTTGCATGTCTTAAGAAATCTATTTTTCTTCGGCTTTGGTCCCTCTGCCATAGAAGGCCATATTGGTTAGTGTTCAGGGTTGTTGGGGCGACTCCGTCCTATCGGGTGCAGAAGGATGTTTGTGTTTGGGGCGGCTATGTATCCCCTGCTATAGAAGGCTAAATTGATTCGGTTTCGGTTCCTGCCATAGAAGGCTGAACTGGTTAGTGTTCAGGGTTATTGGGGGGCGACTCCGTCCTATCGGGTGCAGAAGGATGTTTGGGTTTGGAGCGACTATGTATCTCCTGCCATGGAAGCCTAAATTGCTTCGATTTCCGTCTCCTGTCATAGAAGGCTAAACTGGTTAGTGTTCAGGATTATTGGGGGGCGACTCTGTCCTATCGGGTGCAGAAGGATGTTTGGGTTTGGGGCGGCTATGTATCCCCCCATGGAAGCCTAAATTGCTTCGATTTCGGTCTCCTGCCATAGAAGGCTAAACTGGTTAGTGTTCAGGATTATTGGGGAGCGACTCCGTCCTATCGGGTGCAGAAGGATGTTTGGGTTTGGAGCGACTATGTATCTCCTGCCATGGAAGCCTAAATTGCTTCGATTTCCGTCTCCTGTCATAGAAGGCTAAACTGGTTAGTGTTCAGGATTATTAGGGGGCGACTCCGTCCTATCGGGTGCAGAAGGATGTTTGTGTTTGGGGCGGCTATGTATCCCCTGCCATAGAAGGCTAAATTGATTCGATTTCGGTCCACTTCCATAGAAGGCTGAACTGGTTAGTGTTCAGGGTTATTGGGGGGCAACTCCGTTCTATCGGGTACAGAAGGATGTTTTGGTTTGGGGCGGCTATGTATCCCTGCCATAGAGCCTAAATTGATTCGGTTTCGGTCCCCTGCCATACAAAAGTTTCATTTAGAGCGTAAAAGTTGTTTATGAAAGTTTGCTATAAAACTTATAGATGAAAACTTTTTGTTAACTATTTGTAGGGAACTTTTGTATTAATACTTATCTGTAGTTCAAAAAACTTATGTATTACGTAGTTGTAGAAAACTTTTTAATAAATATTTGTAGGAAACTTTTGTATGAAAACTTATCTGCAGTTCAAAAAACTTATATATTACGTGGTTGTAGAAAACTTTTGTATTCAAACTTATGTGAAATTTGAAAAACTTGTGTAAGTAAGTTTTGCACCAATTTTTTCTTTTATTTGTACTGTATTCTAGCTTTAAAAGTTACTTTTATTTTTTTCCCCGCTCTTTTCTTCTCCCTCTTTTTCTCTATCCCGAATGTTTTGGTTTCGTGAAAAAAAACGTGCGCGGAAACTGGTAGCGCGCGGAAAGAAAATGGCGAGACATGAGAGAGCGCGAAAAAAAAACGCGGAAAAAAAAAAACTCGCGCGGAAAGAGAATGGCACCGCGCGTGAAAAAGAAAACCGCGTGGTGGAGGGTGCTGTCGGGAAATCGACCGGACGGTTCCGTTCTCGCGGGCGACCGTAAATTAGTTGGCCCGCGACTTTACATTCTCCAACTAGCATGACAGTTCGATTTTTCACCTTGACGCAACATGATCGTTCATGACATGTGCTGCTGTGTGAAATAGGCTACGCCAGGCCCAAGTATGAAACCTTGCATATTCAGGCCCATCCAATTCCTAAATTAGGTTTCATGCAAGTAAAAAATATATTTAAATTCCAGAGAACAAATTATAAAGAATAAATGGGCTGAATAAAGAAAAGCAAATATGAATTGTCACGTGGGAATGGGTGACCGTTACAGTGTTCTATAGCCGACTGATCATGAGGTACATGCTTGCTTCTAGAAAAAAGAAGATGTACTTTCCATTTTATATCACATAGTTCATGACATGTGCTGCTGTGTGAAAGGCCAAGTATGAAACCTAGCATATTCAGGCCCATCCAACTGCTGAATTAGGTTTTAGAAATCGTTACATTAAAAGCCTTTTTCAGAAGTAAAAATATAAATTTTACCATAGAAGAAATTATAAGGAAAGGTAGTAGGAAAAAGAAAAGTAAATACTCCACGTGCGAACTGGTGAGTGTAGACTCATGACCATTTGTAGTACGATGAAAACGAGCCAACTAGTATGTTGCATACTAGTAGCCGCCTAATCATGGGATATGTGCTTCTAGAAACAAGTTGCAAACATTAAAAAAAAAAAGGAAAGAAAAGGGTATCTGATCAGTACCCACATAAACAATCTACTGTTAGCCGCAGCCTCCCTCTTGCCATCAGAGATGACGAACCGGTCAACCAACCCGGGCGGCGAAATTTGACTCCATCGCTTTCAAGCAAAGGTTTGGTTATAATAATCCCTATGGGAGGCAGTTACTAATCATGCCCCATCTTCTGACCCCCTTCCCCAAGCTATATCGTGCCTGTATACTTCCGATCAGAAGCTTCCATGCGGTCAGCCTCTACCTGACCTCCTGACCAAGGCGCCGTTTGACTTTGAATCGTCAAGTCTTGTCGCATCTCTCGTGAATTGCGACTAGTATTCTGTGGCGTCCCCATCGGAGCAGAGATGCAGTGGCGCAGTATACTACTGGTGGTAGTTACGGCACCTGCTAAATGGGGGAAAATTCGGATGAAGGCGCGCGCCACGGCGGCGCGGCGATGGCGTCGTCAACGCTCGCAAACCCAACCGCGGGGTGGTGTCTCGGCATAAAAGGCCCGGGCGACGAGGACCAGAGGCCGTGCAGTTTTTCAGAGAGCTGGAATTTCAGACAAGAAAAGGCTGCGCGGGTGTTTGTTCGGCTGGCAGCTTGAGAAGAGATCGACGACCTGATCGTTCCTTTGAGTGCGATGGCGGGCGGGTGCAAGAGCAAGGTGCGGGAGTGGATGCGGAAGCGGATGGCGCCGAGGAGGAAGGCGGCGGCGGCTGTCGGGCGGGGCGGCGACAGCGCTAGCGGCAGCGGTGACCAGTCGGCGCCGGCGTCGCCGGGGCGGAAGCTCCTGGCGGGCGCGCTTCCGTCGGCGCTGCCGCGGAGGAAGCCCTGCGGGAACGTGCTGGCGGCGCTGTTCCAGCGCGCTGCGTACCACCTGCTGTGGCTGGTCGAGTCCGTCGTGGTGGTGGCGCAGCTGGTCTTCTTCTTGGTGCGCTTCGGATTCAAGCTCTGAACAACTCTGTTTCCCTGGATCGTGATGTGCTGGGATTTTGATCCCACGCGATTTTTTTCGTTTTTCATTTTCTCTCTTTCGATTTCCATGATTCCATCGCCACAGGTCACAAGCTGTAAGTAACCTGTTCTTGTGTCTTGGAGAAAGTGTAAATTGTTCCGGTAATTGTCTTCACAAAGAACTGTCCTTTTTTCCCCCCAATTCCGTTGTAAATGCCCTTTGTCATATATACGTAATGTGTTAGACGAGGGTGCCACGTCAGAATGCTCTTTCTGTAAGAACGATCTTGCTGTTCCGCTCGTCACCGGATGACAAATTGCAGACGTGAAGGTTTTGCCAGAATGGACCAAGTTGGTAGAGTAGTCTGCAATTCACGCAAACGGGAGCAATTTGCTTTGCGCAAATGAGTCGGCACCCCCAGCCTAACTTGACGGATTTCCTCTCCGATTTGGTCAGTCAAACCTAAGCACGGCTGCGGGCTGTCTCTGCTTGAACCTTGAAGTGGAGCACAAGTTCACGCTCCGTGTCACACTCGTACCGCCGTGCCCCCAAAGGCTTCCCTGCCCGCCACTCGCGCATGGGGTGTTTATTAGGCTGCTCCAGCATCCCCCAACCCACATCCATGGCGACATGACGCTGCAACTCCTGCAATTTGCGCGGGGGAAGAATCGTTGATCTTCGAAGGCACCGCACCGGATACACTGGTCCGAAAATGTAACGTGCCGCCAACCCTGCTTGCTCCGAACCCAAATGCAGGCGTCCTGCTTGCTACGACGTCGTCGTGCTCCCGTCCAGTCCTCCGCCTATAAAGTGCTCATCGAACGCCGCCGGCCCGCCGCCAATTCCTGGGCTTCCCCTCTGCAAACGCCTCGATCCATCATAACTGAACTGTGCCCAGTGCGTGCCTTGCAGTTCTGCTTGTCGAGATGATGGGGCATCGAACGTGCGTGGCGATCGGCATCCTTCTCTCCGCGCTCTCCGCGTCGACGGTGCTCGCATCAGACGGCCTGATCCGTATCCCGTTGAAGAAGAGGTCGATAATGGAGAGCATCTACGGCGAGCTTCTGCCCAAGACCAGCGCGCTGCTGGAGAACCAGGCCGTGGCAGGGAGGGGAGGGCTCGATGATCCGGTGCGGGAAGCCATCGCCCAGGCTCGTGAGCGGGAACACCAGATGCTGGTAGAGGCCGCGGCCCTGGAGCGGCGGCGCAGATACTACTGGAGCTACAGCGGGAGCAGGGGAAACACTAGCGGTCTGCGCGGTGGCCTTCGGTCGGAGCTTGTTCCGCTCAAGAACTTCTTGAACGCCCAGTACTTTGGGCAGGTTGGGGTCGGCAGCCCGCCGCAGAACTTCACCGTCGTCTTCGACACCGGCAGCGCCAACCTTTGGGTCCCCTCTGCCAAGTGCTTTTTCTCGGTACGAATGATGTGTATATGCCTTTTGTTTTGGTTGGATGGCTGTCATGCTTGTGGTGGTTTATTACTGATTTTTGTTGCTCTGGAAACAGCTTGCATGCCTCTTCCATCCCAAGTATGAATCAAGTCTGTCCAGCACTTACAAGCCAAATGGTATGGCGCTCGTATTTGAACCACCTTCATTGAGATTTTTGATATAATCCCTCCGATCAAGAATAAGATGCATATTCTTATTTTGGATCGGTCTCTAAAGTGAGACTTAGCCACTGATTTCTTGCAAAGTATATCATCTACAGCTACAGCACCAATAGTGCCATATATAGTGTGCGTGGAAGTATTTTAAAATATGAATACTTGTGTAATTTTTATGCACTAAACATGTACAATTTCACCATACGTTGGTCATTCAAAATACCAAAATTTGAACTTCCAAAATAAGTAAGCTTTGTATTTTTTTAAAAAAAATATCATTGCTGTTGAGTCTGAGCTCTACATTTCTTTATGGTATTCAGGCACACCGGCTTCTATTCACTATGGAACAGGAGCAATTGCTGGTTATTACAGTGAAGATCAGGTCACGGTTGGCAATCTAGTAATTCAAAATCAGGTACTTCATTTCCCTTGTTGTTATTTATTTTGTCAACTTCATTTCACCTATGAATAAGACAACACTGATTTGCTGAGATTAATTTTACCACCCAGGAATTCATTGAAGCTACCCATGAGCCTGGTTTCACCTTTTTATTAGCGAAATTTGATGGCATCCTTGGGCTTGGATTTCAGGAAATTTCAGTTGAAGGTTCAGTCCCAGTATGGTATGACAGTTGCCGTTGTTGAACTAGCACTAGTTTTTCTGTTATACCTTCTGAACATCTGGTCTTTACTTACCACAACCGAGTGTCTGGGTGCGCCTTGGGTTTCACATCAGCGATAACAAAGTATATTGCATCAAATGTGCAAAAAAACGTCACAATTGACTGATCAATACACTGGAAGTTAAATCTAATTTTGCTTTCATGGTTACCTTATCAATAACATTTTTTTCCAAACAAATATTTGTGCTCAGCAGCAGTTCAGATGAAACAATATGTTGTCATACATAGTTTGCCACTGAATATTACTTCAGCAAATTGTTTTCTAATTTGTGACAATTGGCATCTGAATTGTCCTATTAGGTACAACATGGTGAATCAAAAATTGGTGCTAGAACCTGTTTTCTCCTTCTGGTTAAACCGAAACCCAATCGAAGGGGAAGGAGGTGAAATTGTGTTTGGAGGTTCTGATCCTCAACATTACAAAGGCAGCCATACATACACCAGAGTTACTCGGAAAGGCTATTGGCAGGCTGGCCACTTTTTCTTTTTCTTTCTGAACCTGCTTTTATCTCCTACGCCAAGTTTTCTTCTATGTTGACTTGTTCTACTGTTGGTGTTTGCAGTTTGAAATGGGTGACTTCCTTGTTGGTGGAAAGAGCACCGGTAATGCGCTAAGCTTATTTGCTGTTCCGAATTCCAACCACAGGGTATGCTCATGGTTGCAATAATTCGTTTCTCTGATAGATAATGTATGTCATGATAGGAATTTGTGTGGATGGTTGTGCGGCCATTGCGGATTCTGGAACTTCGTTGATTGCAGGTCCTCTGGTAAGTAATGCAAGCCTTCCTTATTTTTCATCCTAATGCCTCTGAAGTTGACTGTATATGTCTATTCTGTTCATAATAATTAAGAAGACCCAAAACTAGCTCTGAAGTGCTGCCATAGAAGGGGTTTTGATCTGAGTATTTTGTGATATGTAGGTTGCCATTGCTCAGATTCATGAACAAATTGGAGCTGCTGGTGTGGTGAACCATGAGTGCAAACAAGTTGTTGCTGGGTATGGGCAACAAATGCTAGAGCTGCTGAAAGCTCAGGTTTTAGCCAACTCTGTGCTCGAGATTTTAAGTTCTTGGGATCTACTGCTTTTACTCTGCTAGAGAAATGGATAAGCTCTTCTCATTGAGTAAGTCACATAAGTAATTCAACATATCTGGTCAACTGCAGACGCCACCAGCACGAGTATGTTCGAAGCTTGGGCTTTGCACATTCGATGGAAAACATGGAGTCAGGTTCGTGAAATCATTGGCAACCTAGCTTGGCTTCATTTCTGAGGTCTAGGTTCCCAACAAACTCTTGCGTTTTGTATGGTTACACATGATTCGATGCCCTTCTTCTGTGTACATGCAGTGCTGGTATCGAGAGTGAAGTAGGATCTGTAGATGGCATGTCTGAAGCGATATGCAGTGCATGTGAGATGATAGTCTTGTGGATGCAAAGTGAGGTCAACCCGAACAAGACCAAGGAGGGCACATTGGAGTACGTCGACAAGGTGAGAGACTATCTTGAGTCGCTAATTCAGTAACTCGTTTTGTATTGGTACAACAGACATGTCTAACCAGAAGGTGAGTTGATTGGCAGCTCTGTGAAAACATGCCTGATCCTGTGGGATCACATGTGGACTGCAGACGCATCGACTCCCTGCACGCGGTTGCGTTCAGCATAGGTGGAAGAGCATTTGAGCTCCAGCCTGAGCAGGTGATTCACTTGCCTGAATCATCATTCGATAAGCTTCGCTGCTTTTTCAGGGAGTAACAGGATGCAACTGAAGAAGTCCCCAACGAATTTGAATATTTGATACGACATTCCTGTTGTCGAGCAGTACATTCTCAAGGTTGGCGAGGGATTCACGGCACACTGCATCAGCGGGTTCACGGCTTTGGACATTCCCCCTCCAATAGGTCCCCTCTGGTAAGATCGATAGGCCGGTAAATATATATAGTTTACCTGGAAGAACTGAATCTTGGACATTCCCTGCAGATCATAATCTATTCACGTTCCTTTTACGGTTTACTTTTCGCGGGATGCGATCCCTGAATCCTATTCGTGAAAACTGATGCAGGATACTGGGTGACGTCTTCATGGGAGCCTACCACACAATCTTTGACTACGGAAAAATGAGGGTTGGCTTCGCAGATTCAGCATGATGGGCGAGCACTTCACCACTAGCTACCGTACATTGTTTCACGTCGTGTGCAGATTGTAGCTCCAGAAGAGCTCTGCATTGTGTAGTGTTAAATGTTTATCTTTTGCATCAAGAAGAAATAAAGGACACACCCAACTTCCATTTATTCTTA
>CM014274.1:29497986-29509038 GCA_004135705.1 Alloteropsis semialata | reverse complement strand
AGCGTTGGCCTGCATTTATCTTGCGTCTCCCTGTGTCAAATTATGCAGCTAGCGCCACTGTTAGAAACGATCACCGTACTCAAGCTCGACCGGCCATGTCATAGAGGTCATGGGGTGCACTAACTCTGGATCCATCATCGCTCGTAGCATGGAGCCTATTTGTATCGTCCATGTCCATCTCATGCAGATGAACAAGGTTGTCCGATGGCTTGTTATCGAGCTTAGAATGACACTTCCGCATCAGAGGCCGTAGTCGACGAGCCAAGTTGCTACCGTTGAGGTGGCATGACAACCTTGATGCTGCAGACGATAGCTGAGGCCTGCTCCCTCACACGCTTGAGGTTAGAATGATGAACAGATGAAGGGACAACAAGCTTGAGGAGCCGCGACGCGAGGCCCGTTAGTGAAACCTCCATCATGGACATCGCCAACAAGAGAATGTCACGAAGGTTCAGCCACTCCGGAGCGACGTGCTGATGGATCTCCTTTAGCTCATTTTCTATAATTATCTATGAAATTTTTTATAATATTTTTTGTTAGACTTACTAGCAATGTTTTCTTTAAAAATATGATTAATCCCTCAATTACATTAGAAAGAAACCGATGTCAATTTTTGCATATATAGAATATATCATATACATATATTTCAAATGTGTACGAACTTATTGTAATATTATTTAAAACTTTAGAATAGGAATGACCTACAATCCATTATTTGTATTCTATTTTAATTCATTTGCAAATATAAGTGGCTTTGTCCGTAGCAACGCACGGGCATGTTTGCTAGTATAGATATAAAATAGTTAATTTAAGTTTTTTAGCTATTCATAGTGGGTAATTAAGTTGCAAATTTATGAGGTTATTTTAAATATTGTTTATAATGGTATAGTGGGTAATTTTGATGAAGATTAGGGGTTACTTTGGTTTATTTTATATAATGACAGAGGTGGGTAATTTTGATATAGATTTAGGGGGTTACTTTAAGCTACTTTTATAATGGCATAGGTGGATAATTTTATAAAATATAATAGATCTAATGGCTATGATGATTTGAGTATTCCGATTGATGGCCAGATGTTTTGCTTTTTTGTGAGAATTTCTAGGATTTCTCCCTTTTTCTAGAGTGTCCACCTAGGATCCTAGGTGGCTTCATATGGAGGCATCAAAAGGATCCTCCAATTAGTAATAGTAAGATACCAGTAGGCGCCAAATTGGTGGGTAGGTCAAGCGACTTCAATGTATTTGTGTTGATGAAGTTGTGAGTTGATCCCGAGTCTAACAAAGCCAATAGGGTCTGGCCATTTACAACTATCTCAATCTGCATTGTTGGGCTAGTGGAGATTCCCGTTGAGAATTGGATGTTCCTTTCTAATCTATTGTCCGTGGTTACTGCTGTTGTGTCGCCGCTGTGTTGCATGCTGTGCTTTTTGGCCATAGCAATTGCGGCTTGGCTAGGGTGGCGCAGGGGGTGGAGAGCCGGTGCGGGGAGGAGGGGGCGGAGGTGCAGCCGTGCAGGGAGACAAGAGGCTACAGGATTGAGAGAATTCTTTCCTTCTTGATTTTCAATGATACAACTCCCTCAATTATATAGGGACTTATGACTTGACTCCTCGGGGCAACTAGGATTGGATTCCTTATAGATTGGATCCATCCTTTCCTAAACAAACTCTTTCCAATTATCTTTGACTTAACTTCTAAGATAACTAGGATTTGACTTTTTCCAACTATCTCGAAAGTTCCCAACTTAGTAGTTTTCTTTGTCTGGAATCAGAACAAAAACCCCGATGTGCATTGGCCATCTCCTATTTCCCTCCCGTCCAGTCATCATAATAAGCAACTAAGCAGGGAGTGCCGAACATCAGCGCTATTTCTATTGACAAGTATCTCTGCTGACGAGGAAGCATCTGATTGCCATCATAGGGTACCTAACAGCACGCATGATAGAACCAGTAGCGTGGATTCTGCGGGAGCATACATCAAAGGGAAGCTAAAGCAGCTCCCCCTGGCTGAACAAAGTGGTATTCCAAAAGCTATTTTTTGTTGGCACCATCCTGTTCCCACTGGCACGGTGTCACCCAAAATCCTGGACGAAATGCTTTTGCTGGGTCAGGATAGTGAACCCACAGGCCGCCTGCCGCCCTGCCGCACGGGAAGAACCGTTGCACGGATCGGAAAACTTTTGGAAGTGTGTGTAATAACTAGACACTAATAATGTTGGCGAGCTGTGTGTAATAACTTGACAGAGGATAAAAGGGATGGTACAGGGAATAGTGAAACCGGACGCCGGTGCCAAATTCCTCATCTATACCCCTGCCGGCTACAGTTAGTGACCAAAGTTGAAACAGAGCCTGCCCTACCCTAACCCCGGGCTGGCCCCGGCCCTGAAGCGGGCGGGGGTCCGGGCCAGCACCAACAGTGCTCGCCATGCATGTGCACGTAGGCGGTACGCGGGCAGTCAGGCACGCACGCACGCAGCGCAGCGCAGACGCCCAGGCTCGTCGTCGCGCGCACTCCACGCAAAGGCAGACACCCACCGCCATGTCAAACCAGCAGCGTCTCTCTCGGTCTCTCCCCGCAGCGAGCGAACCAGAACCGCTCCGTAAAGGCGGGCGACGACGACGACTCGACACGGCGGTGAGGCGAAGAGGATTTATTTACGCGCGCTGTGTACCCCCGTTGTCGCGCCGGCCCGCGCGGGGTGTACGTGATTGTACACGCGCGCGTGCGCGCTCTGGAACCGGTGTCGTCCATGCCTTGTCAGTCCTGAGGAAAAACAAGTTTTTCCCGCGGGCGAAGATGGGTAGTCATGTCAGTGCTTCTTCTCCGGTCGTCGCTCCCGCACCAACGCTGCGCTCCGTCTCAGCCTCTGCTGTCACTGCGCCTCTCCGCTCCGGCCCCCTCGCGCCCGCCTCTCCGCTGCACGCGCTGCACGGCAACAGCGCGGCGTTTGCGTCGAGCCGGCGCGGCGCGGCGCGGAGCGGGGCGAGGGGGCCGCGCGCGCCTCTTTTGGGAAAGAGGCGTGGCGTGCGCGTCTGCGCGAGGAACCGCGCGCCCGGCCCGGCCGACCGGCACTACTACCCCATCTCTAGCTAGTCTCTAGCGAGCGTGAACCTATGCGTTAGCTATCGTCGCTGGCCGATGTCGGGTGCAAGATAGCTGTGCTCGACGTGAGCCGTCTAATCCGTCGTGTCCCCGGCGACGAGACGAGCCGCGAATCTGTTCTTGCTATAGTAGCAGCAGCTGTGTGCAAAAGTGTTAACGCTGTCGCCGCCGCTCGACTAACAGGCCGAGGCAGCCGCGTATCTCGCCGTAGCTCTGGAGTCTGGATCGTGTACTGTACGGTTTCAATCATCAACGGATGATGATCTTCTACATTGACGCATGTATAGGCCATAGGCGATGGAAAAATGCAAATCGGGGCATTGGTTGGCAGCCGCTGTCGCATTCGAGAGAGCATCCATCCAACACAGTAAACAACAGATGGGGGGAACCTTATTTTTCAGATGCGGTGTAGAGCGAGGGAACGAGAGGGAAGAAGGCAAAACTTGTTCGCTAAACAAGGCGCCACCGCGATTTTCTTTACAGGGCGCTAGTTTTGGCTCTTGCTGGCCGCCGGCCCCTGCCCTGTTCTCCCCTTCCCTCAATCCTTTCACACACGCTCGTCACTCTTATTGCAGCAGCCTTTGGTTCCCTCTTCCCTGCCGCCGCGTTTGCTCGGCTGAAGCAGATCACTTCACCGCCACCACGGCTCCGGCGGCGGCCACCGACGCGCCGCCCTCGGGTTTGCCCGCGGCGGCGTTCTCCTCCTCGCGCTGGAAGAGCTTCTGCTGCCTCAGGATGAACGCGTCGATCGAGAGACGGAACGCCTCCTCGTCGCCCATCCACCACTCCACCGCCACCGCCGGCACTACTTCAGGTTCAGGCTCCGCCGCCAGCTGATGCTGCCGCCCGTTCTCCGACTCCGCCCGCCGCAGCTCCGGCACCGCCGCCGCCGCCGCCGTGGACTCCCCGGCCTTCTCCGACATGGTCCGCCGCGGGGGCTGGGCGCGCACCGTCGTCACGTGCACCGCCTCCTTGTCCTCGAACACCGCCTCCTCCTCCGCCTCCGCCGCCGCGGTGGTCTGCGGCGGCGGCGGCGGCAGCGTCAGCGGCGGGCCCGGGAACGGGAGGCACCGGCCCTGCGCGTCGCCGTCGGAGGGCCACCAGCCGAGAAGGGCCCCGGGCGAGAACGGGGCGGAGCCGTCGTGGTCACGGAGGCAGAGCACGACGAGGACGATCACGATGGCGTTGACGACGACGAAGACGCTCTGCCGGACGGCGAAGGAGGCGGCGAAGCGGATGAGCGAGGAGACCGCGGCGGCGGCGCAGGGGAGGCGCACGAAGCAGAAGAAGAGGCCCACGGCCAGCCCAAGGAGCTCCGCCGCCCGAAAGACGCGCCAGGCCACTCGGCGCACCGTGGCCACGGCATCGGCAGTGGTGGCCATTGATCGCGAGCCGGCCCTTTTGGTGGTGGGGTTTGGGGAGGCGCAGCGCAGGGAGATCGATCGAGGCCTGCAGGGCTATTCTGCGTGAGCCAGTGGGTTTAGGGGCAGTGCCTCGCTTATATGTAGCCACGTTGGAAGGACCGAAGGAGTGGGGTGGCAGTGGAACGATAGAAGGTGACGATCAAGAAAAACTTTTTGGGCGGTTTTTCATTTCAGTTCCCACATCTTAATTTGGTTCATTAGCAGTAAGTTAGTAGGGACGATGTCGCGCACCGATCTTTTAGCGGTGCCGTAGCGGATTATAAGCTACGATCCACAGAGAGTGCTGGAAAAAAGTAGCCATCCAAAGAAAAGCAAGACACCGTAACGGAAGCGGTGGGCTTAAGCGTGGTATGGACGTGTCGAAGCGGCTATTTATTGCACGCCAATATTACATGTCAGGAGCACTCTTTCGCTTCCAAGAGGAACCGCACAATGCTTAAATGCCAGCTAAAACGACGTGAAACCCCTCGTCACAACCTCTAGGCCGATTGACAGAATACCAGGATAAAAGCAATGGCCGTGTATTGTGGGGGATGATGTCGTGTACCGATCTTTTAGCAGTAATGTGACGCATATAAACTACAATCCACGACGTGTGTTGGGGTAAAGCTAGACTGGCAAAGAAAAGCATGACATTGTAACGGAAGCGGTGGGCTTAAGCATGGTGTAGATGTGCTGAGATAGATATTTATTGCATGCCAACGTTAGATATGTTTGTTGTTCTTTAATAAAATAGTTATCCGATAGTGGTTCTAGGTACCGAGCACTGCTTCGCTTCCAAGAGGAAACCGCACAATGCCTGAATGCCAACTAAAAGAATGCCAAACCTCTCGTCACACCTCGATCTGATAGCGGGATAAAGCAATGATGTGTATATCTAGGACAGTCACAAAATGAAAGATGGATACCTCACTACTTGTTATCCTCAATGCTTGAATGCCAACTAAAAGAATGCCAAACCTCTCGTCACAGCTCGAATTGATAGCGGGATAAAACAATGATGCGTGTATCTGGAACAGTCGCAAAATGAAAGATGGATACCTCACTACTTGTTATCCTCACCGAAATGCGACAGAAACAAAATATGACGTTCTGGAGAGTGCTTAGCAAGCCGTAGATGGTGTCACGCGGAGTCACATGATGGGATTTTGCGGGCGGAAGGTAAGAGACGGGAGGGTCTTACGTACGCAATGCTTGGGTGAAATTTCATGAGAACTCTCAGAGAACTCATTACTAGCAGAGTTTCAACAATGTGCTTCAACAGTAGGGGACAAAGGTCAGGTACAAGTTTAACGGAAGCGATTATGTTTGCAAGTACAAGCACTTACAGTGACTGTCGACAGGGACCAACCACAATGCAGCTTTACTTTGGAGATCCGGGGTGGACCAACCGAAAACGACCTCGATGGCGCTCCGATCCTACGAAGACCATCCACGAGATTGGGAGTGTCCGTGTTCTCATTTCTCAAAGAAGTGTTGGTGTCATGGCCAGGGTCCGGGGACAATATCTTTGGGTGGTTATAAGTGGTTTCCGAATAAATCTTGACATCTTTTTTTTTTCTAGCTTTCGGTCCATTCGTTTGATCATCGTCGCTTTGCACTTTGCAGCCTACTTACCAAATCAACTGGCAAGCTTCGCTCTTTTGCCGCGTCCGTGTGTACACCTGACTTTTTTGTTATTTGATGAAAGTGTACTCCTGACTTAATCAGGACCTAGATAATGCTGGCTATAATGCACACTCCAGCCACTGGATTTAGCCATCCACCTGCTTACTACATGCTAGGATCTACCAGTTCGTTCGCTCACAGAGAAACAAGCTCAGGCGCCACAATGATTGGCTATTTGCAGTCACATTATTAGGAGTAGCCTTTGGCCTTTATCCACAACGAGTATGGATGGATCATGATGCCAAAATGTTTCTTTTCAGGTGAGGAGCCCAAGAAAAGGAAGCGAAAAGCTCCGTCGCGACCACATGCACGCACCAGCAGCTGACAGGCATCCACAGGCACAGCACAGCTGCTGCTTGGGGTTGCCGGGTTGGGGGCATCAGGCATCGGCACTCAGCACCAGCAGAGCACCACACCTGCACGAGCACCTCCTGAACCCCACACCCACCAGGCACAGCCAGGCACCAGCACCACACCAATGGCCAATGGGCACTGGCCGCTTCTCCCTCCGTCTCCGTGGGGCTTCTAGAAGGTACTAGCCTCTGCCTGCCGGGCTGCCTGCAGTAGCACCGCGCGTCGCGTCCGTCGTGTGGGCTGTGGCTGTGCGAGGGGACCCCCAATCTCAGAGCTCAGGTTTTGTGGAGGAGCTGGGGCGGGGTGGTGTGGTCACAGTCACGGCCTCTCTCATCAGAAGATCACGTGGAGAGTGGCATGCGAAGTACTACTCTGCTCTTGTGCGGCGGTGCTCGGGGGTGGCACGGCCTCGGGCACGGCCGCAGGGGACGTCGGGACGAGACGGGTTTATGCAAGGCGCACGGATTCTCAGGTGCCGCTTCATGGCTCTGGCCTCTCTGGACGGCCTGTGTGGCCTCTGCTCGCCGGCCCTGACGGACCGGTATCAGCGGGCCAGGCAGAGGCAGGGCAGTGCCTGCCCCTCTGCACGTTGTGAATCTTGGTCGCGTGGAGATCCGCGCGTGATTCGAGCCGATCTATCACGAGACCCGGCCGGAGGGGCCGCACTGGCCGTACCCGCTCTGCACGGCACGGGGGCCGTTTGGTCTCTCGTTAAATTCGAAAGCCACACCTCAAGCCTGACGGACACAAGTCTTATAGCGTGTGTGATAGATGTGCGCAGCCAAAAAAAAAAAGGCTGCGGCGTGCAACCATTAATTCATCCGTCGCCGCGCCGGCGCAGCAAAAATTCTAGCCTATGTTTCGCCTTGCCGACCGGCGCACGGCGGCGGGAGAGCGTCCACGGCTCGGCCGTACGACGACGGGGCGGCAAGGGACGCAACGCTTTCCGAAAGGGAAACGTGAGACGGTGCTTTTAGCTCGCGCTCGGCCCCGGAATGCAGCCAGGTCCAGTGACTTTTGAGAGCGGACGGCGAGGCGAGGGGAGCACGAGCGAGTGAAACGGCGACGGGAAATCATGCGCGCGGGAGGTGGTTTCAGGTGGCGTGGAAGCGAGCGCCGCGGCGTCTGGCCGATAAGGGCACGTACAAAGGTTTAGACGGCTGCTTTCTGTGTAATATGCCATGTCACACATAGACAGCTAAAAAGACAGTTTATACAATGATTTGTCTATTTAGCTGTCTGCAAGCTATTTAATCCATGTACAAGCATATAAATCAACGTTGATCAAATACGGATTTGATCTTTGTAGCCATTTTGATGATATATTTGAATAATCGCTTGAGAGAAACATAAATATGAGAGTAGGTAATCCGAGTACATGATATAATTTTAGACAATGGCTCAGTTGACACATGATTTCAGTTCACATGCATATCACTGAAAATATAAAACACGGGTGAGTTCACATGTTTTCAGTTCAGACTGCAACATATTCAGTTCGGAGTACAACAACATGAAATACTTCAGTTCAGACTTTTTTTATCTGAATGACCACAGTTTAGAATATGGCAACAGTCGAGCTCAGTTCACACTCAACAAAATTCACAGGATAGTTCAGGTAAGTACTAATCAGCAAAATTAACAGGAAAAAGGATCTCAGTATAGTTCAAGTAAGCACTCATCAATTTGCCATGCTGATCAAGCAGACTGATGTCAGTACAGTTCACATTACCAAATAAATGAGCAGACACAGCAGGATGGAAAGGCCAGAAGAGAGCAGCCCACTAGGATGCTGGCAAACACAACAGAAGCAACGTCAACAGAAAGCATTTATTTGGCGAGCAGCAACAGAACTGAAGATTAAGTTTCAGAGTTCCATTTCAATCACCTACTGAGAAAGTGTTTTAATGCAAAAAAAGATTGATTTCCTTTTCAATCATAACTGAAGTACCGAACAATTGAATGAGCGACAACAGTTTCAGAATTTCAGTTTCAGAGTTTCAGAACAATATTCACCACACGAACACTTGCATTGTATGAATCACAAGCGAAACTATTCTAACGAGCAAATGGAGCAAGAGTTTCAGAAAGATTGATTTGCCAAGACCCCGGATCCGATGCTTGTGCTTGCAACCATGCCTGAGACATAGACATCGGGCTTTGTCCGGCGCCGTCGAAGAAGGTGTTGCCGCTGTTCAAGAAGTAGGATCTGTCGATGAAGGCCGTTTGTGAAGGCGTGAAGCACCTGCGCCGGCGCCCGTCTGCTCCGGCACCCCCGCCGCGCGACCGGCGCTCCTCTGCTCCGCCGCCGCCGCTGCGCAACCCACGCTCCTCTCGTCCGGTGCTATCGCTGATGCAACCGCGGCCGTCCTCATCTGCACAGCCGAGGTGGATGCCTTCCTCTTTGGAGGATTGGGGGAGCCAGCGCGTGCTGCTTTGCCGCCAAAACAAAATCACCCACGCGTGAGAGCCCGCGCACTCGATCTGTGCCGCCATCGATGAAGACGACCATTTCGTACAGCGGTAGTTGAAAGCCGGCGCCTCGCGTTGGAGCACGCGCCGGAGCCGTAGATGAAACAGACGACGACCTCCTTCTCTTTCTTCAGTTATTGAACGCCACATCAGCCGATATTGCCGAGCTGGATGCAAATAGACGAGGGTCGTCTGTCCTTTGTACGTGCCCTAAATCGCTGCGGTGGCGTGTACGGCCACGTAGGGATCGATGCAGCGCCGTGCAGGCGTGCGGGTCCAAGGGCGTTTCTTGCTTCGGCGCTGATGTTTAGGAGCACGGCAAGGACGGCGCTCGAGGCCACCAAATCAGGGGGCTCCCTTGTCGTCGTGCGGTCACTTCACTCTCCTCGGAACAGATGATGTGCTACCAGACTACCAGTACAGCAGATGACGACAGGAGACTTTGGGTCGACATCGCACATCGCAGGGTTCAGGTTGATCAGGTATTCAGTAATTCAGATGGGTGGTCATCGCTCTTTTTCTTTTTTTTTCTATCATATTAGGGGATGCTTTGTGTTGTGTTGTGCCTCGGCGTTTTTTTTATAATAAAACTAACTCCGTACGTACTCTGAATGGTCAAAGTCAGACCGTCAGACTATTCTTTTCTTCCGCTAGTAGGAGTAGGAGAAACATCGCTTGACCTTTCTTTGTTTTCAAAAAGAAGAAGAACAAAAAAAAAATGCAAAGGCCCCTCTTGATTCGAAGGGTACTGTTGCCTCAGTAGTTTATTAGGAAAGCAATTGCCTGGCTAGCTTAACTGCGAAGAGGAAAACAGCAATGTGCCACCACTAATAGCAAAACAAGGTGCTAAAAATTGCACACATTTACCAATACAGGATGAGCTCAACCTGGCATCCAAACATCACCCCTAATTTTGGATACATCTAAACTATAGTCATGACGAAATGCTTGGCTAACCTTAATAGCCTATATGAGGGAAATATTGAAACCATACTTGCTAACGAAACAGGCCCTACAAATCAAACGATATAAATCCGTAAAATTTGAACCAGTGAATTCTCACACATTGACTAAAATAGATAGAAAGGTTCTAGAGCCCTTTTTTGTGCGAAAAGCTAGAGCCCGTTTTCTAAATAAAGAAAAATAGAAAAGTTATAAAGCTTAGTAAGATTCTAAACCTTAATCTATCCTTCTCTTTGAAGAGGGCATAAGATCAATGGAAAAACCTAATAACGCGCAGATAAATGAAGCGCGAAGCGGGTGCGCACCTTGTTTTGCGGCATCATAGGAACGATGAGGACAGCCTATCATTCAACATTTGCCTCTATAGTCCTTTGCTGCCTTGTGCATTTGGCGTGTGCCCGCTTTGCCGGTGATCTTTGGGGAAAGAAAAATCAAAAGCAAGATAACCTTAATTGTCAAAAAGGATGGTAGCATCTGCCAAAAAGGATGGTAGCATCTGCCAAAAAGAAAAGCGAAGGAAAAGAACCACTTTAATCCTTGAAAAATATATTTACGAATCTTCCCTGATAAACAAATTAAACAATCTTATCTCTCGCACTGAAGTACTAGCCTCCTAAGTTCAATACCCTCGCTAAAATGCAGACATGGTGCGCTTTGTTATTGTCTCGTGATTAGCCCTTTCCATAAGCGCCATTCTTTCATCAAAGTACCTTTTTCTGCTTTGACTCCAAAAAGAACGAGTAAGAGGTTTTCAAACACTAGTTTAATAATGGCAATGCAGATTTTAGCTCGTCATTGATTTATGAACAGTAGTTTAATATTGGCAATGCGTATACATGCCTATGGGTAATAAAGGGGCAATCAAAATTTCTTGTAATAAGAAAAAAGTGGCCGAGTGGTCTTGTTTCTTTTCTCTTTTATAGGCAAAGAAGTGTTTTTTGTGAAGAGCAAAAGGCAAAAACTAACTGAGAACAGATGCAAACGCCCGTTAAAAGATAAAAATAACCTGTGAAGAGATGAAGAGTAAAAGACAAAAACTAACTGAGAACAGGATAGATGAAAACGACGG
>CM014274.1:29475307-29489505 GCA_004135705.1 Alloteropsis semialata | reverse complement strand
TGTTCCATTGATTACTTTGTTCGACGAGCATTCTTTAGGTGTTTGGCTTTTAGGAATGTTAGAATTTTTTTACTTCAGTTCCCTATAAACATTCTCTTGCGGTAAAAGAATTATCTACCAATATATTTGAGTTGCAGGTGTCTCTTGCAGTTGGAGTAGATATGCAGTTTACGCTAGCATTGGATGGGAACACAAGTCCTCACCTGATGAGAAGATCTGGTGAGGGTGGTGGAAATGAGAGGTTGATGGAAAGATTAAATATTGGGGGCATCAATCAAGAGAAAGCTTTGAGAAATAGGTGCTTCGGTGGTGGCGCACGAACCACACAGTGTGTTCATACCTCTGATGCTTGTCCTGAAACTTTTGTAAGCATCTAACTCAATTGCAACTCTTACATGGTGGTTTGCTATACTTTTTATGGAAATTACTATACTTTTTTTTACCGAAGTTTACTATACTTTTTTTTATGGAAACCTACTATACTTTTGTTGAATTGATTATTGTATAGACTTCTTCAAAAGACTCATCGTAATTATTTGAGATCCTAGGGAAACTGTGGTTTCACTGCATTTAGGAAAAAGGAATTCGTGGTTACTGCATGAATAACTTGAAATAAACCTTAGAGTTGCTCGCTGGCCATCATAGATCATTATTAGATATCTAATATTAGTTTCTGGTTCTAGTTAAATATATAACTAGAACTCTTAGGCTAATGCAATCTTTCCTAAATTGTTAGTTACCGGTATGTATAAATGCACTACTTATCTACCTATCTAGGATTGATTTGAGTATCTAACTCTAAGCCCCATATTTGCAGCATTTTCAAACACATTCCTCCAGAAAAAGTTATGCGGACGCAAATCGTGTGTCTGCTGTCATTTTGGGTGGAGGCACTGGAGCTCAGCTCTTTCCTTTGACAAGCACAATGGCTACGCCTGCTGTAAGAGATAACACTGAACACCCAAAATTGATTACTTTGCTGCAACATTTTCTTAATATTCTACAGATATTTAGTGGATTCTTCTCAATTCAAGATACACCATTGAACCATCACATGCATAAGAGAATAAAACACGTGAAAGTTGCACCTTTTCTTAAGACTTTCAACCAATATGTTTTTGGCCCAGATGTTCCTGGTGCCTTCAACTTTATCTCTTACTTAAAATGGCCCCATTCTTATTTTTGTTCTTATTGTATTACTTAGGTCCCTGTTGGCGGATGCTATAGGCTCATTGATATCCCTATGAGCAACTGCTTCAATAGTGGTATAAATAAGATATTCGTGATGACTCAGTTCAATTCTGCCTCGCTTAACCGCCATATTCATCGTACCTACCTTGGAGGCGGGGTCAACTTTACTGATGGGTCTGTACAGGTAGTTTACCACACCTTGTTGATATGTGTAAGTAGGAGTAACTTTATGTAAAGGGAATAATAAAGGGACACCAAGATTATACTTTACATCCAAAGGCATTATAGTTCAAAACATCAACTATTTTTGTTTCTCGAACACGAGGAGAGTTGCATATCATTATATTAAGAAGAAAACATAGACTACTTTACATGTCCTGTCTTAACATTCATGCCATAACATTGCCTTTATTTATGCAAAATGGGCAAATTATTGATTCCTATAAGGGATTAATTGTAAACTAATTGTTTTGACAAGCAGGTATTAGCGGCTACACAAATGCCCGAAGAGCCCGCTGGATGGTTCCAGGGTACAGCAGATGCTATCAGAAAATTTGTCTGGGTACTTGAGGTAGTTCATATTTTCTCTTTTATGGGTGGTCATTTAATTATTCCTGTAGCATTTCTGTTTTGGAATCTTTAAATTCTTGTGCACTTATTCAGGATTACTACAATCACAAAGATATTGAGCACATTGTAATCTTGAGTGGCGATCAACTTTATCGGATGAATTACATGGAACTTGTGCAGGTACATTGTACTCCTCCTCCTTAACATAAGTCCTGATTTTGGATTAATTAACTATTTTTGGCATGTATTATTTCTAGAAACATGTTGATGACAATGCTGACATCACTATATCATGTGCTCCTGTTGATGAGAGGTAAATCAATTATTGATCCTCCTAATTCTAAGAACATGTCATATAGTCACCACGAGATGTGTGTGGTCTAATTTGTTTCTTTTTATTTGGGAAGCCGAGCTTCTAACTATGGATTGGTGAAGTTTGATTACACTGGACGTGTACTTCAATTTTTTGAGAAACCAATGGGTACTGATTTGGAATCTATGGTAAGCAATTCCTATAGTACTTTTTTCCCTTTCTTTCTGAGATGAACAACTCTTTTAGTTCTTTTCTTGGCACATCTCTTCTAGTTTCTTTCAAGTATGATTATCTATTTTGTTGTAACCTAACATTGTAGTTGTTGTTGCAGAGAGTTGATACCAACTTCCTAAGTTATGCTATAGGCGATACACAGAAATATCCATACATTGCATCAATGGGCGTTTATGTCTTCAAAAGAGATGCACTTTTAGACATTCTCAAGTAATAACTTTCATGTGATTTATTCTTTCCCAAATCCTAGTTTGCCTCCTAATAGTGTTAATTCTTAGGTCAAAATATGCTCAATTGCATGACTTTGGATCTGAAATCTTCCCAAGAGCTGTACTAGAGCATAATGTGCAGGTAACTCTAATCTATTGCCCTATGTGTTCTTTGAAGTCTTCAAATCAAAGAGTTGTTTTTCTAGTTTCCAGAATAGGACTTCAGTGTCAATATCAATCCACAACTTATGAATTCTCGCCTCCATGCATCATACAAAGTTACAAACTAACAATATATTGATCTCACTGTGTTAGGCATATATTTTCACGGGCTATTGGGAGGATGTTGGAACAATCAAATCATTCTTTGATGCAAACATGGCCTTCACTGAGCAGGTATTATGTCATATGTATAGTGCATTGGATATATAATACATGAAACTTTGTGCACGGAGCTTGTGTTAGATCCTTAGAGCATCCTAATTTTATTATGTTCTTTAGTTAACTCATCACCTAATAGCTGGTGACTAGAATCTTAGCACATTCACCTGATGTATTTCTCTTTTCAGCCTTCCAAGTTTGAATTCTATGATCCAGAAACACCTTTCATCACTGCATCCCGGTACTTGCCTCCGACGCAACTGGACAAGTGCAAGGTATAGGTCTTGTGGAAGTGGAACACAATTGTTACCTTAGAGCATGGCGTACATATATTTCAACTCTAGATTTTCTCCTCTGCAGATCATAGATGCATTTATCTCAGATGGTTGCTTGCTGAGTGAATGCAGCATCAGGCATTCTGTGATTGGAGTCTGCTCACGTCTTAGCTCTGGATGTGAACTCATGGTACATACTCAGGCAACATGTATGCTGAAGTTTTATAAATTCTTTTGCAAAAAAAACATTGATTTCAGCCACTACAATCATTGAACTGTCATCTACATTTGATTTTACCATATTAACACCAGGGTTCATAAATCACCAGCACGTTTCCTGAAGCTCAACAAGTTCATCAAAAATATTGTTTGTGTTTTCTCAAAATTTCAGATTCCTTCAGCTTCTACATATTCGATCTGTTTAGCATTTGAGCACCTCAATAATAATCTGCCTAGATCATGTCTTGATATGTTCATTTTTACTTTTGAAAATTGTTACAGATTCATTTGTTTGTGTGGTTTTTAATGTCTACAGGATACCATGATGATGGGTGCAGACATATATGAAACTAAAGAAGAAATTTCAAAGCTACTGGTAGCCGGGAATGTCCCAATTGGGGTAGGAGAGAACACAAAGATAAGGTGAGGATTTGGAACAATGCATATAAATATGTCTTATGAGTCATTACAGTCCCAAATATCAATGCTCATCGACACCTGGTGGTATCCTCTTTTGATGATTTCCAGGAACTGTATCATCGACATGAATGCGAGGATAGGGAAGGACGTGGTGATTGCAAACAGTAAGGTGAGTGAGAACACCTATGTGGCTGCAACTTGTGTGATCATCTATCCAAGGCCATTGTTTTTACCATGGGTTACACTTTTCATGACAGGGTATCCAAGAGGCTGACCACCCGGAAGAGGGGTACTACATAAGGTCTGGAATCGTGGTGATCTTGAAGAACGCAACCATCAAGGATGGGTCAGTCATATAGATAGTGTGCGTCTGAAAATCAAGTGCCTGGAATGCTAATGTATGGATGGATTGCATACCAATGGTGTGGAAAGGGTGCTTTCCAGAAAGTTGTCAAGCGCCCGGGTGCAAGCATGGAATTGCACGTCGTTCCTTAGATCCTTGGTACTGCTAGTATGTAATGTAATAAGTTGCCGAGGCAGCAAACCTTTCTATGAACCTTTGTATTTCCATTATTACCTTATTGAGAACTCTATTATTTATCATCCTATTAACTATTATTGAACTCTTCCTGGTTTTACTAAGTTACGACCCTGTTATACTCGACTATGGTGATAGTTGGACCCTGGGCCACTATATTCACGTGCACCCGGTTGTTATATGCCGCTTCTTCGAGGAACGTTGAATCAGAGACCCGAATGAAAAGATGAGTTTATTTAATCAATAAATCAATAATGTTAAACCGTCATGTGTTTTGAACTTTGAGCGTGCTTTTTAATAATTGTGATGCACCTTCTATGAAGAGGTCTGCACCTGAAACTTGCCAAAAGATAACTAATTTTCGCATGATATAATTCAATATACTATCAAAATACAGAAGAACAACATATCAAAACTCAAAGAAAATAAATTAGTGTGTGGTACAGTCGAAAGAATTTGGTGAAACCAGCTACTAAAGCACCGAGCCTTATTTAAGGCTTTTAAGTGGCCCTTTGTTTCACTTGTAGATTTTATAAGATGGTTTATAAGTCAAGGGCAGTATATATGATAAAAAAGCACTCTAGACCATTAAGATAAGATGAAATAAACATCTCTTGGATAGATTAATCCAGCTTATTTTGGTGGTCAAGGATGTTTTTTTACCATGCCGCCCTGATCCATAAGCTAGTTTATATAATCTACCGAGAAAACGAACACAATAACTTAAGGTGTGCTACAAAAGTTAGCGAGTTTCATAACGTTTGTTACTGTTGATTTCTGGACACCACGTTTGACCATTTAACTATTTTTTTTGAAATACTACCTCCGTCCCGTAAAGAATGATGTTCTGGGATTCAAAATTTGTCCCACAAAGATTGATGTTTTAAGATTCCACATCAACTACCATATGCAGCACCAAATCGTATTAGCGAATAGTGCGAGTATTCTATCTCCACGTCAACTTACTCTTTTAGTTAGGGGCACATGTGTCTTTTCCATTCATTCTTAATCTGAAAAATCCTAGAACATCATTCTTTTTGGGACGGAGGAAGTATGTAAAAGACATTTTTAGCTTGTTTTTATTAATGAAGTCAATGTAAAAGATGACTTATGCCTTTGTATATTTGCATTTAAGTCTTGAAAAAGCGAACGATCAAATCTTATGATCAAAAGTTGGCTGTGAGCTGGTGACAAACCTTGGAATAGAGGGAGTAATCAATTGACCGTATTCCAAAATTTTCATTCCGTTTTTCAATAAATGTTTTGCATTCATTCAGTTTGGACAATATAATGCACCATTTGTTTGCGGAATTTGGACGGTGGCGGCCCGAAAGGCATCGGTCGTTCTCTCCATCCCCCTTCTGCCTTCTTCCGTAAACTGGCCGGACGGAGATCGCTGGCAGTGCCGCGAGCACCTCGTCGGCTCGTGCGTCATTAGGTGGAGCATCCGGTGGTTTGGCCATCGGAGCTCAGAGAAGGTCCAGCAGGAAGGTACTCCCTCTGCACGTTTGGATTCGAGCCCTTGACCGAGGGCGAGGTCCGCCTTTGCTTCGAAGCCGTGATTTGGCTAGCTCCGGCTAGGGATGGCAATCGGACGGATTCGGATGGTATCGAATTCGGATAGCACTTTTTACCATATAATAAGTCGAATTCGAATACGAATTCGGATGTTGTCGAATTCGGATGGTAAACGAATACTTCAAATTCGGATAATGTTTCGGATATCTATTTAACTTAAATGATAGCATTTAGCAAGTTTTTTTTGCTTATTTTATGATTTTAAAAGAACGAAATCATCGTAAAATATACAAACATGCATCAAATACAACATATGCACACAAGATTATTAATTAAAATATATTTTTTGTAATAAATATTTTTAAAAAATAAAAAAATAAATGATAATAAATACATAAAATAATATAAATATATTTTACAATAATTAAATAAATTATTTTGAGTAAATTAAATCAATATCTGTATTGATTTTAAAGTAAATTAATATAATATGTTTATTGCATGGTTTAGAGAAGTTCTTATGCTAATCGAATACGGATAATAATCGGATATCCATCCATATCCACGTTTTATTTCGAATTCGAATGTATCCATTTAAGTTACCACATTGCAATCGAATGCGGATACGGATATCCATATATCATTTTTCGCGGATACGAATTCGGATATTTCATCCGTCCGCTTACCATTTGCCGGAGCTAGGGATATCCGTAAATTATTCCGAATCCGATTTTTGCGGATATGGGGAAGGATTTTTGGTATCCGTGCGGATATGGATAATCCGAATCCGATTGTGTGGGATGTGGAGTAGGATATGGTTTTAGTGAAATCCGATGGATATGGATTATCCGATAATTGAACACGGATTATCCGAACCTTATAATAGGATATCCGACTATTCGATCAAATCCAAATGGTCATTCATAAACCCCAAACAATAAAACACCTACGTAATTTAGTTTTATGTCGCTTCCTACTCATAAGTTTGAAATCAGACCTTGTAGTAGTTTTTGTTCGTCATCAAGTGTGGAGTCTTAGTGTCAACTCTGAAGAGAACTTCAGCGGTGATTTGCGAACACTATTGTGATTTGTGAACTATAAAGTTGAGTATTTTTCGTGTTACGTTGCTACTTAATGGTTTTGGTTGAGAAACTATTGATCACAATAATAATCTACACATGAGCATATATTATCCGACTATATTAATCCGTATCCGCTCCGACTCCGCACCATTTTCGATATCCTCAAAAATCCACATCCATATCCGTATCCGTGTAATATCCGCTTCACTCCATATCAGACAAAAAAATATAGATGAGAATATGAAAAAGGTATTATCCGATCCGATCCGATCCGCTTTCATCCCTAGGCTTTGCTGCCCACGGTCGCAGCCAATTCGGGGGCGTCGATTCGGCTATCAAATTTTGGCCGGCCGATGCTTTGGCGTGGCACTCCAGCCCTCCCATCCAAACGTGCCCGTTTCTAGCCGGGGCCAAGGCCCAAGGTCGCCGCGCCCGCGCCACCGTGGTGCGACGGGGACCGCCTCCTATGGTGGGGTCAGGCACAGGGCAGAGAAAGCGCCCAACGGTCCAAGGCGGGATCCAACAAGATACGCAGTCTGTAGCATTCTGATGGTAGTGACAAATAATTGCTCATCGGGTGCCTGTGTTCTGCACCGGCACTGCCTTCTCATCCCAAGCCCACCTGTTCTTCAGTCCCCTGTTCCCTACATTGGATTTGGATCGGCGCAACACTCCCCACCGCTTCTCTCCCTCCTCTTCGTCGGCCCTTTCGCTGGATCGGTTCGCGGCGGCGACCCATAAGCACCTGGGTTGATCTCTCTTGTTGGTAAGGAACCCTAGCGCATGTCATTTGAATAAATTGGATAGGTTGTTCTTACTGCCGAGTTCTGTTCTGGGGCCTCATGTTCTCTTTCCTAGGAGTCAACCGAGCCCAAATATCTCATATTTGTTCGTGGATTTGTTGGCTGCATGACTCTTAGGCTTTTTTCCTGCTTGCAATATTGTTATTATCCTCAATTAACCCCGAAACCTATCGAACAAGGTGAGGATAGATCCGCCCGTGAATAACTGATGGCGCTTGGTGTCATTATCAGTTTATTTTCGGAGGGATCCGATCCTTATTAGTCCTCGTTTAAGTGCCCCTTGTCTGTACCTTATACTGATCTCTGCACTTAATTTGTTGGCAAACCTATGTGTTACTACTCTTGAGAGTTGTTCGGAATTGTAACTCAACCCTCGCGGATGCATATAGCTGGTTCTATCATTCATAGAAGATGTATGATATTGAGCAGTTTATTATTTGTCTGAATGGTGAGCGTGTCGTTTCGGGAACTATAAGATCTTAGGATTCTGTTTCTGTGCCTTGCCTACATGCTCTATGTTGTTGGTTGCTTTATACTAACATTCTACTTGATGCTATATTTTCTGTGTTTCCAAAATAGGATTATTTATTCTTGACCTTTTATTTTCCTTCAGTTATTGCTTCGCATTTAAGGTGATGATTTTGGCATATTTTCCCCCCCTTTATGGATTGTAATCTAACTGAACCGGAAGCTCTATTGAACTTTCTGAATAATTTACGTCACCTATATGGTTTTGCAAGGTGGAAAAGTTAAAAAGATATAGCACTCTACTTCTACTCTTTCTACTAATTAAGGACAAATGGTTTGGAATTATTGATATGTGAAATGGCAATTTTGCCCTACTTACTCTCTGTTAAACTATGCTGATTTACAATGTGCACAAGTGCACCAAGCACACCCAGTCTAGTTTTGTATTGCTCAAGTTGTCCAATTACTCAAATCTAGTGTATGGCATCTACAACAGACTATATGTGCTATGAATAACATATAATTCTTTGGTTCTAAATGTAGCAGCGCTGGCTGCTGGGTTAGCCTTTTGGGTAAAATGAGGATGAAAGATGAAGTGAATTACTATGGCATGTGTAGGGTCATAGTTGGTGTCTCCCATTTGCTAAAGGGTGATAATATGTCCATATTCCATGCTTGCTGTGTTTTTTTTATATATATTTTCTAATATCATGAGTTCTGATATGCTTACTGGTATTTCAAAATGTAAACTATGTTTAAAAAATAGACTGCATATTATGTTCTTAATCCTCTTTCCTTTTCCTGGTCAGGTTAGCAATATTTACTTTCCTTTTGAAAATGGGTCATAGTTCTGATGAAGATACAGAAATCAGTGATTCTGAGATTGATGATTATGAAGGCAAAATGTATGCAAGACTGATGTCAGGAGATTTAAAGGTTAATAAGAATGGAGAGTGTTACAGCTGTCCCTTCTGTAGCAGCAAGAAGAAGAATAGTTACAATAAAAGTAGTCTGGTTCAGCATGCTTCAGGAGTAAGTGCAGCACCTAATCGGCCGGCAAAAGACAAGGCAACACATCGTGCCCTTGTCAAATATTTGAAGAATGACCTTGCAAAACCACCTGAGCCACGGCCACAGGTAATTCCTGTGGAACCACAACCTCTTCAGAACAGAGATGAGAAGTTTGTGTGGCCTTGGATGGGTGTCCTAGTTAATGTACCTACTGAATGGAAGGATGGGCGCCAAGTTGGAGAAAGTGGAAATCGTTTGAAGGAGCAACTATCACACTTTTGCCCACTGAAGGTCATCCCTTTATGGACTTTTAGAGGTCATACAGGGAATGCTATTGTTGAGTTTGGAAAGGACTGGAATGGTTTCAGAAATGCACGGACATTTGAAAGTCACTTTGCAGCAGGAGGATATGGTAAAAAGAACTGGACTGGAAAAAAGAATCAAGGACCGAGCTTTACGGATGGCTTGCACGGGCTGAAGATTACAATTCTCCAGGCCTAATAGGGGACCACTTGAGAAAAAATGGTGACTTGAAATCTGTCAATGATCTTGCAAACGAAGGAGCACGTAAAACTGACAAACTTGTGGCTAATTTAGCTAACCAAATTGAGGTAAAGAATAGGTACTTACAGGAGCTTGAGTGCAAATACAGTGAGACAACCGCGTCTCTTGAGAAAATGATGGGGCAAAGGGAACAGCTTCTCCAGTCATACAATGAAGGTTTATTTTAATTTTTCTGTTGTTTATCTTTTTAATAGAGATATAGTTGTATTTCCAGTTTCTATCTTCAACAGCTGCAAAGTTTCATTTGCTTAACAATCACTTAATAAGCATAACCATCACCAGAAATTCGCAAGATGCAGCAGCTAGCTCGCAGGCACTCTCAGAGGATCATTGATGAGAATCAAAAGCTGCGTTCTGAACTTGAAACCAAAATGAATGAACTTGATGTGAGATCCAAGCAGCTTGATGAACTTGCAGCAAAAAGTGGTTATGACAGAAGGAACCTTGAGCAGGAGAAGCAGAAGGTGTGTGATTTCTCACACCTTTTCTTCTTTCCCCTTCTTTAAAAGATTGGAAAGAGTTGAATTCCTGAGTACCTTGTTAGTCTGCACATTGTAGATAATATTTATTTTCTGTTAGCTACTCCTTCATATAGTCATCTTATGTGTTATTCTTTTGTTCAGTAAAATGACATTAGTCATCTTCATATTAGTTCGCACTACAGCACTAGGATAGATACTATAGTCCAGATGATTAGGCCCTGTAAGTTCAAAAATCAAATATCCATGCAACTTATGTGCTTTGTTGTTTCTTGAACTCAGAATGCTATCAGATCCAGCCATCTTAAATTGGCAACATTGGAACAGCAGAAAGCTGATGAGAATGTTCTGAAGCTTGTGGAAGAACAAAAAGTATGTACTTGATCCTCCTTTTTTGTGATACGATGCTTAATGTTTTGAAGAATGTGTCTTATGGAAGTCTTACTGTATGGAAACTTCAGAGAGAGAAACATGCTGCTCTAAAGAAGATTCTGATGTTAGAACAGCAATTGGATGCAAAACAAAAGCTTGAATTAGAAATACAGCAGCTGAAGGGCAAACTAAAAGTGATGGAGCATATGCCAGGTGATGAAGATTCGGCGTCAAAGAATAAAATTAATGAGCTAAGTGAGGCATTGCAAGAAAAAATAGATGAACTGGATGGAATGGAGTCACTTAACCAAACTCTGGTTATTAAAGAAAGCAAGAGCAATATCGAACTGCAAGAAGCTCGAAATGAGCTAGAAAATGTATGCTGCCTTACATCAATTAACTGGTGCTGTTCAGAGTCCACTGATGAGATTTATGTGGCTTATGTTGGTGATGAGATTTCATTGTTATTCATCTTTTGTTCTATGACATGCTGCGCAGGGCTTGGTTGAGATTTCAGGTGGGCAGGCACATATTGGAATCAAGAGAATGGGGGAGCTTGATCTGAAAGCATTTGCAAAGGCATGCCGAAAGAAGTGCTCAGAAGAAGATGCAGAAGTTACTGCTGCCTTTCTTTGTTCAAAGTGGGAAGCTGAAATTAAAAACCCTGATTGGCACCCTTTCAGGACTGTCATCGTTGATGGGAAGGAGATGGTATGGATCTTCATTTGCTACTGCTTCCATACACATCCCTAGCCTTAGAGCCTATAACCTTTTAGTTACTGGTGATAATCCTATCCTGTCCATTTAAGTTGTTAATTTGCTTTTCCTGAATGGTTATATCCTGTAACTTGCATGGATATCTTTTACATCCTGTTCTCTCTCTCCTTTTGGTCTGTCAAAAAAGGCTACCTTCTGTTACACCCTGTCCATGCAATGATATGGATGTTGTCCTGTAAGCTCATTAGGAATATGGAGTTGCTGTCATTCGTTTCCCCATTTAATATCATGAGCCATGTATACTTTATTTCCATTTGGATGACTTGCATTCTGTAAAATTTATCTGGGGTATACCTTATTTGACACCAAGTGGTGCATGTGCTGCAGGAAATAATTGAGGATGATGCGAAGCTCCGAGTACTCAGAGAAGAACATGGGGAAGAAATCTACACATTGGTGACAAAGGCACTGTGTGAAATTAATGATTACAAATCTAAGGGTAATTATTCCATGGGAGAACTGTGGAACTTTAAAGAAGACCGGAAGGTGACCCTGAAGGAGGCTGTCCAGTTTGTCCTGAAACAGTGGCGAACAAACAGGAGGAAGCAGCGCTGAGTTCAATCTTCCACTGCAATTTAACTTTGTTTGGCATCCATCTGATCCGAACACCATGTTCATTGTGAGGGGCGCAGTTGATACCTGCATTACCGCATGATGAGGCATGGGACCACGGCTGTTTATACCTATTCCTAAGTTGATACTCTTATTGCGGTATCAGCATCAGTGTTCTCAGTGAACTCTGAACACTTCATTTCGCCTGTGTAAGTAGCTCTGTTGAACTATGTTGTAGTAGTATCAGATGCTCTCTTAATCTCTTTGCACTGGCGATAGAGAGATTATTTGTTGGTATGCCGTGGAACGTGCAGACTTGTAATAAAGCATGCTTGGGCCTTTTCTTCTGGTTGTGTAACACAGCAACAGCTTTGGCCATTTGGTCTACGGGTCTTTTGCCTTGTTATGGTTTGCATTGCCTTAGTTCTCAACTTCTCATGCACTGCAAGGACAAGTTTTTTTTTCACTCCTTCCATCACATTCACCGCTGCGGAGGGACGGTCCAGGTACGACCCATCATCTCCCGTATAATCCTCCATTGACATCGTCCCTGCTGAAACCACCACATTTTTCCCTCTGCATAACTGAATACCAAGAGTGCAGTTGTTATTGATCGGGACCCTTGGCGCAGAATCATAGGCTCATGTGTTGAGGGGGTGTTTGGATTGGCTAAAACAAGAGGGCTAAAGTTTAGCCCTAGGTGTGCTTGTGTCTGAATTTTCAGTGAAGTTTCAGACTCTCTCAAGTAGATGGTTTCGCAGAGCTGCAGTAAAAGAATTAAATTAGGGGGAAGCTATATCGTACCCGGGTATTTTCTCTTCACCCTCACACCCTTTTTTTCTCTTCACCCTCTTCTACTTCTCCGGCGTCTTCCCGAACTCCGGCCGTCGAGGTTAGGGATTCGGGTTTGGGGGATTGGGGTACCTGATTCCGGCGGCCCTAGAGGGAGCTCCGGGGTGGCCCAGTAGCGGGCGGTGGTGGCGGGCAACGACGGCGGGGAGCAGAGGCGGCGCCCCGCGCCGCCGGAGCCGGGCGGTGGTGGACCCCCGGTTGGGAGGTGGAGGCGGCGGGGGCGAGCACCACCATGGTTAGCGTGCGAGCGGGCGAGACGGCGGCGGCGGATCCGGCGGCGCGAGCTGTTGGAGACGGGCAGGGCGACGGGGGCGATGAGCCGGTGGCGGTGGATGCGTGAGTCGGCGAGCGGATAAGGCCGGGATGGGTGGAGCTGTGGTCCATCTCCTAGCTCTGCATCTGAATTTTCCGCGAGAAACTGAAAATCGTCTGTGCTCCTCTGATCTGCAGGTCTAGCTATTTGGTACAGCAGCACAGGCTTGGTTGTTAGTCAAAACAATATGTTGTGCACGATTCAGATTTCGGAGTGCTAGCTGTTGGTTTGTTCAATAGTTTTTTTTAAAGCCTTGTGATGTTCGATTCTGAGTACTAGCACAGCTCTTTACTTGTGAAGTGTCTCTTTCTTGCAACAGTGAGTATCTATTTTATTCTCTCAAGCTGGGGCGTTTGGAAGAAAATAGCATTAGCTAGTGCCTTCTCGAGCTGGACGAGCACTGCAAACAGGAGGCGTGGAGCTTGAAGGCAGACCGGAGAGCGACGCTGAAAGAAGGCGTCCAGTTCATGATAAAGCACTGGTAATCGCGCAAGAGGAGGCGCTGAGTTGTGGGGCCTGGAGACTGGAGTGGCATTTGACTCAGTGTGCTGCTGTCTGCGCTCCACCTGATGTTCTCGGTTGCACAAGACTGATGAGTTGAAAGAGCAGTTTTATAAGAAGAAGGCCCTTGAATTTGAAATACAACATATGAAGGGAAAATTAGTCGTGAGGAAGCACATAGCAGATGGTGAAGGTTCAGAATAATGGATGATTTGAGTAAGGAGCTGAAAAGAAAGGGGGATGAATTGGAAGAAATGCCGTCAGGCACCAACACTCTGATTGTCAAGGACAGAGAAAGCAAAGCTATGTTACTTGTTATGCTGATTGAATTCTGCAAGTGTTCATTTTTATACTGTTATCTTTATTTTAAGTGATGAGATCGAATTGTTCAATGTCATGCATTAGATTTCATGATCACTCATCTTTGATCTGTTCATCTGTGGCGTCCTATGCCGGGTTTTCCTGAGCTTTCAAGTGGCCGAGCACATATCAGGGTCGATGAACTTGATGGATGGCTCTTTTTTTGTCTTCCTTTTTGACTAAGGGCCTGTTTAGT
>CM014274.1:29452556-29467339 GCA_004135705.1 Alloteropsis semialata | reverse complement strand
TTTGATTTTCTTGGCCCACAACACTAATAAGCTATACCTCCCACTCTCTGAGCTCCTCTATCTCTCCGAGTTCCCTCCCTCGTCCTGCCATACTCTTTTATATTCAAGGGTGGGTGGACAAGATGAGAGGGAGGGAGGGGCAGCACGAGGCAGGGAACAGTTTCTCTAACATCACATCAGGTGGCGTTAAGTCACTGTCATGCGGGTTCCACCGCGTCTAAGCCCACAAGTAAGTGACTCAATGTCACTGACTTCACGTTAGGGGAGCCTTGCCCGCATCAAACAGTATGAACTCCTTGCATTTGCATCCCTCGTCGAAAAAAAAGATCGCTCCATGCTCCTATAGGTGGAGGATGGAGGATGGGAGACGACAAATGAGGTCTTCCGAGAAACGAGGATGGATGAGGTCATGGATGTGATTTTTGGCACTTTTCCTTAAATATAGGCTAGGGCTCAGAATGAGTCCAAAGGCGGTTTTGAACAGTTTTAGCAAAATTGGAGGTTCTAGCTATGTTATGCCTGGAAATATTAACACATGGATGGAGCAATGTTCTAAATTAAGATCCAACACTGTTTTAGACAGGTTGTATTGCTGTATAATTGATTTATTATTTTGGCCAATTTATTCGGTTAGTTTTTTTAGGAAGTGGGGTTTCGAGGAGCTTCGATGTTTGGGGCAGATGACGGTATTGACTTGAGGGAAGGTGATGACTGATGAAGGTAGCGGGAGGCGTGTGCAATGATGGGCATCCAACATTCAATGGCTATGGCGGAGACAAGGGCGACAATAGGATTAGCACGGTGGTGTCAAAGGGACATATGCGATGGCGGAGACAAGGGCGACCATAGGATTAGCACGGCGATGACAACGGGGACATATGCGACGGCAGTAAACCGGCATGGACAGGAGCCATCAGGTGGAGGTTAAGGCCCCGTTTGGCAGAGTTTCCAGCAGCTCCAGCTCCTCCTGACAATGCACTATTCATGCTACAGTTTACTAGATCTGTTTTTCTCTCTACTCTCCTCTTCTCTCATAGACCTGGGTGAAGCCACTATTTTTGGCTTCACCCGCTTCAGCTCCTTGCGCACTGTAGAAGAGAGCTGATGTCACCAGGAGCTCTACCAAACAGGGTTTAAGTGAACATGGTTGGCGATCAAGACGGGGAAATGCCCGATAATAGGCTGATCGTCGGACCAAGATCTAGCATACGACACGCACCAGTAAAATATCATCACGCCCTTTAATCAGAGAATCTACAGCAGTGTTACGCAGCTGCCCCGATGACCGTAAGTCGCCGCCGGACAGCCTACTCTGACCCCCCGCCAACGGCGAGGACAGTGGTGACTGGACGGATATCCGGCCCCACCACGTCGACCCAAATAAAAACGTCACCTGCTGCGGCACCCGGCTCCACCTACCTCTCGATTTCACCAGTCCTTCTCATTCCCCACTCCCCAAACTCCCGACGCAATCAAACCAAACCTCTATTTGAAATTGAAATCGAATCACCAAAGCCGGTGGTGCTGTGCTGCTCTCCTCCCCCGCGGCCCCGCCCCCGCTCGCCGTCCCTCGTCCTCGTCTCTCCGAAGACGGCGGCCATGGAGGAGCCCGCCACGGCGCCGCCACCGCGGCGGCCGCACCGGGAGCGCCGCCACCGGCGTAAGGCGTCGGACGCGGCCGCGGCCGCGCTGGCGGCGCAGGCCGCGTCCTCCTACGGCGACGTGTTCGGCGGCCCCCCGCGGTTCGCACCGCCTCCGGCGTTCGCCGCGGGGGCGGGGGCGGGGGCGGCGCCGGCGGACTACTCGGAGGTGTTCGGCGGCGTCGCGGCCTCGTGCTCCATCCCCTACCTCGACCTGCCCCCGGCCGTCGCCGGCGGAGACGGCGCCGGCGAGGGCGGGTACGGCGAGATCTTCGGCCGCTTCGACTTCGGGGACTTCGCCGCGCCGTACGAGGAGATGCTCCCCGGGGCGGAGTGTTTGGAGGAGGAGATCGCGTCGCCGAGCGGGAGCTCCAGGTACCAATTCTGGCCACATTTTAGGATTTAGTTATTTTCCCGTCCTCGTGCCACTGTTGCGTGTGGGGTCACTGTTTCAGCTAAGTATGGTGGCCTTCTGCTCCAATTTTGGGGCTCTCGTTTTGCCTGTGCTTTTAGAGCAAAGGGGTTAAGGGGGCTTAAGGTCTGCTGTGGAGGCATTGCTCATCTTTACCATCCACCATTTTGGGCACGAAATGCTGTCTTTGTGCTACCAATCTACACCCTGATTATTTCCCTCTCCTTTTTCTGTTTCGGCTAATTTTGTATGAGTAGGATGGTGGAATGTCGTTTGCAAGCCACGTGTACTGCAAATTTTCTGATCCATAAAGGTGATTGTTAGGTGAAGTGCTGTATTTCGTCACAGGCTCAATGCTCACCGTTTTAGGATCCTTTGCGTGTAGTGGCGCTGTTCTATTGGAGAGGCTGGATGCGGCATATATCTAGAGTTGTTTTAGTCCGTTTGGACAAAAGTAGTCCTTAAGGTTGAAGTGCTGTCTTTTCTTCCTAACTTTGGAGTTGGCGTAAAATGGAAGAATTTGAGATGTGATTGTGAAACTCAGAATTCCGCCTAAGGATCTTGTTTTTAAAAAGCTGCTGTTCGGGTGATTCGGATAACTTTCTAATATTAAGTTTCTTTGCTTGCTTTCATTACTGGTCATTTACGTGTCAACTAGATAAGCGCCATGATGATGATGGTCAGTTACGAATTCTGATCCTATGTTCCCAAAACTTCTCGAGGTAAGATTTACCAAAAAATGTGCTCCTGAAGTGGAACGGAGCACTGGTCCAAATCCTGCTTCACTCCTTAAGCTCAAAATCATCCTTCCTTTAGAACTATTTCATCTTGTTTTTGGTTTAGTATTTATAGTTCTGTGTTTATCTTTTTGGGAAAATCCCATGTGTGTAAAGTGTACCTATTCCTTTCCGTTATAAGTAATTTTGTTTTTGGTTTAGCATTTATAGTTCTGCGTTTTATCTTTTCGGGGAAATCACAGGAGTGTAAAGTGTACCTATTCCTTTCCGTTATAAGTGATCTTGTTTTTGGTTTAGCATTTATAGTTCTGTTTTGTCTTTTCGGGAAAATCACAGGTATGTAAAGTGTACTTATTCCTTTCCGTTATAAGTGGCAAAAATGAATGCAGATGCCAGGTTTTATTGTTTCTGACTTACGCCTCGTTATTCCATATCTACAGATCATCAATCAGAAAAGAATCTGGCCAATTGGATGCTGAGCCATCTATACTCTATCAACAGTATCCAGAGGCTGGTTGCAACCAACACTTTGATGAGGAGCAATATTATCCAGTCTCCTTTCCTCCAGATGGCGAGCAAAGGTTCAGCATGTCATATAACAAGATCACAAGGGGAAGACCAGATGATCTTGTTGAAATGACTACTTGCATAGTGGAACCTTCTATTAGCTATGTGGTTGACTCTTGCAACTTGTCAAATGATTCAGAAATGGACAATGACCCAATAATGGACGGTGTTACACATGATAATGGTGCAAAAGAGAAAATGAGCCCACAGAATGTTGCAGTAGTCAGCCCGAAGAGTGCTTCTGAAGTTGATCAGCAGCAGCATATCCCAATATGCCCCTCCATCTCTGAAAATATTTTTGAGGATGAAAGCTTTAACAAGAGGTCTAGCACCCATTCAGTGTCAAGCGAGGAAGCACCCTCCCCTGATTATCCATTCTTAAGGGTATCCGACATCAGCCTTCCAGCAGCGCCAATCAAAGTACAACCACCACCAATGCCACCATCTAAATTGCTTAATAGAAAGGGAAACAAAGAAAATGGAGATGCTGATGTCAATCCTAACTCTGCTGCTGCTGCCGCCATGAAGGAAGCAATGGAATTTGCTGAAGCCAGATTAAAAGCTGCAAAAGACTTGATGGAGAGAAAAGGCGACAGCTTTAAATTCCGGAAGAGGCCAGCTCAGCACAAAAGCACAAAGTCAACTGAGTTTAAGGAATGTAAGCCACCTGAAGAAGTGAATCTATTTGAAGAAAAGCTGAACATGAGAAGATTGTCAAAAGAGGAAAATCAAAACAATGATATATCTTCCCTGGATAACAATAGGGATGGTGGCCCACTTAAGCCTGTTCACTGTGATCATGACAAAAAAGGGATTACGTCACCAGGGAAGCCTCAGGAGATGATGCAAAATGGCAGTGAATTAGAAAAATTAGTAAATTGGACATCAGATGCTGAATTTTATGAACTGGTTAGCAATGATCAGAAATGCAGACCTGATGAAGCTGCATGCCAAGGAAATAATGATCTGATTACAAATCCGTTCACCAAGCTTGACCAGTCTGAGAAAGAAAAGGCAGAGGGTTTTGCAGGTGAGCCAAGAAGATTTAGGAAATTGTGGGACTGTAAGAATACAACAGCTCTGAGAATGGAGCATGTAAATCAGGGAGATGGTATAGCTTCTATGGAGTCTGAACAAAGACCTACAATGCCGGAAGTTCCTTTTTGTGATGAAAGGATGGCATACGAAGAACCAACCAAAGGAGACAGTTGTTTGATGACAAATCCTTCTGCGAAGCTCGACCAGTCTGATAAAGAAAAGGCAGGGGGTTCTGTGGGTGAGCCGAAGAGGTCTAGAAAATTGTGGGGCAGCAACAATACAATAGGTCTGAGGACGGAACTTGTAAATCAGGGCAAATATGGCATAGCTTCTGTGGATGCTGAACAAAAGGCTCCTAGGTCGCCAGAAGCTCCTTTTTGTGATGCAAGGGTGACATACCAAGAACCAACCAAAGGCGATAACGGTCTGATGACAAATTTCTCTGCCAAGCTCGACCAGTCTGATAAAGAAAAGGCAGGGGGTTCTGCTGGTGAGCCGAAAAGGTCTAGAAAATTGTGGGTCAGTAACGGTACAACAGGTATGAGGATGGAAGCTGTAAATCATGGAAATGATAGTATAGCTTCTGTGGAGGCTGAACAAGAGGTTCCTAGGTTACCAGAAGTTCCTGTTTTTGATGAAAGGGTGACATACCAAGAGCCAACTGATTCCCATTTGAAACAATGTTCAGGTGTCGGGGATTCGGAAGGCCACGGTAATGATGGACGGTTTGAGATTTCATGCATGGATACTTTACCCGCAGAGGTCCATGCTGACCTGGAAATGCCCCCTTCCTTTTTGGAGCCTTGTTTATCTGGAGGGCATTGCGATGGTAACAAAAATCATACTGATCGCACATCTAAGGAAATTCCATTGGTAGTGAACTCTAACCAAGGCGACAACAATAAAGAGGAACTTGAGCTTCCATGCACTGATGAGTTGCCATGTACTTCAGGGAGGAGTCAGGTTTTGCAAGAACTTCCTAATGTTCCTTATACGGACGAAATCAAGGAAGGTTTAGTGAAAACATCAAAATTAGAAGGGTCTGCAATTCTGTGTGAAACTTTCGAGAAAGAAATGCTATTCAATTTTGTTGATGAAGCATGCCTACAGAACGAAAATGAAAGAGCAAATGAAGTAACTTTAGAATCACCAATCCATGAAGAAATGAAAAAATATGGGATTGAGGAGAAAGCAGATGCATGTGAATATTTTCAAGAGGGAGATGTGGATCAGGTAGATGGATCTCCTGAAGAGGAAGGTTATGTTACTTCAGGAAGTGCTGTTGCTAATGAAAGCGAATATGAAGAAGCAGAAGTCGATGTATTTGTGGGAGAAGGCAAATTGATGGAACTCAATGCGAGAACATGTGGTACTTGTGATGAAGATCCATATCAGTTCCAAGAATCACAAGGGTCATGGGGACCCCAAGATTTGGAGAACAAAATGGACAGATCTGAGGATATTGTATCTCATGGTGAGGAAAAAGAGGCACAGAAATCCTTGCTAGAGAATGTTGACAAGATACTGGTGGAAGAAGTAATAAACCATGACGGCAAGGAAGGGTACAAATCCATGGAAACTGGTGTTTACACAAGAGCAGATGGTGTATATACAGAAGTTAATGTTAGGAGTGACAGAGATAATGATCAATTTTCTGTTAATGAATTTATCACTGATAATGGCACTGATTATGCCATTAAGATGGGCACATTGTCAAATAATCTGCAGACTTCATTTTCGGAAGCATGCACTAGCATGAAGCACTTTTCTCAAAATACTGATTCTGTTTCTGCTGAGAAGGCTGATGTTCTTAAAAACCCTGAAGTGGATTGCAGAGAAGCAGATAGAGAAATTCCAACAAAAGTTTTTACAAGATTAGAAGAGCAAAATACTGGAAGAAAAATGGAAGGAGATAAGTTTGTCGCTGCATCAAAAACCGTCCTAAAATCAAGAGAAGAGAACCTTGATGTTCAGAGAACTATAGCAAGGAATGACGTAAAAGATACTGGAGGAGAGGTCCTCACAGGACTTGATGATTTGAAAGAAAAAGAATGCAAACTGGAAAGTGAAAAAGAGCAAGATAAAGAGAGACGGAGACGAGAGTTAGAAGAAGAGAAGGAACGAGAAATGGAGCGAGCTAAAGATAGGCTTGCTGTTCAGAGAGCTACTAGAGAAGCACATGAGAGGGCATTTGCAGAGGTTCGCGCCAAGGCTGAAAGAATAGCATTGGAAAGGATTACCTCATCACGACAACGAACATCTGCAGAAGCTCAAGAGAAAGAAGAAAAGATAACCGCTCAAGCAGCTCTTGAAAAGGCTTCAAGAGAAGCTAGAATGAAAGCAGAGCGTGCAGCAGTTGAGAGAGCAACTGCTGAAGCTCGGGAGAGGGCAATTGAAAAGGCAAAGGCTGCTGCAGATGCGAAGGAGAGAATGGAGAGGTTCAGGTCCTCTTTCAAGGACAGTTTTAAGGCACCTAATCAGGTAGCTGTTTTCATTGATACACACTTTATTTGTTGCTCACTTACCGAACTAAATACAGTTCTAATCCGCATTATTGACACAGGATAATCAACATGAGGCACAAATTCAGAAGACAGCTTCAAATAACCATGGAAAAAGCAAAGATATTGAAGGTATTGCTAATTATCTGGAAATATTTCCTACTATGAAAACAGTTCAAGTATTTGTCTGTCAATTTCTGTGATATTTCCCTATGGTTATTGTATTGTGGTTCATGGGTTGTATTTTTTTGTATTTATGTACAGTAGTTGAGGTTGAGTCAGCTCTAAGACATAAAGCAAAATCGGAGAGGCATCAACGCACAGCTGAGCGAGCGGTATACTCCAATGTTCTGTTGTTGCCTTTACTTGTTTAGTGTTGTGTAGTCTGTAGTAATGCTCATCACTACCAATTTTCAGGCAAAAGCCCTTGCTGAAAAGAACATGCGGGACATGCTGGCTCAGAGGGAGCAGGCAGAGAAACATGTAAGACGGTCATCAGTAAGAGAAACAAGTTCCTTTGTTTCTAAATAACCTTTTTCTTCATGAGATGTTTATGTTTGTTACAGAGATTGGCCGAATTCCTTGATCCTGAAGTCAAGAGATGGTCAAATGGAAAAGAAGGAAACCTGCGAGCATTGCTGTCTACACTGCAATATGTAGGACTTCGATCTGGACCATTTACATTTTGGTTAATGCAGAATTTCCACTATTTCTTATCAACTTTTATCGTGGCCATCTTTAGCTTGGCAATGATATATACTTTTAACCCCAGATGAATTCCATTCAAATTTATTTAAGTTACAGCAAGTTTAAGAGATGACAAACTAATATAAACCAGGTTTACATCATTGTGCATAAGATATTGTTTTGGTTCGGTTAATATTGTTAAAATAGTGTAAAAAGGATGCTATAATATGCACCATGCTTGGATTTTTCTCTTGTGTTAATGCCATCCTGCCTGTTTCTAGGATTTTTTATGCATGTATAATATTTTTTTATTTGCTTATGCATGTATAATCCATTTTATACCTTGGAGATTCATTCTTGGTACATTTTTGGGAACATAATTCCATGATCTCTTATCTCAAAAGAAGAAAAAAAATCCATGACCTCTTACTTGAGTTTACTTGCACTTCCATTCTGCATTGCATCATTTTGAGCTGTCATATTGAATTTGAACTCATGAACTCAATCTACAGACCAGTTCAGTCATGCAAATCTTTTCTTTTGGGCAGATACTTGGTTCAGACAGTGGTTGGCAGTCAGTTCCCCTCACAGATCTTATTACTGCTGCTGGAGTCAAGAAGGCATACAGGAAGGCAACCCTTTGTGTACATCCAGATAAAGTACAACAAAGGGGTGCTACAATCAGACAGAAATACATTTGTGAGAAGGTGTTTGATCTTCTTAAGGTGTGTTCTTTGTTCATCTTTACATTTTAAGTTAGCTGCTTATTTGCAATTTGAGAAGCTTGATAGATACAATCATCATAATCAAATTAGTGTGAATAATGAGATTGGTCAAAATTAATAAAAGTCCAGTTTCCAACAGCATTACAAGAACATTACACTTTATTGTTGATAGCTTGCCTACTAAGGCAGCATCTTATCATGTCCTGAAACTGGCTTCTTCAAAGAAAATGTAAACAAAAAGAAGCACCATATTAACACCAAATTAATCAGTTGGAAACTGGCAACAGAGATTGACCTGTAATAGGTCTAATGCTGGTTTTCAAGTGCTTTCCCATTCTAAATTGCGATGACCAGCAAGTATGTCCCTGGCAATTGCAGCTGTGGAGCTTTGCTGGGGTTATAGGAGTTTCTCACCTCCTTGCCCAGGCACCTTTGGAAGTTTAGCCTAGTGCTTGTTAGGGTCTGGTCCTTTTTTTTTTTCAATTGGTAACAGGTGATTAGTCCTCTGTCTGTAAGCTGCTGGTTTTTTTCTGCTCAGGTTTTGTTCCTTAAGAAACCTGGCTGTACGTGGGGTTCTCTAACCCCTTTTCTTCTTAATATATTGATACGCAGCTCTCCTGCGTGTTCGAGAAAAAAAAATGTCCCTGGCAACACAACTGCTAAAAATGATTTTAAAGTTATACCTGTAACTACTTATTTGTGTAGCAAGTTTGTGTCAGTGAAGGTACCCATATTTCTATGTTAAATTGTTGCAATCAGCGGAGGCTAACTGTTGTACCCTGACTTTGCAGGAAGCTTGGAACAAGTACAATTCTGAAGAGCGCTAGTGAGGAAAATAGGTATCATTCTTTTGTGGGGACAGGGAATTGGTTCGGTATTTATAGTCATTTTTTTTATCGGTGTATATATTCTGCTGTAGAGGATGTCTTCTGGTTATTTCGTAGCCATATCAATTCAGCAGTAGACTATTGCTCAAAAAAGAAGAAGGAAAAAAAAAGAAACAGCTGTAGAGCATCTATTGTCTCGTATCTCTTTGCTATGAACATACAGTAGTAGTGGTACTAGATCACAGGCTGGTAGAGTACCATCTTAAGAAAAATTTCCCTTTTTTTTCTGCGGCAAGTTTTATATCAAAACCTTCACAAGTAGGCTATTTATAGGATGTATAAAGTAGGAGCAAGCTATTATAAAAGCTGAAAAGTGTTTGTTTTAAGATAAGACAACAAGTAGTCCAGAGAATTATGAATTGAAACACAGTTCCTGCACCAACATTTATTTCACGGGTAGAATGGATATATATGGGGGTCGACGTAGCCCAGCAAATTTGCCTCACACGAGCACTTGTCTAGGCGCCAACCTCTGGGCCTTCTCCCCAAGAGACGCATCGGTCTCGGCTGGCGCGCGCACTGATGCAGAGCCGTCGTCCCCTCCGGCCGTGGCGAGTGGGATCAGGCCCTTCTCCCTGCACGTCCGGATGGCGGCGTCGAACATGTCCTCCACGGTGTACCTGAACGCGAACCCGTGGTCGAGGAGCTTCTTGGACGAGAAGTGCACCGGCTGGAGGTCGGCGTCGATCCCCGGGAACCTCTCCGGGATGCGGTACTCGGGGTACCTCTCCCTGAGCATGGCGGCGAGGCCGTGGATGGTGACGTCGTGGGCGGAGCAGACGTAGCGGCCGGCGGCGGCGGGGTGCTCGAAGAGGAAGATCTCAGCGTCGCAGAGGTCATCGAGGTGGACGAGCTGCACCTGCTTGAGGATGGAGTAGTGGGCCTCGTTCCCCGTGACGAGCGCCAACGCGGTGACGAGGCTGGGCGGCATGGCCGCGCTGAGGAACGGGCCGACCACCAGCGTGGGGATGATGCTGATGAGGTCCAGCCCGTGTTCCGCCGCGTACGCCATGGCCGCCTTGTCCGCCAGGGACTTGGACACGAAGTACATCTGCGAGCGGGGGTGAGCACGTCGTCAGCGCGTTCGGTCGCCATGGCCGTTCGGACGGAGCTCGATTCGGCGGAGCAGAGGGAGCTAACGTACGTACGTACCCATCCGGTCATCTTGACGCGGCGGCAGAAGTCGACGTCGCTCCAGTTGTCCTCGTCGTAGACGGGCCTCTGGCGCTCCTCGACGTTGACCGTGCCGGCGGAGGAGGTGAAGACGACGCGGCGCACGGTGCCGGCCTCCTTGCAGGCGCGCATGATGCTCAGCATCCCTTCCACCGTCGGCTTGATCACCTCGTTCTGCAACGGAGCCAGGAGCAGAGGTGTGGAGCAAAAATCTTGCGAAATTCTAAACGGCTCCCTAGCTTTGGGCCTTGTATATAAGCTGGACTTGGTGGGCTTAGAGTTGGTTTTTATGCCAGTTTCTGGGCCAGGCCCGAACTCTGGCGCTGCAGTAAAACACTATTTTACCTCCCTCAACTATGCCCAAAGTCCAGCATTTCTTCATAAACTCTAAAACCAGGTAACACATCTCCCTCAACTTTCAAAATCGGTCACTTAACCTCCCCTGCCCCGATTATAAGCGGTTTTAAAGGCGATTTTGTATTTTTTTTCAATTTAATATAAATTTAGTAAATTCCTAATGAGGTTATTAAACCACGAAAAATATCTCTAAGCTTCCAAAAATTTTGAGAAAAATCATAGAGATAGATTGAGACATGATAAACCCAAATAACATATTTAAATCTCATGAAAATATATATGGAATCTTTCAAAAATTATAGTTAGCGATAGAGTAAAATAAGAAAAATATCCAAAAACCGTCTCAATCTATCTATCTATATTTTCATGATACTTGGAATTCTAGAAGCTTAGGGATATTTTTTGGGTTTAATAATCTTATTAGGTATTTACTAGATTTATTTTTATTTGCAAAAGATAAAGCCATCTTTGAAAACCGTTTGTACTTGGGGCAGGAAGGTTAAGTGAACGTTTTGAAAGTTGAGGGATGTGTGTAACCCGGTTTTGACGTTTAGGGAGTAAAGCTGGACATTAGATGTAGTTGAGGGAGGTAAAATGGACTTTTTGTTTTTAATTCCGTCCTTAGGAAAGGAGGCGCTTTGTGGTTGTGGTGTACCGTACCTCTGGGTCTTTGGAGTGGAAGTCCATGGGCGTGGCGACGTGGAAGACGCCGGTGCAGCCCTTGATGGCATCGTCGAAGCTGCCTTGCTCGGCCAGGTCGGCTGTCCAGATGGACAGCCGCTCCGTTGCTCCGGGAAGGTCCAGCAAGGGTTTCGTCTTCGTAACGTCGGCTGGAAGCCACGCAGCAAATCAAAATATATCGGAAAACTACAGCGGCTCAAGCTCAAGTCGATCGATCCGTATCGCGCGAGACAGAAAGAGAGAGCTGACCGGGGTCGCGGACGGTGGCCCGGACCGTGTAGCCGGCCTGGAGGAGCTTCATGACGAGCCAGGAGCCGACGAAGCCCGACGCCCCCGTGACAACCACCGGCCCTTTCGCGTCCGCGCCTCCCTCCATTGATATCGCCTCCTCTCCCTTCCCGACCACCTCCCCCATCTCCTCTCCTCTTCTTTTTCTCTGAGCTTGCAGCAGGCCCGAGCTGACACTTGTTGCTGCTGCTCCTTCATTGGCCCCGCGCGCTGACTATATATAGGAGTAAATACTCTACTGCAAAAGACGGGCGCACCCGGCCGATCGATCAGTGATCGATTCAATTAACGGCGAAGTAGCTGCTGCTGCATAGCCTGCATGCGGTGTCGAGCGCGCCGTGCCGTTGTGGATCAGCACCAACAAACGCCACGCTGTTTGTTTGGTAGGTGGCCGGGCGGCACGTGCCCCGCGCTTCGCATCCTCCGTTCAACATGCTGCACGCCAGTACCAACGACGCTTCGATCGTATACGTGTTTGTCTAGTTAATACTAGCACATAGCTACCGTCACTGCAGTATTTCCCCGTCTCAGATTATATATTATCCCACATTTATGGTTCATTTTTACTCTCATTTATCTCTAAAAAATTATGTAAACATCATTTAATTATTATGTTTAGCTTGACTTACTGTATTTTCATTTGAATATGATCAATAGTCAAATGCTATAAACAAAATTCCAATAATAAATAGTAGTTTGGGACGGGACCGATGGAGTACTGGTTATTGGGACCGCAGCGAGCAGATAAACCTGGGCCTTCTACAAAGCATCCACCGCTGATGGAGGAGAAGCAAACTACCGGCATTCCATAGTCCATGCAACTTTTGGTGGTGCCTTTCAGCCTTTGCATTTATTATGTGAGCATCTCTCCAAAAACAATGTTTCCTATATACCCACTGTTTGACGCATCTCGAATCTGTACATAAAATGGAGGGATATAAAGTGAAAAAACTGAGTTTGAATCCAATCTTCCTGCTTGAGAGATGTGCTGACCAGCCTGTTCGCACCCCCTGTCACAAGTGACAGGAAGTCCTGTACCTTTGGTTAGTCAAACCAAAAGGCGGGCCCAAGTATCTTACTATTTCTAATTGACATCTAGCCATCCACATGTACACTATCCATTACATCTATTTTTTTCTAAAAAAATTACTCACTTTTGCCATTATGAAAATAGACTAAAGTAACCCCTTAAATCTATAGGAAAATTATCTATATCTGCCATTATGAAAATAAACCAATGTAACCTCCTAATATTCATCTAAATTACTCATGTATGAAAATAACTTATAGTAACACCCTAAATTTGTTTCTAAGTTACCTATATTTGCCGTTATTAAAAAACCAACATGCCATTATAAAAACATATCCTAGAGTACATCAATAATGATTCTAAATTACGTACTTCTTCCATTAGAAAATATTAACTTAGAGTGTGTATGCATGATGTATCTCACCATGTAGATCATATATAAATAAACATAGGAACGACTAAAACATATATTTTCATATTCAACACGTAACTCAGAGTCCAAACTTGCATCAAATTACCTACATATGTCATTAAAAAATTCTAAAATAAACCAACATATAGTTCTAAATTATCTATCTTACCATTGTTAATATGGAAAATGCAAACTTATTATTAAGGTATATGTTTGCAATGTTGCATGATAAGTGTCACCATGTACACTATGTATACATGTATATGAAGGAAATATTGAGAATACCAATTTTCATGTTAATTGTGTAGTTCAAATTGAGGATTCAGTAAAACATATCTAAAAGTGTGATGGAAAGTAGAAAAATATTTAATTAATGAGAGAGAGCACAAGGTAAATTGTTAATATGGAAATGAGAGAGGGTGCAAGGTAAGCAAAACAAGTGTACTGTATTTTGGGCCAGTTCCCTGTATACCTGTAACTCAGTGATATTTTTTGTGATGCTGATCTGGTGATTTTCTGTGAGATATCGATGGCGCTGATTTCTGCTCCTTGTAAAGTGATTGATTTCCTCTGAGATATTGATGGCGTTGGTTTCGACCTTTTTGTCTACTTTGATGTGATAGTGAACTTTGTTGACATGATCACGTGACGCTTACGTTTCCCCTCTGTTCCCTTTTGAAGGTTTCTTACACCCCGTTTGGATGTTGGCATTGGAGCTTGGAATCAGGAATTGGAATTTACTAGCACCAATACCCTTCGTTTGGATGTCTCTGGAATTGGAATTGGAAACGTGAGCCAATACCACGCGACATTCGCTTCACTTGTCCGCACCCTCGATCAATTCGGAGCCCCGCACCTCTGTATTGCGATGCATTCGTCCCGTCGTCCCCTTCATCTCGTCCGCCGGCGCGCCACCTCCCTCTCCACCGCCGGCGCCCACCTCCCTCTCCTCCGCCGGCGCGCCACCTCCCTCTCCTCCGCCGGCGCGCCACCCTCCTCCTCCCTCCGGGACTGGAGCCCCTCCTCCCTCAGCGACCGGCGCCCCTCCTCCTCCTCCTCATCGCGGCCGGCGCCCACCACCCTCTCCTCCGCCGGCGCCCACCACCCTCTCCTCCGCCGGTGCGCTGGAGCAGGAGCAGCCCTCCCTTTTCTTCCTCATGGCCAGCCCCCTGTACCGGATCTCCAGCTCTGTCGAGGTCAGTTCCCCATCTCCGGTCAGCTCCCCTTGGCTCCACAACGGCACACGCCTCCTCGAGCAGGTCGGGGTGGAAAGCTGCGACGCGCACGCCTCCTCGAGCAGCCGGCGCCGAGGAGCGGCGGCACGCACGCATGCGCCTCGCCGTCGGGGCTGGGGCGGAGGAGCGGCAGCGGGTTGCCTCCTCGACGGGGTCGAGGTGGGGGCATGGGCATGCGAGGCCCGTGTCCTGTGTGGCCGCCGGGTAACTGGATGGCAACGCCGGCCGATGCGCCCGATGCAGGCTGGACGCAGTGGAGAAGAAGAAGATGTCGATTCTAATGCCATGGTATGGACATCCAAACAGAAAAAATGGCGCCTCATTTCTTTGTATTTTGTTTTTTTACTCATTTAGTGGGTCCCGCGGTGATGCTCACCACTGTGACATATGAGGAGTGATGCCAAATAAAGATC
>CM014274.1:29396404-29438188 GCA_004135705.1 Alloteropsis semialata | reverse complement strand
ACCGAGCCCGTAGGCTGGCACGGTAAGGCTCACGGTCACACGTCTATAGAAGCGATACAGGGGTTTTCAAATCGGAATCGTACGTTGGTGAACAATGAGAAGAACGTGGGGGAAAAAATGACGAGAACACGAGTGAGCGAGCAAAGAAACGGAGAAGAACACGAGCATGAAAAAGAAAAAAAAGGAAAACCACAAGAAAAGAAATCGATGGTCGTGTCACAAAATGAAAAACGCAAGATCTGAAACGAGAGGGTTACCATGTCAAGCCTAGAGCCTCCTCGCTTTGTAAATGCAAGGTGGAGAAAAAGCTTGCCATAGAGATTTTATAGAAAAGGAATTAAAAAGGGAAGAACGAGGAAGTAACAAACTGATGAATGAATTAAAAAAAACGGGCTGGGCCAAAATCGGCCCAGCTCGAGAGGTTTGATGCAGCCCGTTAAAAAAATCATTTGAAATGGAGATATGGGCTGCATAGTATTGGGCCATTTGTGCCGGGACAAATGAAGTTTAGGCTTTATTATTTCAGTGATTTTAGCATTATTATAATTATGATTATACAAAGAATTTTGGTGCAATTGGATTAATTCTTCCCAAATATTAAGGCATCGATTAATGATTATTATGGCCAAATAATGAGTGCAGTTTTTACTGCAAATTTAAGTTAAGTTCTCTGATTAAATTGGAACCAACGGGAAAATTTAATGGGAGAATTTTAAGGTTGAGCTCAAGAGTGACTTATATTTATTTTTCTAACCAACATTGATTAATTAGTATATGTCACAAAATGCTCTTACTTAAGGTGGGCCATAATAAGTTTTGGGCTTTAATTATTCTAGTGAAATTACGAGGCATTAGTATTTAATGTCATTATGCCCAAATTAATGCATGTTTTCGCAGCAAAAATAATGGTGTAATTTTCTAATTGAGTTCGAACCAATGGGAGAACTTGATTAGAGAATTGCAATTTACTAAAATTCTTTTGATTAAATCTGAACCAACAGGATGATTTAATTATGAGAATTTTTTATGGGATTTTTTTTGATGAAATTGAGTGTGGCTTATATTTATCAATCTGACCAACGCGTTTGATAAATATTTGTTGTAAAATTTTATTGTTCTTATCCATAATCTGACCAACACGTTTATGGATTTGAATAATAAAAGAAGGTTGTTTATAAGAAATTATCGATGAATCTTATCATCGAAAATTTTGGGGTGATTATTCAGTGCAAAAACTAAGGTAACCTAGACTTTTCAGGTGCACTGTTTACAACTTGATGCCCATAATAATGATATATCATCATTTTGATGATTATTCCTTATGACTAAGGATAAATGATATAAAGTGGGCATATTCTGCTCATAAGCATCACATGATCAAGAAAGCCTTATTTTTGGGAATAGTATGACGAGTCATCAAATAAATGTGGCCTAAGAAATGGGTAAAGACATTTGATGACAATTTTCCTCGAAATTGAGATATGATGCATTGGTGAATGGAATGCATGTTCTATGTACTGATGGACAAATAATAGTTGTGGCCTTAAATATTTAAAATCGGTCTCAATCAAAATGGAACCAACGGAAAATTCTATATTGAGATCAGGTCTGCAAGTTGGGCATTAAACAAAGGATGATTCATGATTGTATTCTGACCAAAGTTGTTTATGATAATTTAATTGTCAAAATTGAAGGGTTGTCCAACAACCAAGAATTCTGTTCTTAAGCCTTTGCATAATTGGTGGGCCCAATCTTTGGGCATGAACAGGCAGGCTTTTAGACAATTTTTCAGCTAGGCCACAAATAAAGTCAAAAGGAATTTTGAGGAAAAGATAAAGATTGGGGTTGATTAATAAAGATGATTTTCCCCTTAGATTCAATCCCCATTATGTTTGAGATGGGAATAATGTTCTTGTGAGCCATAAAGTAATTGATTATGTGGTGTTTTATCTTATGATAATGCTTCCGCAGTATAGTTATAATCATGATAATTTGTCTTTGATCAATGTATTCTGGTCAGAGACTTGATGAGCTCTATTGCAATTAATTGGTGGCTTATTGCTATACTCTGACCATCGTCGTTTATAGTGCTATGCCATTTGATTAATTCTTTACATTCTGAGGCATTTTGCCTAAAACCTTTATGAGATCATGATTATAAATATTAAGATGTCCCTAATCAAAGATGGAACCAACATGAAGTCTTTGATTAGAGATATGATGAAGGTAACTGATGGTACATGATTACAATCTGACCAACGTCGATTGTAGTCATGCATCACCAGGAAGGTTGTTCTCTTTGGTCAAATGAAACCAATGGGATGTTTTGACCAGAGATAATGAAGTGAATAAGATTATGGACCGTGACCGCATATTAACTGTTGACGCTCGTTAGCGACACACTTTTAGTGCTATTTAAGTAGTGTTTTGGGACCAATTCATATACTAACCCGCCACTTGGCACTTGAAATAACCCCATTTTTGCATATGCATGTATTTTTGGAGGATTTTGGTTTACGCAAGTTTTTGAGCTATAAATGAGCACTTTTGGACAAAGACCGAGATCATGCGTAGCGTGGAGGAATGAAGGCCATGTGACCCAGATTTCGTTCGCTCTCATCTATGGTGAACCAACCTCCAAGAATGAGGAAGGGCAAAGACTTGAAGAGAAGGTCGGATGACTTCGGGATCAAGGCGAATCAGGCAGACATAAGGAAAGACATCAAGATCCGATCTTATCCCGAAGCAACCGACGTCAAATACCCACATGCATTGGCAAATCAATTCCTGGAGGATCTGGAAGCTTGCACGCGAAAGATGGGGCGGAGGGGCCACAAAAAAGCCCTGGGCTGGCCGGCCCAGAGGGACCCAGGCCGGCCGGCCTGGGTTGTTTCTGCGCCGCCTCGTCCTTCCCTTCGAGCTAGGATTTCCTCGGACTATTTATAGCCCCAATGCCAGAAGCCACGCAGATCCATCCACCAGAACTTGGCGAAAACCTAGGGCATACACCAAAAGGAGACGATGGCCACCGCAAGTCCTTGAAGTTGTCTAGGGGATGGCTTAGGCCAACCCTAGCCGCCTTGGCCTCCCTGCGTGGTTGTGCCATGGTGAAGTTCATGAGCAAGTTGGAGTCATCAATGGTATGTATTCAGTGGTGATGATCCAAATACATCTATTATATGAGTAATGTTCCAACGCATAAAGAATCGTAATTTTTGGAGATCGGTGCAAGGAGTTATGGTAAAATCTTTCAACACTACTCGTTCTGAAATCTGTTCGGGACAGAACATAGTGCCGGAGTAAAACAAGCATAACTCTTTCATCCGGAGTTCGTTTGAAGTGAATGAGCACTCATTAAAAAGAAAATTTGATGCACATCGCAATGGAGTAGAAGTTTGGTACATGTTCTGTACTGAGTGAAGAGGAATTCAATGAAGAAAAGGCAACAACAAGCAATAGAGAAGCTGATGATGATGTCAAGGGATTATTGGAGGACCTTGAGCACGAAAGTTGATGATTTGAAGTTGATCAAGACTGGAGGCAACAAGATTAGAAGCACCATGACATTACTAATCTTCTCCAGCAGGATGCTCAATAAGCTTTTAATTGAGTGGTGTATCAACGAAGTAAACCGCTCAAATCATCGACATAAAGAGCAAGAGCCACCTACGATCTCGACACCTTGGGTAAAGCAAGAATTATGGAGAAGACTCATCATTGAAACCATGCTACTCGCTAGTGAATCAATGGTGATGACCTTAAATCCTAAGGATGCACAACACGACGCTCCAAAGACCACAAGATCAAGATCATCAACATCTCAGGATCAATTCGCAAGAAAGTACTGTTCGCATCAAAAATCTGCGCAACCTCTGAAGAAAACAGCAGAATATTTTTAGATATTTAAAAGCCCCATGAAGTTCCGGTTCCAACGAAATGAGAATCAAGTCAATCGGAGATTCCTACAAGCGGTTATGATCAAAACATCGAAGGTCGTGCATTCTAAAATTTTCTGGACAGCACGCAGCGCTGAAGTAAAATTGACATAACTCCCTCATTTGAACCCCGTTAAGGATGAATGACCACTCGTTGAAAAAGTTAATTTCACAAACTCTTCAATAGATCTATACTTTGGTATATGCTCTATTCTGGACACAGGGGAAATGTGGCAGACCGCCCCAATTAATCCGGCTTAAGAGTATGGGACCACTATCACAGCAGTGCTCCGCGCCCTTAAACCGAGTTAATCGTGCAATCCGTCGGATACCTTCCCGATGAAACCACCTTTTCCTCTCGACCGAAACAAAATAGCAGCAGTCCCACTCGAAGGTGGGCTCAGGCAATACAACTCATCACATATTTTACGTCACACGGTTCACATAGATAATTATACAAATACGGTACATATGTTTTATCTTCTTACAAACCAGAGTATATTACAGCGGAAGGCTACACGTCGAAGCAAAAGACATTAAGCGGAGCCCTTGCTTAACATCTACTCACCGCGGCCCGAGTCGGACTTGGACGGCACCCGCTCCACGATCCAGCCCTCAGGCAAAGTGCACGGCCAAGTCAAAGCAGCCACGGGATCATAGCCATCAACACTACCTGCAATAAAGTTTAGCCACAAGCAAGGCTGAGTACTAATTACTCAGCAAGACTTACCCGACCAAAGGTAAATTTTAGACATGCAAGGCTTTATGGCTCTGGGGTTTGTTTTGCCGAAAGCATCTATAAGTTGACCCTATTTTCAAGTGTTTAGCCAAGTTAACTTGAATCCAACACTCACTAAATTTGCCAGGCTATCCAACATCATTCAAAAGATGAATCAACCACATTCAAAGTGATATAGCAATTGGTTACCCTCCATCCTCATAATTTCACTAGTCACAACTCTAAACCCATTGGCCCAGCCACTGATGTGAGACAAGCGATCAAGCAGCTTCATGTAACCGCGAAGGACGGACAACTCGAGTTGATTTTAACCATGCATGGGACAACCTAATCGCACGACCCGTGAGAGACACCCAGGACCTCACGGGGCAACCATTCCCATCTCTCCCTGCCGTCTGCCATCAGAGCCCACTCCACCTGAGTGCACGCCCCAACGAACCTCAGGTGCCCCAGGCAAACCTGTGCCGCGGCCACTGCTACACTCGCCATCATCCCCTCGCCCAATGGAGTGGAAGTGTCCGTCAGACGTCAGTTTGCATCAAGTACTAGGTTTACCAGTTTACCATATTTCCCGGTATACGATTAGTACCTTCAAAAGCTTGACCAACAACGCCCCACCCTCAATGCCTTAGCCAACAATCCTCTTTGCAAGCGGGACGTTCAACCAAACATAAATATCGCACAAGCCCCGCTTGCTCAACTTTATGAACTGATATAACATAAAACCTATATCTCACGAGTGACCAAGCAATCACTCGACTTCTACCGGTCCTAATTAAGCATAGCATTCTATACGACCTACTCATGCTAGTATTAGGACATAGGTACCTAGGAATCATGCCACTAGGGTTTCAATCAACTCCTCAAAACTTAAATGCACAAAAATAAGGCACAAGCAATGGGAGTTAGTTTCACAGTGGGTTATGCTCTGGGGCTTGCCTTCTTGATCAGCGACGGCCTTGGGCCCTTCCGGATTTTGATCCGGGTCTTGCGTAGTGGCGTAGTTCACTTCGGCGGCGGCGGGATCACACTCGGGCTCGACGTCGATCTCGTACACGCCGTCGGTAATGGTGTGCTCTACATGATATGCAAATGAATACATGAGATGCATGAATGCAGGAGCAATCAATCATAAGACTATCCATCACAACTCGTAATACTTAACAATCATTTACGTATTATTCATAACTAAGGTGTTTCCATTGAACAGGAACCGGTCTGACCGGTTTTGGAGACCGGTTAGACCGGTCTGGCAACTGGCCAGCCCAAAAGAAGATCTTACGACCGATTTGACTAAAATACATTTTATTTAGAACATCTATAAGTGTCTACTAGCCCTAAGCATTGTTCCTACGGCTGGAGCCCACTCATTCCTTAAGCATGGTGGAATAGCAAAAATTTGTAGATTACTTTTCCTACTCCCGTAACTTAACTAATTCCGAATCCACCACAATCACAAATAACTTTGGCCATTAAATACTTAACTCAACTCTATTACTCATATTAGAATCATCCAAAAACGGTTTTGACATTTGTAGCTCATGTATAGGCTTTATGAAGCAGAAACCAACTCTCTAATACACATTTGTGCATGGAGCAATGCATCATTCAAACAATCGTTCGCACACCACTCCTAAAACTCTATAGACAACCCCCTACCCTTTAACTACTTACCCTTGGCCTGGTGCTTCTTCTACCTTGGGCCAGACCCGAGTAGAGCGCGGGGAGCTCTTGGCTGGCCGGAATCCTCGAAAATCCCGGCACTACAAGCTATGGCTGTGGCGGGAAATGGTGGAGGGTGAAGAGGGCAAGGTGAAGCAGCTGCAGGCGCGGGGAATCGGAAAATGGATGAGTGAGGGCAGTTGAGCTCGACCCCGGCGTCTTGACCGCCCGGTTATGGAGGTGAGGGAACGGGACGGCCACCTGGGCGTGCAGTGGCGCGCCAGCAGGGCCAGGAGAGGCTGACCACGCGCAAATGGAGCGAGGAGAGGCGAACGCGTGGCCGGAGCAGTTGAGAAGGACGGTGGTTCGGTGGCGGTTGGTGGGCACCGACTGTTGCGGTGGTGGGGTAAAACACCCACCGCAACAGTCCATGGTCACGAAGAATACTGTGCCGACGAAGGGTAGTTCAAAATCTCGCGGGCCACCGACTGTTGCGGTGGTGGCACGTGTTAGGCACCGCAACAGTCTGTCATCGGTTTCACCGCAGTAGTCTTTCAATCCAGGGGCTAAATTTACTGTTCCTCACAACCACCGACTATGGCGGTCATGGTCTTGGAATAGGACCGCAACATCTGGTGGTTCGGTTATTAATTATAGGTAAATCATCCATGAAAAGTTGCGGTGGTGCACAATGGAGGATCCACCGCAATAGTCCGTCAATCCAGAGAGCATTTTCGAATTATGCTCGGGTGACCGACTGTTGCGGTGGCCATTCCCCTGGCACTGCAACTTCCTGAGGTAACTGTATTTGCACTTTTCGGGTTGGTTTTGATTTAAACTTTGCTAAACTAAGCCTTGCTCCTTATGATGGTTAAATTTGGTCATACATATACGCATATGCACAAACAAATGCTATGATTATGTGAGGATGCATGCCTTTATCGATTTAATTGCGTTCGTTATGGTTCTTAATTACGATAGTGACACCCGGAGTGTGACAGCCCTCCCCCCTTAAAAAGAATCTCGCCCCGAGATTCCGGTGCAGAATTTTAGTGCGGAAAAGGGGTTACCTAGGATGGAGCTCATGAAATCCGGATATTTGGACCTGAGATATGTCTCCTCTTTCCAAGTAGCTTCATCTTCGGTGTGGTTACTCCACTGGATTTTATAGAATTTAATAGCCTTTCTCCTTGTGACTCTATCCTTTTGATCAAGAATCTTGATAGGATGATCCTCATACGTGAGATCGGGTTCCAGGGGAAGTTCTTCATAAGGAATTGGTTCTTCGGGAACTCGAAAGCATTTCTTGAGTTGGGATACATGGAACACATTGTGTATGGCGGAGAGATTATCCGGAAGCTGGACCTTATATGCCACGGGTCCACATGTTTCCAGAATTGGGAAAGGTCCAATATAGCGAGGAGCTAACTTTCCCTTCACACCAAATCTTTGGACGCCTTTGGTTGGGGAAACCCGAATATAGACATGATCACCCACTTCAAAGGTTAAAGGCCTCTTTCTTTTGTCAAAATAGCTCTTTTGGCGAGATTGTGCAGCCTTAAGATTTCTCTGGATGACTCGCACCTTATCTTCAGCCTCTTGAACTAAATCTGGCCCAAAGAAATTTCGCTCACCGGATTCGGACCAGTTCAAAGGGGTTCGGCACCGACGCCCATACAAGGCTTCAAATGGTGCCATTCTGATGCTTGTTTGATAGCTATTGTTATATGCAAATTCAGCCAAAGACAAGCATTGGTCCCAAGTTTTGTCATAATGTAAGACACATGTTCTAAGCATATCCTCCACTATTTGGTTCACCCTTTCAGTTTGCCCATCAGTTTGAGGATGATAAGTGGAGCTACGGATCAATTTGGTGCCTAGGGAAGCATGCAACTGTTCCCAAAAGCAGGCAACAAACTGGGTGCCTCGATCCGAAATAATGGTTCTTGGAATGACATGAAGACAAACAATCCGTTCGATGTAAATTTGAGCATGGCATTATAATTTGTGTTGACCGGAATAAAATGGGCGGTCTTTGTGAGTCTGTCAATAATCACCCAAATAGAGTCATGTCGCTGAGAGGTATTGGGCAAACCCACAATGAAATCCATGGATATGTCATCCCATTTCCAAGATGGAATCGGGAGAGGTTGTAAGGTTCCCGCTACCTTGAGATGGCTTGCTTTTACCCTTTGACATGTATCACATTCGGACACATATTTAGCAATTTCCCTCTTCATTCTCGTCCACCAAAAGTTCTCCTTCAAATTTTGGTACATCTTGTTGCTACCCGGATGAATAGAGAATTTTGATAGATGAGCCTCATCAATAATTTGTTTCCTTAGCTCATAGTCTTTAGGTACCACAAGCCATTGTTCAAACCAAAGAACACCCTTCCAATCTTGCCGAAAGCATTTGTATTTGGGTAACCCTTGTGCTAGCCCTTGCTTTATATGAGCAACTCCTTTATCTTTGGATTGGGCCATAATGATTCTTTCCCTCAAGGTGGATTCTACCACCATATGACTTAATGAGCCTTGAGGAACAATTTCCAATTTCAACTTGGACATCTCATGGCAAAGGGTGTCATTAAAAGACGTGATGGCAAGACAATTGCACTGAGCCTTGCGGCTTAGGGCATCAGCTACCACGTTGGCTTTTCCAGGATGGTAATGCACCTCAAGATCATAATCTTTGATTAGCTCTAACCATCTTCTTTGGCGCATATTGAGATCAGCTTGGGTGAAGATATATTTGAGGCTCTTGTGGTCAGTGTAGATGTTGCAACGAATGCCCATGAGATAATGTCTCCAAATTTTTAAGGCATGAACCACAGCAGCTAATTCCAAATCATGAGTGGGATAATTCACCTCATGAGGCCTAAGAGCTCGAGAAGCATAAGCAATGACTCGATCTTCTTGCATTAGCACGCAGCCAAGACCCGTGCCCGAGGCATCACAATAAACATCGAAGGGCTTGGATGTGTCCAGTTGAGCTAGAACCGGTGCTGAGGTTAAAAGTTTTCTCAAGGTGTGGAAAGCTTGCTCACATTTTCGCTCCACACAAATTTCTCTCCTTTCTTAAGAAGTTCAGTCATGGGCTTGGCAATTTTGGAGAAATCCGGAATAAAGCGGCGATAATATCCAGCTAAACCCAGAAAACTCCGAATTTGGTGGACTTATTTGGGAGGCTTCCAATTCAGTACTTCTTGCACTTTTCCTGGATCTACAGCAATTCCCTCGACTGAAATAGTGTGCCCCAAAAATTATACACTAGACAGCCAGAACTCACATTTGCTGAATTTTGCATAGAGGTGGTGATCTCGGAGGCGTTGGAGAACAATGCGAAGGTGCTGAGCATGTTCTGCCTCATTTTTGGAATAGACTAAGATGTCATCAATGAATACGACCACAAATTTATCCACCTCGGGCATGAAGACCGAATTCATGAGATACATGAAATACACCAGAGCATTGGTGAGACCGAAAGACATCACTAAGTACGCATAGAGCCCATAGCGAGTTGAGAAAGCCGTCTTCGGTATGTCACTGGGCCGAATTTTGATTTGGTGATACCCAGAGCGAAGGTCAATCTTCGAGAACACCTTAGCTCCAGACAATTGATCAAATAGGGCATCAATGCGGGGAAGTGGGTATTTGTTTTTGATAGTCACCGCATTGAGAGATCGGTAATCAACACACAACCTCAAAGTCTTGTCCTTTTTCTTCACAAACAGAGCGGGGCAGCCCCACGGTGAAGAGCTGGGACGAATGTAGCCCTTGTCTAGCAATTCTTAGAGTTGGACTTTTAACTCAGCTAGTTCTTTAGGCGCCATTTTGTAAGGCCTTTTAGAGATGGGAGCTGTACCGGGTTGCAATTCAATCACGAACTCAATCTCCCGGTCAGGTGGCATTCCTGGCAATTCATCAAGGAATACATCCGGGTATTCACGTACAACCGGGATTTTCTCCAAAGGAGTCTCTATTGCAGAGAAAGCACAAGAATTCCTGATGTCTTGACGTGGCAGATATAAGGTTGAAGCACCATGGGTCGGAGAATTGATTTCCACACAACGGGAGGGAATGTCTAAATTGACCCCATGATTCTCCATCCAATTCATACCCAGAATAATATCTATCCCTTGATTTTCCAAGAGAATAAAATTGGTCTCATAAACTTTACTACCCAACTGAAGAGGTATATTCTTCACAATTTGATGTGACCCGATTCTACCACCAGGTGTAGATATGACATATTGTTGAGTAGTATGCACAAAAGCAAAATTATGTTTGGTAGCAAGTCTATTGCTCATGAAACTATGAGACGCTCCAGAGTCAAATAAAACATATGCAGGCATATTGCGGATAGAGAAAATACCCGACATCACTGGAGCACCAGCAGGGAGTTCATCCATAGTAGTGAAATTGAGTCTGCCCTGCCTGACGATTGCCACTTGCTTCTTGCCTTTGTTATTGGCTTGAATCGGAGCATTATTCCCACCTTGCTTGGGAAGCTTGCAATCTCGAGCAAAGTGGCCCGGCCTACCACAGTTGTAGCAAGGAGCATTCTGGGGACGAGGCGGCTGATATGCCTGAGCGGGAGCACGATACCCCTGATTCTGTTGTGGAGGCCTGATGATCCATGACCCTGGCTGAGGGGCCCTCGGAAGAGACTGAGCAGGATTCTTTTGGACCAGGCGAAACTTAGGGGGTGTAGAGCTAGATTGGCCAACTGGGGCCTTCCTCTTCTTTTCAGCTTTATGGGCATTGATGCTGTCTTCCTGGGTGATAGCCATATTCACTAGGTCGGCGTAGCTATCAGCTTTGACCAGAGAAAGCCTGTCCTTTAGCTTGGAGCTAAGGCCACGACGGAAGCGATCTTGCTTCTTGGCATCCGTGTCAATGTGATAGCCCGCATATGGTGCCAAGTGATTGAAAGCCTGGGCATACTGCAGCACATTGCGCGTGCCCTGGGTTAGTGCCAGGAACTCATTCAACTTGCGGTCCATGAAACCGGTAGGAATATGGTGAGCACGAAAAGCAGTCTTGAATTCCTCCCAAGTCATCACATTAGCTGGGAGCATTGCATAATGGTTGTCCCACCAGAGTCGAGCCGAGCCTCGCAATTGCTGAGCAGCAAAGCGAGCCTTGTTAGCGTCCGAGCAAGGTGCCACGAGCAAAGCAAACTTGGACTCAATATTGCTGAGCCAAGCATTAGCATCGAGGGGATCCTCGGTCTTGGTGAACAGGGGCGGCTGAGTACTAGTAAAGTCCGAGTACGTCACCTCCTGAGGATGGGGGTTGTGATGTCCGCCATGTGGGTGCTGATTTACTTGGGCTTCGGTCAAGCGCCTAAGAAGCTCTGTCTGCATGGCCAATAGCTCCGCGACATTGGTGGGCAGGGGTGGCGGAGCAGGTAAATCATTTCCTGGATTTTGCGACATCTGCATTGTTTCATAGCTCACGTTAGTCACGCAATTCTTGGAATGATAAAAACAAAAGGACGACAAAAAGTACTAACAACCATAGAAATATTCTTTGTAACGTTAGTACCAAACATCATCCCATTCATCGAAAAGCGTGCTTCTAACTTGCTAAGGGCAATCATGGACTACCCAAAAATTTCTCATTCTTTGCCAAAAGAGAGCGTATATAATTAGCTAACTCTTTTGGTACTTGGGGTCCAACTATTTCAAACTGAAAAGTTGTGAAACTCAAATTATTCATAGTGGTTTTTGTGAAGACGGGTCACCACCGACTGTTGCGGTCCCACCAATTTGGCTATGACCGCAATAGTCGGTCATTCCAGTAGCTATTTTCAATTTATGCATCAGGACCGACTGTTGCGGTGGTGAAAATAACAAGCACCGCAACAGCCTGTGATGCATAGCACCGCAACAGTCCGTCAATCCAGAGATGAATTTTACTGTTCCTCTGGACCACCGACTGTTGCGGTCGAGGTTTCAGATCAGGACCGCAACTTTCTGTGCTCCAATTTAAATTTTTCCCGCCTAAACTTTATGGTCACCGATTATTGCGGTGCCTACAGCCCAATTGTTGCGGTGGTCGCTGGGTTTTGGTAATTCGACTATAACTTTTGTTGCCTTACTCCAAAGGATTTGAATTTTGGATGGGTCCTAGATTATGATGTTTTGGACAAGTTTGTTATTCATGCCTCACCCGAAAAACATCGGTTACTCTATGTAACATTGAGGACATGCTTGTGGCAACAAAGTCGAAATTAGTATATATACATAGATGGTTCTTCCATACTCGCGGCATATATACAATATTCATGAAGTGATTTACACCACCCTTGCAGCAGAACGAAAGTCTACCATAAGTTCAAGGATTACATTCATGGACACAAAAGAAAGTCATCGCCTACAAACACGATCTAGTCGGAGTCAACGGGGTAGAGTTCCTCTGGATCTTCCTCGTCATCGGACCCATCACCTCCACCGTTAAGAGGTGATGCTTGGTTCACTGAGCCTTCTCCATCTGACATGGTAGGATCATTCAGCTGAACCGGTAGACCCGACACGGTGTCCAATCCTGACTCACCCTGTATGGGTAGCTCTGGAGGTACAGGTGCTGGGGGAGGATTCTGCAACTGAGCAATCACTTCCTGAGTTTCATTCATGTCGTCCTCCAAGTGAGCTACTATCTCGTGCTGCTCAACTAGCTCCTCATTGAGATTATGGACTTGGTGCTCCAAATCCCTCACTTGATCAGCTAGAGCTTGAGCTGCTACGGCCACTAAACGGTTCTGGTAATTGAGCATTTCTATGAGATCAGCAGATGCTCTCCCATAGTCAATCAAAGCGATAGTGGTAGGGTCATGAACTGTGGCTCTGCTATCCCACCACAAGATGGCATTCCCAGGTAGTGGTGGAAACAAAGCTGCAGGAGTGTGGTGAAGTTGCATTTGGTGTTGCTGTCCAAATTGCAACAAGGCATGTTGTGCCACCATTTCACATCCGGGCAAGAAAGAATGAGACCGTGTTGTCACCACCAAATCTTCCTGCCTCACTCCCGGTGGGCTTGGAATGGTGATTGTGACTTCAAACTGCATCACGTTCCACTCGTGATGGGGTACTCCAACGTAGCGGGGTGGCTCGGTGTACCCGCACCGTTGCACGGTTTCCCATAGAAGCACGGGAAATCCCCCCAAATGGAGGCACGTGAGTGATAGTGCCCTTGGTCGTCGATGTGCATGGTACGGTTGCTCGGACCAGCCATCTGAAAGCAAACAACAACCAGGACGAGTTTAAGTACAAAGGCACCCAACCCTTCAAATACCTTAAGTATAGACAGAATAGACGGATCTAGATTAAATGGCAAAACTGAGGTGATCTTATTGTTCGAAGATTTCCTACCATCTAGAGTGTCCCCAAGTGAGTGCACATTTTACTTTGTCCCCTTAACCCACAATTCATGTATTCGTGCACGATCATGATGCATGAATGAGCGACCTAGTCGTCCTCACAAGGAAAAACAACTGCCAAGTAGCCTTGGACTTACGGGGTTAGTCATCGGTGGCACACATAATACGTCTCTCCTTATATTAATTAGCCGTAATTCTAACGAGCACACAACCTATGGTCTCGTAGTTAGTGTACCTGCAGAAAATATTCATCACTGAACCGTTTGTGCCAGCACTCACAAACAGTTCCCATGTACCTCACGCCACATGGGTGACGCATATGTGGTTACCCACATATGATGACCACACTCTGTTGCCTACTATAGAAGCAACAGCTCAACCAGAAAATTAAAGCATTACAGTCATTATAACACCATGGAGATGTTATATTGACTGCACCCCGAGTAAGCCACTGCTTGGGGAACAGCGTCCAGTATTCACACCCTTTGGCAATGGGCGACTATTACTTACCTGGTGTCGTCGGTACAGAAAAGTACGTGCTGGAAGTTAGTCATATACATAATATGCCACCTAAGCATACCCATAATTCTCCCTAGGGCTCACGTTCTACTAGTTTCAAACCCTAGCGCAACCAATGAGATCCTAAGTCCAGTTTAAGTTGTGCACATCAAGAAAAATGTTTTTAAGATTCGTTGTACCACCCGCTGCCTACTTTTCGGCTTTAATACCAGCTGTGGCAGACCGCCCCAATTAATCCGGCTTAAGAGCATGGGACCACTATCACAGCAGTGCTCCGCGCCCTTAAACCGAGTTAATCGTGCAATCCGTCGGATACCTTCCCGATGAAACCACCTTTTTCTCTCGACCGAAACAAAATAGCAACAGTCCCACTCGAAGGTGGGCTCGGGCAATACAACTCATCACATATTTTACGTCACACGGTTCCACGTAGATAATTATACAAATACAGTACATATGTTTTATCTTCTTACAAACCCGAGTTATTTACAGCGGAAGACTACACATCGAAGCAAAAGACATTAAGCGGAGCCCTCGCTTAACATCTACTCACCGCGGCCCGAGTCGGACTCGGACGGCACCCGCTCCACGATCCAGCCCTCAGGCAAAGTGCACGGCCAAGTCAAAGCAGCCACGGGATCATAGCCATCAACACTACCTGCAATAAAGTTTAGCCACAAGCAAGGCTGAGTACTAATTACTCAGCAAGACTTACCCGACCAAAGGTAAATTCTAGACATGCAAGGCTTTGTGGCTCTGGGGTTTGTTTTGCCGAAAGCATCTATAAGTTGACCCTATTTTCAAGAGTTTAGCCAAGTTAACTTGAATCCAACACTCACTAAATTTGCCAGGCTATCCAACATCATTCAAAAGATGAATCAACCACATTCAAAGTGATATAGCAATTGGTTACCCTCCATCCCCATAATTTCACTAGTCACAACTCTAAACCCATTGGCCCAGCCACTGATGTGAGACAAGCGATCAAGCAGCTTCATGTAACCGCGAAGGACGGACAACTCGAGTTGATTTTTAACCATGCATGGGACAACCTAATCGCACGACCCGTGAGAGACACCCAGGACCTCACGGGGCAACCTTTCCCATCTCTCCCTGCCGTCTGCCATCAGAGCCCACTCCACCCGAGTGCACGCCCCAACGGACCCCAGGTGCCCCAGGCAAACCTGTGCCGCGGCCACTGCTACACTCGCCATCAACCCCTCGCCCAATGGAGTGGAAGTGTCCGTCAGACGTCAGTTTGCATCAAGTACTAGGTTTACCAGTTTACCATATTTTCCGGCATACGATTAGTACCTTCAAAAGCTTGACCAACAACGCCCCACCCTCAATGCCTTAGCCAACAATCCTCTTTGCAAGCGGGACGTTCAACCAAACATAAATATCGCACAAGCCCCGCTTGCTGAACTTTATGAACTGATATAAAATAAAACCTATATCTCGCGAGTGACCAAGCAATCACTCGACTTCTATCGGTCCTAATTAAGCATAGCATTCTATACGACCTACTCATGCTAGTATTAGGACATAGGTACCTAGGAATCATGCCACTAGGGTTTCAATCAACTCCTCAAAACTTAAATGCACAAAAATAAGGCACAAGCAATGGGAGTTAGTTTCACAGTGGGTTATGCTCCGGGGCTTGCCTTTTTGATCAGCGACGGCCTTGGGCCCTTCCGGATTTTGATCCGGGTCTTGCGTAGTGGCGTAGTTCACTTCGGCGGCGGTGGGATCACCCTCAGGCTCGACGTCGATCTCGTACACGCCGTCGGTAATGGTGTGCTCTACATGATATGCAAATGAATACATGAGATGCATGAATGCAGGAGCAATCAATCATAAGACTATCCATCACAACTCGTAATACTTAACAATCATTTACGGATTATTGATAACTAAGGTGTTTCCATTGAACAGGAACCAGTCTGACCAGTTTTGGAGACCGGTTTGACCGGTCTGGCAACTGGCCAGCCCAAAAGAAGATCTTACGACCGATTTGACTAAAATATGTTTTATTTAGAACATCTATAAGTGTCTACTAGCCCTAAGCATTGTTCCTACGGCTGGAGCCCACTCATTCCTTAAGCATGGTGGAATAGCAAAAATTTGTAGATTACTTTTCCTACTCCCGTAACTTAACTAATTCCGAATCCACCACAATCACAAATAACTTTGGCCATTAAATACTTAACTCAACTCTATTACTCATATTAGAATCATCCAAAAACGGTTTTGACATTTGTAGCTCATGTATAGGCTTTATGAAGCAAAAACCAACTCTCTAATACACATTTGTGCATGGAGCAATGCATCATTCAAACAATCGTTCGCACACCACTCCTAAAACTCTATAGACAACCCCCTACCCTTTAACTACTTACCCTTGGCCTGGTGCTTCTTCTACCTTGGGCCAGACCCAAGTAGAGCGCGGGGAGCTCTTGGCTGGCCGGAATCCTCGAAAATTCCGGCACTACAAGCTATGGCTGCGGCCGGGAAATGGTGGAGGGTGAAGAGGGCAAGGTGAAGCAGCTGCAGGCGCTGGGAATCAGAAAATGGATGAGTGAGGGCGGTTGAACTCGACCCCGGCGTCTTGACCACCCGGTTATGGAGGTGAGGGAACGGGACGGCCACCTGGGCGTGCCGTGGCGCGCCAGGAGAGGCTGACCAGGCGCAAATGGAGCTAGGAGAGGCGAACGCGTGGCCGGAGCAGTTGAGAAGGACGGTGGTTCGGTGGCGGTTGGTGGGCACCGACTGTTGCGGTGGTGGGGTAAAACACCCACCGCAACAGTCCGTGGTCACGAAGAATACTGTGCCGACGAAGGGTAGTTCAAAATCTCACGGGCCACCGACTGTTGCGGTGGTGGCACGTGTTAGGCACCGCAACAGTCTGTCATCGGTTTCACCGCAATAGTCTTTCAATCCAGGGGCTAAATTTACTGTTCCTCACAACCACCGACTATGGCGGTCATGGTCTTGGAATAGGACCGCAACATCTGGTGGTTCGGTTATTGATTATAGGTAAATCAGCCATGAAAAGTTGCGGTGGTGCACAATGGAGGATCCACCGCAATAGTCCGTCAATCCAGAGAGCATTTTCGAATTATGCTCGGGTGACCGACTGTTGCGGTGGCCATTCCCCTGGCACCGCAACTTCCTGAGGTAACTGTATTTGCACTTTTCGGGTTGGTTTTGATTTAAACTTTGCCAAGCTAAGCCTTGCTCCTTATGATGGTTAAATTTAGTCATACATATACGCATATGCACAAACAAATGCTATGATTATGGGAGGATGCATGCCTTTATCGATTTAATTGCGTTCCTTATGGTTCTTAATTACGATAGTGACACCCAGAGTGTCACAGGAAAATCCACGAAGAAGAGGCAGGAGCAGCTTGATGAGAACAAGGTAGAGGAGATAATGATGACAACAATGAAGAGGATCTTGGGCAATGCTTTCATTGAGCGTACAAGATCAAATTCAGAAGCTAAAAACAATGAAGATCCCCAAGAACATTGGCATATGAAGACACAAGCCGGCGACATTCAATTCATGAAGATGTTTAAAGCAAACCACGATGTATTATACAAAGGCAACATCAAGCTGCATGGATACTTTGGATTCTCGCACGAAAGACCATGGTTTCGCATAAAAATAATCAAGGTGAGAAGTCTAGCTCTATGACTTTAAATGAAGAGCTTTGCGGGAGGCAACCCGATCTTTTGTTTATTACCTATATAATATGAGGATCTATATTGTGCTCTTTAAGCAAAACATCAAGTAACATTGTACCATTGCTCTAATAAATACCACAACTTTATTTTGTATGATCTAAATGTTATTGAGGGAGCACTTTGTTATTTGATCTTGGAAAACTTGTAGACCCTTTTGTGTGCCTATTAGTGTTTAGAGTCTTTTTCTTTGTGTCTTTTTAGAGAGAAATATGAGATATGACACTATCCTTTGATTCTAAACTTGTGGCTAGTTGACTTAGGCTAACTTTTGTTTTGTTTTTAGACCACCATCATGTCGTTGTGTTTATCCACCTCATGTCCCACTTCGTCCCATGTTGTTCTCGCCCTTGCATTGCATGTTTTTATCTAACTTTTCGTTAAAACCCACCTAAGCCTTCCTATCACCCCGCCAAAAACCGGAGCCAACAAGGATATGATCGACTTGTGTTGATTTGCTTGCCGTCACCATTCGGGTTAGCCAAGTCGATCTCTATTCCTTGTTCTGACTGAAAACTTTGACTAGCCCTCCTACGAGATCCTAAACCCTTAGGAAAATATCTCATACCTATAGACATCCTAAAACCATAGGTTTTGTTTTCCACCCAATGAAATAACCTGTGTTTTTCTTTTTGTTTTCAACCACCCTAGGTAGATTTTCTAAGCTTGACTTCTCTCTTCAAAATTCTTGTTTTAAGCCAAAAATATAGGATACCCATGAACCTTCCCTAAACCTCGTCAGCTAGGTTCGTCGGTTCTTTTCGATGAATGATTTTTTGTCGACAACGCTTCAGTTCTTATGAGGTGGTTGGCCAAGCTTTGTCGCTCTAAACAATTACTCTTTGAATGAATTGATTGCGGAACAACATTAAAGGACCTTTCAAATCTTGCTAACTCTTGTTTTTGCTAACTCTTTGCATTTGCATTTTGCATCCATTCCGTCGTTCCATCATGCATTTGTTAGTTTGGCTCTTTCAAAAAAACTTCATGATGAATGCTTTCATATCCATGTCAATGCTTTGATCGGGCATTTTCCCTTTACGGTCTTGTGTAAACATGGTGTTTAGACATGATCACGGACCATCATCATTTAGTTTTGTGATCCTTGTTAGCATTTATATTGCATTAGTTGGTTTATAAGTTTTGCAATGCGCTTAATTTTTCTTGTGCTATAAGGAAATATTGACCTTGGGATAGACATGGTGTTTTAATCTTGGTTAATAGATCTTTATGACTATGGAAAAATTCAGCAACCTAGTTGTAAACATGGTGTTTAGAACTAGGTGTAAATATTGTTTTTGTTTATATGCTTTCCTCTTATTTGCATACTCACTGTGCACACACGCACGCCCATTAGGTTTTTATTTTTCTCTTTTGCTAGGTTAATTATGCCACAAGCTAAGGTCTTAGGGATGTCATTGGTTGTTGGCGTTTGCTTACACTCCCGACCGTCACCTCGGGGGTAGTTTGTGCGTCTCATTTGTTTTGCAGGCATGACGAAAAAATCCCATGAATTCGTGATCAAAGTTACAACCAAGACCTTTAACATCTCCGAAGATCGAAAGGACACTGTTGTTTTCATAAAAAATCTACACATGTTCAGAGCTGTACAAGGAACAAAAGTTGATATTCAGAAGCTCCATTAAATTCTCGTTCCAACGCATCCAAGATCAATGAATTTGAAGACCCATACAAGGAGATTCGATAAAAACATTGGGCGCTGCGCGTTCTGTTATCAGCTCAGGACAGATTGCAGTGCTGGACTAAAAAAGGCATAACTCTTTTGTTTAGAATCCTTTTTGGGCAAATGATGACTCGTTGGAAAGAGAAATTTGTGCACTTTGCAATGTAGCAAGGACGCAGGACATGTTCTGTTCTGAAATTAGAAGAAAAATCCATGGAAGATGAAGCAGCAATGAAGACAACAAGCAAGGAGGTGATAATGATACGAAGAATGATTGGGACCATGGCTTGATGACAAGAAGAGGTCGAAGAAAGTTAAACAAAGGTGAAGAAGCATAAAGATAATCTCCAAACACGTGACGGAAGGACTTCAAGAATCACATGACGGTTCACCATCTTCTTTCATAGTTAGCAACATGCTAAGCATGGGGGAGGACTTGTTGGACGAAAAGGAAAAGGCTATATGGAGTACAATGATCGTGTTCACCACAAGATGCTCAAGATTCTTCTTCCATGCTAAGCACAATGCTTAAGCATGGAGGAAGCCACGCTACACTCCATTACAAGCATCGAAAAGGACGGTAACTCTTCCTCAACCTTTTCTTTGCTCATTTCCTTCTAAATGCTTGTACATATGTATGCCATCGACTATAGGTTAGAAACCTTTGTATATCTCTCTTGTTAGTAACATGGCTACTAGGAGGACAACCTAGTTTTGTTTTTGTTTTCGATAAATAATGATCACCACCACTTTGTGCTTACCACGATGACATATTTTGAATGCTTTGCTTATAGAAAGTGATGAAAGTTACCGCCTTGTTTTACCTACATGGTGTTGTATATGACTTGACTATTTGCTCTCTATAAAATGATCTTAAATTGATTAAATACCAGCTCTTTTATTTGTGGAGGTTAAATGACTAAATTCTAGACCCACATATTCCTTATGTTGCTCTTTGATTTAAGTTTACCGATGACCTTATGTCTTGTATTGTTTTATTTAAAACTTGATTCTCATGCTATCTACATTCGTGAATCTCTTGCAAAGATCTACCTACCAAAGCCTTTACATATACATGATCTTTCATGATGAAACTTTTAGATTTGCAAACTTATATTTTGATGAGTTGGACTAAGATTGATTTCTATGGTTTGAGACTAAGAAGCTGGCCATTCTGTTTTTACGTACCTTCCTTTTGCTAGCCATTCTATCCATGCATTGTGAGTTTCTACACCGAAAACTTCGCAAACTTCGCTGGATATCCACCTAAACCCAAATATCTTTTTGTGATTACCTCCTTGACCACAACCCACAATTGAGTAAGGATCATTTTCTCGATGGAAATCCATAAGAATCGAGAGCTTACTTTAGAGAACATCAATTTGGGAGGCATAGAAGAAACGCCCTGAAGATTCAAGTGTTTTTCTAGAAGATCAAGATGGACTTTGTGTACTTACTTCAGCAATTATCGACCCTCACTTCTATGCTCGAGGATGAGCAATGGTTTAAGCATGGGGGAGGATGCTGAGTAAGTACTATGTTGCCAAAGGTTCTAAGGAGCAAAAAGAAAGAAAAAGAAAAAAAGAAGAGAAAGAAAGAAAAGAAACAAAAATGAAAGAAAAAAATGAAAGGAAGAAAGAAAAAATAAAAGAAATAATGCTCCTTAGTTCTTTTAGCTTCATCAAATTCCAAGTGCTTTCAAGACAATTCCATACCCAATTTTTCAACCATGTGCAATCCGATAACGAGGATTTCATTTGTGCCTCGGGATCATCCACTTGCCTCTTGCATATGTCCACTTATCTAAATGTGTGTGTTTTATCCCTCTCCCTTTCCAACATTTATTCTTCATGGCCTTTTTGACTAGTCTCGGTAATTCCAATAGAGCTCTCTCTTAGTTTGACAATATTTCAAATATAATATTTTGCTAGGATTGTTTCTACCTACTAAGCTCCACATAAGCCTTCCACTTTCATATATGAGTAGAATAGGTTGAAAATAATCTAGTATAGGCTTGAGCGACTTGATGAGATGACTGTTTCCATGAGCTTTTGCAAGAGAATCTCACTTATGTTGGATATGCATCTTTTTGAAAAACTCTTCACGATGGAACAAGGTAAAGGTCTAAAGTTCGCTTAAGTTCAAGAGCATTGCATTTATTATTATTGTGGCTTGTTCTTTATTGCTAGTCTATCTTCCATAATGAAAAGTAGTCAGTCACAACTTGAACTTTAAATGCTAAACACTTGAAAGCAATGTGTCTTGTTAAGAATAACTAAGTGCAGGGAAGACATTGAAAGGCAATCTGATTTTCTAGATAAGCAAAGATCTTGGACTTACTCGAGGACGAGCAAGGTTTAAGCATAGGGGGATTGTTGACGCTCGTTAGCGACACACTTTTAGTGCTATTTAAGTGGTGTTTTAGGACCAATTCATATACTAACCCGCCACTTGGCACTTGAAATAATCCCGTTTTTGCATATGCATGTATTTTTGAAGGATTTTGGTTTACGCAGGTTTTTGAGCTATAAATGAGCACTTTTGGACAAAGACCGAGATCATGCGTAGTGCGGAGGAATGAAGGCCATGTGACCCGGATTTCGTTCGCTCTCATCTATGGGGAACCAACCTCCAAGAATGAGGAAGGGCAAAGACTTGAAGAGAAGGTCGGATGACTTTGGGATCAAGGCGAATCAGGTAGACATATGGAAAGACATCAAGACCCGATCTTATCCCGAAGCAATCGACGTCAAATACCCACATGCATTGGCAAATCAATTTCTGGAGGATCTAGAAGCTTGCACGCGAAAGATGGGGCCGAGGGGCCACAAAAAAGCCTTGGGCCGGCCGGCCCAGAGGGGCCCAGGCCGGCCGGCCTGGGTTGTTTCTGCGCCGCCTCGACCTCCCCTTCGAGCTAGGGTTTTCTCGGACTATTTATAGCCCCAATGCCAGGAGCCACGCAGATCCATCCACCAGAACTCGGCGAAAACCTAGAGCATACACCAAAAGGAGACGACGGCCGCCGCAAGTCCTCGAAGTTGTCTAGGGGATGGCTTAGGCCAACCCTAGCCGCCTTGGCCTCCCTGCGTGGTTGTGCCATGGTGGAGTTCATGAGCAAGTTGGAGTCATCAATGGTATGTATTCGGTGGTGATGATCCAAACACATCTATTATATGAGTAATGTTCTTCATGTCATCCGATCTCTTAGCGACTTGATGCCTCTTTCTATGCTCTCTACCTATCATGAATATGATTGTTCCTTAGTCTAATTCATGGTTAGACTATTTAGCATGCTTTATGTAATCACTACACCACAACCCCGAAGTAGCAACTACTTTGTAGTCGCTATAGGCCGATTTAGCGTCAAACGGTAAGTCGCTATATACTTATGCCGACCGACGTCTTTGGCCGTAGAAAGTAGCGTCGGTATAAACTTATACCGACGGACACACTTATAACGACCGACCGTGCGACGCTCATATGAGATATACCGACTGACAGGAAGGCTCTATTAGAACTTGTCCCAACTGTTGGTTCGACACTATAGCCATCTTTACTGTCAAACAATCTGTGGTTGAGCAATTAACAAAAACAAATCTCACATTAATCATGTATATTCATTCTGCTAATTTGTTGACGCAAAAAATCGGCGGTTGTATCTTCTGCGTGCAGCACACGAAGACCAGGGAGATCTGCTTCACTCCAGTGCCAGCCCACACTCCAGTTTAGGTTCGCAGCGTGCCAGTCAATTTGACCTGAAATTGACAAGGAGATAAAATAGTTAAATTACTCTTTGATTGTGCCGGCTTTATTTCACACGATGGAGTAACGTCGAATTTTAGCCAAGACCCAATCAGGCACGTGTCGGCCGATACCAATCGGACCTCAAAATCGGACTTCATTGATGACGTCAATCAGCCCACACTCCAGTTTTTGGCGTGAAGCCGGGTTGTATTGATTGTGAGAATAATTTTTACAATGGACGAGGGTTCATATTTATACCCTGGTCATGGTGAGTCCTGATCGGACTTGACTAACTTTGCAGATAAAGTAAACTAAATCTAACATAGAATGGGACTTCTCAATATGCCTTCAAAAAAGGAAATAGTCCCCGCTTATGCCACGCTTCCTTTTTAGCCGATGTATATTTCTCATTCATCATCAGATCGGACTCTCCTTCTTCATCGCACTGTTCCCCTGCATCGATTTCCTTCTCCGGCACCATTTGTTTGACCATTCAACGGGTCCACTGCGCAGTTTCAACCTCACCACGTCACCATCTGACTCAGCATATCAGGTGCGAAAATCTGGTGTCAACACATGCCCCCCAATTTTGGAATAAAATATCATTTTGTTCCAAAATTCGTATCTGTCATCATAACTCCGTCACCGATTTTCGTGCCAAAACTTTCCATCCCTGCATTGTGCGGCTCCTCGATCTTCGGGCCATGACCGTTTTCTCTTTATAAAAATCTTCACCGGCGACCACGCTGTACACTCCTCCTTCCTCGCCAAGAACTCGCATTGCTCATCTTCCTCCTCATTTCTCCCGAACGACCATTTGCATCTACTCAAGCCCCTAATCAAAATTCACTCAAATGGCCGAATCATCTTCCATGGGCGTCCTCAAGTCTTCCGCATCTGCCTCCCTCTCCGCTTCGGCTCCAGCAAGTTCCTCAGCAGTAGCGTTTTCCACCATGGCGGCCGTCATGACCTCGACAATGGCGGCAGCCTCAAGCTCGACAATGGCGGCAGCAGCAAACTCCTCAGCCTCCTCTTCATCGACTTTCTTCGCCTCAGGTTCCTCTTCGACGCTCGCAGGACCATCAGTAGGAGAAGTACGTCATCCAATCTTAGAGGTACTCTACTGAATCCGATTTCATTTTTCTGCATCTTCTGAAAATCGGCTTTTAAAACTTGCCCTCATTTCACAATCTTCTTCTAGGCTATTCGTGCCCAAACCCTAATCCCTGTAGGCGATGTTCATGGGGTTTATTTTCTTGGTCCAATGGGAGATCCGGACCCCACCGAGATTATCAATTTGGAAACCTGGCGCATTCCGTTCAAAACTTCCGGATTCGACCTCGAAGATTGGAAGAATGCATTCCGTTCCTGGCCGACGGTTCTCCCCGGATGGAAAGACTGGTATCTAAGAGTATCAGCCTCCAAATCTGCAATCTGGGACAGATCAGACATCGCCCAATGTATTGGCCTCAGTATCGGACCTATTGCCAAGAATGAGAACCTCCTGATTGCTGCATCGCATTTTTGGTCCGATGCAATGAATGCCTTCATCTTTGGTCATGGTCCGATGACCCCAATATTGCTCGATGTGGTCATGCTCCTCGGCCTCAATGTCACCAGTAACAAGCTTCCTCTCAGACTTAATGTCAAATTAGGTCACCATTTCAAGACTAAAAACTGTGGCGGTTGGAAAGGATATATGGAGAGTCATCATCGGACCGGACCGGTGACTGATCGTGAGCATGCGGCCTTTCTGAACATGTGGCTGGACAGATTCTTCTTCTGTGGTACTACTCTTGGTCTGACGGCCAATTTTCAACATTTGGCCGAATCGCTGGCAAGTAATCATGTCATCAACCTCGGCCAGTATCTCCTAGGAGCAGTATACAATCTGCTTCACCAAGTCGCCAAGCGCCTGAGGACCGGATCACCCATCACCAACCTTGGCGGGCCATGGTGGTTCATTCAGATGTGGTTGATGCTACATCTGAGCAAGGCCGTCAAAGTAGATTTTCGAAAGAACAAATTCCCAGAAAGCAAGCCTGAATCGGAAGAGATCACCTGGCGCCGATGTACTTCGCTTGGTGAAGCTGCCATGGGTTTCCCTGCTGAGAAATTATCGGGCAAGGAATCTTCCAAGTACTTCGCACTTCTTTATAGAGGTATTGCTGATGACAAAATGCTTTGGTTCTTGTATGATCATGCTGATGAATATGAGCTGCCCTATAAATTCAAATTCGGCATGATCGTGGAGACTGATACAGAAGCCCTTGCTATCTTCCGAACGTGTATCAATGCTCAATTCCTCCCGATCGGCCTCAGTCTGAGCAAACCAGGACAATCATCTTACGAGTACTACCATCCAAATCTGGTCGCTCGTCAATTTGGCATTGGACAGCTCCCGCCTCATCTAGTTTTAACCGATCGGATCTTCCCAAGGGGAAAAGTTGATTCCGGTGTAGAATGGGATCGCCTTTTGGAGTTCGAGCCTCCCCTTGATCAAACCAATCTGGACACCTGGGCAATCGGTCTCATAGCTCATCGGACCTTCAACACGTGGTGGGCCGAATGGCGTCAGCATCTATTCTGCATCGCCTGCAAGAATTATGTTCGGAAAATGCACCATACTTTCAAGGGTAGATCAGAGGTAACATCTGCAAACTTGCCCCCTTTTCTTTACATCATTTTAATTGGTTAAATCTGAATCTTCCCTTTTGTTAGGACATTGATCGCTCTCCCCCAACGGTGACTCAATCTGGGAAGCCGGTCGTTTATAGCAACGTCTCGCCAGATCCATGGATCGGCTGTGATTCCCCAACCATTGGCAACCTACTGTCGGCTCTCAGTGACAGTAGGAAAAGGAAGAAGTCAGTGTCCTCCAAAATTGTCAAGCGTCCAAAGACCACTCTAGTAAGCCTTTTAAAATATCATCAAATTCAATTATTCTCTTAATCGAAACCAATTTTCTTGCAAAATCAGACTATTGGACAATCATCTGCAACTCAGCCTAGTCCGACCAAGTCTCCAAATCTATCGGCTGACGAAGATCTAGAATCGGACCCACAAAAATCATCAAGCCCTATTCGGATGCAATCAAGCCTAGTTCAGGAGCACTCGGGCCATACGTCTTCATCTGAGAGGACTATAACTGGGTCGCCTCGTCAATCAAGCCCGCCACCTCAAGCAGAACAAGCACAAATAGATCAGGGCCTTCAAGAAGATCAACCAGTAACTCCTTCACAGGTCCGATCATCTGATTCTACAGAAGTAATGGTAATCATTGATCAATTTCTTTAATAATTGATAGCCAACTTATTCTTATTCTTCTTTTTCTAGCAAATCATTCAGAATGTCTTGACGGATCTTGAGATTGCTCAAGTAAACATCCAGGGCAGTAACAACCCTTCAATCGGACCCGAGCAAGAACTAGCCTGGAAACAAGTAAGCTTTCTAGCCCGATATAATTATATCAGCTTTTTGATATTATATCTAATTATTTCTTTTGCAGGCTCAAGATACTCCTCAAACCAGCCAGACTATATCAGTCGATTTTGATCGGCTGCAAACTGAAGAGGAAGAAATCAGTTCTGGGCAAGGCTTGCTGCCTGATGAAGTGAAGGCAAAGTTGCTTGATATATCTGCACTACTTCATCAAAACATCGTCAACCTCGTCCAGGATGCAGAGCCGATTCGTGCAATTGTCAAGACTTTGCGAGGTCAGCTCCCATTAGACTTGGAAGAAGCATTGATTCCGGCGGCATACATAGAAGGCCATTCCTTCCCAGTGATGCAAGCTAATCATCGGATCGAGAATCAGACCTCCCAGCAGGACCTGATCAAGGCCAGGGATGAAAAACGTGCCCAAGCTGACGAGTCAACAAAACTGATTGAAGAATTATCGGCTCGTCCTGCTTCTATCCAGTCAGAGCTTGAGAATCTTCGAGCCAGAGAACAACAATTGGAGCAGGAACTTATCCAAATCCGATCAAGCATCCAGGCCAAGGCAAAAGAGCTTGACGACATTCCGGCTTTGAAGTCAAAGGCTGAAGAGGACTACAAGATCCACATCAAGGCCGCCAAAGAAATTCATAAATCAATCAAGCCTGTAGAAGGGAACGCTGAAGCTGATGCCAAGATCATCGCCGATGTTGACAAGATTCGTCAGACTGCTCTTGATTTGATAGTTAAATACCTGCAGCGTTGAACACTGAGACTTGCCTGTCTCACCAAGTGGTCTGATACATTGATAGCCTGCTCCGCCATCGAGCGGTTTAATGATAATATACTCTTCTTTTGCTGTATATAATCCTTAAGGCGATGCATGTTACACCGGCTCTTATTTTTCTTGAGGCGATTTTTTATCGGCTTCCAAGCCTGACGCGGAGCATCGGCTTTACAAATTTACCCAAATGCTAGGGTAGTACAATTGGATAAGCAAACTCGAATTTTTGCCCCCCAAGGCGAAACAATAACCAGTCCGATTCAATTTATAAAAAGAACTATCAAATACATATTTGAAAGAACTGATTAACCATATCGGCCTTTGTTTTCGTCGGACCAGCCACGTCAATTTTCATGATTTATCTTCAACATCACCAACACCAGATCCATAATGATCAACAATCTCATTGTTCGCGTGGCCGATACCTTGATCTGATGAGCAGCCGATGTTCAACAATATTACGGCTTAAACCTGGCATTTCATAATATTCCCAAGCAAAATAATCAGAATACTCTTTCAAAAGTTTTATTAACTCCTGCTTATACTCGGGATCCAACTTAGCACTGATATACGTCGGCCTTGGCCTATCACCAGATCCTGTGTCTATTTCTTCTAATTCATCGGCCGACGTAAATCCAAACCTTAATTTACCGAACTCACTTCGGTCTTCAAGATCTTCTATACAATCATCCATTTAAAACAAAGTCTCAGAGCCGACTGCTTGGATCGGCTGTAGTCCTTGATCGGACACTTTGAGGAAGTCACCATCCCATATTTTTCCTGACAGGCATTCAATTCCTTCAAACTCCCAAATCGTTGATTCAGCTGTAGCAATGCTAACCGAATCATCAGCCGGGACGATTTCCACATTATTGCCCTGCCATTGAATCAAGCACTGGTGCATCGTGGATGGGATGCAGCAATTGGCATGGATCCAATCACGTCCGAGGAGCATGCTGTAAGTGAAAGTGCATCTAGGCCCTCAAGTGGATTTTGGTGAATTGAGTGACAAAACGATTAATGGGCTAACTTGTTTGTTTAAGTGCATGAGCAGGGATCTATTCTTATAGTTCATTCACAGTTTATATGCTCATGATATATATGTGTTTATTAATCAAAGCAAGCAAGTATGATCCCATGATTTCTAGAATGTTGAAAATGGCATGTCATTGGTATTCATGATGGAGACATAGTTCTATGATTTATATATATGGTCTCTAATTGCTTAAGATGGACAGTCATTAAAATATTGGGATGATAGTTTCAAAGAAGTATGCTTGGATCATTATTGGTCTCATGCCAAGGATGGTTTTTGGACAAGGCATGAGACACTATCACTATGATGAAGATAGATATTCATGGATCAAGTGAGAAAAAGAAGAATTATTGCATAAGATTGGATATTGCAATAAGATTGGATAGTGCAAGACTTCATGCATGTATGATAAAAATGACATGAGCATATGTGTTACATATTGGTCTTCAATTGGAAGCTTGCATTATGTGGGATATTCTTTGTCAATCAAGAACAAGCATTTGAAGATTCTTTCAAGTGGAATTCATTCAAAGGCAAAGGAAAGTCAACTTGATGATACAAGGGTAAGTGATGAAGAAGCAAATCGAGATGACTAGAGCGAGGGACTAAGCAAGCTAAGGTGCAAATTGCTAGGGTGAAGCATCTAGTATCCGGGTGTGTTCGAAGTATCATATCCAAGTCTCATCAAGAAAAGCAATGCAATGCATATATATGTTATGATTGATAAAGAGGGTGACCTAAGGATTAAAGTGAACTCAAATATAAGTTATGGAAAATCCTAAGTCACTAGCTCAAGCTGGATATGCTCAGTTGAAGATACAATGTTGAAAAGCCCTCAAAGAAGTGATTGATCAAGTATTGGCATGATCATTGACATACAAGCTCAAGTAGTTGAATTATGATCTATCTTACGTCTTGAGTATAGGTATGCCGTACTATCAAGAGGGATGCAACATTGGTTGAATGACAATCTCCAAAAGTGCTCAAGTGAACCCTTGTGAGTTTAACCATGAGAGATCCTAACTTAGTGGGGGTTCCCTGGGTAAACCGGTTTTACCGGTTTTGGGAACCGGTTAAATCGGTTTATGTGGCCTGAGCGTCTAACGGCTAGTTTGTTTGAAATCCGGTGAAACCGGTTTTGGTAACCGGTGAAACCGGTTTTCTCTGACAGAAAAACGGCTAGTTTTTGGTGGGATGGGTATTTATACCCATGAGCTCCTCATTGAGGGGCTGCTGGTTCTTTGGCGTCCCTTGCATATTCCTGAGGCCAGCTGAGCTCTCCCCAACCTCTCTTTGTGAGATTTGATCTATCCTTGTGAGATTCTTGAGTTGGGTTGAGAGGGTGACTTGTGTGTGAGCATTGGAGAGCAATCCATTCCTTGAGCACTTGTGGTTTCGTCGATCAGCTGTTGAAGCATTTGTTACTCTTGGAGGTTCTTCCTCCTAGACGGCTAGGCGTTGCCCGGTGAGCTACCGAAGTGTGTGGTGAGCCACGGGATCGTTTGTGAAGGTTTCACCTCGCCTCCGCAAGGGAAGAGGTCGCTTAGTGGAAGGAGGAGATAGCTTGACCTTGGGTGGTCGTATAAGCTTCCTCAACGGAGAGTAGGTGTTAACACCAGATTTTCGCACCAGATATGCTGAGTCATGAGGTGACGTGGTAAGGCTGGTGGACCCATTGACTGGTCAAAGCCGAAGATGACAGAGAAGGAAGCCAATATGCAGAAGAGATCCGATGAAGCAGAAGTCCGACCCGATAACGAGTACAAGAGGAAAGGCGCGTCGGCTGAGAAGGAAGCGTATCAGATGCAGGGACTATTTCCTTTTTGAAGGCATATTGAGAGTCCCATTCTATGTTAGACTTAGTTTACAATCCGCAAGTTAGTCTGGTCCGATCAGGACTCTCCATGACCAGGGTATAAATATGAACCCTCGTCCATTGTAAAGACTATTCTCACAATCAATACAACCCGGCTTCACGCCAAAACCCTAGTAGTAGTTACCGACGAAGCTCATTGGTGGACGGGCTGCATCAGTTCTGATCTCCGGCTTACCAGTAAGTTAGTCAATTTATCGAACTAGTATAGACTTTGAATTGAGGCGCATCGCCCTTCCTCGTTTATACTGTTCAACTGATTTATCTCTGGATAATCAAGATTGATATAGATTCCCTACGTCGGAGCTAGATCAATATTGATTATTCAACAGATTATTGTTTATCGGACTACACTTTAAGCCTAGATTCCCTACGTCGGAGCTAGGTATCAAGATTAGTCTAGATTCCCTACGTCGGAGCTAGAGTAATCTTGGTTACTAAAGGTAGTCTTTGCGGTTTGTTGGAGTTGCTAGATTGGTTTAGATCTACGCCATGTGAATCAATTCTACTTCTTCAACGGCTTTGAGCATTGGTCTTGGTCCGATTTAAGCAATATTTATCTTACAGCATCGTTCTAGGTCCGATCCCGCTTTGTGGTTTAATCTGGTTGTTCTTTGAGTATTGTACTGGTGTAGATTCCCTACGTCGGAGCTGGATCTTTACAATACGATTAGATTAATCTTTGATTGGCATGCTTGGTCTAGATTCCCTACGTCGGAGCTAGATTCATCTTGATTAGTTAAAGGAAGCTTTGGTTATGCCTTATTGCTATTTGAATGTTAAGTGTGGTGTAGATTCCCTACGTCGGAGCTGGATCTCGCTTAATTGTTTGATAGCATATCTTAGAATCAGAACGAATCTGTTAATGTTTTACCTGCTTATTTTGCTTAATCTGATCAACACCTGTGCGAGCATCTTGTTTAATTGACAGGTTGATGAATCGAGTCTGATTATCTAGCTATCTGATCTGATCATAGTTGGAGAAATCTAGATTCCCTACGTCGGAGCTAGATTTCTCTGAAAAGGCTATAGTCCGATTGGTTGGTTAGAAGGTCCGATAAGACGAGTCAAACTGGCAACTAGACAAGGTGGACAATGTATCGGCTTACACTTTGATTATTTAATATCTTGTTTCAAGACATAGCTGATCCATTATTTTACATATTGGCCTTGTTTTACACTTTATTTCATTATTCAAAGGCTGATCTGTTATATCAATCAAGGTCCGATCCTGATTGGTCCGATTCTGAGGTCCGATTTGGTGTCTGATTGAGGTCCGATCACTCGGTCCGATTGACGTCATCAATGAGGTCCGATTTTGAGGTCCGATCGGTATCCGCCGATACGTGTCTGATTGGGTCTTGGCTAAAATTCGACGTTACTCCATCGTCTGAAATAGAGCCGGCACAGTCAAAGAGCAATTTAATTGTTTTATTCCCTTGTCAATTTCAGGTCAAATTGACTGGCACGCTGCGAACCTGAACTGGAGTGTAGACTGGCACTGGAGCGAAGCTGATCTCCCCGGTCTTCGTGTGCTGATCGCGGGGAATACGACCGCCGATTTTCCACGTCAACAGTAGGATTCACCGTGCCGTGGTGGCTGCTTGGTGCGAGCGGTGAATCCGAACTTCGGGAGAAAAATCCCTTGTCTCTTGGTTTGAGCTCTTTCCTCAATTTATCTTTTCTAGCATATTACTTGTGCTTCCGCTTCGATCTACTTTGGTGTGCTTGAGCTGTGTGCAGGAGCTTCATTGGAGCACTTGGAAACATCCCTGGAAGCTTCACATCATTTGTGGTTTGTGCTAGAATTCGTAGAGGGGCAATTTACATTTGTTAGTGCAATCTGTGTAGAACCAGTTTTACCGGTTTGCCAAACCGGTAATACCGGTTTTGGTGCTGACAGTTGGAATTAGTTTTCGTAATTTGCAGATTCGCCTATTCACCCCTCCCCTCTAGTCGACATCAAGGTCCTTTCAATTGGTATCAGAGCTTGGCTTCACATCAAAGCTTAACCGCCGTGAAGAAAAGATGTCGATTGAGGTACAATTTGAGCCACTTAAGCTCGATGGCTCAAACTATGCTTCTTGGTGTGGTAATGTTCATAATGCACTCAGAATAGTAGATCCTGTACTTGAACATATCTTAGTTGCTAGCATTCTACCCCTTGAGTTTGATTATGATAATTTTGTTTTGTCAAAACTCACTCAAAAGGAGTTAGCATGCGTGCAACTCAATGCTTGTGTTACTGACTTCTTGCGAAGTTCTGTTTGTAAAGATTTATGGGATATCATCTCTAGCCAGAGAGAAATCCGAAGAAATGGACATCTCATTTGGACTCTCATCAAGGATATATTTGAAAATCCGGAAAGTGATGATGAAGAGGAAGAAGTCATGGAATCACCTGAGAAATGCTCATCTACATCAACAATATCTTGTGAGCCTCAGGTGACTCCATCTACGGAGCAAGAGAGCAACAAAGTGCAAAACTTGGTTCCTGTGCAGGAACCGGTTTTACCGGTTTGCAACCCCGGAAAAACCGGTTCTGCCAAGGAGACCAAGTGCAGCTTTGCTCAAGGCACAAGCGACGACTCAAGCAAGGCCTCCACGTCAACATGTCCATCTTCCAGTGATGAAAGCATAATGTGCTTGATGACCAAGAAGAAGGAGCAAAAGGAAGAAATAGCAGTCTGCCTGGAGGAACTGGTCCAACCGGTTTCAGGAACCGGTTTGACCGGTTCTGCCCAGGAAACTGCTCCCGAGTGTGCTCAAGACATTCCAGCTGCAAGCGTCACTCCGTCAACTTCAGGTACATCATTATTCAATGATAATGGGCCTAAATGTTTTATGGCTTGCAGAAAGAACAAGAAGACCAAGAGAGATGAATTCCATAGAGTTGGAACCATCAAGGCTCTAACTCAAGAACTTGAAAAGCTCAAGTTGTCACATGCCTCCTTGGTCAGTAAGTATGAAATCTTGTCAAAGGATTATGCTTGTGCTACTGATTTATCTACTTGTGTAGCATCCTTAGAACAAGAAAAACAAGTGCTTGGTTCTCAACTTGAAAAGCTCAGTAGTGAGCATATGGCTTTGCAAGCAACTCACAAAGAACTTGAGTGTTCTCATGAGAAGCTTGTGGAATCATATGCTGTGCTAAACATTGCTCATGAGGTTGTACTAACATCGGTAAAACATCTTGAACCTCGTACACACACATGCACATGCTCTCACATCAATTCTATTTTATTATATGAAAAACCGTGTTGCTCCCAAGCAACCAAATATTGTGGTGAGCATGTTGTTGTAGAGTCTTGTGATGATCTCCTTGCTGAAGAATTGGAAGATTTGAAGCAAGAAAGAGAAAAGATCAAAAATGACTTGGTCAAGCTTAAGGGAAAGAGCCAAGTGCAACCTTCTCAAGATAACCGTGAACACATGGTGAATAAGCTTGAGAAGGGATCAATAGTCACTGGTTTAGTCCCTAAGCATGACAAGCAAGTCAACAAGAACAAGACTCAAGAAATGAGGAAAAAGGGGCTTGACCACATACAATGCTTTGAATGCTCAAACATGGGGCATTACGCATCCATGTGTCCCATCAAGCATAAAGGCAAGACAAATAAGCAGAGAGGATCCAAGAAGAGGGCATGCTACAAATGCAAGCAAGTTGGACACTTGATTGATGCATGTCCTTTGAAGAAGATGGAGCTGCCTGTGCAAAACCGGTTTAACCGGTTACAGGAACCGGTGAAACCGGTTCTGGCTTGGGCAGCAGATCAACCTCTCAAGAAGTGTGATCAAGCTACATCCTCAAGCAGAAAGGCTAGCAAGGGACAAGTGATCAAAGAGAAGAGCATATCACCAACTAAGATCAAACACCGGATTTGCTACACTTGTCGCTCAAAGGGACATTTGGGTAAGGATTGTCCTAATGGTAACATTTCCAAATCTGATCTTGTCCATTATAATTTTGATAGGCTTGGGAATGACAAAGGTGGTACTTATGCTACTAGAGTGATTAGTTCACCTCAAACTAGTCTAAGAGCCATTTGGGTTCCCAAGCATCTTGTGACTAACCCTAAGGGACCCAACATGGTTTGGGTACCAAAGAGTTCTTGCTAGACCTACAGGGGAAGAGAGATGCATTGGAACTTTGGCAACTAAACAATTTTTTTTGTGAACTCCATCAACTTGCCAAAGCATTACTAGAACTACATATCATTTCCAATGACATCTCGGTAACGTATTCTAATTGGTTGACTTATACATATTCCTCTTTGTGAATACAAGTATTTCATATGAATGCTTAGATATGTCTAAGTTACTTATCTCTACTATTTGTTCCCCGTATGCCATAAGATGCTTCTAATGGCTCTCTAGTAGAGCATATTACTTTGAAGTGCAGGAACATAAGAAATCAATGAAGAAAGAATTTCTTGGATCATGTGAAGATATATTTCCACTTATATGTGGACTGCCAGGAAAAATCGGTTTAACCGGTTTGGGAAACCGGTTATACCGATTATGGCCCAGTTAGCTGAAATGAAGTTCCGGCAGCCTCTGTCCCGTATCAGAAGTTCCGACCCAAAAGTCCGGTAGCCTCTGTTTTGTGTCAGAAGTTCCGGTGCAATATATACCAGAAGTTCCGGCAGAGGTTTGATTGTCAAGTTTCATCTAATTTGGAATTCTACAAGAAATTCATTTAGCACTTCCATGGCATACAATTCAAACACTATCTTTGTGGTAGTAAGCACTCTTGGCACCATCTCAATAAATGCAATTTATTTATGTGCCGGGACCAAATTGTGAGATAAGCTCCTCAAACTCATTAAATTGATCAAGTGCATGTGACATGGTATTCAAATACATGATGCACCTATTTAGGGGGAGATTATCCAACAATTTGTGTCCTAGAGACTAACATTTTCTTTTAGTGATTTTGTAGTCTCGTTTGTGAGAGTTTGTCTCTCTTGAAGCAAGCTATGCTTTTTGTTCAAAATTGGTAAAGTGTATCTATCTCTTTTTGGACAATGATTTATCTTGATAAATAGCTGCTTGCCATAATATAGATTAAATTCCTTTGCTTAGCTTTGTGACAAGATTGATGCATGTGAGCTTGCCTTCCACCCATATACACATGTGCATCAAGAAAGAGGAATCTAACCTATATTGTGGGGTTTTATCTTTTAGTGATCCATTATGTCTTTCCAATCCAAAGGTCACTAAATGATGAAACTAGGTCTTGTGCCACTTAATGCATTTCTTTTCATGATGTATATAAGGAAAAATCACAAGTGAAAAGATGCATTTGGATTATATGGATAAAGCACAAGATTTGAGAAATCAATCTTCACCAACGTGAAGAAAGGACTAGCTAGAGGCCAAGGTATGTTTTCTTGACTCGTGTTTTTACATTGAGCATCTAGGCCTCATATCCATGCTAGTGTGTGCATTCTTGCATGTAACTCTCTCAAGTCACTTTCTTTGTACCTATTAGATGTTTAGTAAATTCCTTCTTTAAAATTGACTAGGTGTCAAATGTTCCATAAAAACGGTGAAAGGAATATGCTAAACACTCTAATATGGTTCTTGACTTGACTTGGTTGCATGCTTGTGTGACATAGGATAGAGTTTGAAAAATCCAACTAGCATGATAGGACTTGTGTGTTTTTGAAAAATATTTGGTTCTTGGTCTTTGTGACCTAATCAATCTGTTTGTGACTATTGTTGCCCTTGATTGATTGATGGCTAGTCACAAATGGTGAGATTTTCCTCAAGTCCATAAAATTCTTTATCTCTCCCAACTCCCTTGGAAGAATCAAGGAGGTTTGTTGAATATTGGAAAATCTCAATCTATCTATGCTAAATCAAGTTCCTGATTTAATCCCAAGGCTTTATATATCATCAAATCAGGATTCAAGAGTAAAGGAGATCAAAATCAACTTTTCTGGTTTTCTGGCAAAAACCGGTTTCACCGGTTTGGCAAACCGGTTTCACCGGTTTTGGCTAGGTCCACTCAACCTTATCTCTTTACCTCTAGAAGTTACCCTTTCACCCCCCTTCTCACCACAACAGACCCTGGCCCGAGCCGATCTCCTTCTCCCGTGCTCCCTGGCGACCGAACCTCCCCCCATGGCGATTTGAAGATTCCAAGCAAGAGAAGGTCGGCCCCTTTGATTCTTGAGGAGACATTGGTGGTCTAGGTCGGTTTCACCGGATTGGAAACCGCTTTGGATTCAAGAGCTCATGCGGCCTAGGTATTCCGAGGTATAAAATCTTCCCATCACCCGATCTATCTCCTCGGTGAATATCTATGAAAACCCTTTGAGGAATCATGTCCTAGTATGCTTAGGAAGCTTTCCCTTGACTGGTTTTGGATTTGGTGGGCTACATTTTGAGGATGAGCATTTTTAAGTATCATATGTCTCCATAGCCCGATCTATTTCCTCCTTGCATATCTATCAAAACCCTTCAAGGAATCATCTCCTAGTATGCCCAGGAAGCCTCCCTGTGAATGGATTTGGATTTGGTGGGCTGCATTTTGAGGATGGGCGATTTAGGGTTCCACTGCCCAGGAACCGGTTTCACCGGTTTATGAAACCGGTTTCACCGGTTTGTGCTGGTCAGCCCCAAATAATCCATCTTGAACGTGTAGTTTTCACTATTAAGTTTGTAGGATTTTATTCATGGATATATTCTGTTGTTCCTACACTTTTAGCCATTCACTTTGCTCAGCTAGAATTTTCTGTGAACTACCCATGCTTGGACTGTTGGTCATGGAATATATCACTTTGATATGGATTCAAGTTCTCTTGATAATATCTTTCAATTCCATCATTTATCCATGACCTAGAACCTGATCTTGTGCTCTGGGCAAAACCGGTTTCACCGGTTTGGGAAACCGGTTTCACCGGTTCTGCACAGAACTGCTGTCATCTGTCAATAAGTTCCAATCTTGTTATCCTTTTTATCTCCAAATCCTTCCAGTGTCATGATCATAGTGTTCACATCCTTTTTGACCAGGAAATTCTCACTTACGAGCGAAGAAAGAAGGAGATGGCCGATGAACAAGGTGGTTCTGGTTTTGGGGGGTTCGTTGATGATGATCCTCCTAGGCGCAATCTGAGGCCTAGGAAGAAGAGAGCAGCCTCGAGAGACATTGAGGATGTTCATGAGGAGGCTCTTGACACTTCAAGTGATGATGATGAGGCTAGTGATGAGAACTATCGAGTTGAGCCTCGACATGGCAAAGGAGTGGCTGTTGAGAGCAGCGAAGAAGAAGAAGAGGGTGGTGGAGGTGCTGGTGTTGATGAAGAAGAAGAAGGTGCTGCTGGTGAGGAAGAAGAAGAAGAAGAGGAAGATGATGATGTGACAATGCCTGAAATCAGAAAGCCTGTTGCTCCAAGAAGAGGAGAAAATTATCTTCTTGGTGGTATGACTGATGTGGCTAGGCAAAAGAGGAGAGAAAATTATATTGGCACTCCTAAGACAGCCACGGACTACAGGTTTCACACTTTATTCCATCAGGATTACTATTCTAGTGCTATCATTGGAAAGAAAGGTCACATTGAAGCCGAGTCAAAGTGGATTGACTGGGATTACATGGCAAGGTACAATGATCCTATATTCAATGAGATTTTAGAGGTGGTTGCCAACACTAGAATAAAAAGAATTATGAGCTTCAAGTGCTCTTGGAATAAAGAAATCATTGCTCAGTTCTATGCCACTTTGTATGTTGAGGAGGGAGTTAGTGTAAGGAGGATGCACTGGATGACAGAAGGAAGGCCTTATAGTACATCATTTACTTCCTTCTCTAGAAGGTTTGGACTTGGAGAAGAAGATGCATCATTTCCCAAGTTACATAGAGCCGATGGTCCAATGCCCCCTAAGAACATGAAGTTTATGTATCCAAGGACCGAGCAAGGTAACTTTGGGAAGGTAAAGGGTCTCTACACCTATTCTTAGACTTTGAACAATTTGTTTAGGGTAACCCTTACACCTAGAGGAGGTAATCAAACTGATGTGTCCAACTATGCTCGTGACTTGCTTGCTGCCATGAGACCTCCTGGAGTCAACTTTAGCATTGGGGAGTATCTATGGGAGGAGATCAAGATTATTTCAGAAAGTCCCCAAAGGCTTTGTGGTTTTGCTCCATATGTAATGTATTTGATTGAGAAAACCACCAAAAGGCAATTTTTGAAGGACACAAAGCATGAAGCATTGAGGTTAAATCCTGCCAAGAAGCCCAGGGTCCCATCTCCTAACAGATATGGGGAAGGAGAGGCAGATCCGCAGCAGCAGCAGGAGCAGCCTGCTGGACAGCCAGAAACCGGTTTTACCGGTTCTGGAAACCGGTTTCACCGGTTTGAGGCTGACCAGCAGCAATCAACTTCATATCGGCCAAGTGAGAAGCCTTCATCTCCCATTCGTCAAATATTGAGCTTTCTCACTGGTATATGCAAAAGTCAGAGGGACATAATGGTTGAACAGCAGAGGCAAAGGGTGGCAAACAAGAGAATAAATGATTCAATCAAGTCGATGCACAATTCTATGAACTTGCAGCCACCAAGGTCTCCACCCTCTCCAGCACCTGTTGAAGAAGAAATTCCTTCTGTTGAGGACTTAGTGGCCAACTATCAGTCACAGACATACTTTGAGCCACTTCAGCACCACTTTGGATATGGTGCATATCAGCCCCCTCCACCTCCACCTGCACCTGGCATGACCGGAATGGACTTCCCTGGAGCGTCATCGTCTGCAGCACCACCTCCTCCTCCTACATATGGTGACGATCTTGCTTCTAGGGCAACAGCAGCTCTCTTTGGTCCTCCTACTGGTCCTTCTTCTGGTATTTGACTTGATCTACATCTTTCAGCTCTTAGTTTCTGTTCTTCCATCTAATTCTTCTCTTTTTAGGAACTCCGTTTTGGCAAGAACAATCTCCAAGCCACAACGGTGATGGCCAATGATGGATTGACAAGTGTGGGCAGCACTACTCTTCTTATGGCCCTTATTGGATGATTAATGACAAAGGGGGAGAAGAGCAAGGATTAAAGCTTAGATTTTTGAGTTTAGTGTGCTGTCTCTGGACAAAGCGGTTTTTTCGGTTTTGTAAACCGGTAAAACCGGTTTCTGCTGTGTTGCAGAAACTTGGATGTAATAATTCAAATCTATCGAACCTTTATCTTTTGTGGATTTGAGGAACTTGATTGAGTGCTACTGTGTGTAATGAACCTGTATTTCAATTAAGTTATACTTTGCTAGTGTGATATGCATGTTTGAGTGATGAATGTTTTTGTTTGTGTGTTGACTGGGTAGAACCGGTTACATCGGTTTGGAAAACCGGTGAAACCGGTTTTGGTCTGGGCAGTGCACAAACATCTTCTTTGAATTCTGTGATATGCATGTCATATTTTATTTCAAATCATGTTATTGTTTATATCAATTTTGTATTGGATCCATGATGCTTAGAAATAGGGGGAGCTCCCATGTTTTTTTCTCTTATATGTGCATTTAGCATGTGAGGCCAAATTTTTGAAATTCCATTCAAAGCACACATTAAGGGGGAGCTCACAACTGATCTAAGAATTCTTTAATAACTATTTAATTTTGTCTGTAAGCTTTAATCGAGTTGTCATCAATCACCAAAAAGGGGGAGATTGAAAGTGCATCTAGGCCCTCAAGTGGATTTTGGTGAATTGAGTGACAAAACGATTAAAGGACTAACTTGTTTGTTTAAGTGCATGAGCAGGGATCTATTCTTATAGTTCATTCACAGTTTATATGCTCATGATATATATGTGTTTATTAATCAAAGCAAGCAAGTATGATCCCATGATTTCTAGAATGTTGAAAATGGCATGTCATTGGTATTCATGATGGAGACATAGTTCTATGATTTATATATGGTCTCTAATTGCTTAAGATGGACAGTCATTAAAATATTGGGATGATAGTTTCAAAGAAGTATGCTTGGATCATTATTGGTCTCATGCCAAGGATGGTTTTTGGACAAGGCATGAGACACTATCACTATGATGAAGATAGATATTCATGGATCAAGTGAGAAAAGAAGAATTATTGCATAAGATTGGATATTGCAATAAGATTGGATAGTGCAAGACTTCATGCATGTATGATAAAAATGACATGAGCATATGTGTTACATATTGGTCTTCAATTGGAAGCTTGCATTATGTGGGATATTCTTTGTCAATCAAGAACAAGCATTTGAAGATTCTTTCAAGTGGAATTCATTCAAAGGCAAAGGAAAGTCAACTTGATGATACAAGGGTAAGTGATGAAGAAGCAAATCGAGATGACTAGAGCGAGGGACTAAGCAAGCTAAGGTGCAAATTGCTAGGGTGAAGCATCTAGTATCCGGGGTGTGTTCGAAGTATCATATCCAAGTCTCATCAAGAAAAGCAATGCAATGCATATATATGTTATGATTGATAAGAGGGTGACCTAAGGATTAAAGTGAACTCAAATATAAGTTATGGAAAATCCTAAGTCACTAGCTCAAGGTGGTATGCTCAGTTGAAGATACAATGTTGAAAAGCCCTCAAAGAAGTGATTGATCAAGTATTGGCATGATCATTGACATACAAGCTCAAGTAGTTGAATTATGATCTATCTTACGTCTTGAGTATAGGTATGCCGTACTATCAAGAGGGATGCAACATTGGTTGAATGACAATCTCCAAAAGTGCTCAAGTGAACCCTTGTGAGTTTAACCATGAGAGATCCTAACTTAGTGGGGCTTCCCTGGGTTTTACCGGTTTTGGGAACCGGTTAAACCGGTTTATGTGGCCTGAGCGTCTAACGGCTAGTTTGTTTGAAATCCGGTGAAACCGGTTTTGGTAACCGGTGAAACCGGTTTTCTCTGACAGAAAAACGGCTAGTTTTTGGTGGGATGGGTATTTATACCCATGAGCTCCTCATTGAGGGGCTGCTGGTTCTTTGGCGTCCCTTGCATATTCCTGAGGCCAGCTGAGCTCTCCCCAACCTCTCTTTGTGAGATTTGAGCTATCCTTGTGAGATTCTTGAGTTGGGTTGAGAGAGTGACTTGTGTGTGAGCATTGGAGAGCAATCCATTCCTTGAGCACTTGTGGTTTCGTCGATCAGCTGTTGAAGCATTTGTTACTCTTGGAGGTTCTTCCTCCTAGACGGCTAGGCGTTGCCCGGTGAGCTACCGAAGTGTGTGGTGAGCCACGGGATCGTTTGTGAAGGTTTCACCT
>CM014274.1:29362320-29391840 GCA_004135705.1 Alloteropsis semialata | reverse complement strand
ATCATCTCTGTCATGTTGACCTGGTACTCCCGAGCATCAGTTGTCTTCTTGATCAATTCTAGATCTGGGAGAGGACCTTTGAGTATAGGTCCTGAACGATTACGTCCAAATTGGCCAAGACAGAGCTTCTCAAATGCATCAATTTGGGCCTGAACTGCATCCAATTGAGCTTTAGACAGATCGGCCTTTGTAATTGGAATGGCCGTCTCAGGCGTCTTGTTCTTGTCATTCTTGGCCTTCTCAGCAGCTTCTTTTTCAGCAGCAAGTCTTGCTGCAGTTTCTTGTTCAGCATCAGACGACGACATCTTGGAATTTGCCTCTCGTGTCCCACTGGGCGTGCCAAAAATGTGTTGACGCGGAAAATTGGCGGTTGTATCTTCTGCGTGCAGCACACGAAGACCAGGGAGATCTGCTTCACTCCAGTGCCAGCCCACACTCCAGTTTAGGTTCGCAGCATGCCAGTCAATTTGACCTGAAATTGACAAGGAGAATAAATAGTTAAATTACTCTTTGATTGTGCCGGCTTTATTTCAGACGATGGAGTAACGTCGAATTTTAGCCAAGACCCAATCAGGCACGTGTCGGCCGATACCAATCGGACCTCAAAATCGGACTTCATTGATGACGTCAATCAGACCGAGTAATCGAACCTCAATCAGACACCGAATCGGACCTCAGAATCGGACCAATCAGGATCGGACCTTGATTGATATAACAGATCAGCCTTTGAATAATAAATAAAGCATAAAACAAGGCCAATATGTAAAGTAATGGATCAGCTGTGTCTTTAAACAAGATATCAAATAATCAAAGTGTAAGCCGATACATTGTCCACCTTGCCTAGTTGCCAGTTTGACTCATCTTATCGAACCATCTAACTAGCCAATCGGACCATAGCTTTTTCAGAGAAATCTAGCTCCGACGTAGGGAATCTAGATTTCTCCAGCTATGATCAAATCAGATAGCTAGATAGTCAAATTCAACTTACCAATCTGACAACTAAACAAGATGCTCGCACAGGTGTTAATCAGATTAAGCAAATAAGCAAATAAAACAATAACAGGGTCGTTCTGATTCTAAGATATGCTATCAAATAATCAAGCAAGACCTAGCTCCGACGTAGGGAATCTAAACCACACTTAACATTCAAATAGCAATAAGGCATAACCAAAGCTTCCTTTGACTAATCAAGATGAATCTAGCTCCGACGTAGAGAATCTAGACCAAGCATGACAATCAAAGATCAATCTAATCGTATTGCAAAGATCCAGCTCCGACGTAGGGAATCTACACCAGCGCAATACTCAAAGAACAACCAGATTAAACCACAAAGCATGGATCGGACCTAGAACGATGCTGTAAGATAAATATTGCTTAAATCGGACCAAGACCAATGCTCAAAGCCGTTGAAGAAGTAGAATTGATTCACATGGCGTAGATCTAAACCAATCTAGCAACTCCAACAAACCGCAAAAACTGCCTTTAAATAACCAAGATTACTCTAGCTCCGACGTAGGGAATCTAGACTAATCTTGATGATCTAGCTCCGACGTAGGGAATCTAGACATAAAGTGCAGTCCGATAAACGATAATCTGTTGAATAATCAATATTGATCTAGCTCCGACGTAGGGAATCTATATCAATCTTGATTATCCAGAGATAAATCGGTTGAACAGTATAAACGAGAAAGGGCGATGCGCCTCAATTCAAAGCCTATACTAGTTGGATAAATTGACTAACTTACTGGTAAGCCGGAGATCAGAACTGATGCAGCCCGTCCACCAATGAGCTTCGTCGGTAACTACTACTAGGGTTTTTGGCGTGAAGCCGGGTTGTATTGATTGTGAGAATAATTCTTTACAATGGACGAGGGTTCATATTTATACCCTGGTCATGATGAGTCCTGATCGGACTTGACTAACTTTGCAGATAAAGTAAACTAAATCTAACATAGAATGGGACTTCTCAATACGCCTTCAAAAAAGGAAATAGTCCCCGCTTATGCCACGCTTCCTTTTTAGCCGATGTATATTTCTCATTCATCATCAGATCGGACTCTCCTTCTTCATCGGACTCTTCCCCTGCATCGATTTCCTTCTCCGGCACCATTTGTTTGACCATTCAACGGGTCCACTGCGCAGTTTCAACCTCACCACGTCACCATCTGACTCAGCATATCAGGTGCGAAAATCTGGTGTCAACATAATTAAACACGAGAAGCGCCCGAGTAATTGACTTGCAAAACACGCATGGCACAAAAATATATGGTAAAAAAAAAGGGCAGACCCAGTGCCAGAGGCTCCCACTCGAGTGGGGTCTGGGGAAGGGAATATGCGGGCAAGCCTAACCCCCACAGTATACCAACAAACAAATCAGAAGTTTAAACTAACGCAATATGGCAACCATCTCAAAATAATTTCAGCATATGAGGCAACCTCCTCAGTCCATACCTTACAGCATCAGTGCACCAAGACCTCCACACGTGTGTGAACCCCGGCGTGGCGGCGTCGGATTTGGCGTGGGAGACGATGACGGCAAGGTTCAGAGCATCGAGGTGGATTCCCTGCATGCGAGATGGCGTGGCGACGGTGGATAGATTTGGTGTGGAGCGAGGCCTGTGGCTGCGGTGTTGGATTTGGTGTGGGGGACGGCCGGTGGATGGTCAGCAGGGGATTTGGCGTGGGGGAGATGGATTTTGTGGGCAGCAGATTCGGTTTGTGAGGGGGAAGGTGCGAGGATATGGACCTGCGAGGGGAGGAGAGGGCGCCAGGATTTGGACCTGAGAGGGGAGGGGAGGGCGCGGCGCGAGAAATTTTTGCCGGAGGCGTGGGAGGCAGGGTCTGGAGTGCGGCGGAGCTTTGGTAGAGCGACGGCGGCCGGTGGATTTGGGAACGGATTAGATATCTAGGGTTTTGTCCGACCAGCTGACGAGTGGGTCCTGGGCGCGCGCGCAAGTGGGCTTCATTTCGTGCCTTGCTGGGCCTTATTTACCGACTCACGGTTAGACGCTAGAGATAGTCTTTCCCGACCGACCCTCGGACTATAAAAGCAAATACAAATACCGACTGATGCTCAGTAGGCAAAACTACAATCACCGACCAACGGTTGGTTCAGAACTTATAGCGACTGACGGTGTGTCGATGATAACTGATTTATGCCAACCAACATCTGACGCTACTTTAGGGCTGTGTTGTAGTGAATCGTGGCGATTAGATCTAGTATGTCGACTCTTCATGATATCTAGATACGTTCACTTGTGGACGTGCCCTTGTACTAACCACGTCGATAGGGAGCATCGTGACAGGGTGTGATCCCATGTAGGGTGGCGCTCTCGGGAGGTTGACCGAAGGTAAGAGTTTAAAGACGGCTTTAGATGAGGTGCATGATGCGCTTACTCTTATTTGCTAGAACTACAACTAGAAGACGATAGGACCGTTTATCCTTTGGTTGCTCTTTACCCTTGCCCATGTTTATGGATGAGATCAACCCTAGACTTCACTCATATCTCAAAGGTTTACCCTCATATGCAATCTATGCCTAATGCTAGGAATAGATCCGTTAGATTAGATGAAAAACCCTAGTAGTTCATTGTCGATCCACGGATTGATAAACCTTAGGGGAATACTCTAAGGGAAGAGCTACGATGATCCGTGCGCTTGCGGTTCACAATTGGCCCGTCTATGGGCCGTCAACACTAACCAACATTGTTTGCAGTCACAGAATACTACCTTAATGGTGATCCTTCTCCGTTTATGCCATTGGCTATACGGTTAAGGAATATAAGATCATTAATTGAGTCTCTGTCGTTCTTTTATTCAGATTATCAAGGGATTAAAAGCACGTTAGGTGGATACATAATGAGACAATTAATGGTATATCCCTATTGTTGATAAATATTGTTGGATTCGATCATAGTCTTCATGGTTGTTTTTTAGCTTTTGGGTATCTTGATATGGAATGGAGTAACTTGTTACTCTTGAGATTATGCACACAGATATGATAATGAAAGTTTGCTCTCGATAAAGAACCTTTTGGTTACAAAGATCAGGGGGAGCAACTTAAATAAAGTGTCCTTTATTAACTTAAAACCATTTTGGCCTTAACAAAGTGGTGATTATAAGAATACCCAATACGGGTGAGGGCATAAATAGGAGCTATTTTGGTTTACTTTACTATGGATCTTAGATAGGGTAAAAAAATATGCTCATGATATAGTGTGTTTAAGGATGTTGGCCAAATAAAAGTAATATTACCAACATCATCTCAAGAGCAACAAATTTTAAGGATAGGAGGCTAACATTGAGCTGTTGGAAGTTTTCCATTGGTGTTATGGTTTTACTGCCTCTGTTCCAATAATGTGCCTTGTGTGCGTAGAGTGAGAGTAAACATATGTTTGGGAACTTTTAGGATATTTTAAACTCTATAAACTTCCCTTAAGGTGGAATTTTAAAATCCCTTATTGTCAATAATGACAGTTTATCGAAATTGTCATTTCGAGGGGGAGGAATGGAAAGTCTCATAATAATTAAAATAAAATGAGCTAAAATATACATATATAAATAATAAATACTTTATTGATATTGAGACTTATTGTATAGAGTTGACTTTTTAGTTCCCATTTTGGTTTACTCTAAACCACTGGTAGAACTGCACACATGTATATATGTGTGAGATGATTATGGAAAAATAGTGTTTTTCCTAAATGGATGCAAGTGTGTATCATAAATAGATCTCATTATGCTTTGTGATATTAAGGTTATAAGCTACATCCATATAATAGGTACCGATATTGATTGTCCAAACAATTACACTGGGTTTTAATGCTAAGGAATATTGAGATCAGTGGGAGCTCTTTTGACAAGCATTTTAAAACTTAAGGATTGGACTTATGTTCCTATTATCCAAAAGTTAATGTGACTTGGAGAGTTAAATTTTCAGTATAAATACTAGAAGGAAGATAGAGCCTCACACAAAGAAATCTCAATATTATAATAAGACCAGTGTGAATAAGTCTAATTTTGTTTGGACAAACACCTTGTTGATGATCGACAATTGGGATATTCAATATAAGACCCAGAGCATGTGTTAAAGATCTGGGCTTTTGAGTTTATCTTTGGTGATAGATCTTATGATTTTAAAAGGATCACCAAGATAGGTCCAATAAGAGGGAGTTTCGTAAAGAAAACATTAGCTTAAGAGAGTCGCTTAAGTTCTGATGCAAACTCCTATTATTAAGGGCAATAGAGCTTTCATTAAAGCTAAGACTGTCATTAATATTATGTGCACTCGGTTTTATGTTTGCCCTTAGTATATGCAACCGGGAATTTTTGGCAGATATTATTCCAGGACTGGACCACTGGAAATTTACTAAGAATAACTCTGTGTTAATGCAGAGTGTCGAGAATTACATGCTCTCACAAGGTCTGTAACCACAATGTTGTAGGTTACTTAGACAATGATTGAATAATGTACGCTGATGAAATTATAGCCACAGTATGTTCATCTTCACATGTGGCGGAGCCATATTGTGGAGTGGCTCTGACCAATCTCTGTTGGCATCACTAATAATGCAAGACTTCTAATGGTATTATTAGTAATGCAAGATTATCGAGAGGTATGGTATGTAACAAATTCACAGTGGGCTGTGTGGATTTGGTTTGAAATATGAAGTTTAAGGTTTAAGGAAACTTATCCTTAACCTAATGTTCTCCCGGAATGCATTTTGCATGAGTGCAATTTATTTCCAAAACCAACAAGTCAAAGTGTTACTGCCAAACACATGACATTGTGAAAGGTGGAAGTGGAATCCAGAATCAAATGACTAACGTTAAGTATGAAACTCATGTTCAGCCCATAAGTACCGAGCTTATACTATGGTACACAGGCCTGTAAAGATTAAGGATGATGATTAAGTTTATTGAATTTCCTCATTAAGGCTTGTCTCAATTTATTGCCGGCTTGAGACTGATGGAAGCTTAGAATTTGAGGATAAATGAGATCTCAAATACCAATTCTGGATTAAGTGGGACTATTAGGACACCGTCTCCCCATAAGGTCCATTTTGCAATGGAACAATATACTATAGTCAATTGGTTTAACGGTACTTAATTGACCATTGTAATCGATTGTCTCGGTATAAAGTTAAAAACAAGAAATGGACTTATAAGTTTAAGTTTATGGAGCTCCTAAGTTAAGGAAGTTTCATTTTGAAATAGCACGATATACTATAGTCACTAGGGTTCAATGGTGCTTATACAACTATTGTAAATCTGTGGCTTGATATTTTTGTTTTATTGAGAAATGAGCTTGTGATGTTTTGCCTTATAATCAAGGGGGAGAATGTTGGATTGATTGAAGGCTAGGTATGAACACATCTACCAAATGGTGTGCTTAGCAACCCAAAATCAAATTGGATTGTGCTAATAACAATAAATATCTAATTGTCAGTGACCGAAGCCAAATTGGCTTATGCCCTTGATCGAAGGGTCCTAGAACTAACCGATGTCGTCCCCCCGGTGTGCAAACCACTATAAAAAGAGAGGTACGCTTTGGACCTCTGAGACATTCATGGGATTCAATTCCTAGAGAGGAAAACCACCAAAAAAAACCTCTAGCTACCGATCGAGCTTGGTTTGCAACACCGGGAAGGACTTCTACCATCGAATTCTTTTCCGATAGGATGGTTTCTTCATCGAGTGAAGATATGTGCACTAATTCCTCATGTTTTGGTGTTCTAGCTATAAGCTAATCGATCCTGCAAGTCTAACAGATCTGTGTCCAAGTACTACAAGCGTACAGACTAACAGACATACGAATATTTATGAGCCCAACGTTTTCTGCTCTGTTAAGACTTCTGCAAGAAATTTAATTTCTTGGACCCAATCTCCATTCAAGGAAAAAAAGTCCGTTCTTTCTTTGTAATACCCCAAGAGAAACCTCTGAGGTGTGTAGATGCAGCATCCAGGATTTGAACCCTGGGTGGGAGCACTCCAGCCAGTGGCCTTTGCCACTGCGCCATGAGCCCCTTTGCTTGTACAGCGATCCTTCGTCATTGCTGACAAACAAATAATAGATCCTCGTCATCTTCTTAGTATTTCTGTCTATTCTATTCTGCCAGTTGCCTGCAGTCTATTTTACCACTTGTCTGAGGTACTGCAACCTGCACCTCTCCAGCGTTTGCTATAGAAAGACTTCTTTACATTCATGCTATCTTGAAGGTGTACGTATGAAATCCATTGCCCACCGAATTAAAAACCAGCTGGTAGCCGATAGACATCAAATTAATGGGCCAGAAAACTACGCATTGATGAACCAACCAACAAAAAGAAGACGAATTGGATATTTGGATTCAAGGAAACCTTCCTAGCTTCATCCTCGTGTGCACGTAAGTGACCTGAGGAAGCAACCACCGCCAAGTTCGGGTTGCCTCTGGAACGGAAGAAACATCATTCGACCGGCCTGAACTTGTAATCACCCAAGATTCCTTGCTTCGTTCGAAATGGCAAAGGCAGGTACCAATTCTTGTGTGCCGGCCAGGGGAGAAACTTGCATCATAAGAGGCGTTCCAGCTCTGTGCACGGCCCTTAATCTCCAGCGGCGAAGAACTCACCATCTTCACCCACGCAATCGAGCTAGGATCGGCACAAACACAAGATCAGGACTGAAGAATTTGCTCCATCAAGGTACGTGGAGTCCTGACTCATTTCTTTTTCTTGCTAATGTTAATGTACACTCACGGATAAAATTCAGACCTGTTGAAATTGCTGAGTTAATGGCATTATTATGTTTATAAAACCGATGAATCAAGATAAACGCTGCGTATCTTTTTGCTCTAACAAAAAGGACATGCTCCAAACGATCAAACATTTTCTTGCAAATGACACCTCGATAAAATAGCACATGATCTATAAGGATCGTTTTTGAGCAAGCAGATCTACAAGGAAAGATGATGTTAACGGTAAATGTCAGGTTGATCTATAAATCAACAAATCCTGATCATCACCTATCATTATGTCACTATATATACTTCAGATCAAATATGCAAGGAATCACAAAGGCGCTGCGCCTCCATGGAAGGCAACTAAGGCTCACAGTCCTGCAACATATGAACAAGGGGATCTTCTCCTGGGCCACCCTGATCTCGCGCATACAAAGCGAGTCGCCAACTGTGATCATACCTCACATGGGGCTCGAGAACATCACGGTCAGCGAGATTCTTAAGGCAAAAGGGGAGGCTGAAGCTGGAGCAGTCTACTGGTGTAACAGCAGCAATTTAGTACATGAAGCTGTCAAGCACGTAAGCATTTATGTATCAACTAGAAGTGTAGAACAGATGATTTCTTTCTTTATTTCTCATATGAGACTACATAAAAGTGACCAAAGATCATCCGTAAAATTTTAGATGACAACCCATAATGTTGGAGCTCTAGTGGTGCTCAAGTCAGGGGACATGAAGCAGCTTGCAGGAATTGTAACTGAGAGAGGTAAGCTAAAATCAGCTACTGAGAGCTGGCCAAAAAGGAATCCATATAATCTGGTGAAATTAAGTTTTTGTGATAATTACGTTTTTTATGAATTATGAGAGCTAAACATCAAACTGCTCTTTGTCCGAAAATAAAGAAAACAATAACAGAAAGGTAGTATCAAGCCTAGGGAAATATCGACTGCGACAATAAAGCATGTTGTCATGTTGATATATAATAGAAAAACACTGAAGTTTCATATATGTACATACAGAAAATTAAAAAGCACAAAGCTGGCATACCAACTCTCCAGTATTAAACACAAAGCTTTTTCAGAACAGTTTAAAGCAAAGAATGCACTTAGAGTTTACCGTTTCTCCAACTAATCCTAAGAAAAAAACTGTTTTGCTACAGATTTTGCCAGGAAGATCCTCTTGCCAGGGCTGCCTTCAGAAAAAACAAGGGTTGAAGATATCATGACAGAAGAGGTGAATGGACTTGAAAAGTGAAAAAAAAAATACTCTGTTTGAACAATAACACATAGCATATGTCCTAGTCCTCATCATTTTCTTTACTATTTTCCAGGACAGGCTAACAACAGTGTCCAGTAGCACCAGTATCCTACGTGCCATGGAGGTAATGACAGGTAATTCATTTATTTCCTAAAGTGAGCTGATTGCATCACATTTGTAATTAAGCTGCATGGAAAACCTATCTAGGATCTAATTCTTGTTTTTTTACTCTTGTTAACAGAAAAGCATATCAGACATGTTCCTGTTTTCGACGAGAAGGTAGTCGGTATGATTTCTGTTGGTGATGTTGTTAGAGCAATCGTGGACCAACAACACCAGGAAGTAAAACAATTGAAGAAGTATATCACAGGAGATTACTATTAGAATTGTCTTTATCTTTTTACATTTGGTGGAAAAAATGTACGCAACCATTCATGATATTTGCCTGAAGTATATATTAGCCTGCATGCAAAAGTCATCAAATTTGCTGCTGAGCTAATAAAATGTGGAAATTTACATTTGAATCATTTGAGTATGGGCACTTTATAACCTGTGATCAAGCATCAACCATGTGAGTCCTCTGTGGTTATAGCAAATAAATGTAGGATCAAATTAAGCAAAAAAATGGAAAAAAAATCTATATTTACATGGAGAAACTGGATGCCTCAATACCACACCAAAAATAAAACACAAGGGCAATAAACTTATCATCAGACCATTGGCCTTGATTTGTTGCAGAAACTTTTTCACAAGTACTGCCTATGATAATTGATAACTTTTCTGTCCCATTTAGTAAGTAGAGTACTAAGCTTCGATGTTTATGCTCAATTTATATACATAATTTTTCTATTTATCCTTTTTTGATGAATGAGCTCCCCACCAGAAGTTTTGAGTATTCAAACTTTTATTTGGATGTGATTTATCACTAAAATCTTGGAATTATGGTGTGCAAAGAAGACAGGCAACAGATGGACTAATTAACTACAGTTAAGTGAGTAGAGTAGAAAATTAGGAATTTTGAACCAAATCTTTGAAACTCCTACGGCTATCTTTCCAATCAAACATGTTTACAGATGTAGAGGATCTTAAACACCAAGTGTACATGGTAAATAAGGACAAATGGACGCTACCAATTAGCTATTGAGTTGCTTGTTTATATTCTCAAAACAAAAGTTTTGAGATCGTGTGGTTTTTTTTGTCCACTGCATGCAATAATTTATGGAGTGATTCACTCTCATTAAGGGCGTGGAAGCCAGATTTTTCATCTGTCTAGCTATCTTACTAGTACTAATTGGAGACTCCTTTTGAAGCCTCCAGATGAAACCACCTAAGATCCTAGGTGAAGACTCTATAAAAAGAGAAAAATCCTAGAAATTCTAACAACAAAGCAAAACATCTAGCCATTAATCTGTATACTCAAATCATCATAGCCAGTCGATCTATTATGTTTTCTAAAAAATTACCCACCTATGCCATTATGAAAATAGTCTAAAATAACCCCTTAAATCTATATCTATATCTAAATTACCCACATGTGCCATTATATAAAATAAACTAAAGTAACCCCTAATTTTCATCAAGATTACCACTTATGCCATTATAAACAATATTTAAAATAGCCCCCTAAATTTGGAACTAAATTGCCCACTTAATAATCCTAAAAATTCTCACAGAAATCAGAATTATCAAACATGTAAACTCTAATAATCATAGTCATTGGTCTATTATATTTTCTAAAAAAATACCCACCATTATCATTATAAAAATATTCTAAAATAAACCCTAAACCTGTATCCTACTAAGCTTGGTCATTAGAAAATAATATAAAATAACTCAATAATCTCTATCCAATTTAATCATGCATGTAATAACTTAAAATTTCATTCTAAATTTGTGTCTAAGTTACCCAGACATGTTATTATTAAAAATAACCAAAGTAAGCACCTAAAGCTTAATCCAATTATCTTCATGTGCATGATACAGAAATGCTCAAAAGTAAACTAATATATGATTCTAAATTATTTATTTAAATGCCATTGTTAATGTAGAAAATACTAAGTTAAGGTATATACGCATGATGTGTCACCATGTAGAACATTTATACACGTATGTGAGAAAGTGATGGAAAATATTGATTTTTATGCTAAATACAATGTATGGAGGTGCAATGCGAAATGGAAAAAGTGTAAATATGGATTGAAAAGTATAGTGTAATTGCTAATGAAAAATCAATTATAACCGGATAAAGATAAGTACATATAAGTATTTGTTAAAGTATTGGAAAAAATGAGACTAACAAATACTCATATAGATATGTACTTATATTTATCCAGTTATAACTTACGTGCTCGGGTTGAGTCGGGTTTTTTGTTTGGCCTGCGCCCGACCTATCACATGGTCGGGTCGGATCGGGGTTTTTTCAGGTGGGTTGGTCGGGTTTGTTGGGTCGGACGGCCCAGTTTTAGGTCTATTTTTAGGTTAGATTTTAATTTCTAAATATTTCAAATACATTTAAAAAAATAGTAGCCCATGTGGGAGCACGGGTTGATGGACTAGTTATCTAAAAATGAATATGAAATAGGATGTTGCAAAAATAACAAGTTCACTGCAGCGATCAAAATTCAACATTTGTCCTAGAGACCGAACTTACTGGTAAAGCTGCTAATGGTTTGGTCTCAAACCGGTTTTTATGGTTTGATTTTTTATTGTATTAGCTTGGTTTGGTGAATAATGGGTTGCAACACATAATGGTTTGATTTGGCTTGGTTTAATAGTTACAACGGTCTAGAATGGTTTACAATTATAATGGTTATGTGTGTAAGTAACATCTTGCGTTCACACATGAAAATTTTAACGAATTTGACTGAAATTTGTTAGAAATGTCTCAGAAGGACAATCCGCTGCTTTGTGCAAACCTAAAATTAAAAGCTCGCGTTCACACCTTAAAATTTTAGCGGATTTTACCGAAATTTATTGGAGATGTCTTAGAATCACGGTCCGCTACCTCGTGCAAATCAATGTAGCCAAATTTGCATGTGGGCCCCACGTGTAAAGTCGGACCCTAGAATTAAAAGCTCGTGTTCACACTTTAAAATTAGCAGATTTGACCAAAATTTGTTGGAGGTTTCTCAGAACCACGGCCCGCTACTTGTGCAAATCAGTGTAGCCATATTAATACATGGGCTCTACGTCGAAGCCACACCTAATAAAACTACAGAATTGAACCGATTTAGTTTGTTTTATGGTTTGTATTGGTTTGGAGGAAGAAGCAAATGGATAGGGTTGGATTGGTTTATAAAGTGTAGTATAGTCTAAATAATTTGGTGTGGATTTGGTTTTACTGGCAAATCGAGATTACCATATTCAACATCCCACCATTGCCAAACAAGGAGCGGCCTCAGTTTTGTTACAGCTTCGATGTGTGTAGAACATGCCATTGCCTCCACCAGACCACCACGGGGTCATCAATAGTTATACCCGTAGCCCCATTGTGGTCCACACACATATTCTTTACTTCTAGGCTATTATCAGTCACTAATCCCTGCATATCCAGCCTCGTACTGTTTTTCCCTTTGGTAACGAGTAATTCCTAGACAAATGCAGATGCTTAAAGCGAAAGCTAGTTCACTAGTTGCGCTCATAATGTAGCTTGGTTACGGAAGAATTGGTTCTTTACCAGTACTTCAGCAATGCTGTAGATTAGCAGTTTTGCTGTCCCGGAAAGTATTACTGCTTTTCCTTTCGTAGATTCTTTCAAGTAATGACAAGCTCCTCCCAGAAATAGAATCCTAGCGTTGCAGCAATGCAGCTACAGGGAAAGAGTCCAGCTGCGGATTCTTCCATTATCTTGCAAGTTGAGGGCTGCTGTAATCTGCACCGGATTGATTTAATAATATAGAATTCCATTATTTGGGGCAGAATTCCTCAAGAATATAAGGACGCAAAAAGCACAGCCTCCCAAAAACTGATATAGTAGGCTCAATTTTCATTCTGGAAAAAAGAAATGGCCTGTTGTTCATGTCTTTTTAGACAAACTATTGCATTTGCGCGGCTAGTATATAGAATTCAAGTATCTATATATCTATTTTCGCATCCTTATTTTTATTCTTAAACTTATTTTTTCTTAGTGGTGTCCTCTTATTACACATTATGCCAAACTGTTGACAAAATAATTCAAGTTTTGTCATAATATTTTTCTTTGTTAAGACTATTATTATCTTTGTTGCTCAATCTCTTATAGGTATACTCTATATGTACATCTTTGTTTGTTTTTTTTATTTTGGCTAAGTAACTTTGATTGGAATTATTTTTAGTTAATGGTAGAAGTTGACAGTTTTATCAGCTAAAAGGAATTTCATATTTATGTTTGTATAGTGACAATGACTAGATAATTAATGACTGGACCAATTTCATTGTAAAGGAAAAGGTATATATATTTTAGATAAAGCATGAGTATTTTGGTTAATTCTTTCTTTATGTGAGAAAATCTTTTATTTTTTATTTTAAATAGTATTAAGGTATTTTAGATTAATTTTTATGTAATGACATTGGTGGATGATTTTCAAAAAGATAAAGATATAGGAATGTTTTAGGCTAATGTTTATGTAATGACAATTGTGGATACTCTTTAAATAGTTACATGGGTATTTTAGGCTAATTTTTACGTAATGATAATTGTAATTTTATTTTTTTCCCTCCAATTAATGTGGGAATTTCTCTATCTTAAGAGTGAACGTAACTTTGCTAATGATATTGGTGGATGATTTTTAAAAATATATATGAACGTTTTAGGCCATTTTTTATGTAATGGCAGTGGTAGATAATTTTAAATAATTAAGGTGTATTTTTAGCTAAATTTTATGTAATGGCAGTGGTGGGTAATTTTAATTTTTCTTAACTTTGTTAATGACATTGGTGGATGATTTTTAAAAATATATACGGTCGTTTCAGGCTATTTTTTATGTAATGGCTGTGGTGGGTAATTTTTAAATAGTTAAGGAGCATTTTTTGCTAAATTTAACATAATGGCAGTGGTGGTAATTTTAACTTTTCTTATCTTTTCGATTAACGTGGAAATTTCTAGGCCTTGAGAGCGAATGTAGAGGCTCTTTTGTTGACCAAATACTAAGATAATAGAAGATTAGCTTTAAGGTGTGTTTGTTTGGTTGTAACATTTGGTTCATGTATGTAATGGTCCAAATTTAATGGTGATACTTATATTTGGTTGGATGAATTGTCCAACCATATAGCTGCCATAGCCTTGGTAAACCGCTCACAATCTAATCTTTGTCTAGATACATAGAAAAGGCAAACAATATCTAATCTGGGACGGAGTATAATAATAAGACATTGTCCCGTGGTCCTAAAATCTGGCTTATGATACGGCTGTTTTTCACGAAATAATGATATCTTTCTCTCACCCGGCTCTTCTCCGTATCTTCTTTGTATGAGACACCTATAAGATCGCTGATGTGTAATCCTTGTCTCGGTAAACCGCTCAAAATTTTTTCCCAATAGCATCACAATTCACAGATGCACTGTTTAGAACTGGCACAGCCAGGCCCGTGAGTGTTCATGGTTCATGGACCCATGGCCGACATTGGCACGTGAAACGAAGAACAAACAGTCATCAAGAGACATGATTTTACGTTCAAAAAAAAAAAGAGACATGATTACCTGCGTTAAGGCCAATCTGCGCAGCATTTTATAGGAAATAGATGAGAATACTCCCTCCGTCCTCAAAAAAAATGCAATTCTAGCACAGTGTCACGTTTTAGTACTTCAAGTTTGCCCAATTATAGATTAAAAAATATCAATATTTATAATATGAAATAAATATCATTAGATTAGTTACAAAATGTATTTTCACAATAAATTTATTTAGAGCCAATAATTCAATGTCTAGAAGGGATGAGGACGCCGCGTCCCGACCCCCGACCCCCGCTGCCGCCGCGACGCCGACCACCGGCGGCGAGGCCAAATCCACCCACCCCTGCCTGGATCCCCCGCCGCCCGCAACCTGCCGCCGCTGCAGCCCACCCCACCGAAGCCCCAGGCCCCCGAGATTCCGCCGGCACCTGGGAAAGCTTCTTCTCGCCCCCGCCGATGCCGCAGCTTCGATCTGCTCGCCGGCGACCGATCCCGACAGCGCCCGAGCCGCCACGACCGGATCCGACCCCCACCTACGCCCAGGTCGTCCGCGGGGGCTTCTCCACGATGCGCCACCCCCCCGCGGCCAAGTCAACGCGGCCGTCCCCAAGTGGAGTTCGCCTCCCCCCGGGGGAGCGAATTCAATTCGCCGAGCGGAGGAAGGACGATGCGCTGGAGGAAGGATGGACTACCGTCCGTAGGCGCGTCAGACCTTCAAAGCGCGCGGCGCCGGCCAGGCCATACCGACGAGACGGCCGACACGACCCCTCTTCAAGGTCACGCAGCGGCGCTCCTCCGGATTCAAGACGGCCACCAACCACTTCACTCCGGGCATTCAAGGAAGCTACGGCGGGGCGATGCTTTGTTTGCCTCGCGCGCGACCACAGAGCGGCCGACTGCAGAGATCGCGTGCGCTGCCTCACCTGCCGCCGCTCGGGACACCGCGCGCGGAGCTGCCCCCAGAGAAACCCCCCCTCGCATCCACCGCCTCCACCCAGCTCGCCGCCCACCCCTCCTCAGCCGTCGCACCCCCCTCCCCCTCCACCACCACCGCCTCCACCCAGTCCGCCGCCCACCTCACCAGAGCCGTCGCACCCCCCTCCCCCTCCACCACCACCGCCGCCGCCGCCGCCGTGTCCCATGGCGAAGGGCGACCCGCACACCCGGCCGGAAACGGAGACCGTCTTCGTGTCGAGCTCGTTCGAGATCGAACGTGATGCGCGTGACTGGGAGAATTGCACGCTCGTCCCCTGGGCGATGCATCTTCCCCAGGGCGATGGTGCGCGGGCCATCGAGGAGCTCCTGCGGGAGCAGCTCCACCTCCGGCGAGGCGACGTCACGGTCATGGTGCATCAACCTGAGCCGTACCTCATCCGCTTCGAGCGCAGCGACCACTGCAAGAAGGCGAGGGACATCGGCCGCTTCACGGGACGCGGCATCGACATCTGCCTCCGCCCGTGGCGCAGCCTCACACACGCCCTCGGCAAGCGATTCTTCTACAAGGTAAGGCTATGCCTTGATGGGATCCCGGCCCATGTTTGGACGCCGGAAATCGTCGAACGGGTCATCGGCTACCGCTGCGCCCTGCAATGCATCAACACCGACCTCATCCAGCCAAGGGACACGCGCCACATCGACCTTTGGGCGTGGACGCATGACCCGAGCGCCATTCCCAGGCGTGTCTGGCTGGTTTTCTCGCATCGGCCGACTGACCGCTCCTCGTCAGTGCTCGTGCTGGAAAGACCGCCAGAATCCTGGCACCAGGGGGTCTGCTTCGAGGTGTTCCTGCACCTGCCACAGCTGGAGGACTACTCCGCCGTGGCCGACAACCTGGAAGAAGCGATCGCCAACCCCGACAGCGTCGTGCCGATCCGCCGCTCCTACAACTGGCGCTATGGCGTAATTGATGGTGCCCCGCCAGGGACCAGGTCACGCTTCCCGGCACGGCTACCACTGCCGCCGCGGGTGCCTGAGGAGCATCATCGCGACGACGAGCACGACAGCCGCGGCGAGCGCGATCACCGCGGCGTGCGCGATCACCGCGGCGCGCGCGGTGGTCGTGACGCAGGGGGCTCCAGCGCACGCGCGCGCCCGGATGCGCGTGCCCCTGACGCCGAGCGCGCAAGCATGGAAACACACAGAAGGATGGAAGAACGGGCCAAGGCACGCCCAACCAGGGACACATGTCGGCAGGGCTTCACCTGGCCGGCAAGACCGGAGGACGACGACGACGACTACGATCACCCCGGCCGAGGCCGGGACATTCCAGCGGGGTTCGCCTTCTTCTCCCTCAACGACAACGAGCCCGTTCGTCGTGAGCGCACCCGCACACCCCCCAGGCGCCGTGACGACGGCTACTGGCGACGTCGTGAGCTGGCTGGCGACCACTCGGCGCACGAGCGTTGCTGGAGGCGGCAAGGTGACGGCAACGACCACGGCCACACTTCTGCTCGCCTAAGCCCTACTGATGATGATGATGCCTTCTTCCCGCTGGCGGACAACGAGCCTGGTGCTGAAATGTGCCCCGGCGACGCGCTCCCCAAGCTGCTGCCGGAAGAGGACCTGCACCGCATGGGCAAGGCCGAGCTGCAGGCGATGTTCGCTGCACAGGCAACGGCGATAAGAGCCAACACCTCGCCCGGCAAGGTGAGCAATATGTATGACACCTTTGATGCACACAGATTGCACTTGGCACAGGATTACATGAAGCAGGCTCAACGTTTCGCTGAGAAGATCGGCCTTCAGAACACCACCGCCCGGAATGTGGCCTGGTCCGCGACGCGCCGGAACGACGATGACATCGGCGAGCCGGTTCCGGTGCGCCGGGTCTTCAGCCGCCTCAAGGCTTCGCTCGACGCTCCGTCCATCGCGGAGGTGGCGCACGCTCTGAGCGCCTTGGAGATCTTCGGGGCTGCTGCGTCGCCTGCACCGGCCCAAGCTTCTGCGTCCACTGCGCCGGCCCAAGCTACTGCGTCGCCCGCGCCGACCGATCCTGCTGCATCGCCCGCGCCGGCCGACGCTGCTGTGAACATAGCGATGGCCGAGAAGGCTTCTGCGTCCGTCGCGCCGTCCGCCGCTGTGTTGCTTGGGCCGAACACCCAGGGCAGCGTGGCCAATGGGCCGGCGCCTGGCCCGGATCTGGAGCAGGCTGAAGAATCGGCGCTGGGCTTCACGCCCGGTGTCGCTGTGGAGCGGCCTGGGCCGGTGGCGCCTGGGCCGGTGGCGTCTGGCCCGGACTACACCCAGGGCAATGGGGCCTATGGGCCGGCGCCAGGCCCTGCTCTGGATATGCAACCGGTGCTGGGCCTCACAACCAGTGCTACTGTGCTGCAGTCTGGGCCGGTGGCGCCTAGGCAGGACCCCCAGGCCAGCAGCCAGGAGCGCTCACGGCCAAACTCTTCGGATGCAACAGCCGCCATGTTGGGCGACACCACGCCGACCAGTGCGCCGACCAAGCCTGCGACACGTATCGACGACCTCTTCACCAAGCCCGCGGAACCCCTCCTCCAATCAAAACCGGTACCAACTCGACGCCAGAAACGTACTTTTAACATGACAGCTCCACGGCGAAGCGCCAGGCTCGCAAACCGGCCATCCATGCCTTCCATCCAGCGAGCGCAGCAAATTTTATATCGTAAGCTTGGTCTACAGGTTGAAGAACTGAAGCCGATCGAGGATGTACTCAAGGAGTACGTCGAGACGATCAAAGGACCACTACCAGACTACGTCATAGCCGCGCTGTCAACTCTCTTCGATCTTGAGGATCCGGCGCAGGAACACATGGCAGAGGCTCTTCTCCAGCACGCAGGGGACGGGGTGGCAGACCTACAGGTTGAACAAGAGGGGCTGTTGGGGCAGGAGGCATGAGGGGCCCCATCTACGAGTAAACACTTATCCATGTATCCACGACATCTTATTCTTCATTCTGTGGACTGTTGTCGTTCGTGCCCTGCTGGCTGCGACCTTCGGACACGACGACAATTTCGAGCTAGCCCTGCTGGCTGTGACCTTCGGGCGACCAACACGACTTTCAGTCGACTCAGACTATGCCCTGCTGGCTGCGACCTTCGGGCAAGACACTCTAGACCGGCTCTTTTGTGCATCAAAATTTGCCTTGATGGCTGCAACCTCTTAATTGACTCCGCTGGTCATCAACTTGCGATACTCTACCGGATTTGTCGCCCATACGAGCTACTCCAATTTAAAAAATGACAAAAGGCAATTTCAACATAATCAACTGGAATGTGCGTGGCCTGAACGCGGCCGCCCGATGCCTGGCCGTACATGACATGCTAAAAGACACCACCTGCCATATAGCATGCTTACAAGAGACGAAACTACAAAACATCGATGCACCTCTCGCGAACTTCTTGGGCGCATACAGGCTCAACTGTTTTGCGTATAAACCTGCCTTAGGAACCAAAGGAGGGATCCTCGTGCTATGGAACGACAGCCTTGTGGATCTGCAAAACGTCCACATTGGCAATTTCTCGGTTACAGCGGACGTCACCGTTAACCATTGCGGCTCAACTTTCCGCCTTACTACAGTCTACGGACCCTCAAGGCGGAACGGACAACCGGCTTTCCTCCAGCACCTAAGAAATCTCAAACCGACGGGGAACGAAAAATGGCTTATCTTAGGAGACTTTAATCTAATCTACCGAGCCAGCGACAAAAATAATCGGAATCTCGATCGGCGCCTAATGCGCAGATTTAGAGCTACTCTAAATTTCTGCGGGCTCAAAGAAATACACCTGCAAAACCGGAAGTTCACCTGGAGTAACGAACAGCGACACCCGACGCTTGTGCGTCTCGATAGGATGTTCTGCAATGATTTATGGGACATTGAGTTCCAGAATCACGTCCTACACGCTCTCTCGTCGACGCATTCTGACCACTGCCCTTTGCTACTTGCGCAATGCTCGGGGCCCAGACGCTCCACGCCCTTCAAATTCGAGAACTTCTGGACCCGGCTTCCGGGATTCCAAGAATTGGTGAACGACGTCTGGACCAAGCCCACTCCGCACACGGAGCCTTTTCACCGACTCGGACACAAGCTGCACTCTCTAGCCTGGTCGCTGAGGAATTGGAGCAGGTCATTGACTTCGGACATCAAAGTTAAAATGCGCATTGCTCGCCAGGTCATCTTAATCCTCGACACGCAACAAGATTGGAGGGCACTCTCTGACGCAGAATTTAGTCTACGGGCCAGATTAAAAAAAAGACTGCTTGGGTGGGCAGTAATTGAGAAAGCTAGGAAAAAGCAAAGTTCCAGGATTACGTACTTGCGTGAGGGGGACGCAAACACCAAGTACTTCCACTTGAGGGTGAACGCCAGACGCCGGAAAAAATTCATACAAAGGCTTCGCGTCGGGGCTGGATGGGCTATATCACATCAGGAAAAACAGGAAGCCATAGTTGACCACTTCCAGGCCGTCATGCGCGATCCGCCGCCTCGGGACAGAGACATTAACTGGGCAGAGCTGCATTTCCCGACGGTTGACCTATCAGCGTTAGCGGAGCCATTCACCGAAGAAGAAGTACGAGCAGCTATACTTCAGCTGCCACACGATAAAGCACCCGGCCCCGATGGCTTCACCGGGCTTTTCTTCAAAAAATGTTGGCCAACCGTTAAAGGAGACGTCATGGCTGCAATAAATTCATTTCATAATTTGCGCTGCCAGGATCTGAACCTGTTGAACTCGGCAAACGTTGTGCTACTACCCAAAAAGGAAGGGGCAGAATGCTTACAGGACTACCGGCCAATCAGCCTCATCCATGCAATTGCCAAGATCATCAGCAAGCTCCTAGCACTCAGGCTCGCACCTTACATGTCCTCCCTCATAGCCCCGTGCCAAAGTGCGTTCATCAGAGGCCGCAGCATACATGACAACTTCCTATACGTAAGGAACATCGCCAGACGCTTCCATCGGAACAACACGCCGGCGCTGCTCCTTAAGCTCGACATCTCCAAAGCCTTCGATTCGGTTCGATGGGACTACCTCCTCTCCCTAATGCAACGTCGAGGCTTCCCAGCCAGATGGTGTGACTGGATAGCGGCGTCCTTACGAACCTCCACTTCCAAAATAATGCTCAATGGCATACCTTCTGAGCCGATCATCCATGGCAGAGGCTTGAGACAGGGCGATCCCCTGTCCCCCCTTCTCTTCGTCCTAGCAATAGACCCTCTGCATCATCTCCTACATACAGCCACCACGAAAGGACTACTAAGTAAGCTGGGTGGACGGGTCGCAAGATACCGGACATCGTTATACGCCGATGACGCTGCAATTTTTATCAAACCCACCGCCAAGGACGCGCGAAACACACAACGTCTACTACAACTCTTCGGTGAGGCCACTGGGCTAGTCACGAACCTGCACAAGTCTAGCCTAACGACAATCAGCTGCCAGGGCATTGACCTCGACACGATTCTATCGGCTTTACCGATGACCCGTGTTGGCTTCCCAATGCGATATCTCGGCTTGCCACTGTCGGTCAGAAGACTACGCCGAATTGACTTCCAACCAATAATTGACAAAGCGGCAGGCAAACTCTCAACCTGGCATGGGAGAAACCTCAATATCGCCGGACGCACGTGCCTCACAAAAACCGTGCTCACCTCGCAAGCCGTCTACACGCTAACAGTATTAAAAGTCCACAAGAAGGTCCTGGAGGAGCTAGACAAATTGCGAAGGAAATTCCTTTGGGCAGGTGACACGACGCTGACGGGAGGCAAATGCAAGGTCAGCTGGACGAAATGCGGTATGCCGAAACAAGGCGGTGGACTCGGTGTGCTCAGCCTTGACAAATTCGCAAGAGCCCTACGCATACGGTGGCTATGGCACGAATGGGCCTCGCCGGAAAAAGCTTGGGTTGGTACGGAAACTCCTTGCGACGATGCGGACCGGCTCCTGTTCGCGGCTTGCACAAGACTTGTACTCGGGGATGGCACGTCGGTGGCATTTTGGAACACAGCATGGCTCCAGGGCCAACGGCCAAAGGACGTCGCTCCAGCGGTTTATGCCATCTCCAAGCACAAAAAGTGGTCTGTGGCACAGGCATTAGCGGATAATTCGTGGGTCCACGACATAGACATTGCACGAGGAATCACATCGCCTCTATTACATGAGTATGTAAGATTGTGGCGGCTAGTAAACGAAGTCCAACTACAACAACACATACAAGACACTATCACATGGAAGCTAACTGCCGATGGAACCTACTCCGCCGCATCCGCCTATAAAGCGCAGTTCATTGGCACCATCGCCAAACCTCAGAACGTCAAACTTTGGAAAACGTGGGCACCGCCGAAATGTAAGTTTTTTGCCTGGTTGCTCATGCAAAACAGAGTTTGGACCGCGGACCGACTGGCCAAGAGGGGATGGCAGCACACGCCACTGTGTCAGCTCTGCCGATGTGTAAACGAAACTGCACACCACCTTTTCGTGGACTGCAGGTACACCAGGCGCGTATGGACGGCCGTAGCTAACTGGCTCGCTACACCAGAGATTTTGCCAACAAACTGGCCTCAGTCAGAAACCGTGCCTGACTGGTGGACCAATTTGGTCGCCAACCGGTCCGTGCCTAAGCAGGCCTTAAGTACCCTAGCGCTGCTCATTATCTGGGAGATCTGGATTGAAAGGAACGCGCGCATTTTCAACCGCAGAGAGTGTTCGTCCGCAACCATCATCGCAAAGATCAAATCTGAGGTGTCGGCATGGGTGACAGCAGGGGCCAAAGGGTTAGAGTTATTGCTAGCGCGAGAGTAGTACTTTTGTTTTTGCTCCGGTTAGCCGGATGTATTAAACTATTCTTTCTTTATCAATGAAATTGGCACAATCTCGTGCCGGTTCGTTCGAAAAAAAAATTTATTTAGAGCCATAGATATGAATATAATTTGCTAGAAACTTGATCAAACATGAACCATTTTAGGTGACACGTAACACGTAGTTGCATTCTTTTTGGGGCAAAGAGAGTACCATTTAGAGGCAGGGATCACTGACGACCGGTGGCTTCTGGCCGGCCGGCATATGTTCTGGATTTCACTTGCACTGTGGCGCATGCATGTGGTTTTGCTCAATCCAGCAGCGTGGGGTTTGTTTGACAAGTCGTCAGATACCCAGTTGAAGTTTTCAATCACCTGATACTGGATCTAAGATGGTTAGGGCGTGTTTTTTTTTACTTTTTCTAGAAAAGATTATTCTATCTACAAATAAGTTCTTTGTGGGGGGGCCCGGATGGAAATAGGGCATTTCTCTAGATTCCAGTGGAGATTGAAATATTTTTCTCTGAAATTCCTGCAGCCCACAAAATTCTCCCATTTCCTCAACTTGTGTCCTCCACACTCGCCGCCCTGGATTGGGCGAAAGGAGAATCTACACTAACCAGATTCTACTGTATCAACTTGGGCGATTCCGGCAAAAGATAGCGATGCTGAAGTTTCGTTGTATGAGCTAGTAATCGCACCATTAGGCTCTCAGGGCCGTAACCGCAATTGCCCCGACGTCAGGTGCCTTTCAGATCGTCAGCTCCGATCGAGGGATTCCGATCCCCCGCGCACACACGCACGCTGCGCCTTGCTTTCCCCCCTGCGAGGATTCCCTGCCGATGAGATTCCCGATCGTGCGCGCCTTTCTCCCCTGTCCCCGGAAGACACAATGAAATGCAGCAGAGCTAGCTCGGCTGTGGCCTGCGCGAACCTTTCCGATCACCAATTTGGCCGCGACATCTGCTGCCAACCGCAGTCCAGGCCTTTCGAGGGGATTCCGATTTACCATATCTACGGGACGGGAAAGGCACTTGGCATTTTTCTTTGCTTTTTTATCTTCTACTGATTTGATGTGAGTTGAACTGTTGGAGACAGTAGAGGCATCGTGCGTGCGTGCAACTCACTGTGAAAAATTAACGGGATCTAAGAATTTCATCGGAAACAGTTTAGTTCCTGTAGGAATCAGGAACACAGAGAAGGGCTAATAGTGAAGGGATATCATCAACGGAAGAAAAAGTGAAGGCTCTTCCTAGGAATTGTCTAGAGAACCTAATACTTCTATGAACTCTAAAAAGATTATTATTAGTTGATATTCCAAAAGAATCTACTCAGATAATGAACAATGTATAGGCCAAAAATGTATAGAACTCCAGAAATCAGAAGGGTTAGTATCTTCTGAATTCAAACAAATTAATAACATATATCAAGTTAGTCCAGTAGAACAAAATAATTTTGGTGTGCAAAGTGGGATACATCTTTTAAATGCTAAGAGATTGATAAAATCATGAAAAACATATAACCGTGTAAATATTATTCAAACTATTTTAACTATTAAAAACTCTAGCATGCTACGGTACACAATCATTTTTGCAACACACAAGTGACTATGTGATGAACTATTCATATATGGTCATGTAATAGCAATAATAAAAATGCAATTTATGGTTTATGATGTTTTAATGCTTGATCTATTCTCTTATTGTTTTAGTTGGTTTCTGCTTCTCAGATTTGTTGATCTTGATTATAAAGGTACCACCACGAGTTGATGAACATGAATGGTGATTACCACACAACATATATCGATCGTTGTATTCCTGGGTGTTCTGCAGACAATAACATGAATTTTCATAACATGAATGTTCATAGCATTTGTAGAAACAAAATGTATAGATGTGGGGGGAGATTTTATCCATTATTGGTTTCATCACTTTCGCTGCCTCATCATGCTTTGACCTATCCAATAATCTTGTATATGGTGATAATCAAGCAAAGTTCAGATGTTGTGCAGGTTTCTTGTGCCAGAACCTGCCACTCGGGTTCGACTCTCCAACTCAGCATTGGTCCACATTTATGGCTAGATATTATTTCAATGGTGCATGACATGTCTATCAATAACTAGGCACCAGTAATGGTTTTTTTTTCAATCTTAAGATCTGTTAGCCCATTTCTAGGGGTGACTGTGCTTACGCATATGTGATCATCTCGTATGTACCGTGTTTTACACAAAAAAGTGGCAGGGGTACTCTTAGGTACCCTTTCTACTCTTTTCATTGAAAAAATTGCTAAACAATCAAGAAAAATGCAATAAACAGTTCCTTACATATCCATCTATAATCAAACTCTCTTTTCTATGCTAAAAGAATTTCCCATCTCAAGAACTACCAAATAGGTCAGTCCATTTATTATTGGTTCTGCCATTATTTTTCATTGGTTGCAATGTAAATGGATTGAATTTTCATTATATTGAAGCTTTGAGAGTTTGAGTATAAATTATCAATTGTACTTTTTGGAATGGTTTATGAGAGATTGAGCATAGATCAATCCACTCCAAACATAATGTTACTCCAAATTAAATATCTAAACATATCATTATACTCCAAATCCTTACATGAGGTGAGGCTTATTTTATAATTCTATACACTAGCTGTGACAACTAGACTGCAAAAGTCTCCAGCCAAAATAACATCTATGATACTGTATATAACTATAATGTTAAAAAGATACGAAATGACGATCAAAGTGATACACTACCGGAGAAGGCACCATCAGTACCGGGTGATAACCCCCTTCGGTACCGGTTCTGGAACCGGTACCGAGCAACCGAGACTAAAGGGGTCGGTCTTTGGTACCGGGTCCAGAACCGGTACCAAAGGGTGACTTTGGTACCGGTTGGTAACACCAACCGGTACCAAAGGAGACCGCCACTCCCCGTACCCATCCCTTTTCTTTTTCTCATTTTCTTTTTTTTCTTTTTCTTTTCCCCATAGCTTCTCCAAGAATCACTTCTCTAAAAATTACAATCACAATCAAAAATCACGAGAATACATTTCACAAGAATCACAAGATCACAACAATACATTTCACAAAAATCACAAGATCACAACAATACATATTTCATAAGAATCACAAGATCACATAAATACATGTTTCACAAGAATCACAAGAATCAGAGGAAGAAAAACTAAAAATCACGAACACGAGCTTGGCCTACGCCACCGGAAACGGCCGGACCCGCCCGCGCGCCCACGCCCACGCCCACGCCGGAAATTTGCTTGCCTATCCTCTTGCTCGCGCCGGCCTCGCGGCTACGACGATGATGCCCGCGCCCTCCAGGTAAATCACATTGGCCTCTGCATTTTGCAGAAACAGTAACACCATTTCAGAACAGAGCAAACATGTGCTACTTTCTTGGGGCAGCCAATGCAAGAATTGGAATCAGCAGCATTAAAAGTTGCAGTAAAAGAAAGCTGGAGAGGATGCACTCATGGCCTCACACAGTGACCCACCTTTGTTCCAGCTGTACTCATTCCTCACGAGCACCTGCGCACGCACCGGAAGCTCCGCGGCCACCGCTGGGAGTTCAACGAGCCCACCTCCGCCTCGTCCTCGCTGCCGCCGGGACCTCCGCCGAGCAGGCAGTCCCCCGCGGCCCGCGCGCCCTCCCCGCCACCTGCACACCGTGCACTGCGCGTCGCCGCGGGCCGCGTCGGCCTCCGCGAGCTGCCCGAACAGTAGAGAGGAGAGGAGAGGAGAGAGGAGAGGGAGGAGATAAGGATAAAACTCTGGTGGTGGTGGTGGTGGGGAGATAAGAGTGTGAGAGAAAAAAGTAGAAGATAAAGGAAAGAGAGGTGGCCGTAGGAGACATTGGTACCGGGTTGTGGAAACCACCGGTACCAATGAGGTCACATTGGTACCGGGTGGTGCCTCCACCCGGTACCAATGAGTTTTCAAGGAATTGGTACCGGGTGGTGCCACCACCCGATACCAATGTGACCTCATTGATACCGGTGGTTGCCATCACCCGGTACCTATGAGACTTTGTTTTTTTTTTCTCTTTGGACCCGGTACCAATGTGACATTGGTACCGGGTGTTAAAAATCCGGTATGGATGTATCTGGACCGATGGAGGGTTTTCTAGTAGTGATATCTTTGAGATCTAGAAAGACAGTAATATATTCTCTCTCTCCCTCTCTCTCTCTCGCGGTTTGATGACCAAGATCATGCCTAGAATGTCTAGAATTTTGAAACCGGAGGTAGTAGATCAAAGTTGATCGAAGCTTAGTTTGAGTCGCTTACTATACTTTGTATCAATATGTTTGGATTAAAAGTGTAACAATTGCTTGACCCGGCACATTATTCTGATTTTTTTTTTCTAAAGAGAGTCCTTGAGGGTGAGGCTTTGTTGAATTAGGCCAACGAACGTATATATATTGCTATAGACCGTCACAACAAACCCATTAAATCTCTGGTCAAAAGAACATTTACGATTTACGAACGTATATATAGTTATGATACCACAGAGATACAAAGACCAACAGTCAAAGTGACGTACTCCTACTCCTATGTGAGAACGTTGGAGGATGGCTATCATTTACTTCTCCTTTTCCTACGTGGCAGTCCGGCCACCGTAACGCCCAGTTCTGTTGCCAGATGGAAACAGTGGCTGGCCACTTGGTCCCAAACCCAGCCCAGCCCCAAGGATCGGATCCTATAAATTGAACCCTCCCAACCCGGGTCTTCCATCGCAACCATTTCAGAGCTTCCTTCGCAAACCTCCGAGGAAAACCGGGATCGAGGATCCAAACACAACACGCCATGGCGTCCAACTCGAGCCAGGGTTCGTCGTCGTCCGAGTGGACGAAGCAGGAGAACAAGCTGTGGGAGCGCGCCCTGGCGGTGTACGACAGGGACACCCCGGACCGGTGGCACAACGTGGCGCGCTACATGGGCGGCACCAAGTCCGTCGAGGAGGTGCGCCGCCACTACCAGAAGCTCGAGGAGGACGTCGCGCGGATCGAGTCCGGCGGAGTGCCGTTCCACTGGTACGCCGCCGCGCCGCCGCCGTCGACGCTGCAGCGAGGTAACCGAACAGGTTATTAACACGGCCTGTCCCGTTAATTGCTCACCCTTCGATCTATATATTATTCCTCTAGTTTGGAGCATATGCAACATGCCATATATATATTTAGCCATCTGTGATGTCAGCTAGATGTCGATAGCTGCATGCTGTACCACCACATGAGATCTGATATTTGTTCGTGCATGCATGCTTGAAACGGCAAAATACCATGAAATTAGTCATAATTAAATCGCATTATGCCCGCCTAAAAAAACTGCATTGTGCCATCATGCACGCCACTGGCGTTGCTGTGATAATGTTTAATATTGTTTAGATAACCGTCCATGCTGTTAATTCCGATGGTAGATTGGTACGACATGTCAAGTTGGCGACTTTTGATTTAGGCTGCTAATTGACTAGTATGGTTTAGTACGTACGTACTGCGGACTGTTATGCCTCGAGAGATACATCCTGTTTGTGCTTTAGTACTTCACAGAATATACTATGTTATCATCAGTCATCATGCTGGGGAACAATGCAATATGAAACAGCCACACATATCATCATACTAGATTCAGTTGTGCTTGGTACAGATGCAAAATATGCATATAAAGTTACTTTTCAAAAAAAAATGTGAGTAAATAAATTAATGAGTTCACCGGAAAAAGATAAAAAGTCATGTGTTCATTTATATATGTATATGTCCGGTTTTTTATGGGCTGAACTTAGACTTCAGTGTATACATGCACGGTTCATTAATCTTAGGAATTCTCATGGGCGTTACAATGTGGCTGCAGGTTGAAGTATCTGAGCTTCAACGAAGGGAAGGATTAAACAGCACGCGAGGTTGGCTGTGTTCCTTGAAGAAGATCTATAAATTGTGCGTGTAAACAAGGTTTCAAATACTTTGTATCAACTCGATGTAAGGTTTTTGAAATTAATAAACTTCCATTACTTAAAAATTTATATAAACTTGCACGTGTGCGTTGAATGGAAACGGCAAAGCTAGCTTGGATATCAAGATTAATAGCTAGTCCGCTGGTCTTTGATCTTGTGTACCAAGTTCAGCTTTTGATCTATAGAGCGATAATGTGGTATGAATGCTTCATGTATATTCCTCTAATATGCCCAAATATTGTGGATCAACAAATTAAGGCATTCTCATGGATCACAACATTTCCATACTCAAAGAACACCCTCAAGTGTAAAGAACATGGCTCCACAATTTGTGATTTTAGTGACTGAATGACAACATAGTCACTGCATATTTTCATAGGTATGCTTACGTCCTAAGAATGAATTCAAAAGAATGGCAAAGTCCAAGAGAATAATTCTATGATATCCAAACCACAGATTTTTTTTTCTGGAGGCCCAAATGATGGGAATAAAAAAAAGGCAAGGCACTAGATAATATGATGCAAGCATAATATGACAAGCATTGGATGAATTCTGAGTAGTTAGTAAAAGCCAAAATGAAGGCAACAGATGATCTAACTGGGTGGGTTTTGAACATGTCAGATGAATGAAGTTAGTGGAGGTTCTAAATGAAGGAACATTGATGACCAGATGATCTGGCGTTAAAGAAAATAAAGCATGGACACATGTCCAGAGAGTATGTTAGTGTGGATGAGGCATGGAATGGGCAATCGGATAGTCTGACGGGGTATCGAACAAACGCAAATGACAAAAGAAGCAGAGTTCATCTACTATTTGGTTCAAAATAGATCATTGGATGATCCGACACTACCCCAAATTTGAGGGTCAGATCATTTGATGCTCATAGTTTTAATAGTCATTGGAGTAGTGATTACATCGATTGCTTGAGCTATATATAACCCCTCTATTCACCCATTTGAAGTACATTGATGCTATTGAAGTTCAAGTGAGCCCAAGACACATCAAGATTAAATCAAAGCCATCAAAGTGCTAAGTTGATCATCAAAGGCAATTATCACAAACTTAGAAGAGTGATTAGTGTTAGATTAGGCCTTGAGTGTAAGATTGAAAGGTGTAGCTAGCCCTTGGAGCCTTGGATAGCTCGCTGGCAAGACTTTGACGCTTTGGCT
>CM014274.1:29348369-29361320 GCA_004135705.1 Alloteropsis semialata | reverse complement strand
TGGCACAACATCGCGCGCGCCGTGGGGGGCAAGTCGGCGGAGGAGGTCAGGCGCTACTACGAGCTGCTGGTGCAGGACGTCAAGCACATCGAGGACGGCAAGGTGCCCTTCCCCGCCTACAGGTGCCCCGGCAACATGGCCATGGGCGGCTACGAGGCCGACAGGTTCACAGGTAACGCTACAAGCCTACAAACTGCAATGATTCGCGATTAGTTTCGGTTGCTTTGTTATTAGCGCGTCATATCTGTCTTCTGTGTGCTTAGTTGCCGGGGCCATTACGGCGGTTCCGACACTGCGAGTCAACCGCAGGGACTTTTGGTCAAAGCTTCAGCTTAACGGCAGCTAGTCTGAACCTGAAGGGCCTGTTTACTTACGCCGGCATTCTGCAGAATGCGCCCGTTCTGCAGAATGAGGCCGCCTCGGTCCGCGTGCACAGAGAGAAAAAAGTGTATTGGAAAGTGCGTAGAATGCATAGTGTCCTCAGAATGCAAAATGGGAAGGGAACTAAACACCCCCGAAGTTAGCTGAAACATACAGTACCAAGCTTCTCGGCTTCTAGCTCAATTCTAGTCTTGGGCTAGATTCATGTACCATACTGCAGATAGTCTGAAAATTAAGCTTGAAGACTGGAATAAGATCCCAGATTAGTAGGCCCCTGAGCTGGTTCCTAAGTAGGATTCCATGGCCTCTGTTAGTTTTTGTGTGTCAAATCAAAAGCCACGCCTGCTAACATACGTATCATGCTGGCACTTGGTACCCGCTGCAACTTTGCTCCGGGAATCTCTAAGATCATACTTTGCAGCATAGAATTTGTAAAGTTGCATACAGCTGATCGCGAGTCTATTTTCTGCAGGCTGAAGCACCTGAAGATCTAGGCAACATTAATGCAAGTCAGTGAGGCAACAAGAAAATAACTCAAGCAAGTGGCCGGAGCATCCGATCAGAGCACACGCATGTGAATAACTACCACTACTAGTACTAGTACCTAGCTAGTTTGCAGATCAATCGATCTCCCATGTATGTAGTATTACGTTCATCTCATGTAAAATTAAATCTCTGTATGTGTAGTATGTATATTTGAGAAAAGAGAAGTGAAATAAAAAGTCCTTCATATTCTGCATTCAGTTAATCAACCTTTGTTTTCTTCAACGCTCGTTCAAAATTAATAGGATGTGCCAAACAGGGTGATAATATATTGTGCCGAGTTTTTACCCGTCTTTTGAGATATATGTTTTGTTGTATTCAGCAACACCCAACAAAAATCTTGCATGTTATTTTCATGCCACTATTTGAAAATGGCTGCACTTTAAATGGATGGTTCTTTAGTTTACGGGTTGGTGTTTAAGGCTTTGTGCGTTGGTGTAGGCTTTTTGGAGGAGGGCGAAGCTGGAACGTTCTCCATTATCTTACTATTACTAATTGGAGACTTTTTTTTTGAAGCCTCCAGATTAAGCCACGTAGGATTCTAGGTGGACACTCTAAAAAAAAGAGAAATCCTAGAAATTCTCATGAAACAACAAAACATCTAGCCATCAATTGGAACACTCAAATTATCATAGCCATTAGATCTATTATGCTTTCTAAAAACTTAGCACTATGCCATTATGAAAGTAGGTTGAAGTAACCCCCTAAATTTATATCTAAATTATCCACTTGTGCCATTATGAAAATAGCTTAAAGTAACCCCCTAAATTTATATCTAAATTACCCACCTCTGCCATTATACAAATAAACCAAAGTAATCCCTGATCTTCATCAAAATTACCCACTTATGCCATTATAAACAATATTTAAAATAAGCTCCTAAATTTGCAACTAAATTGCCCACTATGAATACTTAAAAACTAACTTAAAGTGACCCTTAACTTTACATATATATTACCCACATATGTCATTATTAAAAATATATATTACCCACAGAATGTCATTATTAAAAACAACATGAGGTAATTCTACATTTGAATACAAATTACCTTAATTAAAAATATGCACCAATATAAGATTCTAAATTGTGTATTTCATACACTATTGAAAATAATATATATCTATGTATTAAATATTTAACAAATGAGAGATAGCTCAAGGTAATAGTTTGGTAGCAATGTAGCCTTAATTTTTTAATTGAAAACTCCGTATTAGTTCTCATGAGACACGCTAGAAAAAAGACAGATCCTAGAAATTCTCACAAAAATCAGAAACATCAATCATGTAAACTCTAATAACCATAGTCATTGGTTTATTGTAGTTTTAAAAAAGTTACCCACCGCAATCATTATAAAAATATTCTAAAATAAACCCGAAATCTATATCTAAATTATCGAGCTATGCTATTATAAAAATAATTTAAATTAACCCCACAATCTTAATCTAATTTACTCATGTATATCATTATAAAGGATAACTTAAAATGACAATCAAAATTTGTATCTAAGTTACCCACGTATATCATTATTAAAGATAACTTAAACTAAACAACTAAATCTTAATCTAATTATCTTCATGTGAATCGTACCGAAAAGTCCAAAAGTAAACTAATATATGATTCTAAATACCTAATTATCACTGTTAATATAGAAATAATAAGTTAATGTATATATGCATGATGAGTGTCACCATGTACACCATTTATACATGTATATGTGAGAAAGTGATGAAAAGTATTGATTTTTATGCTAAATATAATGTATGGAGGTGCGACACAAAATGAGAGAAGTGTAAATGTGGATAAAAAAATATAGAGAATAATTACTAATTAAAAATCAATCACAAATGAAAAAAGATAAGTACACATCTATATGAGTATTATGTTTAAGTATTAAAAATATGAAAGATCAGTATGTAAACAATTTTGATTATTAGATAAGAGTTTAATTTCTAAATAATTTTTAAATACAATAACTTTTACAAATATTAGCACGTGCAAGAGCACGGGTTGATGGACTAGTTAAAAAAATTGAAACCGTCGAATTGCACCATGGTTGAGCACGTAGCCGTAAACGGCAGGTAACTTGTGTTCTTACGCTTATCCTCGTCTTCTCCTGAATTCATACACCAAATCTTGTAGAATCCAGAACATCTTGATGAAAAAATGAGACAAATTTTTAGCTTGAAAAATTGATGAAACGGAAGTGAGAAAGGTTTATCCCAAACTTTTGAGTCAACATTTTCAAGGGAAACTTACTAGAAAAATCAACAAAAATTTGCAAAACATTTTTAGTGAACTTTAAAAAAACCTTTTCCACATTTTGTTTTTGAACTTTATGGAAAATATATTACAAAAACTTCTTGAGAAGACTTCTTCCCAAAACATTAAGAAATATTTACATTTTTTAGAAATATAGGCATGGTCCGAACAACTAAAGAATCGGAGTTTTTCAATAGAAACAAGTTTTTTCCTTAGAACATTTTGTTTGTTCTAGACCAATTTGTGTTTGTTCTAGAACGTTTCTAGTTTTCTTTTATTGAAGTCAGAACACTGCGGCCTAAAGTTTGATTATTTTTATTGTAAAACTGGAACACTTTATTAAAAGGATTTTGGTAAAGGGATCAAATATAAAAATAGAAAGCGGAAATGGGTGTCTTTTTCCCTAGCAGGGTCACGTGTTGGGCTGGGCCTCTTCCCTACCTGCTGGGCCTTGTTTGCGTGGAAAAAGGAAAGTACACCGTGGAAAGGAAAAAGTCCATTCCACACCAGTCATCTATCAATCTATTAATATAGTTCGATTCGTAACTCTCAACCGAAAAATTATTTATTTGACCCTCATTTATTTGAGATGTCAAATAAATAGTTTTTCGCTTAATGGCTGTAAATCGAACTACGCTGATAGACGAGAAAAATGTCACAATAAAAACTGGACTACTGGAGTGTGGGCCGCTGTCTTAATGGGCTGACCGATCTTATGTCACGGATTGGTGAATTAAATTTATTTTAGTTTTTTTTTACGAATTTTCAAAAACGACGTCCGGATGATAGATTTTACAAATCTGTCATCCAACCGCCGAATGGATTAGCGGTTTCCATGTAACCGCTCTATCATACGGAAACGGCGGTAAAATGCTACAGTAACCCGCGGATACTGCAGCGGGTGCAGCGGGTACTGTAGCATCCTTACCGCCGTTTCATTCGGCGGTTACTCCCTCCCATATCAAAAAAATCATAACTTTTTCATATGAACTTGAATGGAGCTAAAATTTATACGAAAATTGTAGATCTCGATGAGATCTACAACTTTATAGTTCAAACTTTTTTCATTTGAAATCATCTTAATGTTCAAATAATCCACGCAATGCTCAGATCTAATGAACCAAAAAAATTTTCTTCTCTAGATAGCACGTCTTAAAAAAATTGTAACTTTTTCATATGAATTCGGTTGGAGATGAGCTTCGTACGAAAATTGTAGAGCTCGATGAGATCTATAACTTTGTTATTCAAACTTTTTTATTGCGAATTATTTTTGGTACTCAAATAATCGAGACAATGTTCAGATCTAAAATTCAAATCTAATTTTCCTTCTCTGGACAGCACATCTTCAAAAAATTATAACTTTTTCATATGAATTCGGTTGGAGATAAGCTTCATAAGAAAATTATAGAGCTTGATGAGATCTACAACTTTTTTGTTCAAATCTTTTTTATTGCGAATTATTTTGGTGCTCAAATAATCGAGACAATGTTCAGATCTAAAATTCAAATTTTAGATATGAGCATTTCGTAGATTATTTGAACATTAAGATGATTTCAAATGAAAAATATTTGATCTATAAAGTTGTAGATCTCGTCGAGATCTATAATTTTCGTATAAATTTTAGCTCTATTCAAGTTTATATGAAAAAGTTATGATTTTTTTTGACATGGGAAGGAGTAACCGCCGAATGAAACGGCGCTAAGGATGCTACAGTACCCACTATAGTACCCGCGGGTTACTGTAGCTTCCTTACCGCCGTATCATCCGGCGGTTCTTTCTTGCCGCCGTTTGATATGGCGGTTACATGGAAACCGCCAATCCATTCGGCGGTTGGGTGACAGATTTGCATCCGGACGTCGTTTTTGAAAATTCGTAAAAAAAAATTAAAAATAAAAAAAATTCCGGATCGGTCATCCGGCGTATAGGCACCAGGTGGGCCGATAACGCGTGAGCTGCGGGCCGCGGCGGCCTCTGTCAGTCCGGAAGCCCACAACCGTGCTCCCAAAGCGTCCATCCCACGCGACCTGAATCCTTGGCCCGCGGCGGGGGCGTCAATCTCACGCAATTCGCTGATCCCCTCTTAAAACCAGAACGGCAGAACCCTGCCCAAAACCTCCGAAATCCCGGCTCCCCCTCTCCTTCCCTCCCTCCGCTCACGAATTCGGCGAACGCCTCAGCTCCCCACTGCAATGGCGAGCTTCAACCCCGCCGGCGCCGGCGCCGCCAACCTGAACCCTAACAAATCCGTTGAGGTGCGTGCGCGTGCTCACGCGGCCGCGATTGCGGCCGCCCTTCCGCCTCACCGGGTAGAAAATGCCTTCTCGAGGGTTGGATTTGACCGGGTGCTGTTTCCGTTATCTGTTGCAGGTGACTCCGGTTGCCGAAGACTCGGTCTCCAGTCTCAGCTTCAGCCCCAAGGCGAACTATCTCGTAGCCACCTCATGGGATAAACAGGTGAGCTCCCCACTCCTGTCAGAAGCCTCTGTATGTGGGGAAACATACTTCTTAAGATGCGGTTGGCCTGATACCTTCTGGCTGCAGGTTCGGTGTTGGGAGATCCTGCCTGGTGGGGGATGCCAGGGGAAGGCATCGATTTCTTATGAACAGCCGGTATTGTGATTGGTGTTGCATTTTTTTCCACAAGTGATTCATTGCTACCATTAGCTGATTATGGATGCAGAGCTATTTGGTCTGGGGCCTTTCTGTGCTGCTAGATCCCTCTAGACAGCATTGTGCGATGATGTGACCTGTAGCCTGGTTTTGTTTCATGCAGGTCCTGTGCTCGACATGGAAAGATGATGGGATGACTGTTTTCTCGGGAGGATGTGATAAACAGATTAAAATGTGGCCGCTGCTGTCTGGTGGGCAGCCCACAACCTTCTCAGGGCATGAGGCGCCTGTCAAAGAACTTGCTTGGGTGCCACAGATGAATCTTCTTGTCAGCGGGAGCTGGGACAAGACTTTGAGGTGCAGACATTAGACTAGATACATTAGATTCCTTTACAATTAGCTCATACAGTACTGTCTTGTCCAGTCCAATTGCTGATGTATTGCAAAAAAATGGAGGATCAGTCATGCATTGTGCACATATATAACCTGTGGATAACCTTATTATTATCACCAAGAAATACATAGTTGGTTGTCATAATGCTTATATATGTACAAATACAAAGAACCTAATAATCAAGATGGCTTTCCTCATATTGTGAACTATTTTGTCCATTTGTTAAGGTACTGGGACATTAGGCAACCTCAACCAGTGCATGTTCAGCAACTTCCCGAGCGCTGCTATGCTCTGTCGCTTTCTTATCCTCTCATGGTAGTTGGCACTGCTGATTGCAACATAATAGTCTTCAACCTGCAGAATCCACAGGTAAGTTATATTGTGCTTTACTCCCCTGCGAAGCTTTAGATAATTAGTTGTATTCTGGCTATACACATGAATGATAAGGAATTTAGAACTTCCAATCTGGTCAGATATGTGACCAGCCCTTGTTTTATGAGAACTGATTTATTGTGTATTAGTGTAACCCTAACCAATATGTGAGAGCAAGACTTATGACCTCTTGAGAATTTTGACTGTAGAGCTATTAGAATATATAGCTTTACAGTGAGACTGGTTCATTAGTCTAGTCTTATCCTTGTCAGAAGATTTTAAACATAACAATTTGCCGTTGCATTCAGTACCAATACTGTTCAATTTTCCATGAGTAAAGTGATTCATTGGTATGATAAATGACGGAAGAAAATGGTTTTTATCTCAGTTGTTGAAAGATGAGTTCAGAACTGAAAACTATGTTAATATGTGTTATCCTCAATCATGTAGCATTTCTCATGAGATCAGCATGTAGTTTGATTAATAGGAAATGTTGTTGAAAAAAATAACGAGGATACAAAATGATTCCTTTTGTTATCTTTTGGCAAAGAGTAAATAAACAATAGGGGTGAGGCATCCACGTGAATCATTTCTCTAATCGAACTATGTGGGTTTATCCACTAAAATAATTTATGTAAATCTTTATTGTATTTGCACATTTGGCTTTCTCATTACCTTGTAACAGGCTGAATTCAAGAGAATTGCATCACCTTTGAAGCTCCAGACAAGGTGCCTTGCCGCATTTCCTGATCAACAAGGCTTTTTGGTAACTCCCCACTTTGGCTTTTCTGTGTATATCATCTCTTCAATAGTCTTTGTGGCCAACTGAATACCATGTATGACACTGAAATGTGGCCTCCATCAAAATGCAAGGGAAAAATAAAAATAAATAAAATAAGAGGCTTGACCTCATAATATCGTGCATATGTGTCGTTGCCGAAAATGGCCGACTAGTGAATATTGTGGATTGCGTGTTAAGGCCCGGATGGTTCGCGAGAGGACACAAGGGATTATACTGGTTCAGGCACGAACGCCCTACGTCCAGTCTGAGTCAGCTCGTGTTACTCGTGTTGCTCGTAGTAGGGGGTTATAAGCGGTCGAGAGAGGGAGGGGCTCCCAAGTCTCTGTGAGCGTGTGTGCGTGTGCCGGTCGGGTGGATTCGATCCTAGTCCGATGACCGGCTGGAGGAGGAAGAAGACCGGGAGAGAACGCTCCCGGAGAAAGGAGAAAGAAGTTTTTGTCCGCCCCTCGCAGGGGGCCTGGCCTCCTCTTTTATTGCTCAAGAGGAGGTCAGAGAAAATAAAATAAGGGAAAGTGCGGCGCAGGTGTTGCTTCTTGCCCATGCCGCGGGCCCCATCGTCCTGAGTTATTATTCGTAGCCGTAATCATGTCTTGTCTGCTCCTGTTTGGGGTAGCTGGCGTAGTGGAGTAGGTGACACAGTGTTGAATTTATTGGTGTTGTGCAGTCCCATCATGGCAGGGTACGGCCCTGTCGCGGTCTGCACGCAATTTAATTTTGGAGTAGATGGTGTGTCCGACCCTTGCGCGGGGGTCGGACAAGACGACGCTCCGACCCCTGCCCAGGGGTCGGGCGAGACGGAAGCCATGCTCTGACCCCCGCGCGGGGGTCGGGCGACACAGAAGCCACGCTCTACCGCTGCTTTGCAGGTTGTGCTGCTGCGTTGATTCCTTCTGCTCGTTCACACGGAGAGAGATGAAGTGAGAGGGAGCGCCAAAGAGGCATGCATGCATGCACTGTCCTTTCACGTGGAGAGAGAGATGGATAGCGTCATGAGAGAGAGAACATGCATGCAGGGTGCTTCGGGTGGAGAAAAAAGAATCGATGGGGGAGAGGGAAGGTTGGTGGCATTGATCGCTCATGCATGGAAGTGGTGGTGCATGCAGGCATGCATGTACTGCATGTATGGGAATTAGAGGAGAGAGATAAAGCTGGTGCATGCGTGCCTGCATGCGGGGGGAGTAAATGTTGTCATTGTTTTGCTGTTCCTCGCACGCGCGCCTGAACGACTGCCCTTTCCTTGGTCGGGAGGTCGGGCGAGGCGGAGAAGGGTCGGCCGAGGCGGAGAAGGGTCGGCCGAAGTGGCGTGGGGTCGGCCGTGGGGTCGGTCCCCTCTCGTCCGACGTTTCCCTCGCTATCCTTGTTTATGGGTTTGCTTACGCCTGTCTCCTTCCCAAAATAGTGGGGTCCCACCTGTCAGTGAGTGAGTCGGATATTGATATCCGACAATATGTTTTTTGTTTTGGGATTATTACAGAAAGGTGTTCCAAAGAACTTTCATATTCCTAAGGAAACAATATATAGTGGTTATTTCGTAGGAACAAGCTACAAATTATATTGTAGTATTACCTCAACTTTTTTTTTCTGAACTAAGGTGTGGCTAATCAAGTGTTGATTTTATTACCATGCAATTTTCCAGAGTGCAAAGTGGCTATTTGTCATATCATAGCTTTCGTTTTAAGAACTGTGCAAACGAATATCTACACCAACCCTTTTAGAATTCTTTAACACAACTGCAGAACTGCTATTCATTCTCATAAGCAGGGTTCCCAATTCCTTGTTGAAACAATCTCCCAATGTATCTATAGCAAATAAAATTTATTTATTCTGCACCTGTTTGCTTGTAACAGCTCTTGTGTTGTGTTTTAGTCTGGCATTGTTGTTTGAAGCGATTGGATCTGTGATCTATGTGGTAGTCGATGACTGGTGAATTACTTAATGTTTTCACAGCTGATTGACCTTTTACTTGTGTTGAAGGTTGGATCTATAGAAGGAAGAGTCGGTGTTCATCATGTGGATGACTCTCAGCAAGGAAAAAACTTCACATTCAAATGTCACCGTGATGGCAATGATATATACTCTGTTAACTCATTGAACTTCCATCCTGTAAGATCCCTTCATTCTATAATATGTTATTTAAATATTTTGTAGTGTCACTTCCTTAGATTGAATTTCTTCGAGGTCCATGGAAAAGAAGTTTAAGTCCTTAATGTTTCAATTTGGAGATAGAAATTTTTGAAGTTCACCTTGGATCTCCATTTATAAATTATAACAACTGCATACTTGGTAACCAACTTAGGAGCAGTTAATATTAGCTACTTCTGTACTTCATTCAACTAAGCAATTCTAATTGTCATGGTATGCATTCCATCCAGGTACATGGTACATTTGCTACTACAGGCTCTGATGGAGGTTTCAATTTTTGGGATAAGGACAGTAAACAAAGGCTGAAGGTCTGCTTCCCTTAATATTCTTTATATGTCTTGCATTCTCTATTAGTCAGAGTAGTATGGTCAGCATCTTAAGTTGTATTACATATATTTATGCGTATCATTATATGAAATGAAATAGGAAAAAAATAATATGTTGTAACTATGAACCATTCTGGTGCTTCTTTGTGAGCTATTCCATTCAGTCAAAAGCAATTTTTACCCTACAAATGCCTGCATCTAAACTATTTAACTTTAACCTACATGTTTTTATGAATATTTAGACTCAAACTCATCTAGAAAGTCACTACCAAAAATAGTATAACTATTTATCAGGTTTACAAATAGCAATCGGTGATTGAACTTATGTTTTAGACTGTAAATATTTACAACAAAATTTATTCATGACTAAGAGGACCTTAGTGATGTCCTTGTACAGCTGTACTGTCCCTCTGGTCTGAATTATTTGTAACATTTATTCATGGCTAGAGGACATTAGTGATGTCCTTGAACAGTTGTACTATCCCTCTGGTCTGAGTTATTTGTCACTGTAGTCCAATCCATGAAGAACAAAGGGGAGTTAATGTATTGCTTTGTTTGGCATAGTTTGCCCCTATTGATTACTCTACCAACTCTCTAATTTGTTATTCTACATGCACTTTTCTGTAAACTAAAATGGGATTCCGACACCGCTGGACATTTGCTGGGAGGTGTTGCATTGAAAACCTAAAATGACATCTGTTTACAAACTAATATCAACTGCCTAAAACGATATCATTTTAGAATGGTGGGATGTCTTGAAAGTCAGATTTTTCTGAATATTTAACTGAAGCCTTTTCGCAAATATTGCTCAAATTTACTGTTAGTCAACTGTGAGACTGCTAAGGCCTGTCAATAAGTTACTTTATTTTTTTAATGGGTAGCAAAAAGGCCACTAACCACTTCACTGAAACTTCAAATCTGTTATGCTATATCGTCCTTTGTGATTTGTTTCATTGCCTGGTGTTAAAGAGTAAATATGCATATTGTTAACAGATTGTTTTTAGTATTGTGTACCATAGTGGTTGGTTACAAAGACGAAAAAAAAATGTGCTCAATACTTATCATTGATTTGCCAAACAATTCAAAACCTTAATATGGAAATCTGTGTACTTGTTTAAAGTTTTACCTCTTATGTGCTCTTTTCTTTTACAGGCTTTTGCTAAGTGTCCAGCACCCATCACATGCAGTACATTCAATCAGGATGGCTCTATATTTGCTTATGCGGTAGGTCATCTGTTGTTGTCAGCATCTGTAAACTGAACTGGAATAACTTATGAGATACACATGGTTGCTTTTGATACTTTTGCTTATGTATAATATGCAACTATATTATTGGTGTTGGCGTGCTACCAACCATAAAAGGCTTTCATTCCTCATCAAGTTATTAGTCCGAAAGTTTAAAGATCTCTTGTGCTTTATTATATTTTCTTTCACTGGGCATTTGTAAAGTCCAAAATTACTGATGTTGTGTCATTTGTTTAGGTATGTTATGATTGGAGCAAGGGCGCTGAGAAGCATAATCCTTCTACTGCAAAGACAAATATCTTTATACATAGCGTACAGGTCTGTACCTTTTACTAGATGCCTTTCATATAATTCATTTTTGAGTGGTTCATTTGATTTTAGAAATGCTACAACGGACATGATAAGCTCAGATTGTTTCTGTGCTCTTTCATCTTATCAAACAATTTGCACTTTTGCTGTTAATATGGACCAACTGCAGTTGGTTGATTCACAGTGTATTTGTTAATTCAATCGTCCTTGTTTTGGTGTCTAGGAATCTGATGTGAAAGGAAAGCCCCGCGCTGGAAAGAAGTAGGCATGGCAATGACAAGTTGAAGACTGGTGCTCGGTAAACTGATAAAAATAATCAGCTCACTGCTGCTGGTCACTCACATATTGTCAACACCTTATCACAGAATGCGACATGTTGTTAGAGTACTTCAAGCAAATTCCTTATCACAACAATTGCTGCATATGCGACATGTTTGCTAGAAGTAACATCGGATATTGTACTGACATTAGGTTATCTCTAGAATGGATCTATTAGTAGGTGGCATGAAAAGCATATGCAGTGTGAGACGCTGGTCACCATTTCTGTCAGTTCCATTTTGGTACTGCTTCAAAGTTTGGTTCCGTTTGGTCCAGGTTTTAAGCAACATATGTAAAAAATAGAGACAGAAAACAATTTTTAGGTTTAGGAGATAAGACTTCTAGGGTAGTTTTGTGCTCTTCTCTAGTAGCATACCTAAAATTAGATATCTATAAAGATTTCTACAAATTTGATATAAAGTTGGATGCCATCTGCTGTCAGCTCGTCTGTCTCGGACGTGCTAAGCCAAGCTCCACTGCGAAGCTTGCTCACCCAAGCGCGCCGACACTTACACCTCGCTTGCAAGCTTGTTTGTGCCTTTGTTCTTTGAGAATCCGTCCCTCTCGGTGGCGCACGCTTGTGGTCTAGCGCACATCTCCAGGGGGCCTCAAGCTTGCTTCTGCAGACCTTGCTTCTGCGGCGGCGTGTTGGGCGGTTAAGGACGGGTTGAGGCTAAATAGGGTTCTTAAGAGTAACTAATTGTAACGTCCCGAAAATTCAAATTTCGAAATCATAATCTAACGAGTTTTCAAAAATCTTTATCGATGAGTTTCCGTCGTTTCCAAATCTATCTAAAATCTTTTCCGTTGATCCAAATTCCGAAAATCCAATCGTCCGAAAATTCTTTCCGACCGTTCGTCCTATTTTCTCGATCCGCGCGTCGCGTGTCTATCTCCTCCGCGCGCGTGCTCGCGACCAACCGCCGCGAATCCCGCTCTCCCTTTTTCTCTCTTCCCTTTTCCCTCCCTTTTCCCTTTTCTTTTCTTTTCCATTTTCCTAATTTTCTTTCCTTTCTTTCTTTTTCTCCTTCTTTTTCTTTTCTCCCTTTTCTTTTTCTCCTTCTTCCTCCTTGCTCCTTCTCCATCCACTGCCCGACGCCCGAGCAGCCCACCGCCGTCCTCACCTCCTCCAAGCCGTAGCGCCGCCCGCCACCGTGCCTCCACCCCTCGGCCTCGCCTTCCTCGGCGTCCGTGCACGGCCACCGCCCCAGAGCCGCCTCGCCTGCCCCGCCCGCGTGCACGCGCGCAC
>CM014274.1:29328873-29348201 GCA_004135705.1 Alloteropsis semialata | reverse complement strand
GCTCCGTGGCCGCCGCCGTGGCCCGGAGGCCGGCGAGCCGAGCCGCCGCGCCCAAAGCTCTCCCTCCCTCTCTGTTCGGCAGAGGAAGAGGAAGGAGAGGGGATGAATGCCCCTTTTTCGGAAACCCCCTCCACTTCTCTCTAATTCCAAATAAGTCCAATTCCTTTAGACAGTTTCCAAAGAAATCCCCTAACCTTTTTGGATAATTTCAAATAAGTCCCTGGCCGTTACCAAACCCCCCAAACCTTTATCCCAAATTACCAACAAGTCCTCCCACTATACAAAATATTCACAGAAAGGTCCCTGGCCCTTTATAATTATTATAAAGAGGTCCTAAACCCCCCAATTAGGACCTAATCACCCCTTAACCTCGTCATTTTATGCGCCAAACTCCTCCGAAATTCCACCAAATTCGCACACATCTCTCTTTCATCTATTCCGGCCGAGCTATACACAAATCACTCCAAAATAATCCTCATTCCTATTTTATTTTGTTATTTCCTTCTCCAACTCATCGGTAAAAGATTGTTGTTTTCTGATTGTGTGTTGTTTGTGCGTGGCCTAGACGACGGAGTGAGCGAGGAGGGACAGTACCGCGAGCCGGAGTACGAAGGAGAGTACCGCGAGTCCGACCCCGAAGAGTTGTACCGCGAGCAGGAACTCCCAGAAGCTTTTGGAGACGGCAAGTCCAATCCCATCCTTTGATGCATGTTTATCCCATGATTTATAAACACAACCCATTAAGCCTTTGATATTGCATTCTGTTTTATTATCAAAACCCGATTGGTTAGCCACCCCTTGATTGCTATGATATTCCTTGACAACCTAGTTATCACTAAATATGATATGCTCTGTTTAGATGATACCCAATTCTAGAATGCTTAGGAACTATTGCTCCCTACTCAATCAATCATGGATATACACTTGTTTTATCAAAGAATAAACGTGTGAGTGTGGAAAATGGGTTTTGGGTTTTAAAAGAAAGAAAATGTGTGGATAAGATGGATGGGTATTTCTTTGTGAAATACTTTTAGAAGGCTTGTACCTTTGTGGTTAAGCAAGTTGGGAGATATCCATTTTGTCCGGTTTTAAACCGAGGTGATGTGTCATCTTGCCTGACCCAGTTTATCTCGTACAACCACTCGACTCTTGTATGGTGCAAGGGCTTAGTCTAAATCCCACTAGCTAGACTGTTAGTTGTCTGGAGGCAGGTGTGCAGCGGGAAAACCAAGTGCCGACTTAGTGTCATGGGTGCCAACTTGGTGTCATAAACCCCCTTGGTTACTTTCTCGTGATGGCTAGGCAGTTTTGGCTATGGTGGGTAATGGCTTCGATAGGATCCGCACTGGCACTAAGGTGACCGTGTTGCGGTACCCTACTTGTGGTGAAAGTGTACACCTATGCAGAGTTTCCAAACTATTCGAATAGCCGTGCCCACGGTCATGGGCGAGTTATGGCTTGGTCACAATATCGAAGGTTTTGGGATGGGTTGGAGTGTGTTGGTTTTGGGAAAAGTGTCCGGCTTTGTGCTGGGAAGCTACGACGGATGGGAAATCTGGTAGCATTAAAATTTGGATCCTTTGTGGATCAACCCCCACTTGTTGGTTTAAAACTGGCTTTGCTAAAACATTCCTTGACAAACCATTGCATGTGTAAAACTTGGCTTTATTGCAAATGAACCTTAGCCTTATTCCTTGATATATCCTGTGCATACTTCTGTGTTAACCCCTCCGTGGGTGTGGTTGGACTTGCTGAGTACTTTTGTACTCACCCTTGCTTTTGTTGCTTCAGAAGAAGACCCGGACTTTGTTGAGGACGCTGAATAGGTGGTCGCTTCCGCACCTAACTTTGCCTGTGGAGTTTGGACCCGCCCAAGATGTCTTCGCTGTCGCATAGCTCTGATCCCTTTGTTGAGCCGGCTTGGTTCTTAGTCTGGCTCCTCGCCGTGATTTACCTTTTGGTAATCTTGGCTTGTATCAAGTGCCCGCTCCCTCGGGGGCTGTAAGTTCTGAACTATCTATTGAATAAATGTGTATCAGCCTCCTGGGACTGATAATTTGTATCACATTTAGTCTCTGCTTAGGCAGGGGCGCTTCAGGTGGTATCAGAGCCGTAGTTGGCTGTAGGACGTGACCCCTAGGACCGGTTAAGCCTTTTGACCAAGACTTAGGTTTTATAAAAACTTCTTGCTCTCTATGCTCTTTTGCAAAAAGTAATTTACCCATGTTCTGTTACAGATGGCCACCGAAGGATGGATCACCAGCCGCTGCTTGGAGGAACCCGGCTTTCCCAAGTTGCTCTTTGCCTGCTTGGACAGAGTTGGCATTTATGAGCGTCCGGAGTACACCATCGTGGAGTACGAGGACCGTGGAACCCCCCAGTGTGAGATCACCATCTGCGTCGGGAAAAGCAGCCGCTACATCGGCATTGAGCCATGGAGTGTGACAGCCATTGCATTTGGGCAACAAGACACCTACCAGAAGGCAGCCCGAAAGGCTCTGCGCCGCCTGTGCCAAGTGTATGAGAAGCACCTCGGGCACACGCCCATGAGGTTTTATCTGCCTGCCAAGAAGGATCGCCCGGTTTGGTTGGCCCGGGTGAAGAATATGAAGGAACGTGGCCAGCATGAGGATAACCTCACAGTGTTCAACATGGCAGTCTATCTCCTCACCCTGGATGAATACTGTGATGATCAGCGTGCGAGACTGAAGCAACAGGTTCGCAGGGCTGAGGAGGCGGAGATGATGGTGAGAAGGCTACAAGCAAAGCTGGCAGCCACCAAAGCACAAGCTGCTGCTGCCCAGGTTGATAAGGTCGCAGCCATTGAGGCCCTCAAGGAGACTGAAGAATGGCACTCCAAGGAAATAAAGGAGGCCCGCCTTGCTGGACTTACCCGGAGGAGGATGCAGGCCTCTGACCATGAGGAGTTCCCGATCCTGGAAGGAATTCCTATCGCCCGAGGATCCGGCAAGAGGAAGAGCCTCATTGCCTCACTAGCACTATCACCTGCGGGAGCTACCCCCATGGATTCTGGTCCAGATGCTGTCGGAGAGCCTCTACCACTGACGCAGCCAGGGCCAAGTGTGGATGTGCGTTCTCTCTTACCCCCAGGGGGAGGACCCACTCAGGCCAACGAGTCCGCCTAAGTGCTAGTGATTGCCAGGGGATGAAGCCGTTGGTCCGAAGTTCAGAGCTGTACCCTTAGTCTTGCAGTTGTCCCAGTCTAGTGTTGTACCCCTTTCCAGTGTCGTGTTGTACCCGGTCGTGTAGTGCGTGTTTTGGCCTTGCCTAGTGTTGTACCCCCTCCTTGGAAGAAATAAAATCGTCTGTGCTTGTTGTGTTGTTAGTCTGTGTGCTCTGTCTTTTAAAAAAATGCGCTTAAATAACTTAAATATCACTTTAAGTCCCAAGTCTCATGAAAACCCCGCTCAATCTGCAGATGCCTCCCAAGCGCGCCAGGACCGCCCTAAGTCAGGGCCATGCCACCCCCAGTGCAGCAAGGCAGCCAAGGCAAAATCCACCCGCCACAGCACCACCAGTTGTGCATGAAGTGAATCAGATTGAGGGCGGTGGAGAAAGTCATGTGGGAGAACAGCTACCACCACCACCTCAGATTGACCTGGTCCAAGTGATGAACAATCAGACCCTGTTACTGGAAGTTTTGGCCAATGCCATTACTCAGCAGAGACCCCGCAGGCATGGCTTGAATGAGAAGTTGACAGATTTTCTCAGGACCAAGCCACCTACCTTTGGAGGATCCACTAACCCCTTGGATGCAGATGATTGGCTGCGGGTTATTCAGAGGAAGCTAGAGCCATTTGGTTGTGAGGACCGTGACAAGGTTCTCTTGGCCGCACACCAGCTCACCGGAACTGCTTTGGCTTGGTGGGAGAATTACTGTGCAGCTGCCCAGGATGCCACCACTATCACTTGGGATGAGTTTGTGACAGAGTTCCGCCGCTATCACATTCCAGTGGCCACCATGAAGCGCAAGGTAGATGAGTTCCGTGAACTGCGCCAAGGCAGCAAGTCTGTTGAGGAATACACCTATCAGTTCATGGAGTTGGCCCGTTATGCACCGGGAGAGGTCAACAAGGATGAGAAGAAGCAGGATATGTTCAAGAAGGGCTTGAACGCAGAACTCAGAACACTGCTCACCCCTCAGATCTACCCAGACTTCAACACCTTGATGAACATGGGCATTCTCACTGAAAGGGCCAAGACAGATGAGAAGAGGGATAACAAGCGCCGGTTCCTAGAGAACAAGGCCCATCAGCAGGACCGTTTTCAGAAGCAAAGGAGCTTTGGTCCATCAGCAGCCCCTATGCAGTACCGGACCCAGTCTCAGGCTCCGAGTACTCATCCGTCCAGTGCTCCATTCAGAAGCCAAGTCAACAAGGTCCCGCAGAACAGCGCCAGTCAGGTCACCGGCAACGCCAGGGCCTGTTACAACTGCCGTGAGACAGGGCATTTCATAGCCAACTGTCCCTATGGCAACAGCAAGCCAGCAGCTCCAGCCTTCTCCAACTCAGTGAACGGACCAAGGCTAGCATTGTCAGGAGCCAACCGTGTGCCAGTTCGCAGCGGCAACAACCCCAAGAACAACAACAGTAACAGCCAGCAGACGAGGCCGCCCCAGCAATCATTCGGACGAGCTCGCGTCAACCACATCAGCGCGCAAGAAGCTCGAGAAGCTCAGGACGTGGTACTCGGTGAGTTTTTAGTCAGCTCAGTTTTGGCAACAGTACTTTTTGATTCTGGAGCATCACATTCATTCATATCATCAAGCTTTGTGGAGAAGCACAATATACCTACGGTACTACTAAAGTTACCCCTAGTAACCCGAACGCCTGGAGCTAACATTCGCTGTCAACTAGGTTGTTCCCGGGTAAGGATCAATTTAAGTGGGGTAGAGTTCTTAGCAGACTTAGTAGTACTTGAGTCTAAAGGAATAGATGTGATCCTTGGAATGGATTGGTTAAGCCAACATGATGGTCACATAGGTTGTGCTGATAAAGTAGTACACCTAACCAACCCGGACGGTATGCAAGTGACTTGCCATACTCGAGGAAGTGGACCAGACCCAATGGTTTTCAGTATGGAGGCCAAGGCCATAGAAGAAGTGCCAGTAGTGAGTGAATACCCAGATGTGTTTCCGGATGACCTACCGGGAATGCCACCCGACAGGGATATAGAGTTTATTATTGATCTTGTCCCTGGCACAGCACCTATAGCCAAGAGGCCGTATAGGATGGCAGCAGCAGAATTGGCAGAACTTAAGGAGCAATTAAGAGAACTGCAGCAGAAAGGTTTTATCAGACCCAGCTCATCACCATGGGGATCACCAGTCCTGTTTGTGAAAAAGAAAGATGGCAGCCAAAGAATGTGTGTGGATTATAGATCCCTGAATGAAGTGACTATTAAGAATAAGTACCCTTTGCCCAGAATAGATGACCTCTTTGATCAGTTAAAAGGAGCCAAATATTTCTCCAAGATTGACCTAAGATCGGGTTACCATCAGCTCAAGATCAAGAAAAGTGATGTCCCAAAGACAGCCTTTGTCACCAGATATGGGCAGTATGAGTTCACAGTGATGTCTTTTGGGTTGACAAATGCCCCGGCTTATTTCATGAACCTCATGAATAAAGTTTTCATGGAGGAGTTAGATAAGTTTGTCGTAGTCTTTATCGACGACATACTGATCTACTCTAAGAGTGCCCAAGAGCATGAACAGCACCAACGGGTAATCTTGGAAAAGCTAAGAGCACATAAGTTATATGTCAAGTTCAGCAAGTGTGAGTTCTGGCTTGAGAAGGTAGCTTTTCTGGGCCACATCTTGACTGCAGAAGGTGTAGCCGTAGATCCGAAAAAGGTAGAAGCAGTATCCAATTGGCAACAGCCCACCAATGTGACTGAAATCAGGAGTTTTCTTGGATTAGCCGGATATTACCGGAGATTTATTGAAGGATTTTCCAAGATAGCCAGACCCATGACAGAGTTACTCCGTAAGGATAAAAAGTTTATCTGGACAGAATCATGTGAAAGGAGTTTTCAAGAGTTGAAGAAGAGATTGACAACTACACCGGTACTGACCTTGCCAGATATTCAGAGAGATTTTGTCATATATTGTGATGCCTCAAGGCAAGGATTAGGATGTGTGCTCATGCAAGATGGGAAGGTAGTGGCGTATGCCTCCCGGCAGCTCAAGCCCCATGAGCAGAATTATCCTACCCATGACTTGGAGCTTGCCGCAGTCTTAAGATTTGGAGACATTATCTGATTGGGAATAAGTGTGAGATATATACAGATCATAAGAGCTTAAAGTATATATTCACCCAGTCAGACCTGAACTTAAGGCAAAGAAGGTGGTTGGAATTGATCAAGGACAATAATCTGGAAATCCATTACTGACGAGGGTCTGGATTAGGGGTACCCGATCAAGCCCTTAACCCGGGTCCTCACGATAATCCACCCCTCAAAAGCAGAAACCGAAGACCCAAATCAAGTGGATTCCCCATGCCCCGACGGCTCGGAGGTCGCCCGACGAGCCTCCGATTCGCCCGAGGAGTTCTCCGCCTCCGAGTGGTTCCCCGATTCGCCCGGGGAGTTCTCCGCCCCCGAGGGGCTCTCCGATTCGCCCGAAAAGCTCTCCGCCTCCGAGGAGTCTCCGGCTCGCCCGGCCAAACTGCTCGGCTGCGTCCCGTCCCGGCCCATCCGGTGCCGTACCCACTCGGTACCCGCCGCGCCAGAGCATGATGGGCGTCCGTCCTTTGCCACGGCAGCCACAGTGGCGCCCGTCTCATCTGAACAGGAACGCTACAGTCCTGGGAGAAGCGCATGCGCAACATCAGGCGCCCAAGGACGACCCCAGGCGCCCAAGGACGACACCTGGAGCCTGAGGAGGACACCTGGAGTTCCCAAAGGCCTCGAGCAAGTCAACCACGACCCAGGAACTACCCGGAGACTTGCCCGAGAAGTCTCCTACATCAACCACCCGGGGTGTACGATCCCGGGTTTGGCGGAGCGCCCTGCTTCGTCAACACCTGCTCCCCGTACGGCTTGGCGCGCGGCACAAGTTAAAGGCCTCGGGGGCAGTAACTCTCCTTGTAATTTTCTTCCTTCTTACCTCCCACTCCCTTCCCCCCTTGAGACTATAAAAGGGGCCGAAGGGGCACCAGTGGGGGGGCACGGACAACAGACGAACATTCGAACACAGAACGAACAGCACACCCGCTCACACAGCACAGGGACTTGGGACCCTCTCCCTCTCCCGACTAGTTTGTACCCCCTACTACAGACTTGGACTTGAGAACATCGGCACTCACTGGACGTAGGGTGTTACTCTCCGGAGGCCTGAACCAGTCTAAATCCCCTGTCTCTTGAGTCACCATCCGGACCCTGACACGCGATCGTAGAAATTTACTTGCCAGCGGTAGAGAACGCCGACAGTTGGCGCGCCAGGTAGGGGCCTTTTTGCGTGTCACGACACTTCACCAGGGCCCGGATGGCCCACGGCGGCGCCTCGCTGGCGCCGGGCGATCATCTGCGGTTCGGCTCCCTCGACTTCGTCTTCATCAAGTCGGTGGAGCCCATCATCGGGGCTACTTTCGTGCGCCCCGAGCTCGCCTGCGACGACGGCAACAAGACGATCCACGACAAGGGGCCTAAGCCCCCCCACGCCACCACGGGGGCCACGGCCTACGTCTTCGACCTGCTAGGTGAGGATCTGGCGGCCGCCTTGGGACGGAACCCGACCCAGGAACACTTCCGCAACCTCTCCTACATGGTCACCAACCTCGCCCTCCAAGTTGGAGGAGAAGAGCAGCTCCTCTGGGACGAGTTCCTCGACTACTACGGCGCCATGTACCCGGAGGGACAGCCGGGTCTGCCACGCGATCCGGCGGTCGCCCCGGCATCGACGGAACTCAGCTCCGCTACCTCTCCAGCCGCCAAGGGCATGACGGGCGGACAGAACACGCGCCCGCGACTGAGGTGGGCTCCGCCAAACTTCGACCCTTCCCGCGAGTGCTTCATGTGCCACACCCCGGATGGGGACGTACAGACTGCGAGCAGCTCGACGGGCGACAAGGCGGCCCCCAAGGACGCCAAGGCGCCACCCAAGAACGACCCTGTCGGCGATGCTCGGCGAACCCGGCTGCGGGAGCTCGACGAGGCACAACGTCAACTCGAGGACGAGCGCGGGCGACTTCACCGCGAGCTTGGCAAGAGCGCGGATGGAGGGGCCGCCCGCGCGCGCGCACGGGAGGTGCACCATAACATCGTCATCGACAACAACGCCAACGACGTGCCGGTTTTCAACCGAGCATCCCAGAACCTCGCAGCGGCTGCTGTCCTGCTCCGTGAACACCCTGAACCAGCGGCGCCTGAAGATCGAAGGTTCCATCAGCAGCTCCGTGCGCTCCTGGAAACCGCAGCAGTTCAGCAGGCGGAAAGCTCCGCCTCACGCCAGCGAGCCCCCCGGAGCCCGATCGAGAGCACTCCGTACATCATCACGGGGCCGTAGCAGACGGAGGCGCCAGACGACGGGACGAGCACCATGAGCACCGCCCACGCCGAGCCTACAACAGGCGGCGCGGAGGCCACTACGACAGCGGCGAGGACCGGAGCAGGAGTGCGTCACCCGACCCCAGGGGGCCGCGTGCCTTTGGACCTCGCGTCCTCGGCGCTCAGGTCCCTCCACGCTTCCGAGCTCCAACGACGGTACCCAAGTATGACGGGGACACGAACCCCAGCGTCTGGCTGGAGGATTACCGGCTAGCATGCCACGCGGGCGGGGCGCAGGACGACTACTTCATCATCAAGAGCCTCCCCCTCTACCTCGCTGACTCGGCACGCACCTGGTTGGAGCACCTCCCCGACGGCAAGATCGACAGCTGGGCGCAGCTGCGCGACGCGTTCATCGGCAACTTCCAGGGCACCTACACCCGCCCCGGGAACCCGTGGGATCTGCGCAACTGCCTCCAGAGGGAAGACGAGACCCTGCGCGACTACATCAAGCGCTTCTTCAAGCGGTGCACCGAGTTGCCGAACACCGCCGACACTGACGTCGTCGCGGCATTCCGATTCGGAATGACTTGCGCGACCCTCATTCACGAGCTAGGGCGCAAGAAGCCGCGAACCATCCGAGACCTCCTCGACATCGCCACCGACTACGCCGACGGGGAGGACGCCGTCGCTGCAACCCTTGATCGGCCTCAGGGCAAGGGCAAGCAGTCGGAGGCGGTCGGCGAGGGCGCCTCCGCTCGACCCGACAAGAGGAAAAGGAAGGACAAGCGGAGGCGTGATGGCGGCATGGTGGCGGCGGCCGAGCGGAAGACTGCTAAACCCAAAGGGAACCCAGCACCAAGGGACCACTTCGAGAAGCTCCTCGAGGCACCTTGCACCAACCACGAGGGCCCTGTCAAGCACGCTCTGAAGGACTGCAAGCTCATGAAAAGCTTCCTCGCCGGTACCCTGAAGAAGAGACCCCATGAGGGCACCAAAGATGGGGCCGGAGGCCCGAACGACGACGACGGCTACCCCAGGGAAGACGGCGCAGTCCTGATGATCGTTGGGGGATCGGCGGCCTGCCCCTCGAGGCGCGACGAGAAGCTGATCCGACGAGAAGTTTGCCACACGGAGCCCGTGGTGCCCTCCTACCTAAGGTGGTCCGAGGCCCCGATCACTTTTGATCGCTCTGATCATCCCGACCATGTTCCACAACCTGGAAGGTACCCCCTCGTGGTTGCTCCTCTCTTCGGGACGAAACGCGTCCACAAGGTGCTGATGGATGGCGGGAGCGGCCTCAACATTCTCTACGCTGAAACTCTTGATGAGATGGGGATCTCGCGGTCCCGGCTTCGGCCATCCGCGGCGCCGTTCCACGGGGTTGTCCCCGGGGCGGACGCAATGCCGCTCGGGCAGATCGATCTGCCCGTCACGTTAGGGACTCCATGAAACTTCCGCAGAGAAACCCTCACTTTCGAAGTGGTGGGATTTCTTGGGACGTATCACGCCATCCTCGGGAGGCCTGCGTACGCAAAGTTCATGGCTGTCCCGAACTATACGTACCTCAAACTGAAGATCCCCGGACCCAAAGGTGTCATCACAGTGGGGACTTCGTTTGAGCATGCGTTCGCCTGTGAAACCGAGTGCTTCCAATTCGCGGAGGCGCTCGTCCAGTCCAAGAAGCTCACCGCTGAGCCTTCGCCCAGGGACCCGGATATCCCCGAGACCTCCAAGCGTGCTGCGTGCTCCTTCGAGCCAGCCAAGGACGTCAAGGAGGTTGCCGTGGCCAACGATGGTCGCACCCTCCGTGTCGGGACGGCGCTCGATCCTAAATAGGAAAGCGCGCTCGTCGACTTTCTCCGCGCAAACCTCGATGTGTTTGCATGGAAGCCCTCGGACATGCCGGGGATTCCAAGGGAAGTCGCCGAGCACAAACTTGATATTAAGCCTGGCGCTCGACCGGTCAAACAGAGGCTTCAACGATACGACGAGGACAAGTACAAAGCCATCGGCGAAGAGCTCAAAAAGCTCCTTAGCGCCGGCTTCATTAGGGAAGTGTACCACCCCGAGTGGTTAACAAACCCTGTCCTTGTGAAAAAGAAGAACAGGAAATGGAGGATGTGCATTGACTATACCGGCCTTAACAAGGCGTGTCCAAAAGACTCCTTCCCTCTTCCGCGCATAGATCAGGTGGTCGACTCCACCGCGGGGTGCGAAACCCTCTGCTTTCTTGATGCGTACTCCGGGTACCATCAGATCGCAATGAGCCTGGCCGACCAGCTCGCAACGTCGTTCATCACGCCTTACGGCACTTTCTGCTATTCGTCGATGCCATTCGGGCTGAAAAACGCAGGCGCCACGTTCCAAAGATGCATGCGTCGCGTCTTTGGCGACCTTATCGGCCGACTGGTCGAGGCGTACATTGACGACATAGTAGTGAAATCCAAGCGCACTGGCGACTTGGTCTCTGACCTCGCGGCTGTCTTTGAAAAGCTCCGGCTGAACAAAGTAAAGCTCAACCCCGAGAAATGCATTTTCGGGGTCCCGAGAGGCATGCTCCTCGGCTTTATTGTATCGGAACGGGGCATCGAGGCCAATCCCGAGAAGATAACCGCCATCACCGACATGGGGCCGATCCAGAACGTGAAGGGGGTCCAACGCGTCACGGGATGCTTGGCCGCGCTCAGCCGTTTCATCGCCCGACTCGGGGAACGGAGCCTGCCCTTGTACCGACTGCTCGAGAAGTCGGACCACTTCGTCTGGAACGCCGAGGCGCAGCAGGCCCTCGACTCGCTTAAGACATCACTTAAAAATCCGCCGATCCTGACCGCCCCCGCGGAAGGGGAGCCCATGCTGCTCTACATCGCGTCGACCACCCATGTGGTAAGCACCGCCCTCGTCGTCGAACGCAACGAGCCCGAGAAGATCCAAAAGGTGCAACGTCCCGTTTACTTCAGCAGCGAGGTCCTATCCGACACCAAGGTACGGTACCCCCAGATCCAAAAACTTGCCTACGCTATCCTGATCACCAAACGGAAGCTCCGGCATTACTTTGATGCCCACCCCATCACGGTGGTGTCAAAGTATCCGCTCGGCGAGGTGATCCAGAGCCCCGAGGCCGAGGGGAGGATAGCCAAGTGGGCGCTCGAGCTGATGGGCAAGAACGTCACCTACGCCCCTCGGGACGCCATCAAGTCACAAGCGCTGGTCGACTTTGTCGCCGAGTGGACCGAGGCTCAAACTCCCCCGACATCCATCGAGCACGAAACGTGGGTCATGTACTTCGACGGATCGCTCATGAAGGAGGGAGCTGGTGTCGGCCTTGTCTTTGTCTCGCCTCTGGGCGTGCGCATGGAGTACATGGTTCGACTGCACTTCCCGGCCTCCAACAACGCCGCCGAGTACGAAGCCCTCATCAACGGACTCCGTATTGCCCTCGAGCTCGGCATACGGCGTCTCGAGATCCGGGGTGATTCGGAGTTGGTCGTAGATCAAGTAATGAAGGAGTCGAGCTGCATCAGCCCCAAGATGGTCGCCTACTGCCGGGCGGTCCGCGATCTGGAAGACAAATTCCTCGGCCTCGAGCTCAAGCACGTCCAACGATGATACAACGAGGCGGCCGACACCCTCGCCAAGGCGGCCTCCAACCGCAAGCCTGTCCCCCATGGAGTGTTTGCCAAAGACCAGCACGCCCCCTCCATCCTACTAGACGACGAACCACCCGAACCTCCAACGCAGGAGGAAACGGAGGCGATGGAGATCGACGCAGCATACGAGCCCAACCTCGAGGATCCCGACTGGAGGATCCCGCTCCTAGAGTGGATCGTACAGGGCAAGCTTCCTCCCGACAAGACCGAGGCTCGGCGGATCGCTCGCTGGGCCAAGACCTTCACGCTCATCGAGGGAGAGCTTTACCGGCGAGGCACCTTTGGCGTCCTAATGCGCTGCATCCCGATCGACCAGGGCAAGGAATTGCTAAGGGACATCCATGCAGGAGCGTGTGGACACCATGCCGCGCCAAAGACACTTGTCGGGAAGGCTTTCCGGCAAGGGTTCTACTGGCCAACCGCTGTGGCCAATGCCAAGGACATCGTGCGTAGCTGCGAAGGCTGTCAGTTCTACGCAAGGCAGACTCACCTCCCGGCGCAAGCCCTGCAGACCATCCCCATCACATGGCCCTTTGCCGTATGGGGTTTGGATTTAGTCGGGCCATTGAAGAGAGCACTCGGGGGCTTCACGCATCTCCTCGTCGCCGTCGACAAGTTCTCCAAATGGATCGAGGCAAGGTCCATCAGGCGGGTTCGCTCACAAGAAGCTGTCCAGTTCTTCACCGACATCATCTACCGCTTCGGAGTCCCGAACGTGATCATCACCGACAACGGCACCCAGTTCACGGGCAAAAAGTTCCTCAACTTCTGCGACGCCAACAACATCCGAGTAGATTGGGCCGCCGTCAGCCACCCCAAAACCAACGGACAGGTGGAAAGAGCCAATGGCATGATCCTGCAAGGACTCAAGCCGCGGATTTTCAAACGCCTCGAGAAGTTCCGAGCAAGGTGGGTCGCAGAGCTCCCGTCGGTCCTCTGGAGCTTGCGAACTACTCCAAGTCGAGCCACTGGCTGCACGCCCTTCTTCATGGTTCACGGATCCGAGGCGGTCCTCCCGACTGATCTCGACTACGGCAGCCTAAGAGTTCGTGCCTATGACGACGAAGGGAATCAAGCCTCCCTGGAGGGCGCCATCGACCAGCTGGATGAAGCGCGCAGCATCGCACTACTCCACTCGGCCAAGTACCAGCAGGCCCTACGGCGATACCACGACCGCAACGTTCGAAGCCGGGCCTTTCAAGTCGGCGACCTCGTCCTTCGACGAGTTCAGAGCAACCGCGGCCGCCACAAGCTGTCGCCGCCATGGGAAGGCCCCTACATCGTCGAACAAGTCCTCCGCCCGGGGACTTTCAAGCTCAAGGACGCGGACGGCCAAGTCCTCACGAACGCTTGGAACATAGAGCAGCTACGTCGCTTTTACCCTTAAAAGTACCTGTACTTTTCGTTCGCTATAATAAATAAAGTGCTGCGCTGTTCCGAGTACTTTATTCGCATACGGTCGTTTTCCGAAATGTACCCTGCGAGTTCCCAAAGCTAAGCGGCGGGCGACCCCTTCCCTGTGCAGGATCACCCACCGCTCGGGGGCTCCACCCGGGGCCCGGTGCCCCTCCTTTTTTCGCAAAAGTTTGACAAGTGATCGCTCCCGCGCACGGTCAAGCGGTATACTTTTGTGCTTGCGGGAAAGGAACGTCAGCTCAAGTGGCTTTGTGATCACGCTTGTCCAAGTTCTAAGTACTTACGCCCCTGCGGCTACGGCGCTAACTTGCAAGCAAAATCCAAAGTCCTCGGACCAACGTCTTTTTCCCGAGAGCAATAAAGGAATCGCCTCGATTAGTTGTTGCTTCCAACGTAACAGGCTGTTGATTGTCATTATTCGAACCTTCTGAAACTACTCGGTGGCTGCGAGTCCGAGTGCCCAAACTCTCGAGTTCCTACGCCCCGGCGGCTATGGAACGGAGTCCGACGGGCAGGCCCCCGCGCCTTCCCATCTCGACCTATGACCCCAAGCTTTCGGAAGAAAACGGAAATGGCAAACAACAGATAAAAACACGAGTTTTTTAGCAACAACGGTTACCCTTTAAGGGGAATTGAGTTCGTTACATTACGAAAATGACTAACTCCCCTATTTTTATTCTACCACGAGATCCTTCAGGGCGGCGGTGAGCACCTTCTCGGCGAACGAGGAAGACTCGGCTTCAATCTCATCGTACTCAGCATCCTCGTAGCCGGGGGCCCACCCACCTTGCAGGGCCTCCCGATCCATGGTTGGGTAGTGCGACAAGAACATGGCAACGATCTTCCGCGCCACATTCCGAGCAAGATCCGAAGCCTGCGCCCGAGTCCTCCCTGCAACAAGGGCGAGGCGATCCACCAGGGACGGGCCGCCACCGACGTTGAGCTCCTCGAACAGGTGCTCGACGGCCTGGACCAAAGCCTGATGCACCTCGGACTTCTTCTCGAGGGCCCTTTGGCTCTGCTCGCCCGCCTCCCTGGATCTCCGAAGGTCCTCGACAGCCCCTGCAGACAATCCTTCGTCAGTGTCATCTTGCAGGGAGGAAAACAAGAGGAAGGACGAGCAGAAACACGATACTTACAGGCCAACTCCGTCTTCAGGTTGCGACCAAGCTCCACCAGCTCTTGGTTGGCAGCGAAGGCCTTGGTCACCTCGCGCTTCCCCGACTCGAGCTTGGCCTCCAGGTCAGCCTTCTCCTTCCGCAAGGCTACATTGGCAGGCAAGCCTAAGAAAACTCGCCGCCACTCGAGAAGAACGGAAAGAAACCGCCCGACAAGAAATGAGGAGGGATAACATACCGAGGATCTCCTCCTCCTGCTTCTGGGTGACTTCTTCGAGGCGGACTCCCTCTTCCTCGGCGGCCTTCAGCTTCTCGGCCAGCCCGATAGCTTGGTTGCTGGCCGTCTTGAGGTCGAGGTCGCGGTGCTGGAGGTCTTTCTGAAGGTCCGCCACCTTTTCCTTCAGCCCCTCGGCCTCCTGCACGGCGGCGTCCTTCGCCCGGTTAGAGGCATCGGCGGCTGTCAGCGCCTCCATCACCGTCTTCACGGCCTCCTCCACCTTCGCCTCAAGAGCGGCTTTCTCCTCCGCGGCATCCTCAATCGCCTCGTCCCTGGCCTCCCGGGCCTCGGTCAGCTGGGCCTCGAGCTGCTCCTTCTCGGCCTTCAGCTGTTCAACGGCGGCCCATAGCCCGGCCTCTCGACGGAGGAACAGGGACTTATCGGAGCTGCGCTCCATGATCTTCTGCACGAAGGCCGAAGAGAGAACGGTCAGACACTCCCAAGATGGCGCCCACCCTAAGGACCAAAAGAAGAGAACCCGAGGACTTACCCGGGAAGGCTTGATGATCATTTCGTTGAAGACCTCCCTCATGTCATTGAGGCCCTTCCCGAGAAGACGACACTGCTCCATCTCCGACTGGTCGTCCAGTTCGAAGATGGGACTCTCCGGGTCCTGACGATCGTACCACAACAACCGACCCTCGCACGGCAGGTTCGGATTGCTTTCAATAGGCACGAGGGTCTGGTAGCGACGGTCCATCGTCATCATCCCCGGGGCGTCCCTGAAGGAGTCCGGGATGCCCCTCAAGGGGCTCAAGGGCCTCGGGGGCCCTGAAGTCTGCCCCCCGCTTGGATCGCCACCGCTCCTCCGAGAACCGTCCTCCGACGAGTCCTCGAGCACAACGATCTCCGGCGGCGCCGCCCCGGAGGACTCGGGGGCTGCAGCAGCTGCCGCCGCCGGGATGGCAGCGTCTTGGAGGGCGCCGGACGTCCCCGCCTCTGCTTCCTTGGGGCCGGCCGCGGTCCCCGGAGAGGCAGCGACCCCGCGGCCATCTCCCCCGGCAGTAACCCCCTCGGCCCCGGCTAGGGCCGCGTCACCAGACACGGCGACCTCCCCCGCTCCGGGGCGGGCCGCCGCTGCTCGGCCAGCTCGGCTTGGAGCGCCGCGACGGCCGCCTCCGTGGGGACGGTCTGTGCAACGGCCAGGCCCGTCGGGAGTGCGTCTCCCGGGCTGTCGCCGTCCCCTTCCTGCACCTTCTCCTCCACAGAGGGCGCCACCCTCCGTGCCACCTCCTCGGCCTGCTCCGCCAAGGGCACCGGCGTCGCCTCCTCGGCCCGCTCCGCCGTGGGCTCCGGCGTCGCCTTCTCGGCCGGCTCCGCCGCGGGCTCCGGCGTCACCTTCTCTGCCTGCTTCGTCGCAGGCCTCGGCGTCTGCGCCGCCGAGCGCAGCATCTTCTTCGGCGCCACCATGAGCGGAGTGTCGGCCCGACTGGTGCATCACAAGTCGGGGAGCCCGGCTGAGAAAAATGGCAACCATAGAGAAAACAAAAACCACTCGAGAAGGACAGATCATCGCTCACCTCGACGAGATGGTCCGAGGCCGCTTGGGACCCGTCGGCGCTGGGTCCTTCGGGGATGCGGGCCTCTTGGACCCCGCGAGCGCCGTTGGGGCGGGGGCCACCTGCGCGGTTTCGGCGCCCCTGCCCGAGGGGCGCCGCCTGACCAGTCGGGCCCTCCTTCGACCGGGCACGGATCCGGCCGCCCCGTCGTGGCCCTCACCGGGGCGGAAGGGGCCTGCGCCTCCACCACGGACGGCGCGGGCGAGACCCTGCCCCCAACAGGATCTGCCCTTGTGGCAGGAACGGGCGTCCGGGGCGCGTCCCGCCCTTCGCTCGGTGCCCGCGTCGTTTGAAGGACTGGCGGTGGCCGCCTGTCGTCTCGTGGCGCGAACCTTTTGGGGGAGCGCGACGCCCCCGATGACGAACCCCCCTTGTGGGCGCGCTCCGACAGGTCCCGGCTCCGGCTCCTCTCCCGACGGGGGGAGACCGCGTCCCGTCGGGAACTTTTCCCCTCCTCGGGCACATGACGGGTGGACGGAGGAGTGCGGCTGCGCCTCTCGCGCTGGCTGTTCCCGGAGGACCGTCGATGCCGGTCCAACCGAGAGCTTCCGCTCCCCCCCGCATCCGGCGGGGGCGTTCTCCCTCTCCCGCTGGACCTCGGCTCCTGTGCCGAGGATGAGGCTGTCATCGCCGCAACCACCTTAAGCTTCCTGGGGGGCGCGTCCTCGTCGTCGCTCTCCTCGCCGTCGTCACTCCTCGAGTCCCCCTCCGCGGGCTCCGACTCGGGGTCCTCATCCTCGGAGACCCGCTCTCCCCTTTTCCTCCTCTTGGCCCGCTTGGCCACCTCACTCATCCTCCACTTCTCCCGGCGGTCCTTCTTTGCCTTGGCCCGCTCGGCCTCGGCCCGATTCTTCGCCCTGTCCTCGGGAAGCGGCGGCAGGGAGAAGGAGCAGTCATGGCTCTTCACCTACAGAACTCGGGATCAGCAAACCAAAAACTACTCGGGGTTGAATTCAAGGCGGATGAAGGAAGCCTTACCAGAGCCTTGGTGCGGGCATTCGGGAGCATGGGGAGAAGGCCCGGGGGAGGATATGCGTCGTGGGCCTTCCCCACCGCTGCCGTCACCCGGCGCTCCACCTCGGCCTCCGAGGGCAAGGGGTTCATCGTCACGGTCCCCACGAAGGGGGCCTTCGCCGGAACCATCTGCCAGATCTGGAGGGTGCGCCGCCTCAGCGGTACGATACCTCTCGAGAGGTACCCGCCGATGACCTCCGCCGCGGACACGTTCGCGTCGCGGAGTCGCGCGAGGGCCTTCCAGATGTTCCCAAGAAGCTTCTCCTGCAGCTTCTTCTCGGGCCCGTACCCCCAATGGTCGGGCGCCTTCTCGAACGACCTCCCGGTGTACTCCGGAAGGGGGTTCTTCGGGTCGTTCTTGAGGTAGAACCACCCGGGGTGCCACCCCTTGTTCGAGCTGATCAGGGTCCCCGTGATGTAGTCCTTCGACCGCCCCTGCTTCGCCTTCAATACGGCGCACCCGAGCGTCGCGGGGACGCCACCCTCGGCGGCATGCAGCACGAACTTGAAAAAGTACCGGAAGAGGTCCCAATGGGCCTCCATCCCCAGGTACCCTTCGCAGAGCGCGACGAACACCGCCATCTGCTGCACCCCGTTGGGGTTGATGTGCTGGAGCTCCAGATCGTACTCGTTGAGCACGGCCCGGATGAATCTCCCCGCGGGGATGGAGAATCCGCGCTCATGGAAGGCGGTGAAGGAGACCACGTACCCGCGCGGCGGTCGGGGGTAGTCCTCCGTACCCGGAACCTTCCACTCTACGGCCTCCGTCAGCGGCGGCAGCGAGCCGTCCCGCGCGAGCCCCTCCAACTGCCTCTGCGTCACCCTGGAGCGCTCCCAGACCGACATCGTGAGGTCGCAGGACGAAGGTGACGTAGGCGGTGCGGGGATTTGGTCGCTCCTCCCTCGGAAAAGCGCAGCGGCGAGCAAGACGAAGCACGGAAGAATACGAAGCGCGGCGGAAGGCGAAGCGATGGGAATAAACTGAACCCTAGATGGCCGCGGCTCAGGGCTATAAAAGGGAGGAGCGGCGCGAACGGCTGCGGCATTAAATGCGCGGGCCCACCTCCGGCGCCTCGCGACGTGCGCACGTCGCCTCACCTGACTCCCTCAAAAGCCGCGCCCTCCCTCCACGCGGCGAAAAAACCAGGCCGGCGCTCCGGTGCTCGGCCCATCGATAGTTGGGCAGCGGCCCGGCCCACCAACGAAGCGTCCCCGACAAGCTTCCCAACCCCGACAACCTCCAAGGCAAAACACCCGGACTCAAAACCTTAACAAGAGCACCAGCTCTTCTCAAGGCTCGGGGGCTACACCCGGCGGGTGCGCTCGCGCGCCCCCACCGGAAAAATCGTGACTTACCATATCCACGATGCCTCTCAGCCTGGGCGCGAGTCTCCATCTCCCCCCCAGGCTCGGGGGCTACTGACGAGGGTCTGGATTAGGGGTACCCGATCAAGCCCTTAACCCGGGTCCTCACGATAATCCACCCCTCAAAAGCAGAAGCCAAAGACCCAAATCAAGTGGATTCCCCATGCCCCGACGGCTCGGAGGTCGCCCGACGAGCCTCCGATTCGCCCGAGGAGTTCTCCGCCTCCGAGTGGTTCCCCGATTCGCCCGGGGAGTTCTCCGCCCCCGAGGGGCTCTCCGATTCGCCCGAAAAGCTCTCCGCCTCCGAGGAGTCTCCGGCTCGCCCGGCCAAACTGCTCGGCTGCGCCCCGTCCCGGCCCATCCGGTGTCGTACCCACTCGGTACCCGCCGCGCCAGAGCATGATGGGCGTCCGTCCTTTGCCAC
>CM014274.1:29279286-29325951 GCA_004135705.1 Alloteropsis semialata | reverse complement strand
CAGCGCCGCCGCCATCTTCCTCCTCCGCCGCCGCCGCCGCTCATCCACTGCCCCGACGCCGCCCCGCCGCCTCGAGCCTCCCCTGCCCTTGGTAAGGAGGGGGTTGGACTCCCCTCACCTCCCTGCCCTGCGCCGCTCCGTGGCCGCCGCCGTGGCCCGGAGGCCGGCGAGCCGAGCCGCCGCGCCCAAAGCTCTCCCTCCCTTCTCAGTTCGGCCAGAGGAAGAGGAAGGAGAGGGGATGAATGCCCCTTTACCGGAAACCCCCTCCACTTCTCTCTAATTCCAAATAAGTCCAATTCCTTTAGATAGTTTCCAAAGAAAGCCCCTAACCTTTTTGGATAATTTCAAATAAGTCCCTGGCCATTACCAAACCCCCCAAACCTTTATCCCAAATTACCAACAAGTCCTCCCACTATACAAAATATTCACAGAAAGGTCCCTGGCCCTTTATAATTATTATAAAGAGGTCCTAAACCCCCCAATTAGGCCCTAATCACCCCTTAACCTCGTCATTTTATGCGCCAAACTCCTCCGAAATTTCACCAAATTCGCACACATCTCTCTTTCATCTATTCCGGCCGAGCTATACACAAATCGCTCCAAAATAATCCTCATTCCTATTTTATTTTGTTATTTCCTGTCTCCAACTCATCGGTAAAAGATTGTTGTTTTCTGATTGCGTGTTGTTTGTGCGTAGCCTAGACGACGGAGTGAGTGAGGAGGGACAGTACCGCGAGCCGGAGTACGAAGGAGAGTACCGTGAGGCCGACCCCGAAGAGTTGTACCGCGAGCAGGAACTCCCAGAAGCTTTTGGAGACGGCAAGTCCAATCCCATCCTTTGATGCATGTTTATCCCATGATTTATAAACATAACCCATTAAGCCTTTGATATTGCATTCTGTTTTATTATCAAAACCCGATTGGTTAGCCACCCCTTGATTGCCATGATATTCCTTGACAACCTAGTTATCACTAAATATGATATGCTCTGTTTAGATGATACCCAATTCTAGAATGCTTAGGAACTATTGCTCCCTACTCAATCAATCATGGATATACACTTGTTTTATCAAAGAATAAACGTGTGAGTGTGGAAAATGGGTTTTGGGTTTTAAAAGAAAGAAAATGTGTGGATAAGATGGATGGGTATTTCTTTGTGAAATACTTTTAGAAGGCTTGTACCTTTGTGGTTAAGCAAGTTGGGAGATATCCATTTTGTCCGGTTTTAAACCGAGGTGATGTGTCATCTTGCCTAACCCAGTTTATCTCGTACAACCACTCGACTCTTGTATGGTGCAAGGGCTTAGTCTAAATCCCACTAGCTAGACAGTTAGTTGTCTGGAGGCAGGTGTGCAGCGGGAAAACCAAGTGCCGACTTAGTGTCATGGGTGCCGACTTGGTGTCATAAACCCCCTTGGTTACTTTCTCGTGATGGCTAGGCAGTTTTGGCTATGGTGGGTAATGGCTTCGATAAGATCCGCGCTGGCACTAAGGTGACCGTGTTGCGGTACCCTACTTGTGGTGAAAGTGTACACCTCTGCAGAGTTTCCAAACTATTCGAATAGCCGTGCCCACGGTCATGGGCGAGTTATGGCTTGGTCACAATACCGAAGGTTTTGGGATGGGTTGGAGTGTGTTGGTTTTGGGAAAAGTGTCCGGCTTTGTGCTGGGAAGCTACGGCGGATGGGAAATCTGGTAGCATTAAAATTTGGATCCTTTGTGGATCAACCCCCACTTGTTGGTTTAAAACTGGCTTTGCTAAAACATTCCTTGATAAACCATTGCATGTGTAAAACTTGGCTTTATTGCAAATGAACCTTAGCCTTATTCCTTGATATATCCTGTGCATACTTCTGTGTTAACCCCTCCGTGGGTGTGGTTGGACTTGCTGAGTACTTTTGTACTCACCCTTGCTTTTGTTGCTTCAGAAGAAGACCCGGACTTTGTTCAGGACGCTGAATAGGTGGTCGCTTCCGCACCCAACTTTGCCTGTGGAGTTTGGACCCGCCCAAGATGTCTTCGCTGTCGCGTAGCTCTGATCCCTTTGTTGAGCCGGCTTGGTTCTTAGTCTGGCTCCTCGCCGTGATTTACCTTTTGGTAATCTTGGCTTGTATCAAGTGCCCGCTCCCTCGGGGGCTGTAAGTTCTGAACTATCTGTTGAATAAATGTGTATCAGCCTCATGGGACTGATAATTTGTATCACATTTAGTCTCTGCTTAGGCAGGGGCGCTTCACTAACAAAGTTGGCTACGATGAAGTTGGTGGCGTTAGGAAGCAAATGAGATTATATTATCACCAAGGTCACATGAAGTATCAGTTAAAAATGACAAAGAGCATTTTGGTCACTTCACAACCTCAAAGGGTTGACCAAGTCAAACTTGAGGGAAAATGCTCAAAATGTGCTAAAAGACCAATTTAATTCTAAGTTGACCAAATCTGAAGTAATTCACAAAGGCTTAAAGTGAAAATTTTGTTGAGATTTATGTCAAGTAGCTCCTTTTGGATGCTTGAATTTTGACTAAACACCCTACTTTAGTCCAACACAACTTTTGAAGTACTACCTCCGGATCATTTTATTTGACGTTGTTTAGTTCAAAAATGAACTAAGCAACGTCAAATAAAATGGGTTGGAGGGGGTACAAATTTTGGTCAACACAATGGTATACTTGTTGATCCAAGAAATGAAGGTTTGAATATTTTATCAGTGCTTAGATTTGAACAGTGGCTCATTTTTGGAATTACTTGGAAAATTTCATGTGTTGAAAAACACTGTTATGAGGATATGTTTGGCTCAACTTTTGAGAAATCTTGTTGTGCATCAAGTTAAGATCCAACACAAAAATATAGGTCCTATTTATAATCAATAAGCATGTATTTGTGGATTTATGATTGAGCATTCGGACATTTTAAAAGCCAGCTCAAATTTGATGAAATTCATTGAAAATGGAAGTCTGAAAACTCTGAACGAGTTCCTTGATTAGGGTAAGTGGCCAAAGTTTGGAGCTTCAGATCTTTTGCATTAAGTTCTAGCCCTGTGGTCCACCTACAATTTTGGTTATAAGAGTTAGGTTCAAAAAAGAAGAGAAGTAGAGCAAAGGGGAGCTACCTCCCTGCCTGCCTCGCCGTGCTCCGCTCATCAGCCACTCAACTTGTCGTGACATCCCAAATTTCAAAGAATTCAAACAAATCTCAAACATTTTACTCCCTAACCTAGAATTAGCTACACTTGTTTTCAAAACCTTGCAACAAACTCTAACAAATGTGTGCGCATCTTATGTGCTCTAGAAACTAGGAGTAGCTCAAAGCTCAAAGATTTGAATTTGGAATCTACTAAAATTCAAAGACAAAACCCTTTCAAACACTAGACAAATCTGAATCTAAGCCCAAACCTTATACAATTATTTTTTTGCATTTTTCCATATTTAGCTATTTATTAATCATATTTGACATGGAGGCTCTTTGGTCAAGTGCTGTTTGTTTATTTTTAAATTCCAAATTTAGCTATTTACTATTTGTATTCAACATAGACCCTTTATTATGTACTAATTTTCTTGTTTTTAATTCCCAATTTAGCTATTTATTAATCGTATTTAACATGGAATCCCTCTTTTTTATTGTTAAATCATCATAAAAATATAATGGTGTATTTTCTTTATTGATTAATGTAAAAATTCTAAACCCTTGCGAACAACACAACACAATAATTAAGATAATATATATTACATACTTCATGTTTATAGCAAAAATTAGTCTTAGCGACTCTCATTTACATGGCATTTTATTGGATACAGTATACAAAGTTCAGTGTAATGTCTAGTCAGGGGGAGTAGCCATGTTTCCTCCACACTTTCTATAGACATTTGGTAGTAGTACATGCAGTAACAAAAAAAAGTAGGAAGAAGCTCTGAAGCCGAGCAAAGTAAATATATCAATGTTTTAATGGTCATCTCTTGTCTAGAGCTCCTTCGAGGATGAACCATAGCCAAAATCTCCTCCACCTCCTGATGACTTGCTAGCTCCAACATTGCCTCCGCCAGAAGCATCTGCAGCAGCATTACCAGCAACATTTGCATTGCCACTTACACCTCCCTTAACACCAACTCCTATTCCAGCACCAATGCTTTTGGACACACCAACTCCAGCACCTCCAGATCCACCAGCTGTCGCACCAGCACTTTCGCTGCCACCAACACCACCAGAAACACCTATGTTAGCACCAGCATTGGCACCACCGGATCCTCCTCCAGAAACACCTGCACCGGCACTTGTTCCAGAATAGGCATTGCCACCCGCCCCCGCATTGCCTCCAATGCCACCTCCAACTTTGGCGCCTCCAGAGATACCAGCACCAATACCAGCGTTGGCACCAATATTGGCATTGCCACTCCCACCAACATTTCCACCAACTTCGACAGTTTTTGTGACACTGCCACCAACACCTGCACCAGTGTTGGCATTGCCACTCCCACCAGTATACCCTCCAACACCACCGCCAACTTCAGCGCTTTTGGTGACACTGCCACTCGCACTGATTCCTGAACCGGCACCAGCGTTGGCATTGCCACTCCCGGCAACACTTCCTCCAATGCCGCCACCAATTTTTGCACCTCCAGAGATACCAACACCAGCACCAATTTTAGCGCCAACTCCAGCACCAGCAGCACCTCCAACTCCAGCACCAGCGCCAGCACCTGCGTTGGCATTGCCACTCCCGGCAACACTTCCTCCAATGCCGCCACCAATTTGCGCACCTCCAGAGATGCCAGCACCAGCACCAATGTTAGCACCGGCACCAGCACCACCACTAGCTCCAGCACCAGCACCAGCAATGGCTTTACCGCTCCCACCGATGTTTCCTCCTACTCCAGCACCAATATTGGCACCTCCAGAGATACCAGCACCAATTTTAGCACCTCCAGAGACTCCAGCACCAGCACCAGCACCAGTGGTGGCACCACCGCTTCCACCGATATTTCCTCCTACTCCAGCACCTCCGGAGATATCGGCACCAATTTTAGCACCTCCAGAGATTCCAGCACCAGCACCAATGTTAGCACCTGCACCAGCGCCCGCACCAGCACCAGCAGTGGCTTTACCTCTTCCGCCAATGTTTCCTCCTACTCCGGCACCAATCTTAGCACCTCCAGATATACCAACCCCAGCACCAATGTTAGCGCCGGCATCGGCACCCGCACCAGCTGTGGCTTTACCACCTGCACCAATGCTCCCTCCTACTCCAGCACCGATTGTAGCACCTCCAGAGACACCTGCACCGACACCGGCATCAACTTTACCACCTACGTTTCCTCCAACGCCACCCCCTACCTTAGCGCCTCCAGAAACAGCTGCATCGCCACCGACTCCAGCACCGGCATCAGTTTTACCTCCTGCATATACTCCTGCACTGGCGCTCTTACTTGCATCAGCTGAAACACCTGCCTCACCACTAGTACCAGCACCGGCATCGACAGCTGCTTTGCCGCTGCCGTCTGCCTTCCCGCCGCCAGAAACAGCTGCATCAGCATCGGTGCTGCCACCTGTATATCCTCCGGTGCCTGCACTGACGCTGGCGCTCTTGCTTGCTTTAGCTTCGCCTCCAGCACCACCGCTAGCTTGACCCCCAGCAGCAGCTGCAGCACCGCCGCTAACTTGAGCCCCAGCCGCAGCGGCAGCACCGGCATGAGCTTTAACACCGACGTGAGCATCAAAACCAGCACGGAAATGGATGTTGCCGTTGACGCCAACACCAACCGTCACCCCGCCGGCCACGCCTACAACACAAGCAAAGCAATCGTGTCGCGTTTCACATCGTACGAGAGCTGATAACTGACAAGATGTTCACCGAGGTCTATTGTTACCAGCTGCAGCCTCGGCCACCGTTCTCAGGCTGAGGGCAATGTCTCCTGCGACCTTAACGAGGTCCTGCGCCACGCCCTTCAAGATGTCCTGCTTCGCCTTGTGCGTCATGGCGACGTCGTGGGAGACCGCCTTGCAGCGCTCCGCGGTCTTCTTCAGGATCTCCTGCTGGAGCTTGAGCGCCGCCACGCAGTCGCTCGCGGCGGCCTGCGCGTGCACCTGCGCGACCTTGGTGAGGTGCATCGAGACCTCGGCGGCCAGGGCGGTCATGAACTCCGCCGACTTGATCAGCAGCGCCGCCTTCAGCTCCACCGCCAGCTTCACGCTGCTCACGATGATCTCTATGTGCTTCATCATGCGCTTCGCCATGTCTTCCTTGGCCCTCAGCAGAATCGCTGCATCGGCTGCCTCGTTCTGCTTCACCCCTCCGCCCATAACCGCCCCGCCTGATGCCTTCGCCGCCGCCCTAATTAATAAGCCCCCAGAAAGGCAAAAGGATTATTAACTCATTAACAGATCGATAGCACACAGGATAGGGAGAGATCAAGGGAGAAGAGCATTTCATCGTACCCGCCGCCGGGCCCGTAATCCAGCCCCGGCTGGCCAGGTGGCTTCATGATCGGCTTGAAATGGGACAGCACGGGCTCCGTCCTCCACGCCGCGATGAGCAGCACAAGAAGAAGAACGGGAGTATTAGAAACTTTCGCCATTGCTGATGTTTCTCTCCAACTCGCCTCCGCACTGTGCTGTCAAGAGGATCTGGTCTGGGATGGACATGAACGAATGGGTGTATTTATATAGGATGGGACTCCCCTCCTCGGCTCCTATGTTTGGGGCATGCCTTTCACCAAGACGAGCGCCTCGAACGGTTGTGGACCAGAGCATTGCCCGGAACACTGGGACTGGCCGGTATAGAGCACAATGCGGAGAGGCACCCATTCATCTGCCTATAATTTTGCGAATGAAAAATTAAAATAAAAATCGGAGCTGTACCGTACCACACAGTATAGTTAAGCGTCGGTGTATTATTAGTTTATTACCGTGCATTGGTATTTTTAGCCGTAGAAAGATTGGTCTACGTATAAAACAAAGGAAAATGCTGAGTTAAAATGGCCGCAGAATTCGCATTCAGCTACACTCAGTTGTACAAGCAAGCTTCAGTTCAGACTTTCAGAGAGATGATTGCAAGCGCAGGCCGTGACTAGGACTCCCGCTGGCCATGACGACCTCCCCTCCGGCCTCTTCCACCACACAGCTCGTCGCACACACCTCCATCTCATTGTCGCCGCCCCGTACCCTCGCGTCGGCGTCCTCCGCGTCTTCGTCGTATAGCGCCTCGAAAACCTTGGGGATCAATCCGCCGGCGAGCATCTCCCTCGCCGAGCCTCGACGCAGCTTCCCCGACGTAGTCTTGGGCACGCCGCCGCTTCCGGCCAGCACGACGCGCCCGACCTTCACGCCTTCTTCTTTCCACACGGCTCGTCTTATGCCGTCGCAGATGCTGCTCGGATGACGCACATTGTTGCCTCTTCCCTTCTGCAGCTCTGCCACGACCACCACGGACGACGGCGCCGTGGCGAAGGCGGCGATGCAGCCTCCCCTCAGTGAATCCGGCGAGCTGCCGAAAGCCGCCGTCTCGATGTAGTGCGCTTGCACGCGCCGTTGCCCGCCGGTGGCAATGGTGTCGGCACACCGGCCGAGCACATAGAGGTACCGATCCGTTCCTCGCACGACGCCGCAATCGCCCGTGCGCACGAAGCTCGCGCCGGCGGCTTTCCCTGGCAGCCTACCGCAGAACACCTCGCGGCTCTCCGACGGGCGCCCGAGGTAGCCCGACGCGTTGCTTGGCGAGGAAACCCAAATCTCCCCCTCGACGCCGTCTGCCACGGGCTCCCTAGTCTGTCCATCGACAATGACGATATCGATCTCCGGCTCCTCGTTGGAAGACGCCAGCGACGGTAGCTTGGCTGACGGCAACAGCTTCTTGTACGACGGGAGGCTCAGCCGGCCACTCCAAAGCTTCGCTTCAGCTCCGCGCCATGCGGTGGACACGAACGTGCAGTTCTCCGCTAGCCCGTACGACGGCGAGATGGACGCCGCGTCAAGGCCGGCACGGCCGAACTCTTCCACGAACTCGTCAACGGATGACTTGTAGATGGGCTCGTTTACTAGGATAAGGTTCCGCAAGCTCCCGAGGTCGAGCGGCCGCGTCCCGTGCTCCGGGCGGCCCCGCTTGAGCACCAGCGGCAGCGCGAACGACGGGACCGGCGTGCACGTGGCCCTGAACTCGGCGACGAGCTCGAGCCAGAGGCGCGGGCGGCGGAGGAATGCCGCGGGCGAGGCGAGCACGCACGTGGCGCCGGAGACGACGGTGAGGAGGAGGAACATGAGGCCGCAGTCGTGGTACTGCGGCAGCCACGACGCGATGACGCTGCCCGGGTGGAGGTCGTAGGCCCTCCTGGCCGCGCGCACGTTGTGCGCCGCCGCGCCAGCCGTGACCACGACGGGCCTCGGCGCGCCGGTCGCGCCCGACGTGTACTGGACAAGGTACGTCTCGCCCGGCGCGCAGCCCCGGTAGGCCGACCGGCTCGGCTCGCCACCGGCGGCCACGTCGTCGTCACCACCCGAGCCCCGGCCCTCCAAGTCACCGACCGGCACCCACCGCAGGCGCCTCAGCGCGGCGGCCGGCGAGCCCATGACCGTGCCAATGTACGCCGCGTCGGCGACCGCGGCGGCCGGGCTCGTCTGCGCCACGGCGCGCAGGAGGTGGCGGTGCGCGGGCGCGCCGAGCCTGGACGGCTCCGGCGGCACGACGGGCACGGCGACGAGCCCCGCGCGCTGGCACGCGAAGATGAGCTTGACGAGGCGGAGGCCCGGCGCCGCGAGCAGTAGCACGGTGTCGCCCCGGCGCACGGCCCCGAGGAGGCCGAGGGCCATGCGCTGCACGGCGGCGTCCATTTCGGAGTACGTCAGCGCGGCGTACGACGGCGCGGTGCCGTCGTCGTCGGTCCATATGAAGGCGGGCTTGGGGCCAACGCCGGCAGGTTGGCCCACACCGGGAGGTACTGGTCGACCACCGGCTGGTCGGGGTAGTAGGGGTCGTAGTTCTCGGTGGACATGGCTGCGCCTGCGCGCGCCACCCTGCCGTGATATCCTTCTTGTTCGGGGAGACGGGAAAGCATGTGCGATGCTTGGAGAATGGAGATGGTTTGGTGTATTTATAGAGCTCTGGGGGGCACTTGCTGAGCTAACGTACGTATCATGGTACGTCTGATTCTCGTACCTGACTGGTGTGCCAGCGTCTGCAGATCATGTACGTCTAAATCTGTGGACGCATCCCCCAACATGGCCGAGCAGGAACGCTGCATCGAAACTACCGGCATCTCTCCGCAACCTGTCATTCTGCCATTCCATGGCCGAGTCACCCAAAATTGTGAACTAGTTGCTCCAAAAAGAATTACGGAGAAAAATTATGAACTGGATTTTTGTTGGGGTACAGGAGATCTGTCTTGGAAGTACAGAACACGTCACTCATGATTGCACTTTACGGGCAGACGTGTCACAGCACTGGGAAACGTCACGTGACGGTAAAATCTGCGAAGCCCAAAAGGTCACACAACTCCACTAGTACCAGCACTTTTTTTTTACTGACGTGGAGGAAAGCGAAATCGGGGGCGTAAAGAAACTGACGACCCGCGCGGGACGAGGCAAAAAGAAGTGGCTTCTCCTCCCTCGTGCCGACGGAAACGAAGCCAACGGTGGACATTGAGGCGAATATCCGGAAGATGCCCTGCCCTGGTCGTTATTCCATCAAGGCTCGCGTGATCGGGACTCGGCACCTCAGGGTTTAACAGCAGTTGCCATTGGTGTTTCACTGTCTCTGCTTGAGCAGCGTGAACGAACTTGCCATTCCACAGAGAGAGGGGATCATTAATTAATTGGGCGTGTTGTGGGCCGGTGATGCTAGTGATGCGCTTTGGTGGGTAGCGTTTGAAAGGCGTGTCGCCGTTGATGCCGAGGGAAACATGGGTTAAATTAGTGGCCAAATACGCTGGAATATTATTGGTGCCAACAGGCGTCTAAGATAATACTCGCTCCCTGGTATAGCCTCGTATCCTGAGTATATTCCTCGTGGACAGCACGGCCCTTTGCAAACGTGTTCGTGTTTGGGAGTGTTTTTTTTTTATTGCAGAGAAAACAAAACACGCGGGTCAAATTTGGGGCGCACAAGCCCGTCGGCCCGTGGCGGTGGGAACGCGTCACCGCGTGAGGTGGGCCGCCAGCCCATCTGCTTCGCACAGCAGCGTCGTCGTCATCGAGGCCTCGATCATCTTTGCTGGGCTTCTGTTCTGGCCCAACAATAAGCGAACCTGAGTACGGCCTACCACACAATTGGGACTCTCCGGTTCCTCCTACCGTCTCTCACTATCTCTCTCTCTCAAAAAAAAAAAATCCTACCTGAACAAACACAAATCCAACACCGAACCTTGCAATGCAAATATGCAATTCAGTTTGCAGAGTATTTCGTGCTCACATGTCGTCCCAAACAACAAGAATACAAACAATTTTAGGTACTAATAATCCACATTCGTGACTACTGTCGAAAGTAGGCGGCCAAACAAATCGAACCCCAAATCCTTCCGTGCCGTCACTTCTTGGCCTCGGGGGTTTCGGTGGCCGTGACGGACGCCAGGAAATCCTTGAGGCGTCGGTTGTAGACGCAGGGCCTCTCCAGGTGCACCAGATGCCCTGCCTCGCTAATGCTCTGCAGCGTCGTGTTCTCGCCCAGCTGCCTGCAAGGTGCAAACCCAAAGCCGTCTCGGTTAGAAACACACACATGTGCTGATTTCTGGGGGAACAGTTCAGGTTCCAAAACTTACTCTTTCATTGTCTTGGCGAGCTCGATGTTGAAGATGTTGTCGTTCTCCCCCCACAGCAGGAGTATTTTCTGCGCAGTTTGAGCGTCTCAGCTTTGCATTGTCAGGGAAAGCAAACCAACAACTGAAACACATAGAATTGATGGCATTCTAGGGAAGGGACGGATCGGTGGCTGGTGAGCCATCCACAACGTCTCTGATGGTGATGGGATGGATGCCCATGCGTCAAGCAGGGGCGGCTAGTTTCCATTCCTGTGACTGGCCAGTTTCATCAGGCAAGCAGGTATTGGTGCAGGTGCAGCCAGCCTGCCAGGCCCGGCGCAGTCACTTCACTTGGCTACGCACAGCTCAGGATGGCACGCAGGGGCGCATTGACGCCGCGGACTGGACCATGCACTTGCTGAGGAAAACTCTTTTGATCAATACCAGGGGATTTATTTTCCATTGTTCAGGCTAAGACTCTCAAATGAAGGCCCATGAGTAGAGCTATCATGTTTCGTGGAAATGGCCAGCGACACCGAGCTGCTACCACCTAAAACTAAGATGGCACGTCGGCGATCGGCATCTAGTACCGGCCGCGTCGTACGAGGGCTCGTCAACGGGAGCGGTGGCCAGACCGTACCTGCGGCAAGACGGGCACGGTGGCGTCTTTGTTGCTGACCACCAAACCTTCCAGCAGCTCCGCCCTCTCCTTGCGGTTGGTGAACATCACCTGCGTTAGTGGCGTGCACAAACCACCACACCGTCGCCTCCGATGTCAGCACTACTTTCTGATAACCAAGCAGAGAATGAATGTGCACGCCGATCGGCGGGATGCAGCATGCATGCTCACCTCGAGGTAGTCCCGGTGGAGGCGGTCGGGGAACCAGAGCTTGCGGTGGGTGGCGATGGAGAGCAGCGCCTTGAGCCCCTTGACGGAGTCCGGCAGCAGCAGCTCGGCGGAGGACCTGACGCCGATCCGCTCCAGCGTGGCCTCGCTGATGGAGTCGGTCATGGCCACGACGGAGCCCGACACCACGAGCGACCGCACCAGGTCCGGGTGCGCCTCCGCCATCTTGAACGACACCATCCCGCCGTAGCTGAACCCGACCACCGTGCACGGCCCCACGCCCAGCTTCCGGAGCGCCGCCGCCAGGCACTCCGCCTGGAACCCCGGGGACCGGTCCGACGACGGCGACGTCGAGCCCCCGAAGTAGAGCAGGTCCGGCACGTACACGTCGTAGTGCTTCGCCAGCGCGCCCACCTGTACGTGTGTATGTCACGACATGAATGAATGAACAAGAAAGCCATATGGTGATCAACCATGGTGCCTGGAACGGGTCACGGCTGGCGAACCTGGAACTGCCACGTGACGATGCCCTCGGCGGCGAAGCCGTGGACGAGCACGACGGCGGGCCTGTCCTTCTTACTGGCCGCCGCCGGCGGTGGCTGCGGCGGTAGCTTGTCGGTGGCCTCGGCAGCTGCCCCGGGCGTGACGTCCCGCACGGTGGGCTTCTCCTTATTGGGCACCTTGTCCTTGGGCACCCAGAAGGTGATGACGGTGCCGGCGCCGTCGACGTCGACGGTGTGCTGCCGCAGCCCGGCCATCCGGATCAGGAAGTGCAGCAGCGGCTTCTGCGCCTCCACCAGGTTCACCATCCTTGCGCTATTGCAAGCTATCAGACGTGCCGAGAACCAATATACGCCACTATATATCTTCGTGAGTGTAGAAACAGGGGGGGAAAAACACACGGATTGTGGCGAGATGTTCGGCTGTGGTGAGATTGCCGAGTCTGGACGGTGTGGCCTTATATAAGAGCGGCTGCCTGCCTGCGTTCGTGCGTAGGATGGAGGGGGGAGATTGAATTGTTCTGGCCTTCTGGGCATGGTAGTTGCGAGTTGTTCAGCACTGCGCTTCTACCGTGCCGTTGCGTCTCAGCGGGAAGAATAAAACATTTTTTGAGCGCGGAACGCGGCAATGGCTAAATTGCCTAGCACTAGCATCATAGCACAGGCACTGCTGGCGTCTAGTCTGACTTTGACCGCGTTAATACATGCGGTGGGGAGCGCACGGCTGGCATGTCTGTGTGCAAACTTTTTACAGGGTATCTCCTTGTAGTGGAACTCATTGAGGGTGTTTAGATGCATATATTATGCATAAACTTTATGCATTGGGTTGCGTGCACAGAGAGAAAAAATAAACTGACACGGTTCTTAAGGTGTAAACTTTATGCAAAATGTAAGGAACTAAACATAGCCATTGTGTGTCGGCATCTCCGTAAATTGGTGTAGCCTCCGTTCCACCTAGAAGATGAAATGAAGCTTTAGATTATTCGCAACAACAAAGGCCTTGTTTGGTTCCCAAAAGTCTAAAAAGCGCTAAAGGGAATCTTGCATGCATGGAGTACTAAATATAGTCTATTTGTAAAACCTCTTCACAGATGGGTGTAACTTTTCGAGACGAATCTAATGACCCTAATTAATCTATGATTAGCTACAGTGATGCTACAGTAACCATCCTCTCGTCATATGGTCAAACGCCTCGTTAGATTCGTCTCGCGAAGTAGCACAGGGGTTGTGGAGCTGGTTTTGTAAACCGCCTTTATTTAATACCCCTAATTAGTGGTCAAAGTTATAAACAGTAGTACTAAATTTTAGTACACTTGGATCCAAACAGTCCAAAAATGAACATTTATACACACATAACACATTACACCAAGGCAACAAATAGCGTTGGTAGCGGCCGCAATAGCGGTAGCGGCCAGTTACCGCTACCGCTATGAGGTAGCGGTCCCAAGATAGCGGGTTGGAACTTAACGCCCGCTATTTGGGTTAGCGTCCGCTATTGCAGGCCGCAATTGTAGTTATCAGTCCGCTATTGCAGTAATGGCATACATTTGATGATATTTTATAGACTAATTTATAAATTGACAGCTATATTTTGCTTGATGCATGCAGTATTTAAAAGCAATTAGATGGCTATTTTAACTATTAAGTCATATGTGTATTGATATGTTAGTATTTTATCTTTTAGTAGATTTTTAATGTGTTAGAAGTGATGTTTCATGACATATACGCTCAAATTTATGAGTCGTATTTAAATTCCGCTATTGGAACTTAGCGTCCGCAATAGCGCCCGCTATCTGCTATCCGCTACCCTGTCACCAATCCGCTACCAACCCGCTATTCGCTATTTGTTACCTTGCATTACACCTATGGTTGTTAGCTAGACAAAAAAAAGCAAAAGAAATACTGAATGAGAGCAACATGTTTTATCAGCTTTCTTGTGTTGTATCCTCCTGTCACTTGATATAAGTTTTCGACTTTGCACGAGTGCTCGTACCTATGGCTTACTAGCAGCTCGGCACATAGGGCACACACATTTGCAAGAATTTGACATTGTGCACATTAATTGAATGACATCTTTAAATTAATTGCCTTCCGGATCAAGCCCGTATGTTTCAATTACTGAATCTTAATTATTTGCTTTCCAAATCAGTGAGCAAGACAGTATATTCTTTTGGTTGGATCAATGGAGCCGAGTAGAGCACCGGTAGTGAGACTTTCCTCCATCAGAAAAATAATCCTTTGCAAGCACGGATTTTCTAAATATAGAGGATGGGGTAACTTGTGAGATCCATGGACACATTTGACTAGGTCGGGAGGGCTAAGATACAAATAGACATGACACAAAAGGAACCATGCTTTATAATTTAGACTATTCGTTTAATGGTAGGCAATTATGGCAATTCTGTGAAGCTTGCATGCATTAATAAAATTAGGATGTTTGTGTTTAGATGTAGGTATGAACGTATATCTTTCTAATATATTTTGAAAAAAAAACACATCAAAACACGTGGGAGGTCGGCCTTTAATTTGCGTCAGGGGCAAAGCCAGAAATAGAAGATAGAAGGGACCACATGGAGCTTAGGGGACTTTTGNACCCCCCCCCACTCCACCAGTTCAAGATAAACAGCATGTAACTGACATAAAAGAAAACTGACAATTTGAACGGGAAATTGCACTCGATTGTGGCTAAATTGCGTGCATTTAAATGTAGTAGTTCTTGGGCCACCGCTTCGAAGAGCATGGTTCGTAGATTACAAATACATGGAAACACAACTACCTTGACAATTATAGAGTAAAGGTAAATTCTCCTGCTATCGCTGAGACAGAGATGTGCTTTCTCAAGTAACACACTAAAAAGTTTCACAATTATATATGTAGTTGGAGAAAGTGGTTCGATATAATTGAGGTCATGGTAGCTAAGTTTGATCTACAGGAATGGTGTACTTCACCGAGACATTAAGGTGACAAACATCCGAGCTAATTAACAATTATTCCGTGCCAAAAAAATCGGGGATTGGATCTCTTGCGGATCGACGACATGAAGAACTCCCATGATAGCACCGAGAAGGCCCTCAGAACAATGTAAGCCTGTAGCTGCAGGCCTATTAACATTAAGCTCAGAATATCAGATAATGATTGATTCAATATTTACGCTAGTCGTTGTCGCGATGGGGGTACATTGCCCCAGAGTGCAATACCGGCCTCATAGGTACCATCTCTCCACGAAATTTGATGTTTGTGGTCTTGATGTTCTGGTTCTCGAGATCATCCGCAGTGACGTCGTGTACAAAATTTTATGTTCATTTATATGGTGCATGGAGTTTAGGATAGACTTTGCCCCCTTCACTTTAGCTCCCCTGACTGTGCCCTTGATTTACGTCATGAGTTCAGATCGATCGTTGTGTGCCAAGATGGTATACCCTATTTAGTAGTCCTTTAGATAAAGTAACAAGAAGAAGCAACTTGGATGCATATGCGATTGTAAATCCTTAAGAACAAAAAGGGACCAGCTATGGATCACGGAAGTGTCGGAGGTTTTTTGACAGATGGATCGGTAAACCAACCACACGCACACGCTCATGCATGAGCCAATTCTGTGGGCGCTGCTGCCGGGGGAAAAAAAACCTCCAACGCTGAATTTTATCCACGGGAATGGTGTACTTCACCTATTAACGAAGCTGGCACACATTCTATTTGACAAGTATTTCATGCCAAAACATGGAGATTTGATCTCTTGTGGTTGTGGGTCTACGACATGCGGAACTCCCATGATAGTGTCTAGAAGGACCCTAGAACAATGTAAGCCTGCAGTTGCACGCCAATTAACATTAAGCTGAGAATATCAGATAATAATCGGCTCTGATCTTTAGGGGGTGTTTGTTTCCCACCCAAATTATATAATCTAGCTTATGAGTCAAGGGCACCATGATAAAAAGCCACCATGGACCACCCAAATAATCTCAAATAAGCTGCACATGGGTAGCTTATTTCAGATTATTTAGTGGTCCATAGCGACCTTTTACCATAATATTCTTGGTCTATAAGCTAGATTATATAATCTAGGTGGTAAACAAACAGCGCCTTACTCTACTCGTTGTTACGATGGGGGAACATTGGCTCAAAGTGCAAGACCGGCCTCAGGTGCCAATTCTCCGCGCTAGTTAATGCGGTTTTGACGTTCTGGTTCTCGAGATCATCGATGGTGACTTCGTGTACAATTTTCTTTTGTTCATTTAGGGCAAGTATTATAAGTGGCGTTTAGCTGGCGAAGTCCGACATGAGAGAGAGAGAAAGGAAGAAGAGAAGAAATCGAGCGTCTCGCTAGACACCGGCGGTTAGCGGGCTAAAACGCACTACGCTCATTCCCATTGGCTGCTAGGGGTGGGCACAAAACCCGATACCCGAAGACCGAACCCGAAAAACCCGATCCCAAACCCGAAGAACCCGAACTCGAAATAACCCGAAGCTAATTCGGATAGTACTTTATAAAACCCAAAATTATTTAGGGTAATTCGAGTTTAGAACCTCAGTACCCGAATAACCCAAAAAAATCTGAACTTTAGTGTCATCCTAAAGTGGGAGGAAATCTCTCTATGCAAATTTTTGTTTGATTTGTGTGGATTCATTGGATCAAATCTTGGTTCGACTTATCCTTGTTGTATGTGATATTTGTATGCATATCAATCAATTGGATCTACAAAATTGTTTGATTAGTCACCATATTTTCTTGTTCTCTTAGTTGAGATATGCAATTTCGGGTAAAATGGGTAACCCGAAACCCGAATCCGAATTGTCGGGTACCCGAAATGTCGGGTAGCAATTTTTTTGAACAAACTTCGGGTTTCAATTATGAGAACCCGAATTTCCTAAAACCTGAAATTTTCAGGTAACCCGAATGCCCACCCCTATTGGCTGCTGCCCTCGTTGCGGCATGCTGCTGCATTAAAAGAGCTGTGGTGTCCGCCCTACCACGCCGAGCTAGAGCTTGTTGCAGCCAGCGAGTGGGCTGAACCATTAGCCCTGCTCTTTATAGGGTGCATGAAGTTTAGGAGACTTTGCTCTCCCCTCACAGGGAAGGGGGGGGGAGGGGGGGCTTTGCCCCCTCCCCTTAGAGCAAGTATTATAGCGGGCGGCAAGTGGGCTAAATCCTACGTGGAGGAGAGAGAGGAGAAGAAAGAGAAGAAAGCGGGCGTTTCGCTTGCCGCCGGCCGAAGCGAGCGTACCATCTCTCTGATTGTGGGTCTCGAAGAAGGAAACCGCCGGCTTGCAGCCCGCAATCGGCGCAGCAGCGCGCATGCAGCCGGCCAGCCGGCTGGGTTATTAACCCTGCCCTTAGCTCCCGTGTCCGCACCCTTGGTTTACGTCATGGGTTTAGCTCGATCATTGTGCCAACATTGCATATAACATTGTGCCTACTCCCTCCGAGCTAAAAAGAATATAACTCTCGTTTCCTGAGGAGTCAAACAATTTCAAGTTTGACTATATATATGCAAAATAATACTAACATTTATGATACAAAATAAGCATCATTAGGTTGGTCATGAAATATATTTTCATACTAATTCCATTTAAAAATATAATTATTAGTATTTTTTTATAAACTTGGTCAAACTTGAAATTTTTGGACTTCTTGGGAAACGAGACTTGCATTTTTTGTGGGACGTTGGGAGTAGTCCTTTGGATAAAGTAATAAAAAGGAGCAACTTGGATGCATATGTGATTGTAAATCCTTATTGGGAAAAAAAAAAGGTCCAGCTCTGGATCAGGGAAGCGTCGGAGGTTTTTTGACAGATGGGTCGGTAAACCAACCACTTCGAATTCCCGATCGATATTTGTAATCCCCGGAGCATAACGAGATTGGAGTATCATTGGACATGAAGCGTGAAGGCTACTGCTGAAGAATTGTTTAGTAACACTAGTACTACGATTATATTATCTGGCCGATCATCCGGGACAGGTGTACGTAGCAGTCACTATCACAGGTCAGTTGCAATGTTGCATGAGCTTTCGGGTAGTGGTGGCAGCAGTGCTAATTCTATTGCTGTGTGCGTGGAGTTAGCTGAGCAGCTCCTACCTACCCGAAACAACCGTGGAATGGAATGGAACGTTCGTACGCCATCTCGATCGGGGGTGTGGCCTTTGCGTGCACTGCTGAACGCGTGATTTCCAAATTCCAACCGCGGAGACGACGAATCGATCGCAGGCTTCTCGAATCCCAGGATGACGGCGACCACCGTAGCGGTAGCGCCGCTAGGCAAGCCGGTCTTTCGATCCCCTCGCGCGCTCGTGCCAGCGATCCAGGGAGTTGTTGGGCTCCAGCGACGAGCCGACGAGTACGGCCGGCGGCGGCGCCGCGCGGCCCCCGGCCCCCGGCCCAGCGCACAGCTGACAGCCCAGCGGCACGTCACGTCACTGCCCCTACCATCCGGCCTGCAAAGCTGTCCGGCATGGCAGCTTGGGTCGTCAGGGCACTGCGAGTAGTTGGGACGGCGCCGCGTCACGTTTACAACGTCGTCGCAGCGTTGGGAAGAGCTTTGTTGCAGTGGCCCCCACCCTGGTTTAGTTTCGGCAAGTTCCTGCAATTCAACCAAAAGTAATGTATTGAAAAATATGCCTCTCTCCTTCCCTGTGATACGTTTTTCAATACACTTTTCCAAAAAAATTCAACCAAATTACTGGAACTAAACAAGGCCCTAGTTGCCCTGTGGTATTTTGTGTCAGACGGCGCTCGAAAACCGAAGACGTAGGAGCCTTTGCAAATTGCGAGTGACGCCTTGTTTAGTTGGAGCAAATTGGTGCAGTTCAACCAAAAGTCATGTATTAGAAAACTTGCCTCCTCTCTCTGCAACACGTTTTCTAATGTACTTTTTCTACAGAAAATTCAACTAACTTTTACGAACTAAACAAGACGTGGACATGTGGTCAATTTGGGATGGAACAGTGGAGCCAGCCTGTTCGGTTGGCTGGCGGCTGGTGGCTGGTGCTGATTTGTTGTGAGAGAAAAATACTGCTGGCTAGCTGGTGACTAGTGGCTGGTGCTGATTTATTGTGAGAGAAAAGTACCGATGGCTAAGCCAACCGAACAGGCTAGGCCCAGCTCCAGCCGCGGGTGCGTTGCACGAGCAAGTCAACCTTTCCCACTTTGCGGCATGCAGCGCAGCGACGACGCAGCGACGATCGTGTAAATCGGATGGGTCGATGTCCTACTAATTTCATGGACCGCTATTAGAAATTTATAATGTATAGGTTTTTACATAGAGAAGGTCTGTTTCGTTTTTGTTTCTGGAGAAAATACGCAATGCTGCGTCCGCTTATTCTTTCCCCGGCCCAATTCACCCGTAGCGAGACCGGATGCTGCTTCCAGCCTATCAGCCAATTCGGCCCGTTACTTCATGGGTTAGGCCGTTAGCCCCTCTGTTCTTTATTTTATGGTTGGGCCAACTAGGCCCATCCAAGTTTTTAGGCCCACTAGACCCAAAGCTTTGACTCATGCTGGATCGTGTGGTCGGCCACACGGGCCTTACAGCTGAGATTTGAGAGTTGGTCCTGCCGCGGCGCCAGCAATTGGGGGCTATTTGTTTGCATTTGCAGATTGCCCAACTCAGGGTTGTTTGGTTCCCCGCCAGTCCGCCACCACTAGCCACGCCACAGTTGCGTCCGCCACAGGTGGTGGCGTGAAAAAACAGCGCCACACTCTGTGGCGAGATTCCCTCTCATTTTTGCCTTGCTTCATAGTGGCTACCAACATTTAATGAGAAACCAAGCGGTAGCCAGATTTTCTGTGGCGAGCTCATCTGTGGTGTAGCAAACGGTGGTAGGAAACCAAGCAGGCCCTCAATCAAAGTTTTATCCATGAAGGCAGTGGTGCATCGATTACAAGTTTGGTCAACTATTACTACGTTTGGGCTACTTGCGGAAAATTAGACCGAATTAGGTATTTATTAACTAGATAACGAGAGACGCTGAAAAGGGTATTTGAGAGTTGATCAATCCACTGTCACTCGACAGGTTGTAGTGTACCCACTACCCAGCACGCTCACGTTGTATATATAGTAAGTCAGTAACTTAGGTATATCTACATACTAGGTGCTTTCTGCCGCCAGCTCTACCAAAGTAATAGTAACTGTTACAAAAGACAAAGGAAAACAACAGGACTTAAAAGTACCCGGATCTGAGGATCTCACCCAGTGGAATCTACTGAGATCTGCATTCAATATACCGAGAACACATTCAAGCGCCGTATAATCAGCTATTCAGGCTCACAGATCATAAATCGAGAGAGCCATCTCCTAAACCACCACCGTCCCCCCATATCTCCAAGAAAACAGCGAGCACATACGGACCTAATGACAATTCTCATCGATCTGTGCTACCCAACCATTAAAAATAGGGGAGAGAACAAAAAAGAAAAGCTAAGCTAATCGAGATCACGCATAGTCATCAGTCATCACTGGCATCGCACAAACCATTATCGCCATACATACCGGCCGCCCACCGAGGGCCTCCAAGCCGGGACGTGGAAAGCGGATGCGAACCGGACGGATCTAGCAGAGGGAGCTGCCGCATCCTGCAGCTCGCGCGCGGACGGACGGACGTGGGGGAGGATGGAGTTCACGAGCGCCCCTCTCGCGGTTCACGAGCGCGCGCAAGCGGACAGCGCTAGCTAGCTATAGGTGGAGGCGTTGCCGCTGCACCCAAGGCGCCCCGGCCCGATCGCCTTTTTCTAATCACCAATGCATCCACCAAAGCAGTAGCGAACCGTATCGCTGTTGTTAGAATAGGATAATTAGTTAGTTATGTCATTAGTAAAAGACACCCATTCACGAAGAGGCACCTATTCGGTAGGGGTGTGTCCCTCCGAAAGGACATGTTCATGCCTCTTCCCCATATATAAATATGTAAACCAACACTTCATTCATTCAATCAATACAATCACAGATTCATTCTCTCAATCAGTTCTCATTTACATTGAAGCATAGATTATTCTCAACACGTTATCAGACACTTTGTTCTCCACTGAGCACAGAAGGGCCTTGAAGACATCAGATCGAGAGAAGATTAAAGAATGCAATCAACAGTAAGCAGTCATGGCATTTTTTTTTCTCTGTTCTACGATGCCACGCATCTCTACACGCGTCAATGCAAACCAGATAGCAAGGCTTCCTTGTTCCACCACCGAATCGCCGGAGACCTTGTCCTACCGGACCATGCTCATCCACAACCGTGATCGGCAACGCTGGTTTTGGCCCTCAGACCGGCCCTCCAACAACAACAATGGCGCCTCCGCGACCAGACTGGTCATCCCGACCCCCACATAACCGCCCACACCATACTCGCCTTCTCCTCCGACAAATCCACCGACGGTTGACGCACCAGAGGCACCGCCAGCGGCGGAACACCCCTGCCCGGCCGCTCTTCTTGGCTGCACCCCGGCCCGGGACCGCCGTCCAAGGGTTTGGCGCGGTCATGGGACATGGAACCCAGCCTCGCTGGGCTTCTCCTCCGAGCATTGACCGGCCGGCTAGGCCGGCGGCTGGCGCACGCCGGCACCAGGGGGGGAGGAGACGGAGGAGCGAGCGGTGTCGTAGGGCGAAGCAGTAGCGCGCGTTGGCGAAGCGACGCAGCGGTGGCGCGGTTGGAGCGGCGAAGCGGCGGCGGCTCAGGGGGGAAGGGGGCAGTTAGGGTTGCCGAACCGGCTCTCCACCCCTTTTATACGGGCCTGCCACGACTGGGCCATGGGCCGCCGCAGGCCGTCACCCCGCCTTCAGGCCGAGGGCCTCGGCGCCAAGCCGACCAAGCCGCTGCGGGCCGCCGGCACCGCCTGCAGGCCGGGCCAGAGGCCGCTCGCCTGGGCCACCACAGGCCGCCGCAGCAAGCTGGGCTTGGTCAGTGGCCGGCGCATGCTGGAAGTGCCCTATAATTCATGTTTCTTTATAATTTTCATTTCAGCAGTAGTATTATTAATAAGCACATGTTTTGCTAATTTATTTTATGCAAGAACATCAGTTATTTTCATGATTGTTGTTGCTTTATATCTGCTGAATATTGTCACTGTAATATATTTTGTGGTTTGATTATTTTATATTACAATGGCATTGGTAATTCTATTATGTATTTTTGGCATATGTGGTGCACCCAATCCCCCTTAGCACCACATACATATTACATTTGTGACTTTGATTATTGATTATTGTTTGGTATATGTTGGTGCCTCCAAACCCCCTACTTTGCACCAACATATAGGTTACACTTGTAGTTACATAATAGATTGGAGTATGTTGGTGCACTCAAACCACAATCTTGCACCACATATAGGTTAAATTTGCTAGTTTAAGTTAGTAGCAATTTAACAAAGTTCCTCATAGAATAATCAAACTTTAATCATTATATGATTATAGGATTAAAATTGCAGTATAAATATCTTGGTTATTTTTGGTTAAATTAACACAAGGTAATGGAGTCTATGGCATTGGCTGCATTTAATTCCTTGAGAATTATCCTGCCCTGAGACCGTGCCATAGCAGTGATTCAATCACCTATTACTGATTGGTCTACATCTTGTTTCTTTGAAACTTGATGATTACCTACACCGTGTTCTAATCAAAATAAAGGTTTTGGATTGATCTTTGTCATCATATTGTTTTATTATTACACAAGATAGTAAAGTCCTAAATGCACTGGCTGCGTTTAATTCTTTGTGAATTATTCTGCCCTGAGACCGTGCTTAGGCAGCAAAATATTTGCCTACTATAGAGATCTACTCTTTGTATTTGACATCGAGATTATCTGCCTTGTGTATATCAAAACTTATGATGATTAAATTGTATGGTTTACACATTAATGTGACTACCTACAATAATCCAGAACTATGATAAGATAAACACTTATAAAATATTGCATTTTCAGATTACAACATTACCATATTGATTTTGATTTTTACCTTAATTGTAAATTCATTCAATCAATGGTCTGTCACATGTTGTGGATATTGACTTCAGAGGAGTTTATTGAACTCGCTCTTGATGGCATCAATATCCCACATGGACAATGGACATTAATAATTGGTTTTATCCCATAAACTACTAGAAGAGTTTAATGACCCTCACTTAGGGGTTATTTATTATAGATCAAAGAAATTATGCCTTGTTGTTATTAAGGTACTACATCCATCAAGATTATCGATAAAAATACCTTATGGAAGGAAGTGCACTTACTTTATGGCATACTCTTCATGAGTATTATGAACAATAAAGTAGATCATGTCTTTAAGACTAGGATCCTATTGTTCATACAATTTACTTCCAATGATGGAAGCAAAAGGCCCCATGTGCAACTGAGTAGTGACAACGAGAACCACATATTGACACAATAAAGTCATATAAGTGGTTGTATTTAGCAGAATGCTAAACAATGTCATACTCTTAAACTCAAGGTTGATCTATATCAAACAGAAATGGATAACAGGGGGAGCTAAGACTTAATATTTGAAGGGGTTTTCAATCTTAAATTTAAAGCTCCCGAGGAAGTTTCTAATGTCCATCAAAATACGTTGTAACACTTGTCATAACTATTGTGAGTATCATTTTGATAAATTTGATACTTGACAATATTTATGGATTTCTATATATTAGACAAAAATTCTATCAAATTCTTGTCATATATAGATTGTACGGGAATCATCCCAATAGGGATTGATATGTTCCTAATGGACATTTGTGTTTTCATAGAGAAACACAAACAGACGACATTAGATATGGCACATAAGTAATGAGATATGTCTCATTTTGGTTGTATTATGCATACAACTATCCCCGTACAACATGTTGCGCATAAGAATTTTTCGCAAGGTTGATCCATTCAAGGTTTGGAATGATCAATTTGGCCATCCAAAGAGATGTGTGAAAAATTAATAGTAATTCTTTTGGTCAGTATTTTCCCAAAGTATGGATACGGTAACTACCATAGAATTTTTTTAAGACCCTCTTATCTTAAAAAAATCAGATTGACTTAGATTCCTAGATCATATTCGAAAGAATATTTTGAGTCTGACACAAAGATTGTCTGGACAGTTCAGGCATTTCATGGTTGTATAGATACATCTATGAGATGATCTAGAGTGTGAAAGTTTCCACACTTAGCCATGCATTTGGTAGATAGTGGCTCTTGTTATGAGCATTATCCTAAACACTACTAAACTTTTGTACCTTCAATGACGATTGTTGGGTATAATAAGAGTTTAGTTACATATCCAAATGGATAATTTGGAATCTATAAGTATGACATTGATGTCATCGCAGGACCACTATTAGTAAATTGCTATATGCCAACTTCATGTTGGAGTCAGGTAGACTTACACACTCCTGACTTATGATTAACTGCATACCCCATATGCATTTAGTACGTAGGAATCCATGAAGATTTCCTATTTGCGTAAGATTAGACTACGTTGTATACGTACCAATCTCACCACCGCAGCATACATTGATGGGTTCACACAGGATCAATCTGAGATTTCAATCTCCGTCGATTGTTCAGTATCTAGATCTCTTGGAGAGGATCTATTTACAACCCGTATGTTGATTTTCGTATAAATGAGCTTTTCCAGGCATTAGGGGGAGATTAGTAGTACCATATATAATGCCCGGAAAATATTTGGAATGCATAAAGCATTTCAAGCTCAGGATCACGTACTAAATAAAATGAATTAATGGTTTGTATAATATTGCAAACAAACTGCCAAATGCATTTACTGATTGTTAATCTGCTGCAAGTACGAGCCAGAAGAATAGTGGTACTAAGTGAAACCACTCGACTCCCAATTGCAAATAAGAGGGGGAGAAGTATGGCCATAAAGTAGGATTACTCATGCTAGCAATAGAAGGCTTTCCTTCTAACATAGTAAATGCAGGTCAACCTATGGTTGGCAACACCTTGTAGGTAAATATTGATTATTACCCAATGGATGAATGTCATTCACAAACCCAGCTCAGAGGTGCACCAAAATACTGATGCTGGGATATCGAAAAGCCCTTACTCTTGTTTTGGGAAATCGCGATAAGTCATTCAGGGTATATTGAACTGGAAGATTATATCATATAAAGGCTACATGTCGCGACACATACTTCTCTGAATAAATTGTATACAATATTCCAAGTTATCCGGTTAATAAGACCTAGGCAGAGTGCTTTGTCACTCTTACTGGAACTTGTTGAGTTATACAAACAGAGATAGTCTTGCTCACCAGAAAAAAAGGAGTTATGAGCTATAAAGCTAACACCTCATGTACCTTTACTGTGGGTACAAAGTGTTTTCATCCTAGGATGGATTGAGAACAACGTGGTGGTGAGATATAAAGCAAGACTAGTAGCACAAGGGGTTTACGCAAAGCCCAGAGCATTGTTTTTCAATACAATTATTCTCCATAGTAAGTTATAAATTTCCGATACTAACTTTGATGGGCAATTCAAAAGCATCTATCTTTGCAGTTGATAGGTGTAGTGATTGCATATAATCACTTGATTTGGTATGTTTGTGAACCTTCCGGGAAGGAGTTCACATACCAAACCCTCATACATAAAAGCGCAACACATATTGTGTATTGCTTAAGTCAATATATGGCTTAAAGCAGTTAAGTCGAATATGGTACAATCAACTTTGTGTGTATTCCTTAAATTGAAGGGATACAAGATTGATTACACGAGGTGTTCATTTTGGAGTCCTTTGATTGGATTTTCCTAATATTATATGATTGTCAACAAAGGTATATGCTATATCATCTAGTTTTCCCCACCGGGGTTTTTTGGAAGATGATATTTGGAGCATATTGACCATATGTTCAAGGTGTTTTTAGACTAAGACTTTGGGTTTGTCTCAAAGAGTCTAACAACATTGGTGATTGTATATCATGGTGTTTCTCCTTGTTTTCCCATTGGGTTTTAAGGAGTTTTTGCCTGATATACCGGTACTACTTTGGTTTTAATGGCATATAATTATACAATAGGGTTTCTCCTCAATTTTCCCACAGGGTTTTTTGGAGGAGTTTTTCCCACATTTTGGATAAACAAAATGGTTTCTCCTCATATTTTTCCTACAAGGTTTTTAGAGGAGTTTTCACCATATTTGGATTTTTTTTGAGAATGAAGGACATATTTTCAAGATTGAAGAATATATTTTCAAGAATGAAGGACAAGGAATATTAGAAGCGTACATGAAGCAAATTGATCAAGGGGGAGTGTTAGAATAGGATAATTAGTGATCAATTAGCAATTAGTTATGTCATTAGTAAAAGACACCCATTCACGAAGAGGCACCTATTCGGTAGGGGTGTGTCCCTCCGAAAGGACATGTTCATGCCTCTTCCCCATATATAAATATGTAAACCAACACTTCATTCATTCAATCAATACAATCACAGATTCATTCTCTCAATCAGTTCTCATTTACATTGAAGCATAGATTATTCTCAACAGCTGTGTCGATCGCCATAGGCGCGCGCTTTCCTGTACTGTAGTTGCAAAGCACCAACCGCAGCAGCCCCACGGGATCCCAGCTGCCCTGCCTGCAGGAACAACGCGATATAAAATATAGACAGATTTATAAAGATTCATGACACCGACTAAATATAAAATATATTTAATAAAAAATTCAATTGTATCTATTTAATATCATAAATAACGGTAATTTATATATAAGCTTGTTAAATTTAGGATAGTTTATTTTTTCAGAAAAGTTGCAATGGTTAACGTAGTGTTTTTGGTGGTCTGCTTTGGGGGTTGGGAGAATTAAAGGAGGGCGTGGGGTTTCAGTTGCCCGTGCAGGTCAAAGGCTTGCGTGATGCATGAACTACTTCCCGATCATCTGCTGGATTGTACTGATGTTTTGCACCGCCGTGTGTTCAGCAGATGATCGAGAATTCGAGATATGCTAATCTGTGAGTGGCGACAATAATGGTTGACAATGTCACTCTGTACAAATAGAAAAAGGGGGGGCTATATGAGACTTTCTTTCTTTGAACCTATGTCCTCTCGTCTACGAGTACATTGTGCTCATTACTGTCCTGTAGTGCAATGGGGCTGTGATCAGATCCTGTTCGCCCTGCTCTCTTGATGACATGATAGCTACGCTGCACCTTAATTAGATACCATATGCTTCGTATGCTTCCAAGTATGAGATGTAGCACAGTAGCAGGCAATGTCAACGTCTAAAATGGCATTTATTCAGAATCAAAACAGACGGGACAATACCTCTTTCTTAAAATGGCCTTTATACAGAACCAGAACAGAGATGTAGAGGGCTTCAGAAAAAAGAAAAACTTGCATAAACAAATGTGTCTATTATCATGCATATACAGGCACATGTCATCTCTATAAGGTTAATCCCATTCCCTTGTAATCCACGTCAAATGAGCGGCACGCATGATGTTTTGCTGACATTCTCCCTAGGTACTATATATAATCATCTATGCTATTTTGCCCTAACAAGGTTGCTTGAGAATACAGAACGATAGGCACCTGTTTGGCTCTGGCGCCCAGCTAGAATTGCATGCTGTAGTGCTGTCAAAGAAAAGCCAGAACACGACGGCGCATGCGTGTGCAAACAGACAAAGCGGCGAGCCTGTCGTCTTATATATGATCTCTTCATTAATTCACATATAACTAAGAGTCACATGCTAAAGCTGGTTCCATACCCCGGCGGCCAATATACTACTATGCCTTAACCACCACATATTTTACGACCTAGATTCAAGGCCCCAAGCGATCTACCCGGCCAGCCGGACACAACGACGACGGAGCCGCATCTGCATGCATGTTTTGCCTAGTTGTATCTCAAGACTAGTGTCAGGTTGATCCAGTTGGAGGCATGCGCCCGTGATCCTTAATTGACAGCTACCCATACTGAAAAACGCAAAGCGTCGTAGTAGGGGCGTACTGCATACAACGACTCTTGCAGGCTCTGCCTCTTGTAAGGTAGTCAGGTCGTCGTAGGATTATACGTACGTACGTACGTACGTTGCAGCTGCGTTCTGTTTGTAAGTTTACTGCCCCGAAGAAAAATGTTTCCCCATCTGCCCCGATGTGTCGTCAAACCTGCGTTGGTGGCACGAGGGCCTGATGAACTGAGCATTGTCAGACAGACAGACGCCGTACCTTTTCTTTTTGTACAATATTGTACATTGTACCGCATTTGTGTACTGTTTGAGTGCGTATGAAACAACAACATGCGTGCGATTTGCCGGACGCAATCATGCAAGCAGAAATTGATGCACCAGCAAATTATACTGTACTGCTGCTATAGTAGAACAGTGAAGCTAGGTTCTTGCAACGCAAATTCAGAGCCCTATCTGTACTCTGCAGTCTGCACTGTGTACCGGTGACCACGCCGCATGCGTGATGCCCGCCATGTACCGCAGGAAAGAGAAGCTAGAGAGAGAACGAGAGATGTAGCTCAGCACTTACGTGTCAGCCTCTGCAACCGCGAGAGCATAGTTGTAGAACCAGCATCGAGTTGGGCTCAGGGCCTCTTCATTAGTTTGGTCCCTGTCTCGTGTCGTCACAAGGGAAGGCATAGTATACACCTCCGTACCTCGGGTCTGCTCCAGCTAGCGTCCAACAGCAAAATCATCTTTGTACAAAGCGGAAAAAAAGCTTCAACAGCAAATCATCTTCGTAAAAAGGGAAAAAAAGCTTCACTCAAACACAGGAATTTTCCGCGTGCATTTTAAATGGACTTGCAGGAGGGAGCTAGGGCGCATTCCGCAGATCATCATCCCTCGCTAGGATCTGGATCCGCCCTCGATCTCCGGCGCAGCAGCCGTGTCCTGCGAGCCGTGACCTACTGACATTATAGAGCCAGAGCCAGAGCCAGAGCCGAGCGAGTGCCCCGATCTGGAAGGGCGGTGACGACGGCGGGCGCAGGGCGTGGGCGGACGGAGCCCGTGACACGGAGACGATTGCGGGCGGATGGACGGATGATTGGATGAGTGGTGGAGGACGAGACTTGCAGAGCCGGCGGGGGTGCCTCCGTGGCTGTGACGCCGTGATGGGTGGTTGCCTTTCGCGTGGGGGGACCCGGCCGGGGTAGTCCGGTTGCGGCAGTTGGGTCCGCCGGCCGAGGTGCGGACAAGGACAACGCTTCCGCCCGTGACCGTTGCCATGTGACCCGGGAGAGCACATGTACATGCGTGATGCATGCGATGCCGTCGGTCCCGTGGACGGCCGGCCGGCCCCCGCGCGTGGACGCTTGCTGGCTTTTGGCAAAATGGCCGCCTCCGCCTGTGCAGCGGGACTGACGGAAACGCATGCATGCGACATGCCGCGCGCGGCACCCGTGCAGCGTGCGGTCATTCCTGGCCACGCATGGACGGCCGGCTTGCATGCCGCCGGTGTTCTACACCGCCGCCACCGTCATTTTCTAGCCACATGCTGTTCATCGGCTACTGCATGCACATGGGCATCTTCAGACTTCAGTGCCGTCGCCCAAAAGCTCGGATTAAACTGAGACATGGGCATCTTCAGTGCTGTCGCCCAAAAGCTCGGATTAAACTGAGATGCCATGGCTGGCTCATGGAGTTATGGCATGCGCATGTGTCACCCAGACACCCAGTCACCCACGCACGCCTGCCTTTGGGTTCTGCAACCAATTTGTGAGCCTGCCACATACGCATGGATGTACAGTAGGTAGTGTAGCCATGGCACGAGGGGAGGAGCGCAGTAATGCCCATTGAATTGGAGAAAAGGGAGGGCAGGATGACCCATCTTGGGATCAAATGTGCAGAGAATCGTGCGTATATTGGAACATGGGCACATGCCAGGTCAAGGAACACTCGTCATGAGCTAGGCAACATTTCGGTATGAGCAGGTTCTGTCAGTTTTGCCCATGCTTTGCGGTGCATTTCACAACCCCTCTTCAGGTGGTAGAAAATCGCCTTGCTCTCGATAAAATTTCTACAGATACCTCATTCTAGAAAAGTCAAAATTCAGGCATAATCTCGCACACTTACGCCATGTCAATTGTCTACTTGCAATTATTTTGTTTCAGCAACAAAAACTAGAAAGATTCTCCATTCCTCGTAAATCAATCCATATTGCCTAATCTTTAATGACCTAAGTTGCTAGTCAAAGACAAGATCAATGCTATAATAACAGAAGCGAAGTAAAAAAAAACCATGACAGGTTAATCCCTGCCTAAAGACAAACCCCAGCGACAGATTCTCTTGTAATAGCAAAACAAAGGAAATCAAACGCTACAACGAAAAAGTAACAAGGGTACGCTACAGCTTCCCTGTGCTGCTGTGCAGATATAAGACTGAAGCATATGTCGCCCTTGCGTGCACGTGAGTTGGAGGGTCCCATTTCCCAATCATTTTCCATTTCATTTTCATCTAAAATCCTGACAAACGAGAACATGACGAGCACTAAGGTTTGCTATTTAAACCCCCTCTTTCCCTCCTCACAAGCCTCTCGCTCTCTGCTCTCTATCCACTTACCCAGCACCATAGCCACTCCAACCTCCATAGTCCACACAGCCAACAGATATCGACAGAAGGATGAAGCTCAGAGCAAAAGGTCTCGGCCTCCTGCTTCTCCTTGTCTTGCTTGCTCTTTGCTCCACCATTGATGTCAGTGAGGCGAGACGAGGCAAGCATTGGAGGCCTAGGAGCTCAGCAAGCTCCTCGCAGCTGAAGAAAGGCAAAGGAAAGAGGAGTTCCTCCCACCGGCAACACGGCAGCAATCGGCCAAGCCCAAAGCCACCGGTCAGCTCGACACCAAGCCCTGGTGCTGGCAAAGGAAATCAGAATCCGTACCAACCAAGCCCTGGTCCAACTCCAAATGCCCCTGTCAGCCCGAGTCCAAGCCCTGCCAACAGCAGTAGGGATTCGAGTCCCAAGTCGCCAAGTCCAAGCTGTGGAAAGGGTCACCAACAGCCATCACAGCCATTGTTACCACCACCAGCTTCACAGGGTGCAGTCTTCAACGTGGTTGATTTTGGAGCCAAGGGTGATGGAGCCACAGATGATACTAAGGTTGATAGCTTTGCTTTCGATGCTCTGTTTCAAAGTAAATTTATAAAATTGTCAAGCATTATGCATTATATGAGTCAGTATTCTCAATACCAATTCCTTTCGTCCAGTTTGCCCGTCAAATGCTTTATTTCAAACTGGCCTCCACCTGACTTGCATGAAAACTCCATATTGAACCTCCAGGGGAACTGTCACACCATGACACCCATGACATCCTGAGATTAGAATTTATCATGGAATGTTATTGCCAACGAAAATTCATTTGCCAGAACCACCACAACCATTGTTTCAAAAAAAAAAAAGAAGATGGTGGGCAATTCAATGTCGCCTATGATCGAAGTACTAGCTACCTCACATGATGTCTAGTCAGAGCTCAAGAAAGCTGTCAATAGCACCACATGGTTTATTCTGGAGTGTTTTCTGCATGTCTGCAAGTGTTCTCAGCAATTTGATTCGTTTCCTACGTTGTCTTGTTCTTTCATTCTCACATGATTGCTGCATCTAATGCATAAACAGATTCATTTACACATCTAGCTTGTCAAGTTTTTTTTTTTTAAAAAAAAATTGTATTAGTCATGGAAGAGAACAAAGGTTACACCAAGCAAGTCAGGATTCACAATAGGAGAACCTTTTCTACAGCTCTTGCAAGACAGCCTGTGTGTGGAGGAAACAAACAAAACATTATTCTAATCTTAAGATTCCCAGGCTTTACAAACAGAGAATATAGCAAACTCTCTCTTTGGCATTAAGATAGTCCCTTCTCTCCTTTTTTTTCCTTTTGCAAGAACACACTGCATGATTTTGTCATACCATTTTTTTATTTTATTCTAAAGCAAAAAAACTCATGGGAAGTTGGTAGAAAATTAGCAAAAAATACCTTATTTAAAAATACTTTGAGATACCCTGTATCATTGTTTGAAAGCTCTCTCAATTTTATGGGTTTCTTTTATACTCCACAAAAAAAAATCAAATTATTTTTTAGTGGTCGCAAACTGCTTCATGTTCCAGCATGGTGACCAAAAAAAAAGACCCACAGGCCACAGTGGAACTGCTGACTATCCAGCTTAGGGATCTCGGGCTCTGGGCTTTACGAGTGTGTTTTTAACCCCTGCTCAGTTGATTTTTGTGATGCTAGATTCCAGTGGACTGCCCTTTAAGAAGAAGCTAAAGCTAATAATTGTGAATGCGTTTGCATACAGGCTTTTGAAGGAGCGTGGGCTGCTGCGTGCAAGCAGGGGGCATCTACAGTTCTCGTGCCACCAGAACTAGAGTTCCTTGTTGGGCCAGTCTCGTTCTCTGGGCCTTACTGCAAACCAAACATTGTTTTTCAGGTAAATATGCTCTTCCCAAATAAGACACTCAAAAAGGCTTTCCTGATAGCTCTCATAGCCTAAACCGACCAACAAAAGGTAGGACAGGACTGTACTTGATAAGCATACCAATGGAAAATATGTGCAATGAATAATTATGTTTAATGATGCACTCATTTTGCAGCTGGAAGGAACAATCCTAGCTCCAACCAGTGCTAAAGCCTGGGGTTCTGGCTTGCTCCAGTGGCTTGAGTTCACGAAACTAAATGGAATAGTAATTCAAGGCAATGGTATCATAAATGGCAGAGGGCAACAATGGTGGACCTACTCAGACCCAGAGGATGAGGATGATGATGACACGGTAAGAGCTGGCTGCCAAGTGTATCATTGTCTATAAACTACTCAAAAGAAAAGTTGCCATGTTAATTGCTTACCTTGGATACTTTCCTGCAGTTCGACGCGGAGCTCAAGAGAATGCCACAGATTAAACCTACAGTAAGAATATCACTATCTTTCTGCACACTATTATCACATGCAGAAACAGAGTAATGACAAATCTGATTCCGTACCCTGATGCAGGCATTGAGGTTTTATGGTAGTTTCAACGTTGTAGTAGCTGGCATCACTATTGTCAACAGCTCACAGTGCCATCTTAAGTTTGATAACTGTCAAGGAGTGATGGTCCACGACGTGACTATATCCTCCCCTGAGAACAGTCTCAACACTGACGGAATACACCTGCAGAACTCCAAAGATGTCAGCATTCATCATACAAACATGGCTTGCGGTAATATCTTGTTGAATCTAAATTCAAGAGGTGTCTAGGTTGTATTCATTAAGCTCATCATTTTAGTTTTGCCAAGCTTTACCACAAAAAGAATTTCAACAAGAACACAAAGACAACACATATGCTCTAAACATATAAGGCTACAAAATGGAAAGCCTGCACCTCATTTTTATTACTTCTGTATACAATTTCAAAGTCAAGGGTACACCGTACGAAACAACTGTTTTAAAGAGTACTCAAAGCATCCAACTGCCTTTCACGGTTAATCCAAAGTAGAATAACACCAACACGGCCTACTTGTCTTATTCAATGCAGGTGACGATTGTATCTCCATCCAGACAGGATGCAGCAACATAAATATACACAATGTGAATTGTGGACCAGGCCATGGAATCAGCATAGGTGGACTAGGCCGGGACAACACAAAAGCATGTGTATCAAATGTTACAGTAAGAGATGTCAGCATGCTCAGAACTATGAATGGTGTCAGAATCAAGACCTGGCAGGTAAGCCTGGGCACATACATACAAATAAAATCCTAGTTCAACAGCAGATACTAGTACATGACACTGTCACAACCCACAAAAGATAAACTGAAAGGAAAGAATGTAATCTTTTTGATAGCTATATGAGTACAACATTGGAGCTTGGGAAGGTTCCAAGAAGAAAAAAAATGATGAAACCAAGAGGAAGGTACTAGGTCAGCTAAATAAAGTGAACTTTTGTTTCTTGCAGGGTGGTGTAGGATTGGTTCAAGACATAAGGTTCTCAAACATACAAGTCACAGAGGTTCAAACGCCTATTATTATAGATCAGTTTTATTGTGACAAAAGCAGTTGCAGAAATCAAACATCAGCAATAGCAGTATCAGGGGTCCAGTACGAGAACATCAGAGGAACATTTACAATCAAACCTGTCCACTTTGCATGCAGTGACCATGTACCTTGTTCAGGGATCTCTCTTACCGGTGTGCAACTCAGACCAGTCCAAGTACCCCACTACCACCTGAACAATCCATTCTGCTGGCAAGCTTTTGGCGAGCTCTACACTCCGACAGTCCCTCCCATAGCTTGCTTGCAGCTTGGAAAACCTGCTGGGAACAACTTACAGTCATATAGCGATATATGTTGACACTAAAAGTGCTTTCGTCTGTTGATTGGTGCTTATCCTTGAGCGGTCGTTGTGATACATCCGACCCCTTTGCACCATTGATTGGTGATGTGCATATATACAGTTATTTTAAGGTCATGTTATTACGACATTTAAACCTTTTCATGAAAGAGAACATAAATATAATCATTCGAGTTACCATAGTATGTACTTGAGTTTTTCAAAATGAGTAGACACGATGACAAATACTGTTCACTTAATTAAGTGTAAATAGAGCTACAGCAAAGGGTTGAAAGAAAATTGGTAAATACATAGCCTGAAGAATCAAATTAACACTTAGAAGTCGATTGATATTAAGGATATATAAAAAGCAATAGCTTAACAACCAAAGTTAAGGGGAATACTTAGACCAAATATAAAAAAAATGGCTGTTCATAGATACTAGAAAGTGGTTAGAAAAATGAGGAATTGCAATATAGCCATTTTCTAGATGACAAATGTCACCTGTTAATTGCAATGCACAGATATGATACACGATGTAAGATAACACTTAGGATAGGGGATATCAATGGGTTTAGCTGCAGTTATTTTGGAAATTAGCAGCAAAAAGTGTTCCAAAGATATAAAAGTAGTTGCATGATAATACACAAAAAAGAGGATGGCTGATTAATTAAAATCAACAAGTAATCAAAATAATATGGCATACAAATGTCAAAAGCACGCATTTATAATTCAGATATGTGCATCATGTCTATGCATAATATTCTGTTGCAGTGTTTTCTAGAACCTCAGCTAAACAAGAGAACAAAGCAGCGCAAGAATAGTAATAAATATGTAACATGGGAGTAACAGATCCTGCAACTAGCTTCACCAATCTGACACACAATGAGGGAAAAAGAAACTGAAAGCAGGATCTACAACTATCAAGATATGATCCCAGATAAACAAAAGATGGAGCGTATGCCTATCTCTTTGCTTTTTTTTTTCAACTACAGTTAGACATGGTATGTATTGCCAACTGTCAAGAAAAAGTATGAAAAGATGGGAGAAATTTTTCTTCAGCCATACTCTTCATGTCCATAAACTGAGATAGAAGTTTTAGTTTTATAATAATATTGAGTTTGGGATGCTAGAAATGTTACTTTTCTACCATATTTATTTAAAACAAGATTTTTTTTTCTACCATACTCTTTGTGTCCACAACTTAAGCCATCAATTGACATTTAAACAAAAAGAACAATATCTATTTAAGTACATACTATAGTCTCCACTGACTGGTTGCCAAAACCCTCGGAGCTTTAAGTCATTCAATCAATATTTAAAACTTAAAAACCTGTCAAATAATCAAAAGGATGTATAGTCCTCAAACTAGGGTTTGTTTTGTCGGCACTGGCCCAAATGGCTACCAATAGGGATGAGGTAGTGTTTCCTTATTCTTTAATTAATTTAAATTGATTCTGTCGAGAATTAGACATATAAGCATTCCAATTGATTAATCCAAAGTTACAATTTTTACGTGGAAGTTCTATATACCTTAGAACACATAGATGGCCAGAATTCAGAAGGTTTTTGGTCAGATGGTGACAACCATTTGCTAATGGACGCGGTACATCATTTGCAGTCCATACTGTCCTTGCATGTTTGTCCAACAATCAAACTGGTCAATAAAATAGATGTAGCAGTATAAAGATTATATTTAAATACAAAAGTGTAGCACCGATTATGTACAAACATGCAAGCTCTTGCCATGAACTGCTTGATAAAACATGAAAATAAACCGCATATGTTAACTATGAATCTGGGATGCTAAAAGTGTTAGTTTCATGAGGAACATCACAACTAATTCACAAACAACAACAACAACAACAAAGCCTTTCAGTCCCAAGCAAGTTGGGGTAGGCTAGAGTTGAAACCCAATAGAAGCCAAAAGCCAAGATTCGGGCACGTGGATAGCTTCCAAAACCCAATAGAAGCCAAACATCACCACTACTTGCATCCCATAATCAAATAGATGAGAATGGTACACTACCTTCAGATGTGTTCTCAACGTGGCCCACAAAATGACACATCTGCATGTTGTAAGGGTCAGCTACAGACTTATCTCATTATTCTAAAAAAATATAGGCCTCTGTGGTATGTTTATATAGAGATTAAGAGACAAAGAATTCAGGACATAAGTAATGTCCAGGGAAACCAACTCTACAGTATCATCTTATCCTAAGATTCATACACACAAATATGCGGACAGAACATTATACAGACACAAGCATCGAAAATAAAACCTCATTTGTAACTAATGAATTTGTTGTCTCTAGTTTAACTGATATTGCAGAAAAATAGACATTGCATGATTGGCAACACTGCAACAAAAGTAGTGTGGGAGCTGTCCCATAAACTCTTCAGGCTAAAACTCAGCTTGACGATGTATTTGCAAAATTTCCAGAGCCTGACCATAAAATGGAAAATAATTTTTTCTTAGAATGACCAGAGAGAGAATGAGAAGTCAACCCAATTAGAAAGGTATTGAGATGAAACAGACCTGCTACAACCCTTCATCTTGAAAAACTAAAGACATCCTTTGTACCCTTGTAGTTCTCAACAGTTTCAGGACTCGTTAGTCCTGTTCTTTCCTCATATTTCTTCTCTAGATTCTTTTTTTTTAAAAAAAGGAAATAATAATGAAAAAAGTATGAGTTCATGTACCAAAAATTATAAATACCTAAATGGTAAATTATACACTGGTATACAACCCTGTGGAAATGTTTATGCACATGTTATTAATTTCAGTATATGAAAGGCAACTTAAGCTGACAAAATTCTGAGATGGAAAATGTATACATGGAGATTTAGGAATCTTCTGACTAATATAAGATTCACAACCATGTAACTGGATCAGGAGAATGATATATGCCAAAAATAAATTAAAACACACAGTGATCGCAACTAATACCAAATAAGAATTTTCAACATAATCCCCTATGATGTACTCAAAAGAAAAAATCACATTGCGCTAACCTTCAGCTCCTCGCATACAGTTTCAAGAACATCCGTTTCCATTCTATCAAAGAAAAGAATCCCCTGCAAATCCCCAAAACAATTATGAGCATCACAGTGATTAACCCCTGGTCACATATGCATGGCTTCATGACATATTCCCTCCATTTTGTATCACTTTGCAACAGCAGCATTGGCACTTTATGCAAGTTACAACTTCATCCAGTAATTTCTATCATATTAGGCATTAAAAAACACAATACAATATCTAATTACAGTAATATCAATTTTGCATGTCCAATCTAGAACTTCTTTTATGTAATGATGGTCAAATCTGAAAGTACCTGACATGCACAAACTCTAGGATGACTAAATTTGCAACCCGAGGGAGTATGTGATAGCTCATAAAACAGAAATAGCATAATTGTGCTTAAAGATTAAGCAGCTTGATTATGGTAGCAAGTGTACTTCATTTGGCATTGAGTAAACATCTGTTCAGTTCTCACTGAAACAGAACCAGTGCATCCCTCCATAATGAGGCTTACATATCTGAGTCATCAGTTTGTTTTGGGGACAATTGCATATGTTAAGAGGTAAAAGAAGACATGACTCAAAGAGTCGCTAGATAACTTATGCAGAAGGACCTGATAATTCACTTAGATAATTGTTAAAGTTAAATACATACCAGCAAATGATCAAACTCATGCTGGAAAACTCTTGCAGGTAGACCAGATAATTTTACTTTGATCTTTGCCCCTGTGACGTCTTGAGCTTCAATTTTCACACTTTCTGGTCTCTGCAAGGAGAAATGGTCGCAAAGTTAGCTTTATTTATCAATTGTGCACAACCAGAGGCTGATAAGTTCAAACAATGAAGGCAGAGGCGGGTGATCGACTGATCGGAACATCAATTTCCAAAATTACATACTAATTTAGCATGCCAAAGCCATGTAACATGTGGCAAAGTCAATCATAAATGTTATTATTGCGAAACTATCCAACGGTAAGCATCACACCAAGGTCAGATAAAAGACAGCTAAAATGTTTTGTAAGGGAACAAATTGGTATAGTAAACTATTCTCACCACTACATTGGCATATATTCCAGGAAATGATAAGCACCCTTCTTCGAACACAAGCAATCGTTTCGCGGACTTGTATACCACTGGGTTGACAAGGACAATCTCCTCTCCTTCCCCCTTCTCCCCAGCTGGATTGAATACCATAAGCTGCACATTCACTCCGACTTGTGGTGCTGAGAGACCAATGCCATCGGTCCTGTACTAAAACCAACTAATCAACTGGACAAATACGGTTCCTAAAAAGTAGGGCATAGTTCTATCTCGGAATAGCAGGCAGGCCTATGATTGGATATTTGCTCAGATTTGAGACATGCCTAATGCATCTGCTTTTATTGCATCAAGCTTGTACTAATCTCAACATATCTTCACACAAACAAATATCAATTCAATTCAACAGTCATAGGAAAAATTTCGTGAGAATCTTAAGTCAACTATTGCATGCATCCAACCAAGCTAACATAGGCACATATATTTCTTTGAAACAGCAGCACGTCTAATTGGTTCCTAGTAGCACGATACCCTCTTGGTTTCATTTTCATCAAACAGCTGCGGTGCATTCAACTTAAAAACCCCTGAAAACAAAAGTAGCACAAGGCTCGGGTTCCGGACTCACTTGTACATAACGTCGAACATCTCGTCGGCCAGGGCGCGGAGGTTGGCGTCGAATGTGTTGATGCGCTTGTTGCGCGCGCGCAGGATGGGGTCGGGGTACTTCACTACCTCGAGCGGCGGCTCGAACCAGAGGTCGGCAGCTACAGACCGTGAACACGGCATCAACGAAGCAGTTCCGAGAGAGAGAGAGAGAGAGAGAGAGAGAGAGAGAGAGAGAGAGAGAGAGAGCGAGTGAGAAGTCGCCTAGTGGCCCGAGAGACTTTTGGAGGAGAAGGAGGTGGCGGCCAACCTGTGGCGAATTCATCGTCCTCGGCGGGCGGGGCGGCGGCGGTGGAGGAGCTTAGGCCGCGGCGTGCGCGGGCTGCGAGAGGCATGGCCGGGCCGGCGCGGCGCAGGGGCAGGGGCAGCGCTCCAGATTGCGCGGCGAAGAGCGGGCTGGAGGAGGCCGCGAAGGCGCGGAGGCGCGGGCAGAAGTGGAGGCGGAGGCCCGCGGCCATGGGGGAGCGGCGCCTTCTCACTTCCGCTTCGATTTTTTCTCTTCGCTCCCCTGGCGATTGCGGAGCGTCCAGCGAGACAGGACGGCCGTGGAGTGGCGCCGCACCAGGACGCCGTGTGGCTCTCGCTCGATATCGGGCGAGTTGGGCTGGTCCGAGTGGGCCTGGGCTTTACATCTTGACTGGGCCCAAAAAATCGCTAATCTCTCTTCTTCTCGTTCTTAAAAAAAGTTGTTGATCTTCTTCTGAAAAAACCTGATGTACTATTATACTAGAACAGGAAAGAAATAACATCTCCACGTTACCCAGAGGCAGTCTTCAATGATTTGAATGGGAGCATCTCCATGTTCAGTTGAAGCGGACAGCTCAGTCACTTGTCCTCACAAGCATAGCGCTCAATTCTCTTTTACAGTAATTCCCACCAAGAAAACGTGTCCTACGGAGAGCACGGGCCCGGCCACGCTCCTCGTCGCACGTCACAATCCGCACCCACGGCGATCGATCGATGGATCCTTCGCCAACCTCTCCCGGATCGGGGGCAGTCGCCAAACCAAACCAGTTCCATGGGTAGGCGAGGTGTGGAATCACTTCCATTGCCGGGAGGCCATGGCACGAGGCACTCGAATCAGGCAAGTTGGCGGTCGCGACTCGCGAGCAGCAGGCTGAGACGCGAGATCAAGCGATCGATGCGAGGTGACACCGGCTGGGAGAGAGCTACGCGTGTATGGGCCGGGTTGTGCACGTGACGGGAACCGACTCGTCATCGTGGATCCGTCGCGCACCGAAAGTCCGAAAGCGAGAGCCTACGCGTACTGCACTAGCTAGTACTACCGTACTTGGGCAATGATCACTGATGTGCCCTGTGCCGCACGACGGCACGAGATAAGAAAGAGAAAATTCCCTCTGTGCCACTGGGAAATGTAACCCATTCCCTATGTGCCATTGGAAATTAGCTCATGAGCTCTATGCCATTGGTTGTAATTTTTGATTCCTTGTGTGCCATTGCCGTCAAAACCAACTAACTGAGCTGTTAAACTGGATGGTGAAAAGACAATAATGCCCCTGCTTCTATCCCTTGCCTGTTTCACTGATGTGTGGGACCCACACGTCATATCCATCTTCAACCTCACCTCCGGAGTGCCGCAGCAGCAGTCGTCGCCGTTCGCGGGCGCGCTCGCTATCACTCCCGTCCCCGAGCAGGCGCAGCCGTCGTCCGCCACGGCCCCCGACAAGAAGGCGCTCGTGCCGGCGGCGGCCCCAGCGGCGGGGCCCGTGGTGGCCAAGCGCCCGTCCAAGGACCGGCACACCAAGGTGGACGGGCGGGGCCGGCGGATTCGGATGCCCGCGATGTGCGCGGCGCGGGTGTTCCAGCTCACCCGCGAGCTCGGCCACAAGTCTGACGGCGAGACCATCGAGTGGCTGCTGCAGCAGGCGGAGCCCGCCATCCTGGCCGCCACCGGCACCGGCACCATCCCGGCCAACTTCTCCTCTCTCAACATCTCCATCCGCTCTGGAGCCGCCGCCGCCGCCAACCCCGCCCGCGCCGCGGCGTTCCCGGCGCTCGCGCTCCACCCGCACCACCACCAGGGGGGGCCCGCGCCGCCACGACATGTCCGCCATGATGGGCTACCACCACCATCTCCTCCCGCCGCAGCAGGACCCCAACGCCGGCGACGCCTACATGCGGAAGCGCTACCGGGAGGACCTGTTCAAGGAGGACGACGACCGCCAAGATCCGAGCGCGCCCAAGGCGCGCGAGCAGCAGGCGGCGACGCCCCCGCCCCCGCCGTCCGGCGCAATGTGGGCCGTGGCGCCCAACACCGCAGCGCCATCCGGCGGGTTCTGGATGCTGCCCGTGTCCGCGAGCTCGGCCGCCGCGGCGCGGCCGGCCGAGCAGCCCATGTGGTCCTTCAGCGGCGGCGGCGGCACCGGCACCGTGCAGGCGCCTCTGCAGTTCATGTCGCGGGCCAGCTACCCCAGCAGCGCTGCAGGCGGTGGGGGCGGCGGAGGCGGCGGCGGCATGTCGGACGCCAACCTGGGCATGCTCGCCACGCTCAATGCGTACAACCGTGGCGGCAGCGAGGACCAGCAGCACCAGCAGCCCGAGGGGGACCAGCAGCACGGCGGCGGCAACGAGGAGGAGGACGGCGACGACAGCGGCGAGGAGAACCATGGCAACAACAGCTCACAGTAAGCTCCAGCGACAACATGATGATGAGCTCCGAATCCGCCACCATGATCGCATCTTTCTGGTAGCATCAGTGAAAGGATATGACGTGTGGGTCCCACACATCAGTGAAACAGGCAAGGGATAGAAGCAGGGGCATTATTGTCTTTTCACCGTCCAGTTTAACAGCTCAGTTAGTTGGTTTTGACGGCAATGGCACACAAGGAATCAAAAATTACAACCAATGGCATAGAGCTCATGAGCTAATTTCCAATGGCACATAGAGAATGGGTTACATTTCCCAGTGGCACAGAGGGAATTTTGTCTAAGAAATACAGCTGTGGTCAGTGTTCTTCTTCCACGGGCAAGTTGCGAGAAGGGGAACATATTTACCGAGTTCCGAGCTGGTAGAATTTATAGCCACCGGAAATGGAAGCGGCTCAACCGAAAGCAGCCTCTCTCTTGCCCAAACGGGGCCGCCAGGCGCCAGCCAATCACAAAAGAACATGTGGCTCCAACACAAACATGTGCGCGACAGCGGAGGAGCACCGATGACCGATCTACCTGAGGCCGGGGGTGCGGCGGGGGGCAGCAGCATCACGCGGGCGGAGGACGCGGCCATCCGGGAGCTCCACGCGAGGCCGCCGAGCACCTCCCCGGCCGGACTGACAACGAGGTCAAGAAGTTCTGGAGGACCAGGTCACCACGTAGGGCCTGTTGCTGGGTATTGATAACTCATATCTAAATTCACATCCACCTCGAATGGGGAGAGTATGGACAAAAAATTACTTATCCATTACAAATTGGTAGGATAGGGTATGGGAAGAAAACTATTTATCCATTAGATATATATAGTATCTAGTACAAAAGGAATTATTCATTGGATATGGGTGAAAATAGGGATGGTGAGGATTGGATAATATATATTTGGATTTGGATATAAATAAGAGTGGGTTTGCCCATACCCTCCCCAGTGGCAGGTCACCAGTAGGGATGAAAAAAGTGGTACGTGGTTAACTGAATTATCCGAATTCGTATCCGTAAAAATAGCAATGTGGTTATCCGTATTCATCTCAGATTGTTAATATGGATACTAAATGGATGTATCCGAATTTGTTTTTCACTACTTTTCTCTATCCGAATCTATATCCGTATTCGAAATAAATGTGGATATCCGACAATATCCGTATCCATGAAGAATAACATAGAGTTAGCTTATGAATAATGACTATTAATATTAATTTCAATATTACAAATGTTATAAAAAATTAAGTTTAATAAATTTTAATATAATATAATTTTCAAATAAATATATTATTTTGATGTAGTCTGAACATGATATATTTGTTGAAGTAAATTATTTTTAAATACTTTCTTTTATTTATTCATTGATGTAAATTATTTTATATACTTCAATTTTATTTATTTCTTGCTAAATATCAATAGATTTATTTAAAATGTTATTTATTTCTAATTTATTTTATTATTTATATATTTATTTATTAAAATAATTATGGATAAATATGTTATTTTTGACCAGCTATCTTTGTATGCATGGTCATACTTTAATTCCTACCCTTTTAATGATTTTGTTCTTCTAAAATCATCCATAAACAAATGGAGAATTGCTATCGTGCAAATCGAGTAGATATCCGAATACGAATTCAAATTTGAACTATCCGTTTTGTATTCGCATTCGAGTATATTCGAATTCGAATTCATATTCGTCTAAAAATATGGATATCCGACTAAAAATATCTGAATTCTATCCGTATCCGCGCCATTTCCATCCCTAGTCACTAGGCCACCAGGGTCCACAAGATGGGCTCGTGATTTTGCCTTGGATGATCAAAAGCCCATTTTAACTGGGCTTTTACAGATTAGAAGAAGGATGCCCATTATAAACTGACACTAGTGAAGAAACCGCATTTAGTCCCAGTTGAGAATGGGCTTTAGTTCCATCAATTGATACGCAATTTTTAGCCGAGTTCACTAAATATGTACTCCCTCCGTTCTAAAATACATGATATTCTAACTTTGGTTAATTGGTATGCCATTGCAACTTCCCGACTTTAGACAAATGTCATTATAACTTTTCTATTCACACTCGTGCCATTACAATTCACTCAAAAACTGAAATATATCATTGTTTACCCCTTCGATATACTTTTGATTTATTTGAGCCAAGGTGCACTTTTCTTCTTCTCTGCCCCCCTCCCCCTCTCTAATCCTCTCTCTCTCTCTTGCCCGTCAGTGTCCACATTGCGCTCCCACAACGAGTGCCATGGCGAGCGTGGCCGCCACCGGCCACGCGACGCTGACGGATGCGAGCGGCAGTAGCATGAGTACATGCCCAAGAGCCTCAGACTGCGCCGCCAGCAACAGACGTCGCCTAGCCCTAGCCTGCACCGCTGGATGATGCGCACGGCCACCCTTGACCCGACCTTCGATCGAGTTGCTTGGGCCCACCCGTCGCGGTCGTGCCGCCACTCACCCCGCCGTCCACCAGTTGCCACTACCAGAGAACCCGCCATCCATCCACCGTAATCGGTCACGGATGGAAAGGACCTGGTACCAATGGAAGCATTGGTACCGGGTCCAACGGCCAATAATTCTGCGAGCTCATTGGTACCGGATGGTGGCACCACCCGGTACCTATATGGCCACATTGGTACCGGTTGGTGTCACCACCCGGTACCAATGAGCCTCGGGGCCTTTGGTACCGGTTGGTAACACCAACCGGTACCAATGTGACCCCCTTTGGTACCGGATGGTGCCACCAACCGGGACCAAAGGGGCTCTGCGTATAAGGCCCCTTCTTCCTCCCCCAGCCCGAGCCATGGCTCATTTCTTCATCCTCCATTGAGCTCGGGTTGGGGGAGCTCATGCCCGATTTTCCATAACTTTTGGAGATTTTGCAAACCAAGTCCGCTAGAAGGTTAGCAACTTCATCCTCTCTCTTTTGACGTTTAGTATGGTCTATTTCATGCTCTATGTTTTGAGTAATTTGTGTTTTGTGGAATGGATTGAAATAAGAGATTTTAGATTGAATCTTCATTTTATTATGAATTTGTAATAGAGAATCAATATATAGTTAGTTGTTGCATGTGTAGAGATGATGCACAAATTTTTAGACATTGTTTAGATTTTTGGATTATTTGTAGAAACTTTAAATGATTTTCATATTTATGCTTATTATGATTTTTAGATATTATAAATGATATTCATATTTAGGGTATTAGGATTTTTAGAGATTATAAATGAAATTCATATTTAGGCTTATTACGAAATTTAGAATTACATCTTTTTAGAGGCTTCAAATGACGTTGATATTTAGGTTATTAGGATTTTTGAGATTATAAATGATATTCTTATTTAGTTAGATTTTAAATTCAATTTTACTTCTCATGGTTGTCAATATCTTGAACTAAAACAATCCAACTCTTGGCATGCCTATGATGATATCAAATTTTACCTAGTTTTCTAGCTGGGTAACATATGATGACCTTGAGCTTGAGCTTGTATTGTATAGTTATGCTTCTCATGGTTGTCATCAAACCGTGGGATACATCCATGCCCAAGCAACGAATCGGTTGCATTGTGATGGTTGGGCTGGGTGTGTCCCACGGTTCCATGCCTACCATGAACCAATTTTTTTTACCACCTGTAATGTTTCTTATGCTCCAAGTTCAAGGTCAAATGAAAGACAACATATCTGAGGCAAATCACTCCTTCAAATTTTTTTTGAGATGAGCAAAAGTAAGACATTGATTAATTTGTAATGTGGTTGTCGGCCATCGTGCCCTTGGTTTGTCGCAGATTTTGGAAACCTCCCGATGCAGGAGAGGTGCTGTCGAAATTTTTAGAGATTATAAAAGATATTCTTGTTAAGGCTTACTACGAACTTTAGAAATACATCTTTTTGGTGGCATCAAATGATGTTGATGTTTACGGTTATTAAGATTTTTAGAGATTATATATGATATTCTTATTTAGCTTTATTACGAACTTTAGAAATTGGGGATGAATTTTTCATTGTATTTTGTGAATAGATGAATCGGCAATGGATGTACAACGCGGATAGACGCTCATCTGACTTCATTAATGGCGTTCATCAATTCCTCGACGCGCAGAGGCTAACTCGACCTCGGGTTTTATATGCTGTCCATGCAAGGTCTGTGAGAATAAGAAGGATTATCACATCTCGAAGAAGGTGGTCCACACACACTTGCTTATGAGTGGTTTCATGCCTAACTATATCTGTTGGACCAAACACGGCGAAGCGGGGATATTCTTTGAAGAAGGTGATGAAGAAGGTGACGACAACATCCCGGACTTTGCACAATACGGTGCCTTTGCAGATGATACAGCAATGGGCGAGGGTGAAGCAGTTGCAGAAGATGAGGATGATGACGCCTTAGGTGGCATGATCCGTGATGAAGAGAAAGACTGCGAAAGTGCGAAAGAGCGGGAGAAGATGAACCGTTTGTTGGAGGACCACAAAACATTGTTGTACCCAGATTGCAAAGAGGACCAGAAAAAATTGGGTACCACACTGGAACTGTTGCAATGGAAGGCAACTAATGGCTTGTCTGACAAAGGTTTTGAAGAGATATTGAAAATGATAAAGAAGATGCTTCCAGAGGGCAACACATTGCCCGAAACAACATACGAAGCAAGAAAAATCGTTTGCCCTCTAGAACTGGAAGTACAAAAGATACACGCATGTCCCAATGATTGTATCCTTTATCGGGGCAAGTCGTACGAATCTTTGGACGCCTGTCCGGTTTGCAATTGCTCGCGGTATAAAATCAGGCGAGACGACCCTGGTGATGTTGAGGGAGAGGCCCCCAAGAAAAGAGTCCCTGCCAAGGTGATATGGTATTTCCCTATAATACAACGTCTGAAGCGCTTGTTCAGAAACAAAGAGCATGCTAAATTGCTGCGGTGGCACAAAGAGGATCGGAGGGAAGACAATATGTTGAGACACCCCGCTGATGGGTCGCAATGGAGAAAAATCGACAGAGCGTT
>CM014274.1:29175109-29278286 GCA_004135705.1 Alloteropsis semialata | reverse complement strand
AGAGACAGCCGATGGGACATTCGTTCCCGACAGAGAAAACGACGAGCTAACAAGGGCTCTGGGGAACCCCGAACATCCCGGACGAGCTAGAGGTGTCGGCGTAGTCCCGTGGAAGGCTGCATTCCCTGCGGACAGTGACACATACAGGAGTCGAAGCCGCTCCAAGGCGCACAAGAGAGAAGAGTGGAGAACTTGGAAAGAGAGCTTCGGGAGACAAAGGCCGGCATCCCAGACATGGTGTCTAGACAGCTACAGACATTGCTGAGCCAAGGGCAGACGGTGCCGGGAATAGTACATGTACCAGCTGGTGGATCAGCTGATGGTGTTAGCCCGCCCTCCCAATGTCGCAGCAGTGTTGCTTCCACAGAGCTCCCACCTGCCGATGCCGGGGACGAGAGTGCTCGCTATCCAGTGGACGAAATCACTATGCGTACACCATGTGAGCTTCATATACCAAGCCGGAACTTATCCACTAAGGTGGATTACGGTATGGCTTATCCGGTGGAGCAAGGGCAGACCATTCATAGGGCACAGATTCCAAGTGGCTACTGCAAGGTGGGGGTCGAGCAGATTTGTGAAGGATATGATGAATTGGAGCTCGACATCCCAGGTGGCGACGAAGAAAAGACGTTAGCGATGCTGCCCACGGCAGTATCATTCTATGGAAGAAGCGTTACGTCAAATTTCGCAGTCAAGGGCCGTCAGCTACTCCACCCAGGGATCCCTCGCAGCCACCGTCACCTTCAAGAAGGGCCGAGGATGACCCAGAGCTGCCACCTCCAGGTCAGGATGATGCCGGCTCACACAGGTCTCCTCCTCCACCAGCACGGCATCCCCTAAAGCGCCAAGCTCCGCCCCCACGGCGGACTACTCGCCAGAAGCGCCAAACGGTGGACAAAGAGCCTACGACCGAAGAAGAAAGGTTGGCCGCCATAAGGAAGAAGTTACCCTACGACCAAACTGACGAGGAAACTGCTTTGGTGGTCGTAGCCCAGGTCAAAGAGCATTTCAAACCAGATGAGCCAGAGAAGCCGGTGCCCATAGATCCGACAGCGAAGACATTTTTCAAAACAATGAGCGCGGCGAATCAGAAGAGATTCTTGCCCTCCGACTACGACCGCCAGCTTGCAAAGTCTTATGATAAGCAGAAACAACAAGCCAGCAGTGGATCCTCGGTGAAGAAGGCGGCCACTCCTAAGAAGAAACAAGTCGGTCAGAGCTCGGCTAGGAGGACACAAGGGCAACAGGAATATGACGACGAACAGCTTGCGTTGTTGTGCGAGCAAACAGGCCTCTCAGCGGCAGAACTTTTATCGGGCACGGGCGAAATTCCTGTGGCAACACCAGTGGAAATTTGGGAATTTGAATATGGCAAACCAATGCTGCCCCCAGATTCTTTGAAGTCCCTAACCACTCAAGCATTCCGATTTCATGAGTGGTACATGAAGGCGTCCAAAAAGGGTAGACAGATGCTCAATGTTTTGATAAAAGACCGTGATTACTTCCGTGGGCATAGTCTCTTGATTTTGGATTTCAAGGATGTGTATGATTTGTACCGTCAAGATGCCATAGACCTCTCATTGATGAGCTGCTGGGTTGTGTAAGTTTCATTCACTGATCTATTCGCAATACTTGCTTTCTTAATTATAATTTTTAACAATAACAATCTATTCTTGTCATGTAGGATGGAGATCCATACATGCCGTGAAAAATCGTATGATGATGTCGGCTTCATGGATCCATTGATGGTAAATGCCGTAACTGTAGACAGTAAGCCACTAGAGACGGTGGACAACATATACTTGTACCTGGAGAGACAAAGAAGCAAGACTTACATTCTTTTGCCATACAATTTCAAGTGAGTACTTCTCTCTATGTATGTATAACTTTAAGACTTTGTTCTCAATACTTGTGCATGTATTTATATATATATACAGCTTCCACTGGATACTGCTTGTGATAATCATAAACACCGGTCAAATTGTTGTCATGGACTCACTGCGGAAACCACAAGAGGATTACCAAGCAGTTTTAGACTTGATTGACATGGCATGGACACGTTTCTGTGCGAAACAAAAAGGAAATTTCAAACAAAAACTGGATGTGAGGACGGACTTTCAGGTACGTGGCTGGTGTACCCGCATATCTCGTAAAATCACACTAATATATAGTTGTTACGTCTAACTTTATTTTTCTCCACTATCAGTGTGCCAGACAGGAAGCAGGGACGAATCTATGCGGATACTACGTCTGCCAGTGGATCCATACCTTTGTTTCTCCCAAAAAGCGACTCAAGAAGAACTCATGGTATGAATTAGATTATTAGTGTATATAGAAATTAGATTATTAGTGTATATGGAAAATAGATTATTAGTGTATATGGAAATTAGATTATTAGTATGGAAATATTAGTGTATATGGAAATTAGATTATTAGTGTATATGAAAATTAGATTATTAGTGTATATTGAAATAAGATTATTAGTGTATATGGAAATTAGTGTATATGGAAATTAGATTATTAGTGTATATGGAAATAAGATTATTAGTGTATATGGAAATTAGATTATTAGTGTATATGGACATTAGATTATTAGTGTATATGGAAATATGATTATTAGTGTATATGGAAATATGATTATTAGTGTATATTTAAATAATTATTAGTGTATATGGAAATATGATTATTAGTGTATATTTATTATGAATATATTTATTATACTTTGTTATTTCATGTATACTTTGTTAATTCATGTAAACTTTGTTATTTCATGTAAACTTTGTTACTTGGTTAGAAATGATTATTAGTTATTGATTATTGTTTAGAAATAATTATTAGTTATTGTTTTGAAATGATTATTAGTTATTGTTTAGAAATGAATGTGTTAGGATATTTTATAATTACATGCAAAATTTATTTATTATATGAATGAATGATTATTAGTTACTTGTTTAGAAATGATTACATGCAAAATTTATTTATTATATGAATGAATGTTGTCATTTGTGATTAATGCAGAGGATGTTTTACCATCAAGTGCTCCCAATGAAACAAAAATCAAAAGCTATTGCGGACCAACTATTTGGATTCATTATGGACCAAGTTATAAGTCCACTGGGAGAGTACCACCATGACGGAACCGCTATCGCTCAATTGGACTCCCTTTCCGCTCCTTCTAGTTCTGCTCGTTAATTGTAAATAACTTTTAAATGCTCTAACTTTTGTATTGGCCGATCTCAAATGTTTATATGTGAATGTTCGAAAAAATGCAATCAAAGTCGGGTCAAAATCAATTGACAATTGCGACGACTTCAATCTTATTGCGTGAAAGATCGTGTACGACATATGACGAGCAGACACGTAGACGCGTAGATTTGTATATAACTAACCCAAATATCAAACATTTAAAAAAAACCAAAACAGCCTTTGGTACCGGTTGGTAACACCAACCGGTACCAAAGGCCCTCCTCCGAATGCCTACGCGGGGGGTCCTTTGGTACCGGTTGGTGTTACCAACCGGTACCAAAGGCTCCCTTTGGTACCGGTTCTGGACCCGGTACCAAAGGCCGCCCCCCTTTAGTCACGGTGTCGCGGTACCGGTTCCAGAACCGGTACCTATGAGGGTTACGAACCGTGACCGATGACGAGTTCTCCAGTAGTGTGCGTCACAACTCGACCACCCATAGTCACGCTTGGCCATGGCCGCACCGGCAGCATCCAATGCGACTCCGTGCGCTCGTACCGCGCCCCTGCGTGGCATCCTGGAGCACGGGGTCGGATAGCTAGTCGACGGTGAGAGGGCCGCCAACTGCAAAGAGGAGGAAGGGAGAGGAAGGAAAAAAAGGAAATTTGGTTCAAATAAATTGGAAACCATGTCGAAAGGGTACGCAACTGCATATTTCGAACTTTGAGCAAATTGTAATGGCATGAATGCAAATAGACGAATTGTAATGGTAGTCCAATGTCATATATCCAATTAAACCCTTTTAAGTCTATCGTTAGTCAAATAAATAAACTGACTAAAAGAAGAAGAATATTTATGGCATACAATTAGTACTAATATACTAGTTATGAAATATATTTTGATTCAGTAAATATTGGTTATCTTCTATAAATTTGATCAAATTTTAAATAAAATAAAATAAATGTTAAATGATTCGTATTTCAGGATGAGGAGAGTACATACGTTTAAACATTATCAGTGCAAGAAATCCAAAACCCGAACGCCGGACACAAAGCAGAGCTCTCAGCTTATTCCGCACCGAAACATCTCCGCGGTCTCGGTCTCTCGAACCAAGCCTCGCGACCGACTCTCTCCCTCCCACAAACAAAACGTGCCCTTTTTTTTCTCCGGATATGACGGAGCGAAAGAGGGAGGCGATTTTGAGGCGAAGCGGCGGTGACTGGAAGACCGGAGCTAGGGTTTGATCCCCGGCGACGCTAGGAGGGCCAGGAGCATTGGATTGCGGCAAGATTGCATCCCTGCCGATGGCGCGCAAGTTGGCGGAGAGCATTTCGGTCTGCCGTACTTCTCCGGGTTGGTGTCTCTTGTCAGCGACCGTGGAGCTGTTCTCGCCGAGTACGTCTTGGACGTCGTCGGTGCCTTGGATTCGTAAGGGTGTGGAGATCTCCGCATCGGTTACGCTTCAATCTGTGAGTATTATTTCTACCCGCGGGGGGTTCTCTAGGGTTACGTCCCCGCCGCCTCTGTTTGGTCTTTCTGTTCCTCTGCATCTGATCTCGGGACGTGGTGGGGGTGACAAGGGATTTCCGGTGAGGAAATTGCCCACCCGAAGCCACAGACCGGTGATTTGGTGCGGGAATTGCTTGACTGAGCAGTACGACGGGATGGATCCCAAGCTGAATCTGAAGGAGCAGAAGGAACTTCCTCTGGCGGCGTCACCACCACTGGGAGTTCCCCAGGATGAGGAACTTCCTCAGGAAGAGGGGCTGAAGGATGACACCAAACCTGCAGAGAACATGGACCGATGATTAATGATCAATGGAGATGGAAAAGATGATGAAGCCCTGGATGATGAGGATGAATTCGAGTTCGAGGAAGAGGAGGAAGGTGAGGCAAGTCATAAAAAGTGGCTGGCTGTTGCTCGCTTCTACTCCGGGAAGACTTTTAAACCGAGACTCATCTTCTCGGAGTTAAGCAAGGCATGGGGAGTGCTGGGTGAGATCAGTTCGAGGGAGATTGATGACAATAGATTCTTGCTGGAATTTGAGTCGGAGAATACTCTGAAGTTTGTGCTGCGAGGAGGCCCATGGAAGTTCAGAGGGGATGCTCTCATTGTAGTTCCCTATGATGGGTACACCCGTCTCTCTGATGTGGTGATTGAGGAGCTGCCGATATGGATTCGCATCTACGATATTCCAGTTGGTATGATGACTGCTAGTTTTGTTAAGGCGCTTGCGTCGAAGGTGGGGAAGGTTATAGAGGTGGGAGATCCAATCAAAGACTTCATGAGGGTCAGAGTTAATTTCGCCCTAGCTGATGCCTTACTCCCCAATGTGGCTATCAAGGTAAAGGGCAGAGGGCTGATGGAATTTTTGGTGAAGTATGAAGGAGTGCCACATTTTTGCTTCTGGTGTGGCCGTATTGGTCATGCAGGGAGAGAGTGCCCGGAGGAAGATCTTCAAGATGGTGGGGTGCGTTTCGGAATTGATCTGCGTGCGTCTCCGCATAAAAGAGAAGTGGGCAGAATCATGACCTTCCAACCTACTACCCCGCTGGCTAAGAGAGCTCTCAATTATAGTGGTGCGCAAAAGGAGAAGATGGTGGCCAATTTTGGCCAGTCCAATTCAAAGGAAGGTCACAGTTCGAACTCTGGTTCGCGTAAAGAAAATTACAAGAAGGAAGCAGATAAGAAGAGGGAATGGGAGAGGATGGGTGCTATGCCAGCCATGTCGGCTGAAGTTGAGAATGAATTAGCGCGTGATGTACAGCGAATGGCGGTTGACGGTGACATACAGCGATCCAAGGATGAACAGCTGGCCGTTCATTGTCATCAGGGAGATCCTTCACTGCCCCGGGCAAGGGTGTCGGGGCTGAACTCCTATGAGGATTCGAGCTATGGGTCCCAATCAGTCCAGGACATCCATATGAGTGATGCTGTGGACTCATCCGACAAGTGGCTAAAGAAAAGGTTGAGTGTTTCTGAGAAGAAAGGCTTGGCGATCAGCCCAAAAGCAAGCACGGACATGGGCAAACCGAAGCGTCGGAAGCAGGAGCTGAAACCTGAAGCTCTTGTGTCATCACTGAAGGAGATGCAGGATGCAGGCAGGAGGATGGGCAATGCAGGTAACACTGATGTCAACATGTCAACGGTGCAGGAGGGCATGGAGTTGGCCGAGGAGAGGAAGGTGGAGGCGGGTGGTCTCGCTGCTGCGGCAACGGACACCCTGGTGGGCACTCATGGCGAGGCCCACCAGGCGAAATGAATGCTTTGGCTTGGAACTGCCGGGGGGCGGGGAACTCCCGGACAGTTCAAGAACTGTGCAACTTGGTTCAGTTACACAACCCCAAGCTTGTTTTTATTTCAGATACTCGTATGTGTGCTAGTCGTATTAGTAATCTTCGTTGGAGATTGGGTCTTCGTAACTGTCTCCCAGTTAGTAGTGTAGGTCTTAGTGGAGGTTTAGCTTTATTTTGGGATGAGTCAATAACTGTAACCCTGCTGTCCCAGGGAGATCGTCACATTGACGTCTTAATAAAAGAAGACCCTGTTGCTGCCCCTTGGAGGGCGACTTTTGTTTACGGCGAGCCTCGTGTTGAAAACCGTAGAGTGATGTGGGATCTTATGCGTGATCTGTGTGGGTCTTGGGTGGGTCCGTGGATGGTTATGGGCGATTTTAATGAGGTTATGTGGCAATATGAACATTTTTCGGAAACACCAAGACCTGAGCGTCAAATTATGGACTTTCGTGAAGTTCTTAGCCATTGTGACCTTCATGACCTTGGTTTTTCAGGTTTGCCTTGGACATATAACAACAATCAAGGAGGAAGGAGGAATGTTAGAGTTCGACTCGACAGAGGAGTAGCGAATACAGATTGGTCTTTCATGTTCCCGAATGCGAGCATGGAGCATCTTACAGCAGCAACTTCGGACCACAAGGCCCTCCTTCTGACACTGGAAGTAAATATGAGAAGAAGGCGGCAAACAAGACCGTTCAGGTATGAGATTATGTGGGAGCGTGAGGAAGGTTTACAGACAGTAATTGAAAAGGCATGGCTACGGAAAAATCCGGGTAGTGATCTGGGGGCACTATCCAAATCCCTTGAGCAAGTTACAACAGATCTACAAAGCTGGAGCAGGGAGCACTTTGGTAACATAACAAGACGTATTGAAGAGCTCCGCAAGGAGATGGAGAGACTTGAACATGATGATCCAATTCAGAACAGAGATAAAATTCTGGCTGCCCGTAGAGAACTTGAGGAGGTGCTGTACCGAGAGGAGATGATGTGGCTCCAGAGATCACGGATCACATGGTTAAAAGAGGGTGATCGTAACACCAAGTACTTTCATCTCAAAGCCAGGTGGAGAGCAAGGAAGAATCGCATTAAAAAACTCCTTAAAGAGGATGGGAACTGGTGCACTGAAGAGAAAGAAATGCAAGGTATGGCAACAACTTATTTTGAGAATTTATTCCAGCAAGATTACTCAATCAATCCTGAGCCGGTGGTGGATCTGTTTGAAGCGGTAATCACTGATGACATGAATCTTGAGCTCTGTAAGCCGTTTAGTGCAGAGGAGATTGGAGACGCCTTGTTCCAAATAGGCCCTCTGAAAGCCCCTGGTCCAGATGGATTGCCGGCTCGCTTCTTTCAAAGAAACTGGCTGTTGCTTAAAGAGGAAGTTATTAAGGCTGTACAGGAGTTCTTTCACACCGGATTCATGCCAGAAGGAGTGAATGATACATGTATTGTCTTGATCCCAAAAGTTCCTCTCCCAGAAACAATGAAAGACTTCAGGCCAATTAGTCTTTGCAATGTGATTTATAAGGTAGTCTCAAAGTGTTTGGTTAATCGCCTACGACCTATCCTCCAAGATATCATTTCACCAAGCCAAAGTGCCTTCATCCCAGGTAGATTAATTACTGATAATGCGATTATTGCCTTTGAATGTATTCATGCCATTAGCAGCAACTCAGATGCAAGAGGAGATTTCTGTGCTTACAAATTGGACTTGTCAAAAGCGTATGACCGAGTCGATTGGAGTTTCCTGAACAAGGTTATGCTGAAGCTGGGCTTTCAGAGTTCATGGGTGCAATGGGTCATGTCTTGCGTGACATCAGTGCGCTACAAGGTTCGCTTCAATGGTGTCATGTCGGCACCATTCACTCCATCACGAGGTTTGCGCCAAGGTGATCCACTTTCGCCGTATCTCTTTTTATTTGTGGCTGATGGTTTATCTAAGTTGATTAGCAGGAAAATTGAGACGGGGGCTCTTCAGGAGTTACAAATATGTAGAGGAGCCCCAGGTGTGTCCCACCTGTTATTTGCGGATGATACACTAATGTTTTTTAAGGCTTCTGTTGATCAGGCCCTGCAGGTTAAAAGTGTTCTGGACACCTATTCTCAGGCAACTGGACAGTTAATTAATCCAAGCAAGTGTTCAATCTTGTTCAATGAAAAAGGTCGGCAAGATATGCATGATTTGGTGAAGCGGACATTAGAGGTGGAGCTTAGCTGTTTTGAGGCAAAATATTTGGGTCTTCCTACTGCTTCAGGGAGAATGAAGGGACAAAGATTCCAGCCACTAAAAGAAAGATTAAGCAAACGATTAAAGGATTATTCAGAGAAGCATATGTCAGCTGCGGCCAAGGAGATTCTGATTAAAGCAGTGGCTCCAGCTTTGCCAACATATATCATGAGCGTATTTAAGCTCCCTTTGGGAACCTGTGATGATTTGACAAAAATCATCAAAGATTTCTGGTGGGGAATGGAAAAAGGAAAAAGGAAGGCTGCATGGGTAGCTTGGAAGGACCTAACATGGAAGAAGGGCTGGGGTGGCCTCGGCTTTAAAGATTTGCGCCTTTTTAACCAAGCTATGTTAGCTCGGCAAGCTTGGAGGCTTATAGAATCCCCTGATAGTTTGTGTGCTCGGCTGCTCAAAGCAAGATATTTCCCTCAGGGTTCACTGGTGGATACTGCCTTCTGTTCCAAAGCTTCCTTTACCTGGCAATCCATCCTACATGGATTGGAATTGTTGAAAAAAGGTATAATTTGGAGAGTTGGCAGTGGTTCACAGATCAGAATATGGCGTGACCCATGGATCCCTCGAGAACACTCTCACAAAGTCATCACTAAGAAAGGGAGATGCAGGCTAACATGGGTGTCTGAACTGCTCGATGCTCAGGGAAGGGGCTGGGACTTTGACAAGATTAATGCCACCTTTAACCCGATGGATGCAGATGCAATTGGGAAAATTAAATTGCCAGGGCGTCATTCTGATGATTTTGTGGCATGGTCCCAAGAGAAATCAGGTGTTTTTTCGGTGAGGAGTGCATATAATCTGGCTTTAAAGATCAGGGACATGTCTGCAATTACATCTTCTAGCACTTCACCAGATGGTGAGAGGAAGCTTTGGAAGAATGTATGGAAGGGTGCTGTGCCACCAAAAGTGAATATGTTTATTTGGAAGCTCTGCAAAAACTCCCTCCCTACGAGAAGCAGAAAAGTGGCAAAGAAGATTGAGCTTGTAGACACTTGTATGCTCTGCGGCCTAAGTGAGGAAACAGGGTATCATGCTGTAATGGAGTGTCCACATGCTGTTAGTTTGAGACAGGCTATGAGGAAGCACTGGTCTTTGCCAGATGAAGAGTGGCTGCGGTATACTGGCCCAGACTGGCTTCTTGTGCTACTGGATCGTTGCAAAGCTGAACAAAGAGATGAGCTGAAGCTACTGTTGTGGAGAACTTGGATGGTCCATAACAGCATTACTCATGATGTAGGACCTACAAAGATCTCAGACTCAGAACACTTCTTATTGAATGTGCGTGAGACAATGCTGTACTGTCCTAATGTGCAGGGAAACAAAAAGAACTCCTGTAGCGCGGCCGACAAAGGAAAAGGTATACAGTCCCCAAAGCAAACTCAGATGCGTAAGACAGAATGGTCTCCTCCTCCCGAGGGATGGATCAAGGTTAACGTCGACGGTTCCTTTGTGGAGGAAACGGGTGCAGCTGGGGCTGGAGTCATTGCCAGAGATCATAGGGGAAACGTAATCCTAACTGCGTGGCGAGTCCTTTTCAGGTGCGCATCGGCAGTGGAGGCGGAGGCAATGGCTTGCGTGGAAGGACTTCGGCTTGCAGGGCAATGGATGCAAGGACCGGTGATCCTCGAAACTCATTGTGTTGGTGTGGCTAGTGCGTTGGGAAACCGCAATGACAGATCGGAGTTGAGTTTTGTCTATGCGGAAGCTCGTGAACATGCTCAGCTGCTTGCCAACTGGAGGGTAGTCCAGGTTAAAAGAGAGTGTAACTTAATTGCTCATGAATTAGCTCATTTGGCTAGGCGAAACATTCATACAGCAGTTTGGCGGGGTCGGGCACCTGCGTGTGTTTCCGACCTGGTCGTAAACGATTGTAACCGTTGCAATTCCTAGTCAATACAGCTCTCTTTTACCCGCAAAAAAAAAAACAAAACGTGCCCTCCAGCTCAACACACAGCTCCGGCCGCCCCACCCGTGTCGGGGCCAGTCCCGCCTCTCGCCTCGCCTCGCCTGTCCCGATCGATCGGCAGCGGCATCCACGGCGGCGACCCGTCCGGAACTGTGCAACTCGTCTCCACATCGGGCAGGTGGCCTAACCGCTTCCGAGAGTAGGCGAAGCGGCATCACTTCCGCTTCAGGCATATGCTACGCCCGGCACGATCCATCGAGCCAGTAACATGCAATTGTGCGAAGTGGCTAGCGGCCAGCGTCGCAGCGAGCAAAGATGTGATGGAGAAGGCGACGCGCGGCTGATTGGCTGGGAGAGCTACGTGTGTCGATGGGCTAGGGCTATGCACGTGGTGATGGGAGCCGAGATGACGACTCGTCGTCGCCGCCGATCCGTCCTGCACCGAAGGCGAGAGCCCCTGGGTGAGCTACATTGCTTGGATCGGATTTGGCTGTACGACGATCGCTGACGTGCTGCGCTAGCTTCATAGGTAGTATGTTACAACTAGACTTAAGCATTGTTGTTATTTCCCAAGTATTTTTACTTTTATGTAATATCAACTATGTAAGAATTGACATTCTACCTCTCCTTAAATGACATAGCAATGCTCCTGCTTTGACTTAAAAAAAAAAGAAAAGACGATCGCTGACGTACTGCGCTAGCTGCATGCACGCGATAATGTTACAGGCTTGCTACAGCTGTTTACTTTCAGCCAGAAGAAGAGTGTTCTCTGGCTTCTCCCCGGCTCACAAAATACGCGACACCTGGATGTTTAAGCCAGTTCGTTTCAAAATAAAAGCCAGTCGACTAAAACGCTTGTCAGAAAAATCAAATAATAGTAAATCAACCTATGGGAAACAAAATGGCAGCTGGCAGGGTGTTATCAAACTAACTAGATCACATGACAAATTTAAGGAAAAAATAAACCTCCAAACATAATGTGCTAGCTGGAATTGGCTATGGTAACAACAATAGCTTTGCAATGGTGGCCAATTTCAGTTCAAGTTTATCCGCAGCTGATAAAAAAAAAGAAGTAGCATGGGTTGGGAACTTGGGATCTTTTGTACAATTTGTACTTCTTCCAATCTTATCCGTGGTTTTGGAGTGGGCTTATCTCCTCGAAACGGAAGCGCTTCAAACGAAAGTAGCCTTCATCCTTTCCCAATCGGAGCAAAGGCGCCAAGGTGCGGGGCCTCGAGCCAGGCCCAGCCAAAAAAGAGCATGTGGTTCCAACAAGAACATGCGCGCGCGGCCGCGCGCGATGGCGTACACGTACCGGCCGGTCCCCGCCACCGGCCCGGCTGCCGCGCGCGCCTATATAACGACCGGCGCCGAGCGGCCTGCAGAGCACACACCAATCGGTCACTCCTCCAACCCTATCATCGTCCCGCTGCATCCGCCGGCCCTCCTCGAACAGCACATACACTAGATAGCTAGCAAGCACGTGCGGCAGTTCAATTCGCTACCGCGCGCACAGCAGAGAGATAGGAGATGGCTACGAGGGCGGCCACGATGTGCGGCGGCGCCGGCGTCCAGCCGGCGGCGGTGCGCAAGGGGCCGTGGACGCTGGAGGAGGACCTCGTCCTCGTCGGCTACATCTCCGAGCACGGCGAGGGCTCCTGGGACAGCCTCGCGCGCGCAGCTGGTAAGCTAATAAGCCTCGGATCCCCGATCGATCAACTGCTTGCATGCTTTGATTTTCCTCGTGTAGTGTTGGGCGCATGTATGATGATTGAGGAGTTAGTTTGATTTGCATATGGAAAAAGTGAATAATTTGTTCGTGTGTGTCGTCCCAATCTGAATCAGGTCTGAATCGCAACGGGAAGAGCTGCAGGCTGCGGTGGCTCAACTACCTGAGGCCGGGGATGCGGCACGGCAGCATCACGCCGGCGGAGGACGCCGTCATCCGGGAGCTCCACGCGACGCTGGGCAACAAGTGGTCCAAGATCTCCAAGCACCTCCCCGGCCGGACCGACAACGAGATCAAGAACTACTGGAGGACCAGGATCCAGAAGAAACCGGCCAAGGCCAAGCAGCAGCAGCCGCCGCCGCCGCCGGCCGTCAGCGAGGGGAGCTCCGCCGCCGGGGACTTCTGGTGCGTGAAGCCCGACCCCGACGATCTGCAGGCGTACTGCTCCCAGAAAGCCGCCTTGGCAGCTGCGATGTGCGCGGCGGTCGTCAGCAGCGAGGGCGCGTCGTCCACGCTGACGAGTCAGGACCAGGACAGCCCCGCCGGAGACTGGCGCATGCCGCAGCAGGCGAGCTGCCCCTACTACTCGGAGCTGAGCTCGGTCGCGGGCCACGACGGCGAGACTGTCGGCGTCGACGCTCTGACGTCGAACTTCTTCTCGTCCCAGTTCAGTGACAGCTTCTGGAACGTCGTGGACAATTTCTGGGAGACAAAGCCCGTCGCAGGTGCATTCTGAAGGCTTACAGCGTACTGCGTACGTCTGTTACTGGCCACTAGAAGTGACAGAGAGTGCATAGCAATTGTTTCTGCTACTTCGAATGTTCAGTAGCTACGTTACCTAGAACTATTAGCCTGCAGCAAGTTTGAAACGTACAATACAAGTGCCGTACCTTTTCTTTTGGATAAATGTTCCAGCTTGAACGTCTTCGACGAAAAGGAAATCATTCATAATTACAGTCCAAAAGTACAAGTGCCGTACCCTAGGAGGCATATGCTTCAAGAGTTCTGGGGTATAGTATATATCATCGGTTCATCGAATCGCAAATGATTGATCTAGTTGCCTTATTTGTGGAGTGAACAGCTGACGAGCATGGTTCATCAACAAATGCACGTGGGCGGAATCGTCCAACTTTTCTGACCAACAGAGCATGGTTCATCAACAAGTGTTGCGCTAGCTAAACCAACCAGGCGATCGACGACATCCTCGCCGCGCCAAGTGTCTCGCACTACGTAGAACACGTCCTCTAGGGGCGGCTGGTGAAGCTCAGTAGGGACGGTTTTGCCAGCCGCCCCTAACTAACCGTTCTTACAGTGGAACCACAGCAGAGGCGGTTGGTGATGCAACCGCCCCTACTGTATGAGCCGCCCCTACTGTATGAGCTGCCCCTACAGTGAATTTCAGGAAATCGCGTTTTCAAAATTCAAAAAAAATACCAAAACATTTTTATTAAATAGGGGGAGGCCCCCACCCGTCTCTGTCGCAACTTGCGAGCAATTTTTCGCGTAAAATCGCGCGCTACGCGGTGGCCGGGATTCGAACCCGAGACCTCTCGCTCGCGAAGAGCCGCCACCACCGCGCTACACACTCACATGTGTTCATACTCCATTCCGGATCCCCACATATTATACAAATCCGAGTGAAAATTGACTATTTGAGGCCCTAAATGGATTCAAATCAAAAAGTGGTCAACTACAAAGTTTCATAACTTTTCAAGATCTACAATTCATATTCAGGAAGTTTTTCCATCCCAGGTCGTTTACGAAATTTGAATTTCAAATTTGAGACATTTCAACGTAGTTTTTGCATGACAAGATGATTTTAAAATAAAAAGTGGACAACTACAAAGTTTCATAACTTTTTGCAGTTCTTATTTAGGAAGTTTTTCCATCCGATGTCGTTTGAAAAATTCAAATTTCAAAATTTAGACATTCAAACCCACATTTTGAGGCATCAAATAAAGTCAATTCAAAAAGTGGTCAACAACAAAGATTCATAACTTTTCGAGATCTACAATTCTTATTTAGGAAGTTTTTCCATCTGAGGTCATTTTAAAAAATGTATTTTCTAGTGTCTCATTTCAAAATTCGGCAAAACACTGTAGGAGCGCCTCAATATAGAGCCACCCCTACTGTGAACCACAGTAGGGGCGGCCGGTGATTGAACCGCCCCTGCTAACAGTAGGGGCGGCTCGTAACAGAAACCGCCCCTATTGTGGACACTATTGGGACGGCTAATACTTTGTCCACAGTAGGGGCGGCTCATACCATAGTAGGGGCGGCTCAAAACAAGAACCGCCCCTACTCAAAAAGAGGGGCGTTCCTACAGTTGAATTCTGTAGTAGTGTCGTACCGTGCCGTCTGCCGTGGCAGCAGCTGAAAAAGAGCTAGCTGCCCGAATAATCCATCGCTGCTGGCTGTTGCTAGTACTTCGACTGCTAGGCGAGCTGCATGCTCTATCCATCGACCATGCATTCCTTGTCACAATAATGTCACGTTCCCTTTTCTATCCCAAAGCTTCTCACATTTGGTGATGGAGTGCGCACATATAGCTAGCTAGATGCGGAATGGAGGCATCCAACATTTCGGGAGCGATGCCTGAAATGGGAAGCTCGGCACGAGGGTAAAGAGTAAGTGGTTGATGAGGAGCTGCGGATCGATCGAGCTGTCGACTTCGGAGAACGAAAGCCGATGGGCTAGCTCTGGAGAGCAAGTGCACGCACATGCGCGTTATGCTCACTAGTTCATCAACCCGTGCTCCCGCATGGGTTAATATATTTAAAAACTATTGTATTTAAATTTATTTAAAAATTTAAACTCCTATCTAATAATCAAAATTGTTTACATACTACTCTTTTATTTTTGTCAATACTTCAACATAATACTCATATAGATGTGTACTTACCTTTTTCCATTTGTGATTGATTTTTAATTAATATACACTTTTTCATCCACGTTCACACTTCGTACATTTTGTATCGCACCTCCATATATTATATTTAACATAAAAAATAATATTTTTCATTACTTTTTCACATATCTTTACCTATTTTTAGGATTGCTTCTTTTTTTTTTGTCCGTCCTAACAGGTGGGTCCCACCTATTGCGGCGAACTGTGTAACCACGGTTCTAATTGTCGACATTGGTTTTCTAATTAGATTAGAGTCCTAACTGAATCCATCAATCTTTATCTCCTACCTCTCTATCTCTATCTATAATTCTATATATATCTTTACCTATTTCTAAAGGAAGGAAAGTTTCAGAGATCTGTCATAATCTCACGATCAAATTAGACATGCCTCATCTTGTCCTCTGATCGGATTAGGATTAGGAGTAGTCCATTGTATACCGCAATCAGATTAAGAAAAATCAAGTTAATTACTTTAACTTGCTAAGAAAAATGATATAACGCTCTTCGTCCATAGCAACGCACGGGCAAGGTTGCTAGTACATGTATAAATGGTCTACGTGGTGACACTCATGATACGTATATACCTCAACTTCTTATTTCTATGTTAACAATGATAAATTACCGTAATTTAGAATCATATATCAGTAGAATACACATGAAGATAATTAGATTAAGATTTAGTTGATTAGTTTATGTTATCTCTAATAACAACATACGTGGGTAACTTAGATACAAATTTTGAATGTCATCTTAAGTTATCCTTTATAATGATATGCATAAGTAAATTAGATAAAAGTTAAGGTGTTAATTAAAATTATTTTATAATGGCATACCTCGATAATTTAGAGACATTTTTAGGATTTATTTTATAATAATTTTATAATGGTAGTTGTGGGTAACTTTTTAAAAAATATAATAGACCAATGACTAGGTTATTAGAGTTTACATGATTGACGCTTCTGATTTTTGTGAGAATTTCTGGGATTTGTCTTTTTTCTAGCATGTCTCGTGAGAACTAATGTGGAGTCTCCAATTAAAAATTAAGGCTACATTTCTACCAAACTATTATGAGCTATCTCTTATTTGTTTAAATATTCGAACACAATACCTATATAGATATATACTTATTATTTTCATCCGATTGTGATAGATCTTTGTTAGTAATTACTCTATAATGTTTTCAATACACAATTATAATCTTTAAATTTTCACTTTGCATCACATGTATGCCTTGAATTTATTTAATGAACCCTAGGTTTGAACTATAATTTTAACGTAGAATTTTATATTGTCGTCACTTCCCCTATATATTTATAAATGACAACGCACATTATGCGCATATATCTTAATCAATATATAATATACCAATAGTATATGAAATACACGATTTAGAATCTTATATTGGTGTATATTTGTAATTAAGGTGATTTGGATTCCAATGTAGTATTATCTCATGTTATTTTTAATAATGACATATGTGGGTTATATAAATGTAAAGTTAAGGGGTTACTTTAAGTTATTTTTTTGGTATTCGTAGTGGGTAATTTAGTGGCAAATTTATGACGTTATTTTAAATATTACTTATACTGGCATAGTGGGTAATTTTCATGAAGATTAGAGGTTACTTTGGTTTATTTTATATAATGGTAGATGTGAGTAATTTTGGTATAGATTTAGGGGGTTACTTTAAGCTATTTCATAATGGCATAGTTGAGTAATTTTTTCAAAAATATAATAATCTAATGGCTATGATGATTTGAGTGTTTCAATTGATGGCTAGATGTTTTACTTTTTTGTGAGAATTTTTAGGATTTCTCTCTTTTTCTAGAGTTTCCACCTAGGTGGCTTCATCTGGAGGCTTCAAAAAGAGTCTCTAATTAGTAATAATAAGATAAGATACTATGGAGAGCTTGGACGGTCCATAACAACATTACTCACCAGGCAGGGTCAATTGGGTTAAGTGACTCGGAGCACTTCCTAGTTCCTACTGAACATGTACGAATCACTAGTACATGGTAAAATACAGAGCCAGACTGATCAGGAAGGGGGACCTAGGTGGCTTCATCTGGAGGCTTCAAAAAGAGTCTCTAATTAGTAATAATAAGATAAGATACTATGGAGAGCTTGGACGGTCCATAACAACATTACTCACCAGGCAGGGTCAATTGGGTTAAGTGACTCGGAGCACTTCCTAGTTCCTACTGAACATGTACGAATCACTAGTACATGGTAAAATACAGAGCCAGACTGTATCAGGAAGGGGGAAGGGGTACTATGGACATTCCGACAATAACTCAGGCAAGCAGGCTCCGCGTCAGGTTGAGTGGCTCCCTCCCCCAATTGGTTGGACCCAAGTCAATGTGGACGGCTCCTTTGTTGATCAGACTGGTGCTGCAGGTGTTGGCCTTATAGCTAGAAATTCCCAGGGTGAAGTCCTTCTAACGGCTTGGCGTGTTTTATTCAGGCGTGCTTCTGCAGCGGAGGCGGAAGCGAAGGCATGCATAGAAGGAATTAGGCTGGCGGGGCAATGGCTGCAAGGCCGGTGATCTTTGAAACTGATTGCTCGGGCGTTGTGAGGGCCTTGAACAACAAGGAGAACAGGTCGGAGCTAAGCTTCCTCTATGCGGAAGCTCAAGATCTCACTCAATTGCTTGATAGTTGAAGTGTAGTACAGGTCAAAAGAGAGTGCAGTGCAATTGCTCATGAATTAGCTCATTTGGCTAGGCGTAACACCCATACTGCTGTGTGGCAAGGTCGTGCACCTGCGTGTGCCATGGACCTGGTCGAAAACAATTGTAAACGTGTTCAAGCCTAGTCAATAAAACTCTCATTTATCCCAAAAAAAGGCTCTCCTCCTCACACGATATCTCCGTTGGGTGGAGTAGCGGACGGCTGGCACCATCACTAGATGCGAGCATATGACATGTAGATCCACAGCATTGGTCTAGTCCTAGGCGACATGGTTGGAGCTCCCTTGGATGACGCCGCAGCCTCCTCCTCGACTACGACATCACCGGCAATCGATAACGACTATGGGACAAGAGTGGTCACAACCTCAGCAGACAAGACACATCTAATCTTGCTGCCAAATCTTATCATTGACTAGGGGTGGACATTTGATTAGACCAGAACAAACCGATCAGTTTTTTGGTACCAGAAAATAGGAATTGATCGGTTCCTAAAAATTGTTAGAACCGAGACAATTCATTTTCGAACAGTTTGATTCGGTTTCCGTTAGAACCGACTCACCGAGATCCGGAGAATGAATCAGAAAAAACCACATAATGACTAACAGAGAAAAACAGATCAAAGCACAAATCAACACCAATGAAATACAAATCAAACAAATCAAAGCACAGAGCGACGTGAGTGTCTCGTGTCTGTGAGTGTTATCGACCGTGTGCTGGAAAACCAGCCAAATTTAACTTCGGGAAGGATCACGCCTTTCTTAAAAGCCTCTTCACTGTTCAACTGGTTTATTTTAATTTTGCATCTTCAGTACCACCATACAGATTTTTATTTTGCATCTTCAGGGTTGCCACCTCGCCAAGTCAGGGGCCAGGCCGCCGCTGCCGCCTGCTAATTGACGGGGGAGGGGGTCACTCGTCGACTGTCCGGTCGTGCGGATGGCTGCGTAGAGATGTGAAGACTGCATAAGGGTTGTGGTGGGGTCTGGGGTGGCCGAGCGGCAGACTGTGGGGAGGGGGTAGAGAAGTGAACTAGTGGTTATATACCTAGCAGTATTTGTTATCTGACCTCAATGTATACTCGACTATATCGGTTAACGAGGATAAAAACTAATAAAGCGAGAAAGTTCGGCTAGTAGTTCCTAGATGCAAATTGCATCCAGTAACCGAACTGGGGCCGATCTTTTGGTTGATTCTTCTGGTTCGATTTTTGATCAACTATACTCAGCCCTATCAACTATAGAACATCCCACGCCCGGCTCGCGAGCCAAACCGAGCTGCGGGTTTTGCTGGTTTGGATATCGAGCCGAGCCGACCCGAGCCGAGAGGGTCATTATTTAGGCAACCTAAAGCGAGCCGGGCTGGGCCAGGCCAGCTGTGACACCCCTAGTGTCACATTAGGTCTAACACAACTAGATGAACATAATTAATTCATAAACATGGCATGCATCATCTCATCTCATGTTGTATGTGCATATGTGTGCATGTGTTGACCAAAGTCAACTTGCATAAACAAAATTTGTCAAATATGAAAAATATACCAAAATGATGCTCAAAAGGTCAACAACATGTTTATGAACTCAAATGAGTATGAAAAGTTCAAACAAAAATTTGAAATTCCAAATTTGAACTCCTTTGACTCTCATCTCATGTATAAGAGCCTTTTCTTTTTATACCTTTTGAGAGGCTTCAAACAATTTATTTTGCCTAAGAATTTGAAATTCCACCAATATAAAAGTTGGAGTACAAAGTACCCTCTTTACAATGATGGTAATATGGATCAAGGCAAACTTTGTTTGATCACTCAAAATCTTGGTCAAAATCGAGTCAAACTACTGAAAATTCAGCACTTCGGGGATAGACCCCCGGGGGTACCCAGAAGGCGGATTGGCCCAACCAGCAAGAGACGGCCCAATTCGAGTGCTATCAGGCTGGGTTGTCAGACTGGATGGCCCATCAGTTGAGAGGCCCACCAGTTGGACAAGCCGGGATGAGCACGACGGTGCGCGGATAAGGAAGGAGACGGCGTATCTCGCAAGAAGATCGGAGATCAAGATAAACTAGTCGGAATTCTAGGAAAAGATATCTATAATCGTTATAGGATTGAATCCTTGTATTCCGGGTAGGTTACGATCTCTAGCCGACTTGTAACTCAAGGCAACCGGGCTATATAAGGTGCCTTGGGACCCCCCTCCAGAACACGATCAACAACAGCCAATCTACACCTCGAGACTAGAACCCAACTACGGAGATCCTTCAGGAACTTCATACACAGCAATACACACATCCAACACAGGACGTAGGGTATTACGTCATCTTGATGGCCGAACCTGTTCAATCCTTACGTCTTGTGTTACCATCGACTTGTGATTCTCGATCTGTCTCTCAACAAATCAACCACGCAGACTACCCTGTGTGGACTGCCGGGTCCATAAATCTGACACTTGACGCGCTAGGTAGGGGCTGATCGATGAGATCAATCTACAAGCTCGATGGCATCTACTTCCGCCGTCATCACGCCGGCATCTGCAAAGATCTCCATCGCTGAAGGGGCCATGTTCTTCTTCGGATCCATGGTCTTCACCGCCGGACCCAAGGGAGAGCTCTCCTTCAGCCGCGACGCCACCCCGGAGGAGACCGCGCCACGACTCGACGCTACTCCGGACGGGGTCGTCACCATCACCACTCCGCCATCAACGATCGCCGACAACTCAACGATCGCGACGGTTGACGCCGCCCTCCCAGATTCCGGGGGAAGCCCTCTTACGCCTACACCGCCGACTGCTTCGTCTACTCCACCTCCCCCATGCAGGGCTCACGTGACACCCGAGAACGAAGTAGGCGATGGGCCGCACGCCAACGCGAGTTCGAGGCAGACATGGACCGAGCCATTGCCTCCGTCGGCGAGTGCATCGAACTGGCCGAATCCGCCCGCCAGGACGTCACTCCCCCGACACGATTCCCGTTCGGACTCAGGAACAGCGGGGTCGTATACCAGGAAGCACTTGGCGAACGGCCGAGCGCCGACTACTCTCCAGAAGCAAGCGGGACGGCCAACTCCATCACGATCACCCAGACCGAATCTGCCCCGAACGTCACGACAACGCAACCTCCTCGTCGTCAAGACGTGCCGACTCCACTCGAAGAGGAACCATCGCCGACTTTCCCGAAAGTCACGCGCATCATCCCCCCAAACAAGAGGATCGTGCCTGCCAAACGGGAGACGTTCGTCTTCGACATATCCACCGACAAAGCCACAGTCCAAGGAGAGGATCAAGCGCAGCGTGACGCCAGGACCAGGCGCAACGATGAGAAAAGGCAGCGCCGCGACGCGCAACGAGACCGCCGAAACCCCAGGGCCACCCGTAACCTCAACGATGATTTCATCCAGGAAATCGGCGGTGTAGGCATCTACACCACTCCGTCAGCCAACCTCGCCGCCGCACATCATGAACTGGAAGGGATCCCAGAAACCCCGGAGCTCAACCGCATCAAGACTAGGCTAACCGCAGCCGCGGGTATGATCAACGCCCAGAAGGCCGCCGCCTCTTCGTCTCGTCACTCCAGGTCGGCTAGCCGACGTGAAGCCGATCAAGACGTGGTCGACCAGCCGGACCTCCGCGAACGACTCTGCAACCGCGACCTCCGCAGAGACCTTGACGACCGCCACCGGTGAAGGGACGAGGAAGAGCTCCGACGACGCGCCGAGTACAACCGTGAACACGGCGCCCCGGGGTTGGACCGCGACACCCGCCCGCGCCGAGAACTGGAGGCCAATGAGGCCGCGCGCCGCCGCAAGTTTGACCGTAAATACGGACCTCCACTCGAGCAGCACAGGCCGCCACAGGCTTGCATCCCTGAGGATCTCTTCGCTGATTCGAGACGCGAGAACACCGAGAACCTCAACAACTGCGATGGCTTCCCAGCGTTTACCGCTCGAGTAAGATCCATCCGAATGCCTGCTAACTTTAAACCTACAGGCATAGAAAGGTACGATGGGAAGGCGGACCCTACAATGTGGGGCGAACACGACTCCATGTGGGCCTACTTCCCGGTCGCCATGACCAAGGTGGGGCTAAGCTGGCTCCGCAGCCTCGAGCCCAACTCCATCGACAACTAGGACACACTCTGCCGCAAGTTCAAGAGTTACTTCCAGGGCAGCTCCGTCCGGCTAGGCACAGCATGGGACTTAGGGAAGGTGAAGCAGAATCGCGGGGAGAGCCTCCGCGACTACACCAACAGGTACATGGAGAACCGCAACCTCGTCTCCGGCTGCTCCGAGTTTGAGATCATCCACTACTTCCTTAACGGCCTCGCCGAGTCGGTAGTCTTCGAGCGCATCTGTGAGGACCTGCCAATGACCTCCGGCGAGTTCTTTGAGCGGGTAAACAAGCTGGCCAATGCCAAAGAAGCCACTGGCCTCCACTACAACAAGAGAAGCACTCGGGATGACGATCGGCCGCCTCGCCGAGAAGACCGACCAAAGAAGGAGGACCCGGGCCGAGCTCGGCCAGAACCGAGCAGAATGGGCGACCGAAAGCGCTCGGGAGATCGCACCATCGCCGCCATGGATCGCGGAGGCCCTCGCCCGCGGACCAACTTCAGCGCCGAGTTCGACAAGATGCTCCAAGGGCCCTGCCCCATACATAAGCAGTCCAAGCACCGTATGATCGACTGCATAGGACTCGCTGACGCCTACAAGAAGCAGGAGGGAAGCTGCCACCACGCAACGACGACAAGGGCGACAAGGGGAAAGGGGCTCCCACAAACCCTGCTTTTCCAAACGTCGAGAGGCAGGTGAACTTCATCCTCGGAGGACCGCCTCAGGTGGATGACAAGCGCTGGGAGAAGGTGCGCAACAGGGAGATATTCTCCTGCTACACATCGCCGATCCAACCGCTCCGCTGGTCAGAGCAGCCGATCACCTTCTCCAGGGAAGACCAATGGTTTCAGATCTCCGACGTTGGCGAGTACCCCTTGGTGCTCAGCCCAATCGTGAACAACGCTCGCCTCACCAAGGTACTCGTCGACGGCGGAAGTGGGCTCAACATCATCTTCGCCCAAACGCTGAGGGACGTGGGCATCGGCCTCAACGCTTTGGCCCCTTCCCCTCACCCATTTTACGGGCCGATTCCGGGCAAGGGCTTCAAACCACTCGGGCAGATATCTCTCCCCGTCACCTTTGGTGATCAAAGTAACTTCTGAACCGAGTACCTCAACTTCCAGGTCGCCGACTTCACCACCGCCTATCACGCCATACTCGGAAGGCCGGCGCTCGCCAAATTCATGGCGCTTCCCAACTACACGTACCTGCTAATGAAGATGCCAGCACCAAACGGCGTCCTCTCCGTCCGCAGCGATGTGCACACCGCCAAGGGATGCGACAAGGAAGGGCTCCACCTCTGCACCGGCATTGAACGCAGCGTACTCCAGATGGAAGTGGTCAACGATGCGAGAACATTCCAGGGCGATCCCGGCTCCATCCCCGAGTCCTCCAAAAGGAGAGCCGCGCCAACCACCATGCAGCCGGCCGAAGAAGTACGCCCCGTCTCACTCGGTCTCACCGACTCCTCCAAGACCGCCCTGATCGGTTCAGGGCTCGACGCCAAATAGGAAAGCGCGCTCGTCGCCTTCCTTCAGAACAACGCCGACATATTTGCATGGACTCCATCAGACATGCCGGGTGTTCCGAGGGAGGTGATCGAGCACTCCTTGAAGGTTGACACGAACGCCAAACCAGTCCGCCAAAAGCTTCGACGCTTCACGCAGGACCGCAAGGAGGCCATTAGGGTAGAAATTACAAGGCTGTTAGCTGCTGGGTTCATTAGAGAAGTCTTTTACTCTGACTGGCTTGCTAATCCAGTCCTTGTAAGAAAAAAGAATAATGAATGGAGAATGTGTGTTGACTACACGGATCTCAATAGGAACTGCCCTAAGGACCCCTTCGTCCTACCCCGCATCGACCAAGTCGTCGACTCCGCCACCGGATGTGTACTCCTATGCTTCCTTGATTGCTACTTCGGCTACGACCAAATCACCTTGAAAGAAGAGGACCAAGAGAAGACATCCTTCATTACTCCAATCGGCGCTTACTGCTACACCAAGATGACGTTCGGCCTCCAAAACGCTGGCGCCACCTACCAGAGGGCCATAAACCTGACTCTGGATACACAGATCGGCCGCAACGCCGAGGCCTACGTTGACGACATAGTAATCAAGACGAAGAACGAAGCCGAGTTCATCGCCGACCTCTCCGAAACATTCAGCAACCTCCGCAGACTCAACTGGAGGCTAAACCCAACCAAGTGCGTCTGTGGTGTACCGAAAGGGAAACAACTCGGCTTCATCGTCAGTAACAGAGGCATCCAAGCCAACCCAGAAAAAATTGACACCATCCGGAGGATGAATCCGCCGACTGGGAAGAAAGAGATCCAAAAGCTGACTGGTTGCATGGCGGCCTTGAGTAGGTTCATCTCCCGGCTAAGGGATAAGGGCTTGCCATTTTTCAAGATCCTCAAGAAGACCGACAAGTTTGAATGGACCCAGGAGGTGCAGCAAGCTTTCACCGACCTCAAGAACTACCTCTCCAACCCACTGATACTCATCGCCCCGCACAATGGTGAGACACTGCTCCTATACATTGCAGCCACAACTAATGTGGTAAGCACTGTGATCGTTGTGGAGAGGCGCGTGCAGCGACCAGTCTACTATGTGAGCAAAATACTAAGCTAATCCAAGGCGCGCTATCCCCAGGTGCAGAAACTACTCTATGCACTACTGATTACGTCAAGGAAACTCCGCCATTACTTTCAGGCGCATCGCATCAAGGTGGTCACGCAATTTCCACTCAGCGAAATCCTCCATAACAGGGATGTCACCGGACGAATCATCAAATGGTCTGTCGAACTCGCCTCGTTCGTCATAGAATTCGTCCCGCGCACCGCCATCAGATCACAGATTCTCGCCGACTTCATCGCCGAATGGTCCGAGAGCCTGGACGCGAAGGAAGACACTAGCGGCGAACACTGGAAGATGTACTTCGACGGCTCCTTAATGATCGACAGCGGGGGCGTCGGCGTACTTTTCATCTCACCAAAAGGGGAACTACTCCGATATGTCCTTCAAATACATTTCCCTGTCACCAACAACGCCGCCGAGTATGAAGCAATCCTCCAAGGGCTCCGCATCGCCACTTCACTCGGAATAAGGAGGCTGCTGGTTTATGGCGACTCCGCCGTCGTTATAAACCAAGTCAACAAAGAATGGGATCGCCACAGCGAACGGATGAATGCTTACTGTGAGGCAGTACACAAGCAGGAGGGAAAATTCTACGGAATAGAATACCATCACGTTCCACGAGAGAACAACCTCGCAGCTGAAGCACTCGCCAAACTGGGGTCAACCCGCGCGGAAGTACCCAGAGGTGTGTTCGTGCAAGGTCTCCTTAAACCCTCCGTTAAAGAATTGGGAGATAAACCAGAGCCTGCCCCTGAACTCTGCGAGGTAATGACTGTCGACGCCAAAGAAGAGTGGATGGCCGAGTTCATAGATTACCTCGCCCATGACAAGGTACCAGAAGACCCCACAGCACAAAAGATTCTGGAACGCCGAAGCAGGAACTATGTGGTGGTCGGCGACGCCCTATACAGACTAGCCGCTACAAGCCAGGTGTTCATCAAATGCATCACGAAAGAAGTTGGCCTCCAGATCCTTGACGATATCCACTCGGGAGTTTGCGGAAGCCACGCCGCCGCAGGAACACTTGTCGGAAAAGCATACCGGGCCGGGTTCTTTTGGCCTACTGCCATCTCTGATGCCAAGGAACTCGTCCGCCGGTGCCAAGGGTGCCAGTTCTTCGCCAAGCGGAAACACCTCCCAGCCCAAGCTTTACGCACAATCCCGCCCTCGTGGCCTTTCGCCTGTTGGGGATTGGACATGGTGGGACCGTTTAGAGCAGCTCCGGGAGGTTACACGCGCATACTCGTTGCCATCGACAAATTCTCCAAATGGATAGAGTACAAAGCCATTGTCAGACCTCCAACGTCAAAGCAAGCCGCCGCCTTCATCGAAAAAATCACGCACCGGTTTGGGGTCCCAAATAGGATCATAACCGACTTGGGAACGCAGTTCACCGCATCCGCCTTCTGGGATTTTAGCGAGAGCAGATGCATCGATGTATATTACGCCTCGGTCGCCCACCCCAGGTGCAACGGACAGGTGGAACGAGCCAACGCCATGATACTCCAAGGCCTAAAGGCAAGGATCTTCGACCCGTTGAAGAAGTTCGCCGGACGATGGCACCAAGAGCTACCGCAGGTCATTTGGGGACTCAGGACTCAGCCGAGTAGGGCCACAGGCCACACTCCCTTCTTCCTGGTCTACGGCTCCGAGGCAATCCTCCCGACCGACAACTACGAGGAAGGCGAAGCGAAAGCAGCTCGCGAGGTGGACCTCGACTCCATCGAGGAACATAGAGTTAACGCCCTCATACAGCATGCGCGCTACCAGCAACAACTCCGACGCTACCATGACAAGAACGTCCAGCAACGGGACTTCAACATCGGTGACCTCGTCTTACGCCGAGTGCAATCGACAGCAGGAGCTCACAAACTCTGCGCCCCATGGGAAGGACCATTCATAGTGACCCAGGTCATATGTCCGGGTACTTTTCGACTTCAATACGAGGATGGCACCGAAGTCCCGCACCCGTGGAATATAGAGCACTTACGCCGATTCTACCCATAACAAAGCTATGTATCACCAAGTTCAATAAAGATATCCCTTTTTCATTTAATATTTTTTTTTCTATTAGCAAAACCAGTCGGTATTACTCTATTCTGAGTAGTTCCTAACTAAATGCTGCGTAACCGGGCCTAGAACGACGCCTAAGCCTCTCTACACGTGCACGGGATCCGCTCTCGACGTTATGAACTTAGGATAAGTGAAGCGAAGGGAAAAGCACATTCAAGCAAAAGAACTACTCGGGCAACCTTAAACATGAGATAAAATATCCAAAACCCCCGTTTTATTCATTTCTGAATATTTGTACATACAAAATCTACTCTATTCTACTCCACCACGCAGGATCCTACTCCAATTTGAGGGCCTCACCGACCTTCTCCGCGATCGGGCGAGTCTGAGCCAGTGCCTCCTTCACTTGCTCGCTTGAAGCATCCGCTGCCACCCCATCACCAACTGGTGCAAGGTCGATCCGCGGGAAGAGTGTCCGAACACGCGCGAGAGCGTCGTTCGCACACACAACCGCCGACTCCTTGACCAGGTCGGCGATCCGGGCCGGCGCGGCCTGCAGTCGGGCGACGAGGGCTGTCGGCTCACCCTCTTCCGGAGCAACGGCGTCCAGCAGGTCCTTCGCCGCGTCGTGGACCTCCGTCAAGGCCAAGTGTGACGAAGCCAGCTCTTGCTCCGAGCCTGTTATGATTTGAGCATTATTCTGGATAGTATACATCTCTTGAAGCATCGTCATGTCCGCACCTTTTCGGAACTCCTGCTCCCTCTTTAGCTTGCCCGCCATGACTTCCTCGGACTTCTGCAGATTGGCGTTCGCAAAACGCAAATCCTTCATCTCGACGAGGTGATGGGCCCTCTCCATCTCCTTCTCTGAAAAAGCAGGGGAGCACTCGGTCAGGACGAAAAGTACACGGCAAAACTCGACGGCAAAGAAAGAGCACTCAGGAAGTTACAAGGACAAGACCTTACCATGAAGACTCGAGCAATGCTGCACGATGGCGTCGTTCAAACTGTTCTGGGCGACGTCACGCTGACGCTTGACCCGTTTGAGCTCCGCCTTCAGCTCCGCCTCGCGCCGTCGCACCGACTGCACATCACGGAGCTGCTCGAGGCGCGACTGCCGTAGCGTGGCTAACCTCAGCACCAATCAGCGAAAAGCGGAGAATTCAGGCAATGTACAACGAAGAATGACAAATAAACAAAGCGGATGAGGAGACAAACCTCCACGCAGCGCCGAGATTGGTCGACTGCGAGCTGTAGCTCGGCAAGCACCGCCTCCTCCTCCGCCGCGTTGGCATCAATCACGAGGACCGTCATAGCCCCCAAGTCGTCCGACTGCTTTTGGAGGCCCTCCCCTTGGACCTCTCCTTGAGCAGCGGCATCTCTGTCCGCGTGCAGAGCTAGCACCGAGGGATCCACTACAGGATCCCCAGCGCCACCACTCGGGGAAGCCGCTGGCTTTCCTGCCCCACCCTGCACGTCCTCCGGAGCAGGCCCGGCTGGCACCTGATCCGGTCGCGGCGCCATCGACCCCTGGGCCGAATCCATCACACCGGGCACCACACCCGAGGGTGGCGTGCCAACGGGTGTAACCGGGGGGAACTCGGTTTCTGCGGGATAGCAGTCGATGACCCCGTCCCGCCAGCCGCCTTACCATCAACATCGGAAATAATGATACGTACAAGAAGCGCGAGAATCGAAGACTTACTAGGTACTTTTCGCCACAATGACTCGAGGTCGCAAGATCGGAAGCTTGGGTCGCTGTTGCGCCGTGGCCGTCGTCAGGATCGGCCTGGTCCCCAGATTGGAGACTGGCCTGGCATCCACGGCAGCCTGGACAACGGCTTCTGCCACCATCCGCTGTTTTTCTTCTACCGATATGCCCATGGCGCGGGCGTGCTCCTGCTCTTGGAATAAGGAGTTGGACACTGCTTCGTCCTTCTCCTCTTCCCCTTCCTCCACGACGGCAGGGGAAGGTCGTCCCGGCTCGTCAACGTCGGCGTCCGAACCCGCCACTAGTTGCTTGGCCGGCTGCGCAGGCGGTTTCTTTGCCGTCACCTTCCTTGTGCGCTTTCGCTTGGGAGGCGACGCCGTATGCGCCACTGCTTCCTGGATGGAGGGCGCCTCGTCAGACAACGTAGCCGAGTCGTCGTCAGCCGCATCGCCGGCTTCAGACGCCGCCGGCTTAGAAACGCGGGCCCTACGAGACTCGACTTTTGCCATGGCCACCCGCCGTTTCTGTGGGTGTGTCTCCTCTACATCCTCATCAGAAGGGCTCAGGGAGCCCTCCGTGTCGCTGGCTGCCCACTCTAGAGGAGCAGGCGGATCAACAGCACCTCCCGCAGGGGCGTCGCCTTGATCACCCGGGGCTGCTACCCCCAGGTACGCCTTCCTAGGCGAATCCTCTGGAAGCGGAGAATGAGAGAAGTATTCGAAGACCCGATCCTGCGAGAGTCGCAAAATCGGACGGCCAACGAACGATTAGATCAAAATCAAAGATTAGCATCAAGATGAACACGCTAAAGTACTCGGAATGAAGACTTACTGGTGGAGCAGGCCTCTTCAAAGAGAACGGGCGCGGTTGATGATTCTCCGACACGTGGCAGAGGAAGAAGCCGCCTACGCGCGCCTTCATCTCCTCCTTGCCCACCGTCCGGCGAGACCTCCAGGTAGGATCCTCTCGGCCCGAGTACTCGAAACCAGGGTGCTTCCTCTCCTGGATCGGCTGAACCAGCCGCCGGCTAAAGTTGCAGGCGACGCCGACCGCTGTCAAACCCCGATCTTTGAGCTCCTTGATCATCCCAAGAAGCTCCTCCACCTCGCGCATCTGGTGATCCGCAGGAAGTTCATTCCAGCAGGTCTTGATGTCTGGCCGCGCTCCGCGATGGCAGGGAATCATTGGCGCGTGGTTCTCGATGTAGAACCACTCCGCCTTCCAGCCCTTGTTGGAGGTGTTCAGGGCGATGTCGAAGTACTGGTCCTTCCGGCCTTGACGCAGCATGAATCCGGCGCCTCCCACCACTACCATCTTCTCCTCGCTTGGCTGAGGCTTCAACCAGTAAAGGTACCTCCACAGGTCGAAATGGGGAGTAATCCCCAGGTAGGCCTCGCACAGGTGGATGAAGATGGAGATGGCCATGACCGAGTTCGGGTTGAGGTGGACGGCCTCGATCCCGTAGTAGTGGAGCAGGCCCCGGAAGAAGGCTCCCGCCGGCAAGCCGAACCCCGCCTCGAAGAACGGCTTGAAAAGCACCAGTTCGCCGGAGTTCTCCGACGGGAAGGCCTCCCCAGCGCTCGGGCGCCACTCTGCCACTGCTTGAGGTGGAAGGATGCTCCGCTCCACCATTTCCTCCAGCGCCTCCTCAGTTACCTTCCCCCGTGCCCATGCGACGGCGGGGGAGGGGATCTTATCTGACTTGGGGAGGTTGGCGAGCTTCATCTTCGGCGCCATGGCTTTGGGCACGGAGACCTTCCTTCGCATCTGCGAGGCTACGCTCCTGGTGGTGGCTAAATCCGCGGAGCGGATCTAGAAGCAAAGAAAGGCTCTAGTGGCAGCGGAATGAAGGAAGGAGCGAGAGGCGAATGGATCTGGAAACAGAGGTATTTCCCCGTCAGACCTAACCCTCGCCTTTTATGGCGCTTCACAACGCCCAAAATTACCGCAAGACGGCGCGATTAACGGATGAGAGTGCAACTGTAAAAAGAGCCGTTGATCGCCCTCGCGAACCGTTACGTTCGGAGCGTCAACGTTAAAAATGACCCCGTGCACTCGGGCAATACGAAGAAGTCGGCGTGCCGCCACGGCTCGACCAGCACTCGGACTCGGGGGCTGGTGCCGCATTGAAGACAGTGTGCCTCTCGGGCTCGATTGGCCCCGAACTACTCGGGAGCCAACACTGCAAAATAAGTGGCGTGCCGCTAAGGCTCGACCAGATCTCAGACTCGGGGGCTGGCGCCGCATTGAAGACAGTGTGCCTCTCGGGCTCGATTGGCCCCGAACAACTCGGGAGCCAACACTGCAAAATAAGTGGCGTGCCGCTAAGGCTCGACCAGCTCTCGGACTCGGGGGCTGGCGCCGCATTAAAGACAGTGTGCCTCTCGGGCTCGATTGGCCCCAAACCACTCGGGAGCCAACACTGCAAAACGAGTGGCGTGCCACTAAGGTTTGACCAGCACTCAAGCTCGGGGGCTGGCGCCGCATCACAGACAGCGTGCCTCTCGGGCTCGATCAGCCCCAAAGCGCTTGGGGGCTGACGCTGCAAACAAGTCACGGCAATTGGACAAGCGCGGCCGAGCCCCGACAGCTCGGGGGCTGGCGCTGCCAAGAAAGGAAACGCAGAAGCTCCATTCTCGAGACAATCCAGGAGAGAAGTTCTTTTGCAGATTATACAGTTACAATGAAGCCGGTCATGCGCCGGGTACAAGAATGAAAAGACTCCGCCATCACGGGGACGGCTTAGGGCACTCGCCGGCGCGCCAAGTGTTGCATCCGCAGCAAGCTTGGTCCACATGAGCTCATCACAAGCTCTCTTGTAGCACCACTGCAGCCATCGACGAGGCAGTCCCTTTCGAGGGTTGAGAGCGAATGCCTCTGGGTACCCCTTGGTTTGCCGGAGCATTACGCCCTGACAGTCCTAAACCAAAGGCAAGGCAAGGAGCCAATAGAGCAGCATCCAGACGCTCATCAACACCTCAAGTACATCGCAAGCACTCTTCTAGCACCACACTATTATGACTCCATGGATTTTCCCCGGTGGATGAACCCAGCAGTGAACCTCCAGCACATTCGCTACAAGGATCCTATACATACTCACTTCTGGCTGGCAGCTTTGGCTCCCAGTGAGTATTTATAGCCTCGGGCTACCGGGGGACGAGGAACTCCCCTTGCATTGTGAAGCGCGTGAGCTACAAGCCACGCGTCCCTCCTTCTCCCAAGGCGCACAGGTCACTCTTATCGCCTTTGGTTTTACTCGGCCACGGGCGTGCCCTGTGCGTTCATGGGGGAAACTGTTCTTGTCGCCGCATGCCATGAACGATGCTTCTCCGTTTATGTTCCCTTTGGGGCATTCGAGAAAGAGGGAATCCTCAAGGACTCGGAACGTTCGCGGAGCTAAGTATTAAATCAATTTGTTTTGTCAATTTCGTGAGCTTTTATACAAGTCGCTAATGTATTCGGGCAGCACACGCCTTAATTCGTGAAACCTCGACTCTTCCGTACGCGTGCATGCGGCGTAGCTCCCTGCGCTACGGACTATGGCTAACGGGGATCAGGTGCATAAACGTAACAGGCTAACTACCCGGAGAAATTAAAATACTTAAAAGCGAGGAGCAGGTTTCACTTTCAATACATCGCCTTTCCTCTTGGATTTGTATTTTTGTTGCACCATATACTACCTTTGCACCATGCTTTTGCTGCAGGGTATGGACGACTACTTGGCGTGCTCCGGCCCTCATGCTTGGGGGCTGACGCCGGGACGACTACTCGGCGTGCTTCAGCCTTCACGCTCGGGGGCTGGCGCCGGGACGACAACTCGGCGTGCCTTGGCCCTCAGGCTCGGGGGCTCACGCCGGGATGACTTGTCGGCACGCTTGGACCCTCACGTTTAGGGGGCGGGCTGCCAAAATTGACGCCAGAAGAAAATGTCAAGATGCTCCTCGGATAAGCCTTGAGCCGATTCCTACGGAATCGCCTTAAGGCTCGGGGGCTACGGCCAACGGACGCACCTCGCGGCGCATCCGTTGATTGTCTGGCGACCACGACGAAGATGATCAGAACAAGGCTACAAACCCTTGGACCGATTCCTCCGGAATCGCTTCAAGGCTCAGGGGCTACGGCCAACGGACGCACCTCGCGGCGCATCCGTTGCAGACGGCTCTCTTTTCTCTCCACTATCACACGGTTTTGCTTCCAATCGCAGCAAGCTCGAAGCTCAGCAGATAGCACGACCTCGCCGGGTTGTCGCTCAACCACGTACTACTCGGGGGCTTGTCGGGGATAGACCCCTGGGGGTACCCAGAAGGCGAATTGGCCCAACTGGCAAGAGACGGCCCAATCCGAGTGCTGTCGGGCCGGGTTGTCAGACTGGGTGGCCCATCAGTCGATAGGCCCACCAGTCGGACAAGCCGGGATGAGTACGACGATGCGCGGATAAGGAAGGAGACGGCGTATCTCGCAAGAAGATCGGAGATCAAGATAAACTAGTCGGAATTCTAGGGAAAGATATCTGTAATCGTTATAGGATCGAATCCTTGTATTCCGGGTAGGTTACGATCTCTAGCCGACTTGTAACTCAAGGCAACCGGACTATATAAGGTGCCTTGGGACCCCCCCACCAGAACACGATCAACAATAGCCAATCTACACCTCGAGACTAGAACCCAACTATGGAGATCCTTCAGGAACTTCATACACAACAATACACACATCCAACACAGGACGTAGGGTATTACGTCATCTTGACGGCCCGAACCCGTTCAATCCTTGCGTCTTGTGTTACCATCGACTTGTGATTCTCGATCTGTCTCTCAACAAATCAACCATGCAGACTACCCTGTGTGGACTGCCGGGTCCATAAATCCGACACTTGGCTGAAGAAGTCTGAAAATCAAAGTTTTTGCTAAACTTTAGAGCCCTGTAACTTTCAAACCTTTGAGCAAATTCTATAAGTTCCTTTGTAGGAGTTGTAGCCTGATATACCACCTATAACTTTTGTATTGACCGATCAGTTTGTTTACAATCAAAATTTGGAGAAAAGGTGAACGAAATTCGGGCCAAACTCATAGAAGAACAACACTTGGCCGTTTCAGCCTTAATGCTGCAAAACCGAGTTTTTGCTCGATTTCATAGCTCGGTAACTTCTAAACCGTTGATCAAAACATGGGACACTCTTTAAAAATGTTGTAGCTCTATGTTACATCTTTAACTTTTGTATTGGTCGCTCCCTGAGTTTATACACGAAATTTTGAGAAAAATTGACGCGAAGTCGGGATGCTTGGGCTGTGACTGAACTGAATCGAACTATGTCGATTCAGTTCGTTAGTGCCGAGCCAAACTTGGCCTCGGCACCGACGGCAGCAGCTGTTGCACTGTCGGGCGCCCGGGTGGCAAGGCCACGTGTCCGACCTCCGCGATGCCATCTCGATCGTGCCATACAAGCTGTGCCCGATGTCAAGCCGTGCGAGCGCGTGGGCAACCGAGCCGCCACCTTGCCACCACAGTAAACATGACCGCAAGGGCCAGTTGGCGATTACTCCGCCCTCACTTTGTTGTTTTTCAATTCACCTCGCCCGTGACTCCTCTACCTCGACCTCTCCGTCCCCAACCCACCCCTTCCTCCACCATAGCTCCCATTGCCGGGAATTCAGTTTTCTCAGCCACCATTGCAACCATGGCTTAGAGCTCAAGCTTAACGTGGACGGCCGGCCGTCTTCCGCCCCTTCCCCGCCCTCACTGACCGCAAAAATCGGTTCCCCGTGAGCTCGTGATCCTCCCCGACCTCTCCTCCATCGAATCCGCCCACCAACGTCGTCGGAACGCCGTCGCGCCGTCGCCGGCGAGCGGCTGCTCGCTACAGCTCAGGACGGGCGGTCCTGTGCGGGACCCCTGCCTTTGGCGTGCTGCCCTAGGCCAAGCCTCGCCATCCGCGACCTCCCCCGAGCCTTCCCCGGCCTCGCCCCTTCGTCCAGTGCTGTCGCCGGTCATCAGCCGCCAAAGCTCGAGCGAACCGAGCCTGCATCCATCGTGAGGAAGAAGATGGGTATGGGTCCAAAGAAATAGAATTTTAGGGGGGTTATGGAGAAATTTGCAGGGGCTCTTTTGCGAGAACTTAGAACCCCAGGGGCTAACCCGCAAAAGTGGTTTTTCCTTTTCGTAATTGTTTTTGGGTAAATAGGCTGAAACTTTAGTCAATTGCTATAAATCACAGAAAAATCGTAAAATCACAAATCCAGATGTTTTGTAATCCTTGTGAAATGATCTGTCCAGTGGTGTAACTTGAACTCATGAAAAGTATTTATTGACATCTATGTAGCATTATGTATGTCTATGTGCATGAGAGTGTATGTATTATTTAATAAATGCTTTGCAAGTTCTTTATGAGTAATTTCAGCTATGTTGCTGACGTATATGATCAGTAGAGTAGTTTGAGTGCCGAATGATCAAAGTCCCAGCATGTTTTTAATAGATATAGATTTAGTTGAGTTAATGAAGTGAAAAATAGGATAAATAGTTACTTTGGAGCTTAGGAACCCTCACAAAAAGAATCAGCTCCCGAATGTGTGTAGTTTTAAAGTTATGATTTAAGTTTGCTTCTAGCTAGTTGAATGGAGTTAAATCACCAAATATTCTCTGTAGCTTAGAAAAATATGAAAAATTCACAGAAACTGTCTCTGGTTGAATGTTAGTTTCAGTAAAAGTTTCAGCTCTAGAAAGTGTCTGAGAGATTTTCTGTGATTTTCTAACTGTTGGCAATTAGTGGCTGTTAAAAGAAATATAAAACAAATAGTTAAAATGTTGGAAAATTCCTGGAAAATATGTTTGGCTGCTAGGAACACAGAAACATGTTCATCATAATTTCTGCTCATAGAAATATAATTTCTAGGCTTTAATTGGTGAAAACTAGCTAGGAAAGGCTTAATTAATAAATAGTTTCCTGGCTGTAAAATGAATTCTAAAAATATTTACAGAAACCTGATCTGCTGAGTGTTCAAATTTAGCTATAGGAACCATTTTACTGCTTGTATTCTTTTATAGATGTTTTATGTTTGATTTATGGGATGATTTGAGTTGCTTTTAGTAAATTAAAATGATTAGTACGTTTATTTTATAAGTTGTTCCAGATCTGAACTGAATATAATCTGCCACTAAAAGCAACCCACCCAGCTTCTTTATGAGTTCCTTAGTTGGTTTATACTCGGTAAATGATTGCCCCGTGACGTGTATAAGTGAATTGCTGCAGTATAATTGAGTTGCTGTAGATATATCTGTGATTGATTGTTTATGCGTTCCTGCATCTCATGCATATGCATCTCATGTAGATAACCCCATCACCGACGGAGTATATGAGATCGAGGTTGAGCCTGAGGGTGAACCTGTAGCTGCTGAGCTGAACTGTACTGCTGCTCAAGACCCGGACCAAAGTCCGGAAGGGCCCAAGGCCGGTGCTGAGCAGGAAGGCAAGCACCGGAGCATGTCCCAGCTTTAACAAACCCCAATGGGTTGCTTTGTGCCTTTCTTTGCGCATTTAAGTTTAAGAAGTTATTTGAAACCCTAGTTGCATGATCCCTAGGTACCTATGTCCTAATACTAGTATGTGTAGGTCGATTAGACTGCCATGCTTAATTAGGACCAGTAGAAGTCGAGTGATTACCTTGTCACTCGCGAGATATAGGTTTTTACTTTCCGTTGAATCATGAAGTTCGACAGGTGGGGCCTTTGCGATATTCCTGTTTGATTGAGCACTCTGTCTGCACAGATGATTGTTGGCTAAGATATTGATTGTGTGGCGTTGTTGTTCAAGCTTTTGAAGGTACTAATCGTATGCCGGGAAATGTGGTAAACTGGTAAACCTAATAGTTGATTCAAACTGATGTCTAATGGATATATCTACTCCATTGGGCGAAGGGTTGATGGCGAGTGTAGCAGTGGCCATGGCACAGGTTTGCTTTGAGCACCTGGGGTTTCTTGGGGCGTGCACTCGGGTGGAGTGGTCCCCGATGGCAGATGGCACGGAGATATGGGAACGGTTGCCTCATGAGGTCCTGGGTGTCTCTCACGGGGCGTGCGATTATGTTGTCCCATGCATGGTAAAATCAACTCGAGTTGTCCGTCCTTCGCGGTTACATGAAGCTGCTTGATCGCTTATCGCACATCAGTGGGCTTGGGCAATGGTTAGAGATGTTTTTGGTTAAGTAAAGATGATATCTAGTTAATCAATTATTTTTCAACATTGATTGTTGTTGGATAGTTTGGCAGACTTAGCAATGTTTAGTCTCACTTTAACTTGGATAAAATATTGAAAATAAGGATCAACTTGTAGATGCTTTTTGGCAAAACAATCCCCTCAGCCATAAAGCCTTGCATGTCTAGAATTTAACCTTGTCGGGTAAGTCTTGATGAGTATTAGTATACTCAGCCTTGCTTGTGGCTTGTTTTTCAGATTTGGATGTGATGAGCTATGATCCTGTTGCTGCTCTTACTTGGCCTTGCATTCTTCCTGATGGCTGGACTGTGGAGCGGGTGCCGTCTGAGTCTGACTCAGGCCGTGGTGATTGAATGTCATGTGAGGGCTCCACATGATGTTATGTGTATCGATGTTAGACTTCTGCTGTTATAGAACTCTGGCTTGTAATAACTAAAACTTATGTACCGTATTTGTATAATTACCTATGTGAACTTTGTGATGTAAAATTTGTGATGAGTTGTACTGTCTGAGCTCGCCTTCGAGTGAGACTTGCTGCTATTACATTTCGGTCATGAGAAAAGGTGGTTTAATCGGGAAGGTATCCGACGGATTGCGTGATTAGTTCAGTTCAAGTGTGTGGAGTACCGCAGTGGAAGTGGTCTCATGCGCTTGAGCCGGGTTAATTGGGGCGGTCTGCCACAGCTGGTATCAGAACCGAAAAATAGACAGCGGGTGGTATGACAAGTCTTAAAAATGTTTTCTTGATGTGCAAAAGTTTAATCTTGACTTAGGATTTCGTTGGTTGCGCTATGGTTTGTAAAGAATAGAACGTGAGCCCTAGGGATTAAGTGGGGTATGTTTAGGTGGCATAATATGTATATGACTAACTTCCAGCACATTACTTTTCTGTACCGACGACTCCAGGTAAGTATTGGTCGCCCATTGCCGGAGGGTGTGAATACCGGACACTGTTCCCCAAGCAGTGGCCTACTTGGTGGTGCAGCCAATATAACATCTTTATGGTGTTATAATGTCTGTAATGTTTTTAAATTCCTGGTTGACTATTGCTTCTATAGTGGGCAATAGGTGTGCTCATCATATGTGGGCAACCGGATATGTGTCACCTATGTGGCGTGAGGTACATGGGGGCTGTTTGTGAGTGCTGGCACAAACAGTTCATTGATGAATATTTTCTGCAGGTACGCTAACCATGAAACCATAGGTTGTGTGCTCGCTAGAGATTCGACTAGATATTATAGGGAGAGACGTATATATGTGTTGAGGTTGTACTCGTCAGATATTTGTCCGGCAGGCACCCCGCTTCGTGCGAAGATTGATCACGGTGACGAACAGAGAGACACGGGATTTTTATACTGGTTTCGGGCCCTCGAGATCGAGTAATAACCCTACGTCCAGTTGCTGCTTGTATTATTTCGTCGAGTACAGATTACAATGCGTAACAAGTACCCTCGGGTAGATTGTCTGAGATTGTGTATACCCTCTACGTACAGGACCCCAGCTATTTATATCCAGGGAGACGTGCCATACAAGACAAAACAGACCTAAATCTAGTAGGACTCTAGCAATCTTCGGGCTTTTCTTCTGCGATCTGGCCATCGTGTCTTGTTCGGAGTCTTGATAGTTCGGAGTCGGTAGTCGGTAATCCTCGTGATCGGGCACCCTGGTATTATGGCCTCAACAGTAGCCCCTGAGCTTATCTTGTTCAAAAAAGGTTGATTGTTCAATAGCCTTCGGGTCTTTTTGCTCTTCGGGTGATTTTTGGATATGTTAATACTTCGTCAATCACTTGTACATGAGAGCCAGAAAAGTTCCCGAACTCTTGAATGTCGAAACCTGCATCTGAATGATAATGTCAAAGAAAAATATCAGCCATAATAATAGTAAAAAAACTATTCCATCTTGGAAAGTGAAACGCCCCAGGATTGATGTAACTGCTGCCCAGTGCATTTAAAACCCACTCCGCACGTCTCCCGGAACTTTAGCAGTGCACGCGGCATTCACGGCTCCGCCCCGGCTCCTCGATTCTCGTGCGAAGCGTCGCACCCCTGGGTCTTTAAATATCAGATCTCCTGGATTGATTCATACTTGAACCTTCCATTCTAAGCCTTATTCCTCCACTCGCCATGGGAAAGAAAAAGCTCAGCCGCAAGTTCAAGCTTCCTCGCCTCCTTTTCGGAGACTCCCCTCGCAGCTCCGGCGAACAACCGCCCGACAAGCCAGAGGACCTGCCGGCGACGTCACCACCCACTGCTCCTCCTCAGGCTCCGCTCCTGGCTCTCCCCTGGTACGGGGATGACGGAGTCGAGGTCGAGCCACCGGAGGAGGAGGCTCCGTCGATGGCGCCACCGTCTCCCGAGGCTGCTCCGTCAAGCATTGCCGCTGGGAAACGCCCTGCGTCTTCCTCCCCAGCCCCGGCATCTCCTGTCTCCCTCTCCTCCGACGACGAGCCAGAACAAGGAGGGAGCGGAGTCCGGCTGAAGCCAGAGGCGGCGCACGCAGGCGCATCTTCGTCTTCTGCTCCGGTGGACACCAGCGGCGACGAGGAACTCGCCCGGCGCCTCTTCGTCTCCCTGAACCGCGACCTGATCGGGATCCCTGGAGACGGAGCGCTCGTGGATCATGTCAGCGACTCTGAAGAAGAGAATGCGGTAGATGATGATCCACCAGCGAGCACACCATCGCCCTGATCAGATTGGTTGACAATCATCAACCCAAGATCAGGGCGCTTTTGTATTTTGATTTCAGGATAGTTATCAATCCCCTGTGAAATGTTCTCCCTTTTGGATTAATGAAGAAATTTCACTTGATGGATGTAACCTAAATCCCTTGTGCTTGGAAATTTATCTGTGTCAATCTGTTCATGAAATTGCTCACCCAGAAATAAAATTTCCGAACGAAAAATTTCTTCCGACCAGACTAACTATCTTCAGTGTGTTCGGGAAATTTGACCCTGACCAGACATGATCGGGGCATTTCCTTGATTCACACCAATCGTTTGGTCATTTAAAACTGGTAACTTACTAAATAAGCTAACAGCCCTAAATGCATTGAATTGGACCTGCACATTCTTCGAAACGACGCGTGCCGTAGAAAAAGGAAAGAATCTTTTTGACCCAACAGTCACTGCGGATTGCGCGGCTCAAGGGCAGGTTTCTCGGGGTTCGTGCTCCCTGGCGGAACCATAAAGCCCCCAAGCGCGGCCGCTTGGACTCCAATTGGGCCTTCGTCTTCTCCATTCGCATCTACAGAACACTTGCCATCTTTCATCAGCTTTCTTCCCTTCATCCCCCTGCTCCTCCAACTCCCTGGGCTAGCCTACGATCGCCATGGCATCCACGCACCAATCTTCATCCGCCACTGAGTCCTCAGGGGACCAGAGCAGCGCCGCCACCGGGCGAGAGCTCCGCAGCGGGGGCACGGTCTGCACCACGGACAAGTATTGGCACAAATCCACCACGACGGCCAAGCAACTGCAGAAGCTGGAGGACCTTGGACTGCTCCCCGACACCAGCCTCTTCCCTCGCCGGCATGCCAAAGGTCAGGTGTATCCGACCCCCAACACCCTTGAGATGGTGGCGTTTTTGGAGTTCTTCCACTGTGGATTCGGGGTTTATCCTTCTGATTTCTTCCATAACATATGCGAGCATTACCAGATAGAGCTCGTGCACCTTAAGCCTGGCGCTTTGACGATGCTTAGCGTTTTTGCCTTTCTGTGCGAAGCTTGGTTAGGGATTAAACCTTCGCTGCTGTTGTGGAGATATTTTTACACCCCTGCATACTACAAGAAACAAGTCATGATCGGGTCTATAGGTTTTTCCTTGAGAGATCGGGAGATCTATATCCCCTTTCCAGTTAAGGACTGCTGGAAAGGATATGAGCGTCATTGGTTTTACATCACTCTTCCCACGGCCTCAGTGGCAAAAGGGAAGTATCTGATGCCCTATCTCAAGGAAGAGACCAAAGCCCTGCCAAGAATCACCCCAGAGATGCAGAAGCATATTGACCGGGTCCTGGAGCTCCGCAACGCCGGTCTGACGGCGGTTCATGTAGCAGAAATCTTCATCAGATGGAGATTCATCCCGCTCATGACTCACGACCGCTATGCCTGGACTTTTAGGGGCGACAACGACCTGAACAGAATGAAACCTGATGGTGAGCCTTGGTTTTTCTATTCGATTGTTTTTCCGAGTTTGTTCGGTCATTTGAGTTCATGACTCTTAACTAGCAGTTGTCCCAGAGACAGAAGTGGCTGCATGCCTGAAGAAGATGTTTGGAGCTGATCCCCCGAACTGGGAGAACGTCCCAGCACCCTATAGCGCTGACAACCCTCCTCCAGAGGTAAACTGTCACTCAGAAAAAGCTCTTTCTTGCTTAATATTGATATGATGCAACTATTTTTCCCCGACCAGGCTCCAGCTATTGTTGATGCCCCCGCCCAGAGCGGTGCCATCAATGTTGAGGAGGAGGGAGATCAGCCCGTTGATCAAGGCACCGGGGCCCCGACCAACGAACAACCTGAACCATCACCTGGTTTGGAGAAAGAGGTCCCGAGCAGTCCCAAGGCGATTATCCCCCGAACCCGGAAATGCTCTCGCAGTGTGGAGAGGACAGTTCTGGATTTGGGAGTTCTCGGATCGCCTAGGTCCGCCGATCTGTAGCCCAGTCGTGATCCGCCTCGTCCTGATGCCCAGGTATCGAGCATGATCATATTCGGGCGTTTATTCGCAGCTTTTGATCGCATAACCAAAGCTAAACGTGCTCGGGAGATTTCTCGACAGGAAAATCGTCCGACCGCACAGTCATCAAAGCTTATTCCTGGTGCCAAGAGATTTAAAGTCAAAATCCCGACGGCCGAGTAAGAGCTCTGACAATCTTTGATAATGCATGAGCACTTTTATTAAATGTTGTTTTCACTGTATTTGATTATTCGGGAATTCAGGCAACCCGATCCCACAGCCTGTCCTCCTGTCAAACCATCTGCCAAAGAGAAAACTCCCGAGCCAGACTCGACAGCACAACTTGACAGCTCAGAGAAGACTACAGAGATCGTGGGACCCATCCTGACGCCCCTGGGCCCGATCATTAGCGCGCACTCGGCAGCTGAAGAGCAATGGCGTTCGCTAGACGCTCGTGCCTCTGCTGCAGAAGCGTATTTGATCAGACTGGGAGCCCAGGTGACCGTTCTCCAGTCCGAGAAAGAAGGTACATGTCTTAAATCTCATGCTTCGCTTATTGAGTCTTTATCTTCGAACTTTTGCTTACACGCTGCCTTTGACCCTGTAGCTAACTCCAAGAGCATTGAGGTGCTCGAGAAGAAAAGCTCGAATCTGGAAGGGAGGCTGGCTGTTCGGGATAAAGACGTGGCTGATCTGACCGCCCGTCTTGAAGCATCAGAGAAGCGCAGTTCGTCCTTGGACTCCAGGCTGATGGAAGGTGCCTGCGTTGCTGCAACTCACACCATCGGGGCTTTGAAAAGCCATCTCCCTAATCTGGACGTTTCTCTGCTCTCAAAAGGCTTCAAGTGCTCGGTGTCAGAAGCTGAGGTAATGTTTGATAGCCTTACCCCACTGGTGGAACCATTTGTCAGAAAACTTGATCTCCATCTGAGTGATTCGGAGGAATCACCCTGAACATCGTGCAAGATTCCTGTAATAGGGCAAAACTTTAACGGTTTAGAACGCGATTACATTTTGCGAAACATATGCTTGCATGTTTTTGCGTAAGTCTTAGAGCTGATTGATATTTTCATGGATCTTTTTAACTGATAGCTTTGTCATAGCCAAAAAGTCCCGTTACCATAAGCTATTTTGGAATTGTTTAGTTGCTGAGACACGGGCGGCCTTCTGAACTGTGTAATTCCTTGTAGTCATGGTGTTCAGTAATTTTAGCGTAGCCTAGCTTTCTTGAATTAAAAAGCCCGTTTCTTGCGTGGTAATAGTACCGTAGTAGCCCTCGGGCTCTTTTACAGTCATGCTGGCATGCTGAAAAAGAGTCTAGAAGTACAAACCGCAAGAAACTTCCCGATCAAATGGGGAGCCCTGAGCATAGAGCTCGGGACGCATAGAATAGGTCTGAAAAGAAAATTTTCAGCATGGTAGTCCCCGGCTCTTTGTTAGTGTATGCAATATGGTAACAAAGAGTAGAAATAGAATAGAAAATAGAAACCCAGCCCCCGAGCATAAAAGCGAGGGTGAGTAGAGTATATAGAACTTATCTTTTTTTTTTGTTGGCGCTGTAGGCGACGCAGATGACGGTTTATATCTGCCAAACCTGATGGTCGGTCTTGAACTGTGCACGATCTTCATTGTTTAGGCGTAGAACCTGCGTAGTTGATCCATATTCCACGTGTTTGGCAGTATGTCCCCATCTATCTCCGCGATCCTGTAGGCTCCTGGTCGGGCGATATCTACTACAATGTACGGCCCTTGCCATGGAGAAGACAATTTAGTTTTGTTCTTGGTGCGCTGATCTAGTTTGAGCACCATGTCACCAATGCATAGGCTTCGTTGTCGAACATTAGCATCGTAGTATTGTCGTAATTTTTTGCTGATACTAGGCTACTCTAAAAGCAGCTGCGTCACGGGCCTCCTCCAGGAGGATTAGCTCATCAGCGCGTCTGTCAGGCTCTTCAGTCTCTGAAAACATTGCCACGCGAGGGGCTTGTAGTCGGATGTCGGATGGTAGAATCGCCTCTGCTCCATACACCAAGAAGAAAGGTGTTTCACCTGTTGCCCGATTCATAGTGGTCCTCATTGACCAAAGTACTGTAGGGACCTCATGAATCCAGCGCTTGTCGTAAGCTTGCAATCTGTTAAAAATCCTCTTATTGATGCCCTGGAGCACGATGCCATTGGCACGTTCTACTTGCCCGTTTGTCTTCGGGTGATTTACCGATGACCGATCATGCCTGATCCCGTGGTCGTAGCAGAAATCAGAAAACTTTTTACTTTTAAACTGTGTTCCATTATCAGAGATTATCCTGTTCGGGACACCGAATCGTACGACAATGCTCCGTAGGAATTTGACAGCTGCCTCTTTTGTGATTTTCTGAACTGGCTCGGCTTCAACCCATTTTGTAAATGTGTCAATGCCAACGAACAGAAATCTGTATCCCCCGACAGCCCTTGGAAAGGGCCCGAGGATGTCTACACCCCAAGTGGCAAAGGGACATGACAAGGGTATAGTGTTTAAAGCTTGCGCAGGTTTAGTTTGTTTCCGTGCGAAGAATTGGCATGCCTCACACTTTTTTACTAAATCGCTTGCGTCTTGAAGAGCTGTAGGCCAGTAGAAGCTCTGTCGGAATGCTTTCCCTGTTAGATATCGGGGAGAAGCATGTGATCCACAGATTCCTCCGTGAATGTCGTGGAGCAAACTAATGCCCTCGGTCTGTGTGATGCATTTGAGGAGCATTCCATTGCGGGTTAGCTTGTATAATCGCCCGTCAACCAATTGATAGTTCTTGGCTTTACGATGGATTTTCTCCAAGGTAGCATCATCGTCCGGAATAGCTTGGTTTGTGAGGTACGCCCGGATTGGATCCATCCAGTTCTCCTCGTTTCCAACTAGAGCGGCGGCTCGGGCCGTACCGACCAACATAGACTCCTTGACGGATTCGTTGGTTGTAGAAACTGATCCCTTGGCGGGTTCAGTTTTTAGGTTCGGTAATGAAACCGACATAGATGGTTTAGTAAGAACTTCAAGTAACACGTTACCTGGGAGCCGTGTGCGCTCTGCAGCTGCCTTTGCCAGCTTATCTGCGTCGCCATTGAATTCCCTCTTCACGTGCCGTACTTCAAGCCCATCAAATTTGCTCTCCATCCGCCTATATCCTTCCAAGTATTTAGCCATGACCTTGCTCCGTGCACTGTACTCTTTCATGACTTGCTTTGCAGCTAACTCGGAATCCCCTTTCACGAGCAGCCTTCTGACACCAAGAGATGCAGCTATGCGGAGACCTGTCAATAGTCCTTCATACTCGGCAACATTGTTAGTAGGAGTTGGATCAACAAAATTGATTTGTAAAGCGTACCTAATGATGTCATTGTGTGGTGAAATCAGGACCACCCCAGCCCCCGCGCCTGCTCTGCAAAATGCTCCATCATAGAACATCGTCCAGTGTTCGGGATTTTGGGCAGCTTCTTTGGGTTCGGGATTTGTCCATTCTGCGATGAAATCTGCCAGAGCCTGCGACTTGATGGCAGTTCTGGGTATGAATTCAACGTCGTAGGCCCCCAGCTCCACAGACCATTGCACGATCCTACCCACGGCATCTCAATTATGTAAAATGTTGCCTAGGGGGTAAGTTGACACAACCTTGATCTTGTGGCTCAGAAAATAATGCTTGAGCTTCCTGGAAGTCATTAGTACAGCATATAATAATTTCTGAATCTGAGGGTACCTCGTTTTGGCATCATGTAGCACCTCGCTTACGAAGTAAACGGGATGTTGCGTTGTAGACTTTTCTGTTGGTCTCTCGACCACCAAAACAGTGCTAACAACAGTTGGTGTCGCAGCTACGTATAACAGCATCTCTTCTTATGGCTTTGGCGGGACCAGTACGGGCATTTTCCGCAGGTACTGTTTGAACGCCTGGAACGCCTCTTCTGCTTCTGCCGACCACTCAAAACGATCAGTTCTACGTAACAATTTGTAAAACGGCATACCTCGTTCGCCTGACTTGGACACGAATCGACTTAGGGATGCCATCATTCCTGCCAACTTCTGGACTTCGTGTCAGCTGCGTGGAGACTTCATGTCGTCGAGTGCCTTGATCTTGTGCGGATTTGCCTCTATACCTCGTTGGGAAACAAGGTAACCGAGGAGCTTACCCGATGATACACCAAAGGTGCATTTGGCGGGGTTGAGCATCATCCGGTTTTTACGCAAGTTGTTGAAAGTTTCGGTTAAATCAGCGATTAAATCACCCTTTAACTTACTTTTCACAACAATGTCATCTATATATGCCTCCACATTACGGCCGATTTGGCCTTCGAGAACAATGTGAACACATTTTTGATAAGTGCAACCTGCGTTTTTCAGACCAAAAGGCATCTTTATATAGCAATAAACACCGAAGGGAGTTACAAATGCAGTTTTCTCCTCATCGTCAATGCACATGCTGATTTGGTGATACCCCGAGTAGGCATCTAGAAAACAAAGCAATTCGCATCCAGAGGTTGAATCTACAATTTGATCTATCCTAGGTAATGGGTACTCATCCTTCGGGCAAGCTTTATTCAGATCCGTGTAGTCCACGCACATCCTCCACGTTCCGTTGGGCTTCTTGACCATGACTGGGTTTGCCAGCCATTCCGGGAAAGGGACCTCTCGAACGAAGCCGGCTTTGAGTAGTCGGTTGATTTCTTCGTTAATGGCGTCTCGCTTCTTCGGGGTATATCTCCTTTGCTTCTGCTTGACTGGTCGGACGCCAGTTCGTATGCCAAGCTTGTGCTCGATTACCTCCCTGGGGATCCCGGGCATGTCAGATGGTTCCCAAGCGAACACATCTGTGTTTGCCCGGAGGAAAGCAATGAGCTCGAGTTCCTATTTGTCACCCAGGCCAAGGCCCACCTGGGTGGTCTTGGTCGGGTCTGCCTCATCAAGGGCCACAGCCTTCGTGCCTGGCTCGGTGCGCTTGGCCGGTGGCTCGATTGGTGAGGCGTTGGCCGGCGACTCGCCAGCTGCTTGCGACGGCGTCCCCTTGAGTGGGGTCTGGTCCACCACAGTCTGCTTCTCGACGGCGTGGTCGTCAGCTCCCTGTTTCCCGATGAACTCCTGTTCCCCGATGAGCTCCTGTTCGGGAACTTCTTTCCCTTTGGCCCTTGGTCGGTTCTCAGCTGCTCGGGAGGTTTCAGCCAATGCTCCCTTGGCGGCAGCCTTTGGCTGGTTCTTTGTCTTTTTCTTGGCAGGTTCGGCAGCCTTGGCTGGTTCCTGCTCGTCACCCTTGATCATGTCCAGGGTCTTCATGTCGCACTGGACCGCGCCCTTGCGATCGCCGCAGACGGTGATCGGACCCAACGGCCCCGGGACCTTGATCATAGAATATGCAAAGTGAGCGACCGCCATGAATTTCTTCAGGAACGGCCGGCCCAAGATGCAGTTATAGGCCGACGTGATGTCAGCTACCTCGAAGGTGAGGAACTCTGATCGGATGTTTTTGCCCTCCACGAGGGTCACCTGCAGATCGATCCTCTCCAAGGGAAAGGCTTGGATGCCTGGTATGACCCCGTAGAAAGGCTTCTCCACAGGGGACAAGGACCTCCTCGGGATCCCAAGTTCGTCAAAGGCATTGACAAACAGTAGGTTGAGGGCGCTTCCACTGTGGATTTGGGTTCGCCCGATCTTGCGGGGCCCGATCCATGGCTTGATGCATAGTGGGAGTAGCGGCCCGTCGTAAAGCGTCTCGGGGTGATCCCTCTGATCAAATGTGATCGGGATTTCTGACCACCTCAAGAGATGTTTGCAGGTCTCGGCGCTGTTTATCTGTCTCTCGACCATCTTGAGCTGGGACTTGGAGGTTCGGGTTGAACAGCCACCGAAAATTGTGGCGATCTCCAGATCTTCGGGCAGATCTGGCTCATCATCACAATCCATGTAGTTTGCTGTGCGAGGGTTGTGGGCTGCCTGGTCACGCGGAGCCCCCTGCTGCTGGCTCTCCTCCTCCTGCTTCTGCTTCTTGTACACCGTGCAGTCCACAAAGTGATGCTTCGTAGATCGGTGAATCGGGCAGTACATCGGGAGGTTGTCCGGTTTGCCTTGGCGCCTGTACGGGGTTTGTTGTCCACGGCCATGACTTCGTCACCCTCGGTCTTGCGCTTCTTGTTCTTGTGTTTATTCTTCTTCTTGCCTTCCCCGGCTGGCTGGCTTTGTTCGGGCTTTCCGTGAACCCGTGCTTGGGCGTCTGCCATCTTGGCGGTTTCTTCCAGGATCCCGTATAGCTCTGCCACCGTCTTCGGGTTTTTCTTGGCAAGTTCCTCCGCCGTTCGCTCGTCTTTGCAACCTTGATTGAAGGCCACAATCACCCGATCATCCACCATGTCAGGGATGGTGTTACGGGTGTCGTTGAACCTGCGGATGTAGTCCCAGAGGGATTCTCCAGGCTTCTGCACACAGTTGAGCAGATCTCCCTCATGTCCGGGGCGTTTGTAGGTGCCTTGGAAATTGGCTTCAAACGTCTCCCGGGGATGAGACCATGACTTGATGCTGGCCTCGGGCAGGTTCATGAGCCACCTACGGGCTGATCCCTGCAGAGCAGTCGGCAAGTAGTTGGCTTTGACGTAGTCGTCACCCCCGGTGGCATCGATGATCGTGGAATAGATCTGAATCCACTCGCGGGGGTTGGTTGTTCTGTCATACTTCTCGATGTTAGTAGGACGAAACTTTTCGGGCCACCTGACCTTGCGCAGGGCTGGGGAGTACGCAAGGCATCCCCCCGTGCCTGGTCGGGAGTCACGTGGCGGCGAATCTGGATGGGACCGATAGTAACCCTCACGTGCTCGGTAATCTCGATTGTAGTTGAGAGTTTCCCGAGCGTCGCGAGTGCGACGATTGCGTTCGAGCTGTGGCCTCATGTCGCGCCCCTCGTGTGGGCGATAGTATGCTCGTCCGTTAACAGATCGAGACCGAACTGGCTGTGGTTCACGTGGTCTGTTTGACGGAGCTGGCGGTGCGGCAGCGGCGGCCTCGATGCGCTCCTTGGCCTTGTCCGCTGCTTCCCGAGCATTCTTGGCTATGGTGGCCATCGGAGTCCCTTCGGCCATTGCTTCCATGGTCTCCAAGAGGGTTCGGATCTGCAGATTGTCCTGTTCGACGGCCCGGAAATCGTTGTTGAGATCTCGGGGAGCCAATGAGGATGCAACCTGCTGTGTACGGGTTTTAGCCGTTTGAAGTGTTGATGCGTTGCTCAAACGTGGAGGAGGCATGGGTCTGCGCGAGCTAGATGACTCGGCAGCGGCCTCGGTCCCGTTTGCGGTTAGCACATGGATGCGGCGGTCTTCGGATTGTTCTGACCCATTGCTAGATCCACTGTAGTCGAGATCCAACTGTGCAGTGCGATCTGCAATGTCTTCGAGAGTTGGCTCCGTGAAGGTGGCGAAAACTTCCCGACCGGCGCATGTGAGATCGGGATCATGGATCCCTGTCAACTTGAGCTCGTAGTCGCCTTGGTGCTCGAACACGAGATCTCCGAAGCGAATCTCCCGTGCAGGCACTAGATGGCGGTGAGCGTGGAGATCAGAAGCGGAAGCAGAACTCCCGATGGCTTCCGACTTGATGGAACTGGGCATGTAGGGCATCGAGGAACTCGACGCGTCGGCGATCCAGACTCCGTTGACGATCGGCATGATCTTTCTTCACGCAAGGGCCCCTACCTGGCGCGCCTCTGTCGAGGTTGTACTCGTCAGATATTTGTCCGGCAGGCACCCCACTTCGTGCGAAGATTGATCACGGTGACGAACAGAGAGACACGGGATTTTTATACTGGTTCGGGCCCTCGAGATCGAGTAATAACCCTACGTCCAGTTGCTGCTTGTATTATTTCGTCGAGTACAGATTACAATGTGTAACAAGTACCCTCGGGTAGATTGTCTGAGATTGTGGATACCCTCTACGTACAGGACCCCCGCTATTTATATCCAGGGAGACGTGCCATACAAGACAAAACAGACCTAAATCTAGTAGGACTCTAGCTATCTTCGGGCTTTCCTTCTGCGATCTGGCCATCGTGTCTTGTTCGGAGTCTTGATAGTTCGGAGTCGATAGTCGGTAATCCTCGTGATCGGGCACCCTGGTATTATGGCCTCAACAATATGTGCCACTGATGTTAACTCCGTAAGTCCAAGAATACTTGGCAATTGTTTCTTTTGTGAGGATGAATAAGATGCTCATTCATGCATCATGCTAATCAACAAAATCATAAAAATGTGGGGTAGAGTGAATAGAAAGTTTGGTTATGAGCAAATAAATTGTGCACTCACAAAGGCTGTTCTAGATTTTTCTGTGATCTGGTAGCTGGTGTACTTTTTCGACCAGCCAAATATCCTCTAATGTCAAACTTGTAATTAGAAAAGTTGTTCCAAATCTATTAATCTAGCTGCTGTCGAAATTTCAAAAATTTTAGCCCAGCCAATTGAGAGTTATGACTATTTTACCATTATATTGATTTCTGTCCAATTCTGAACAGATCTGATCAAAGCTGAGATTGACCCTTCTTATTGATGTTTTCTCTGAAACTCATGAATAGAAAAGTTTTTTCCAATTTGTTTATCTATCTACTGCCAAAATTGCAGGTCATTTGGCCCAGCAGAAATGGAGATATAGCCTTTTTACTACCTCTCTGTCTGCTGTATATTTCCTGCACGCACCAGTTTGAACCCATAAGGATTTGGATGACCTAAGGTCATAATTAATTCTGTTACACAGTACCAAACTTGTAGAAAATTAAGCCCTTTACGTTCTGGTGAAGTTTGGTAATTTTTGGATCCATAAATTCTGAGTTATGAATTTTTGGATCTTATATCTATCACCTAAGGTCATTCTAGACTACCTTTGAACCCTTTTGCAGGTATTAATTTTTCGGCCTGCTAGATCACCGTAGCTGCAAAAGCTCAAATTACAAAAGTTATTCCCAATTTAGTAAGCTGAGTGTGGACAAAATCTCAAAATTTTTGGCCCACTAGTTGGGAGATGCCTTAGTTTTATTTCATTGCTCCAATCTGCCAAGTTTGAATAGATTGTTTTGGGTGAGTTTTCTAACCATATAGATGACATTTCTGGCAGATTGCTTAATTAAGGAACTTGTTGCAAATTTGGTAAGCTAACCGCTGTAAAAAAATCCAGGCACTTTGGCCTTATAGAGCAGGAGATGTGGTTGAAATATTTACTGCTTGTTCTGCTGAATTCCAGCATGCACGAGTTTTGAATCAATAAGGATTTGACCACTTTTGTCTCACACCTAGCTCAACCATACCACACGAAAGTTGGAGCCAAATTGATCAGGCACATTGTGGTAAAATATGAGAATTTTTGGCATAGCAGTTTGAGAGATATGCCAGTTTCATTACACACCTTAAATCTGCAAAGTCTGAACCGTTGCTTTGGGAGGATTTTTTCACCCTATACATTACATATCTGGCAGGTGTGTTGAATAACAAAGTAGCTCTAAATATGATAAGCTTGTCACTAACAAAAATTCAGCTTATTCTGCTCAAGCCAAACCAGAGCTATGAGTAAAACATTACCTACCTGATGTGCTGAAATTTCTGTGAGCACCGGTTTGGGAACATAAGGATTTACTTACTTTAGTAACAGTTTTAGCGCTGCACTATAATACCAAAGTTGTAGAGAATTCAGTTCCCAACATTCTGATAAAATCTTGTGATTTTGGGTTGCTCAATTTTGAGTTATGAATGTTTAAAGGTTCATTCCAGAATCTGTCTAATCTGAATTATCAAGTTCATTGGGATAAGACATTCACTAAACTTTGCCCTGATTGTATGGCTTCCTTTGGAAGTAGGCATGTTGGGATGGACGGATGGGTTCACTCCAACGGCCTAAGTCGAGATGGTTTTCCTCTCCTCCTCTGGGAAACACTTCATCCTATTAGGTACACAGAGCCCTCAACCTATATGAGACATGAGTACCAAACTTGTTCCAAATTTTATGATCTAGCTCATGTCAAAAATTCAGCTCTATTGGATCAATACAACAAAAGTTATGGTCAAAATACCATAGCTGAGTTTTCTGAAAATTCCAGAATGCAGATAGATAATATATCGAAAGTTTTATTTTCCTACCAATTGAAATTAGCCCTTCCACTGAATAAAGAAAATTCAGAGTAATATATGAGACTTCTGCTGGCAAAAGATGAGAATTTTTGAGTTATGACTTTTTCATTTCACTGCTGAAATTGCTAGCATACCAGATTTCACTCCATTGGTGAAATCAATCTTTGGTAGCCCCTCAAGCATTGTTCAGCAAGTTAGAGATTTGACTCTCAATGCAATGGATAATGTTTTATACTAACCTTACAAAGAATACTTCTTTTGGTTAATGATAATCTTTATCACCATTCTGATATTGTAATTCTGAGAGTTCCATGATTAATTGGAAGATATGAAATAATGCAGATGTCAGACAATTTCAGTGATGTCCTAGCTGCACAGACTGAGTTACTCCGACGCTTAGTCGAGGGACAACTGAATCCGCAGCCGAATGGCGGACGTCACAACCACCATCCCCAGGAGGCTACGTACTCGGACTTCTCCAGTACCCAACCACCTCTGTTTCACAAGACTGAGGACCCTCTTGATGCAGATGCTTGGCTCAGTATCATCGAGTCTAAGTTCTTGCTATTGGTTGCCCCATGCTCAGAGGCAAATAAAGCCCGATTTGCGGCTCAACAACTTTGTGGTTCTGCCCGTTTATGGTGGGACACTTACAATGGGATGCTCCCAGATGACCATGTCGTGACTTGGGAAGAATTCAAGATGGCTTTCCGTGCTCATCACATACCAGCTGGTCTTATGGACCGAAAGCTCATTAAGTTTTTGGCTCTTACTCAAGGCACTCGTAGTTTGCTCCAATATGCACAGACTTTCAATCAGCTAGCTCAGTATGTTGGTTCTCATTTGGACACTGATGCCAAGAAACAAGACCATTTCCGTAGAGGTCTTAATTCAAAACTCAAGGACCGTCTATCCCTCACCAAAACCAACCATTATAATGAGCTAGTAGACATGGCCATCACCGCGAGAGATAGCATAAATGCTCATTAGGCTCAAAAGAAAAGAAATGCCCCAATCGGTCAATCTAGTGCTCCACCGAAGTTCCGCGTTGTGCAGAAAAATTCTTCTCAGTCATCTCAGAGGGCCCCTCAGCCAGGGCAATGGATAATACGGCCTTCGCAGCAACAAGGCCAAGGTTTTTGAGCTCCAGCTCAAGGGAAACAGCAAAATCGCCCCAATAATGCCCCATGCTATAACTGCGGAAGGCCTGGTCATTTTGCTCATGATCGCAAAGCTCCCAAGCAAGGTGGGAATAATACCCAAGGGGGACAAACTAGCCAACAAGGCACAAGGCAAGTAGCTCTTGTTCGACAAGGAAGAGTTAACTTTACAACCATGGATCAACTTCCACGAGGCGCAGCAGTCATGACGGGCACGGTTTTCTATCTAAATGCAAAACTACGGTTTTATTTGACCACCAGTTATCCAAGTCTCTAAAATTAAGTCAAGTATCTAGCTTTCCACACTAAATTCTTGCACTGGAATCTCGGGGACGAGATTCTTTTAAGGGGGGAGGGGGCTGTGACACCCCTAATGTCACATTAGGTCTAACACAACTAGATGAACATAATTAATGCATAAACATGGCATGCATCATCTCATCTCATGTTGTATGTGCATATGTGTGCATGTGTTGACCAAAGTCAACTCTCATAAACAAAATTTGTCAAATATGAAAAATATACCAAAATGATGCTCAAAAGGTCAACAACATGTTTATGAACTCAAATGAGTATGGAAAATTCAAACTAAAATTTGAAATTCCAAATTTGAACTCCTTTGACTCTCATTTCATGTATAAGAGCCTTTTTTTTATCCCTTTTGAGAGGCTTCAAACAATTTATTTTTCCTAAGAATTTGAAATTCCACCAATACAAAAATTGGAGTACAAAGTACCCTCTTTACAATGGTGGTAATATGGATCAAGGCAAACTTTGTTTGATCACTCAAAATCTTGGTCAAAATCAGGTCAAACTACTGAAAATTCAGCACTTGGCTGAAGAAACTCAGTCTGAAAATCAGAGTTTTTGCTAAACTTTGGAGCCCAATAACTTCCAAACCTTTGAGCAAATTCTATAAGTTCCTTTTTAGGAGTTGTAGCCTGTTATACCACCTATAACTTTTGTAATGGCCGATCAGTTTGTTTACAATCAAAATTTGGAGAAAAGGTGAACGGAATTCGGGTCAAACTCATAGAAGAACAACACTTGGCCGTTTCAGCCTAAGTGCTACAAAATCGAGTTTTTGCTCGATTTCACAGCTCGGTAACTTCTAAACCGTTGATCAAAACATGGGACACTCTTTAAAAACGTTGTAGCTTTATGTTACATCTTTAACTTTTGTATCGGTCGCTCCCTAAGTTTATACACGAAATTTTGAGAAAAATTGACGCGAAGTCGGGACGCTTGGGCTGTGACTGAACTGAATCGAACTATGTCGATTCAGTTCGTCAGTGCCGAGCCGAACTCGGCCTCGGCCCCGACGGCAGCTGCTGCTGCGCTGTCGGGCGCCCGGGTGGCCAGGCCACGCGTCCGACCTCCGCGATGCCATCTCGATCATGCCATGCAAGCTGTGCCCGGTGTCAAGCCGCACGAGCGCGTGGGCAACAGAGCCACCACCTTGCCACCGCAGTAAACATGACCGCAAGTGCCGGTTGGCGATTACTCCACCCTCACTCCATTGTTTTTCAATTCACCTCGCCCGTGACACCTCTACCTCGACCTCTCCGTCCCCAACCCATCCCCTTCCTCCACCATAGCTCCCATTCCTGGGAATTCAGTTTTCTCAGCCACCATTGCAACCATGGCTTAGAGCTCGACCTCAACGTGGATGGCCGTCTTCCGCCCCTTCCCTGCCCTCACTGACCGCAAAAATCGGTTCCCCGTGAGCTCGTGATCCTCCCCGACCTCTCCTCCATCGAATCCGCCCACCAACGTCGTCGGAACGCCGTCGCGCCTTCGCCGGCGAGCGGCTGCTCGCCGCAGCTCAGGACGGGCGGTCCTGTGCGGGACCCCTGCCCTTGGCGCGCTGCCCTAGGCCAAGCCTCGCCATCCGCGACCTCCCCCGAGTCTTCCCCGGCCTCGCCCCTCTGTCCAGTGCCGTCGGCAGTCATCGGCCACCAAGCCACGAGCGAACCGAGCCTGCATCCATCGCGAGGAAGAAGAAGGGTATGGGTCCAAAGAAATAGAACTTCAGGGGGGTTATGGGGAAATCTGTAGGGGCTCTTTTGCGAGAACTCAGAACCCCAGGGGCTAACCTGCAAAAGTGGTTTTTCCTTTTCGTAATTGTTTTTGGGTAAATAGGCTGAAACTTTAGTAAATCGCTATAAATCACAAGAAAATCGTAAAACCACAAATCTAGATGTTTTGTAATCCTTGTGAAATGATCTGTCCAGTGGTGTAACATAAACTCATGAAAAGTATTTATTGAGATCTATGTAGCATTATGTATATTTATGTGCATGAGAGTGTATCTATTATTTCATAAATGCTTTGCATGTTCTTTTTGAGTAATTTCAGCTATGGTGCTGATGTATATGATCAGTAGAGTTGATTTGATTGCCTGATGATCAAAGTCCCTGCATGTTTTTAATAGATATAGATTTAGATGAGTTAAAGAAGTGGAAAATAGGATAAATAGTTAAACTACTTAATAAAATATGGTAATTTGTGTTAGAGTTACTCTGGAGCTTAGAAACCCTCACAAAAAGATTCAGCTCTCGAAAGTGTGTAGTTTTAAAGTTATGATTTAAGTTTGCTTCTAGCTAGTTGAATGGAGTTAAATCACCAAATACTCTGTGTAGCTTAGAAAAATATGAAAAATTCACAAAAACTGTCTCTGGTTGAATGTTAGCTTCAGTAAAAATTTCAGCTCCAGAAAGTGTCTGAGAGATTTTCTGTGATTTTCCAACTATTGGCAATTAGTGGTTGTTAAAAGAAATATAAAACAAATAGTTAAAATGCTGGAAAATTCCTGGAAAATATGTTTGGCTACTAGAAACACAGAATCATGTTCACCATAATTTCTGTTCATAGAAATATAATTTCTAGGCTTTAATTGGTGAAAACTAGCTAGGAAAGGCTTAATTAATAAATTGTTTCCTTGCTGTAAAATAAATTCTAAAAGTATTTATAGCAACCTGATCTGCTGAGTGTTCAGATTCAGCTACAGAAACCATTTTACTACTTGTAGTCTTTTATAGATGTTTTATATTTGATTTATGGGATGATTTGAGTTGCTTTTAGTAAATTAAAATGATTAGTACGTTTATTTTATAAGTTGTTCCAGATCTGAACTGAATATAATCTGCCACTAAAAGCAACCCACCCAGCTTCTTTATGAGTTCCTTAGTTGGTTTATACTCTATAAATGATTGTCCCGTGACGTGTATAAGTGAATTGCTGCAGTATAATTGAGTTGCTGCAGATATATCTGTGATTGATTGTTTATGCATTCCTGGATCTCATGCATATGCATCTCATGTAGATAACCCCATCACCGACGAAGTATACAAGATCGAGGTCGAGCCTGAGAGTGAACCTGTAGCTGCTGAGCTGAACTGTAATGCTACTCAAGACCTGGACCCGGAACGGCCCAAGGCCGTTGCTGAGCAGGAAGGCAAGTAAAGGAGCATGTCCCAGCTTTAACAAACCCCAATGGGTTGCTTTGCGCCTTTCTTTGTGTATTTAAGTTTAAGGAGTTGTTTGAAACCCGAGTTGTATGAAACCCGAGTTGTATGATCTCTAGGTATCTATGTCCTAATACTAGTATGTGTAGATCGATTAGACTGCCATGTTTAATTAGGACCGGTAGAAGTTGAGTGATTGCCTGTCACTCGCGAGATATAGGTTTTTACATTCTGATGAATCATGAAGTTCGGCAGGCGGGGCCTTTGCGATATTCCTGTTTGATTGAGCACCCCATCTGCACAGATGATTGTTGTCTAAGGCATTGATTGTATGGCGTTGTTGGTCAAGCTTTTGAAGGTACTAATCGTATGCCGGGAAATGTGGTAAACTGGTAAACCTAGTAGTTGATTCAAACTGACGTCTGACGGATATATCTACTCTATTGGGCGAGGGGTTGATGGCAAGTGTAGCAGTGGCCGCGGCACATGTTTGCTTTGAGCACCTGGGGTTCGTTGGAGCGTGCACTCGGGTGGAGTGGTCCCCGATGGTAGATGGCAGGGAGAGATGGGAACGGTTACCTCGTGAGGTCCTGGATGTCTCTCACGGGGCGTGCGATTAGGTTGTCCCATGCATGATAAAATCAACTCGAGTTGTCTGTCCTTCGCGGTTACATGAAACTGCTTGATCGCTTGTCGCACATCAGTGGGCTTGGACAATGGTTAGAGATGTTGTTGGTTAAGTAAAGATGATATCTGGTTAATCAATTGTTTTTCGACATTGGATGTTGTTGGATAGTTTGGCAGACTTAGTAATGGTTAGTCTCACTTTAACTTGGCTAAAATATTGAAAATAAGGATCAACTTGTAGATGTTTTTTGGCAAAACAATCCCCTCAGCCATAAAGCCTTCCATGTCTAGAATTTAACCTTATCGGGTAAGTCTTGCTGAGTATTAGTATACTCAGCCTTGCTTGTGGCTTGTTTTTCAGATTTGGATGTGATGAGCTATGATCCTATTGCTGCTCTTACTTGGCCTTGCGTGCTTCCTGATGGCTGGACTGTGGAGCGGGTGCCGTCTGAGTCAAACTCAGGCCGTGGTGATTGAAAGTCATGTGAGGGCTCCACATGATGTTATGTGTATCGACGTTAGACTTCCGTTGTTATAGAACTCTGGCTTGTAATAACTAAAACTCATGTATCGTGTTTGTATAATTATGTAACGTCCCGAAAAAATCAAAAATTCAAAATCGCGGTTTAACGAGTTTTCAAAAAAACTTTTATCGATAAGTTCTAAATCCAATCTTCCGATCTTTCCAGAATTTCTAAATTCCAAATCCATCTAAACCCTTCCCTATTTTCAAATTCCAAAACTCCCAGTGTTCCGAAAAGCTCCTTCCGACCGTTCGTCTATTTCCTCGATCCGCGTGTCGCGTTCTGCTCACGCGCGTGCTCCGACCGACCGCCGCGAATTCCGCCGGTCTCTCTATCTTTCTNCCCGGCAGCCGGACCCTGTCACACCCAGGTTTTATAAACAAAACCAAGTGCTACCTATATGTATGCCAGGATCTAGTTTCATACATATAGTGACATCATAAGTGAATAACGGTAACAGTATCACGTAAAAGAATACAAGAGACTTACAATCTATCAGAGACACAGCAGATCCTGGAAACCAAGGCTCCAAAACTTCACAGGCAATCGACTGGGGGTTGCGTACGCCTAGCATCACCTTCAATATCTTCACATCACCTTTCTGAGCAGCAGTAAGCAAGGATGAGTACACTTATGGTTGGTACTCAGCAAGGCCACAAGAAATAACCAGAATATGATTTATTATCAACTTCAAATAAATTAATCATGAGAGGATCCAAGCCGCTCTTAACCGTGAGCACGGCTGATATATCAGTTTTACACTCTGCAGAGGTTGTACACTTTCCCCACAAACAATGTTTCTCATATAGCCTGAGGTAGCTAGCCTCTTCAACACTTCCTTAGGTGAGGGGCCAGAGAACCATTACATGACCTTTACAAAGAATTATTAACATGAAACAACCCGCTAAGGTTTCAAGCCACAGCAGAGCATAACCTTTTCTAATCGCCGAGTTACTTACCAAAGCATACTCCCAAGAGATCCGGCTATACCCCGTCTATGCTTCCCCTCTTGCCCTTTCGGTAAGGTTATTACAAGTTAATTCTTCTAATTAATTAGTCACGACCAGAGCCCATTAGCTATGTGGTTGCACTGTTTTCTTGGGTTGTCACTCCATGTTCCAATTAAAATCATCATTATATTTAATAAAGCATAGATAGAAGGATGGTTAGGGACACTTGCCTTTCCGCAATAAAAATACCACGTACTGCTCAGAGTCTTCAAATTCTTCTTGTTGAAACTCTATTCTTCAAAGCACCTGAATTGCGTTTCTTCTACTCGCAGCAATCAACGAGCACAAGCACACACTAACAAAGAGACAACAAGCACAACTAAGAACAATACACCAATCAAGCACAAAGCATTAAAAGAACGCACAGAAAGGCGGGGCTTGATGCTAAGGTCACGAGGGCTCAAGAAACGACGAGAACGACGCTAAGAACGAAAAGACAACTATCGTAACATTTATGTTATGAGAGCACAAGAGACTATACGCTTGGTTTATTTTAGCTTAATAAAACAATATAAAGGATATTTCAGAAAATACCCTAAATTAGAATTATGTCATATTAGAGTTTATTTTACAAAACCGAGATAAGACTAAGTCAACTTTTATACATCTAAATGTTCATGTAGGAATTAGACCAATTAAACACTTAACTAGAAATAAAAACATGTGTGAACATCTAAACGTATAACTTTATGATTCGTGTTCGACTAATCACATTATTATTGAAAAAGCATGGGCTTTGAGCATTAATCATATTAACAATAATTATAGAAAACCGATGTTTAACTCTAAATAGCTTTTAATTAGTTACATAGCAATTAATCCAATTAACTTGACGAGATAAAACCTAATTAACTTTTAATTAGGAAACTGGTGAATAAGTAATTAATCATATTAACATTTTAAAAGACATTATAAACAACAAACAAGATTATCATTGTTGCTAACGCATGAATTGGACCGATACGAAACTAACGCAACAAAGATGAAGTTAAGCAGAGCTAACGATGGAAGGGTGACTTGCATCTACAGCTTAAAGAGGGATATCTGGTAAAGGTTCACATGAGACACAAAAGATAGAAGTGATCTAAAGAATAGATTTCGGATGGCTGTTCCAAAGGACATGTGCTCGTATTATAGCTAAATGATGGATAAAAGATATCATTAAATGCTCCTCACGTAAGCATGATGGCAACTGATCATCACCTGCATGGTTTCTGTACAAGAGCTAGCACGCATGCATGGTCGGCAACGCCCCAACGATGGTGAGATGAAAAGCTAAAGAGAAGATAGGAAGCTTCTGTGCTCACCTTGGGTGGAGAGATGCTCGGCAATGATCAGATTTTGGCCGAAGTTACGGAGGTTGTGTTTCAGTCGCAGCAGAGGACAGCTCGGCAGATCAGTTGCATGCAGAGGCGAACGGCAAGGTCGACGTGCTCACAAGCCGAGATATGCGCAATGCGACACGGCGTAGATCGGAGCAGTGTCCGGAGACGAAGCAGATGGATGGCCGACGACTCGGCCTTCGCGCGATCAGCAATCCTCGAGGGCTGGGTGGGCGACATGATCGGTGGCTTGACTCTGCGTCGTATCATCCTAGATGGTAAATCGCCCCGGCGGCGCTGCAACGCATCGCGCACACATGGATGAGCGGCAAGCCGAATACAAGGAACGGAGATGCTGACGGTGGCCTGCTCACCTTGGGCGAATAGAAATCGATGACGACGGAAACGGCGACCAGCGGAGAACAGATGATGAGGGCCACATCAGATGTACATGCTCCTTCGGCAGCGGATCCACGGCGGCATGAGATGGTAAGAGCGACGACCGGCGTGACATACTGGGGTGGCTCGGCGCAGACAGGCGGGGCAGCTAGCCGTGGCTGACGGAAAATCAAGCACGTACCCAGCATGCAGGTGGCTGATGGTGTTCGTGTCCATGAAAGGCTCTGCAAGATGATAGATAGATTGGGAATAAATTTGATAACACGATTACGTATAGGTAAAACTGAAGTTTAATGTGCATGACATGGACATGACATCACTATGATATCATTACATGCATGCATGGGCATGGCTGGATGGGTCTTAATTTGCATCAATTTGTACAGAGAGAGGCTATCACATAATGCTAGTTTTGCATGGGAAAGGACAAGTATAGATATGATTGGGAATGAATTATGGTAAGGTGAAGCCTATGGCGTAAACATGATGTGAGGAGAATAATTAACCAATAAAATAAGTGAAAGGGAACTCATGAACTTGCTTGATTGTATGGATGCATGCATAATGCCGTACGTGAATGCCAACTTGCATGTATAAAGAATAAAAGACATGAATGAAATCTGGTAATCTGAAAGATCATGACGTAAGCATGAGGTGATCATGATGTCATCCCACATGAACCAACGGGGAGAGTAGATCAGGAATAGACAACGGAGGTGCTCACCGAGTGACGGAGACGTCCGACAATCGCCGGAGTCGGCGACAGCGCCGTTCCAATTGTAGCAGATCGAGGACAGCGTCGTCCGGTGGACAGACGTCAGGACGGCGCCGGGGTCGTCTTGGTGCTGGCAGCTCTCGCCGGCGATCATCACGCGCACACGCACATACTGCACATGCACCATGCACGTGAGCGGCAAAGCGAAAACAAGGAAGGAAGACGATGATGACCGGCTCACCTCAGACGGACTAGACATGACGAGGACACGCCCGCAGCTCCAACTTCGCGTGCCGGGCTCTTTCGGTGGCAGATTGACACAGTGGCTAGCTGTGGTAAAGGTCGGCGGCGAGGGCCCTTTCGTCTCAGATGCTGGGCAAGGGCAACGGAGTCTCGAACGGTGTGAAAGTAAACGTCTTGGACGGACAGCAGGACGGCAGGTCGGTTTTCCTTGATGGTTGCTGGCTACTTTCGCCGGCGGCGGTCACCGCACGCGTGCCAAAGGAAGCACAGATGCCAGAGAACGAGGAAGGGCAGCCCGGCGGCACTCAGGCGGAGAGCAGTCGACGACGACGGAAACGGTGAATCGGCCATGGACGCCGGCAGAGGCGTTCGGCCGGGCAGCAACTGGCTTTGTCCTTCGGTGTCCAACTCGAAGATGAGGCCTGCATGGGGAGCGTGACTCCTGGGAGCATCCGTCCTTGCCCACGAGCGACGCAGACGACGAATCGGGGCGGCGCTCGGTTTTGGGGTTTCGCACGCGCGGCTCTGCTAGAGGGGAGATGCCGGCGCTGGCGCTGCAAAGGAGAGGGCTCGGCTACGGCGCTTGCAGGCTTTATAGGGGCCCGACGACGCCCTAGCGTGGCGCGTGTTAGGAATAAACACGCCATGGTATGTTCCGGGCGTGTGTGTCGCGTTGCGTCGCGTGGTGTCGCGCCGTGCGTGCTCGCGTCGTGCCGCAGGAGTCCGGGCGCACGGCGTGGTGCGGCGTCGCGGTGCGTCCGTTACGCGTAGGGTGTCCAGCTTGTGTACGTGCATGTGTGTGCGTCACGTACACGAGTTCAGTTGTTGTACGTGTGTGTCACGTACAGGTCTAGGTGCAGGACGTGCGCATGTTTGTTGCGGCGTGGCTGCTGTGTGGATAGAGTCATAGGAGATTAGGAGAAGTGGTGTGCGTGGCGCCGGTTCAAGGGAAAGAGGCCGTGTGGCGTGCGGGTCGAGCGTGCGGCTCACCGCGACGTCGCTGAGCGGGTCTTTCGGATCCTGGCGCGAGAACCGGACGTGGAGGCGAGCTCCGACGTCTACTTAAGCCCCAGTGCTTCTCTGTAACCATTGCCAAGTCCAGAGAAATAAAGTGGCCAAGATACAGGCGAGTTCGTCGCCGGAAAAACTCTTGTGTTCATCGTCTCCCTCGCCGGCGTTGTGTTCGTGAGTGTGAGTGTGTTCCTGGGCAAAGCCAACAGCGCGCACGCCGAGAACGGCAGCGGCGGCGCGTCGTGTGCAGCCGGAAGACCGAAGGTTGGGCTAGATCGTAATGGGCCTGAACTGGGTCTTATGGGCTCGGCCCGAATCTAACTGGGTGAAGTTCAGGGAGCAAAACTAAACTAAACTGGTTTTATTTAGGACGGGCTCGGCCTAGTAGAACAGATGAGGTTTTATGATTTTCGGGAATAAATTATCAGTTTAAAAAATAAATCTAGAGAAACCTAGAGAAATTGTTTAAACTGGGAAAAAATATTCCAAAACATCAAGGATTCCGAGAAAAATCTCAGAGATAGATTTGGACAAGCTCAAATAAAATTTTTGGAGCTCATGGAAAGATTTCTAGATGCTTTGATGGAAAGAGAATTTAGCTCTAGGAAAAGAATAGGAAAAAAAAAACTCCAGAGAAGTCTGGAAAAATTCTCAAGGAAACCTATTTGATATCTGAGAGGACTTGGAACGCTAAACGCTAAAGACACACCACAACAAGAACACAACAACCGCGCTTAAAGCCTATGTTGTTTTAATTTATTCGAGAACAACAATATTTTCTTATACTAAATTCTCTGCAATAAAATATAAAATATTGGAAGATTTTAGAAATTCTCAAATTCTTTAGATTGTTTAGTGTAATCTATTCACATCCCAAAATATGAAATTTTGGGGTGTGACAGACCCCGACCCTGCTGCGCCGTGCCCCCCACCCCGCGGCCGAGCCCGCCCTCACCGGACCCGCTTCCCCGCCTTAACTCCGGCACCGGCCGGTCAACTCCCTCGACCCCCCGCGGCCTACAAGAAACCCTCCCCCGGCCGCTCCACCACCGCACCCCCTCGCCACCGAGTCTCCAAGCACCGCCCGCAGCTCCCCGCGCTCCTTCCCAAGCCGCGTCGCCGCTCCACCGCCGCTGTCGCCCGCCCACAACGCCGCCCGCTCGTGGAGCCGCCTCCCTACGCCGCCAACGCCCGAGGTGAGGAGGGGAATCACTCCCCCTCGCTCCCCTCTCTCTGTTGCCTCACTCCCCGGCCGCCGCCGAGCCCCGGAGGGCCGGAATCGGCCGGAGCTGAGCCGCCGCCCCGGTCTCCCTCCCTCTTTGTTCGACTGGAGGAAAGAGAAGAAAGGGAGAAAGGCCGGCAGTTTTGCAAAAAGCCCCCTGTCCTTTTCCAAAATCACAGAGATACCCTTCCCCCTTTAGAAATAATCCAAAGAAAGCCCCTGTCCTTTTAGAGTATTTCCAAATAAGTCCCTGGTCATTACCAGTGCCCCCAAATACTTTCCAATTTAACCAACAGGTCCTTCCACCATACAGAATTATTTCCAAAAAGACCCTTGGCCCTTTATAATATTTATAAAGAGGTCCTAAATTCCCAAATTAGGCCCTAATCACACCTAACCTCGTCATTTTATGCGCCAAATTTCTCCGGAATTCCACCAAACTCGAACACGTCTTTCTTTCATCTATTCCGGCCGAGCTATACACAAATCACTCAAAAATATCACTCCTTCCTATTTTATTTAATCAATTTCTGTTTCGAGCTCATCGGTAAAGATTTGTTTGTTTTCTTATATGTGTTTTGTTGTGTGCGCCGTAGACGACGGAATAATCGAGGAGGAGCAGTACCACGAGCCGGAGTACGCAGGAGAGTACCGCGAGTCCAAGCCCGACGACTTGTACCGCGAGCAGGAACTCCCGGAGGCTTTTGAAGACGGCAAGTCCAATCCCGTCCTTTGATGCATGTTTATCCCAGTGTTATAAACACAACCTATTGGCCTTTGATAAATTGCATGTGTTTTATTATTGAAAACCCGGTTGGATAGCCACTCCTTGATTGATATGATCATGCCTTGATAACCTAGTTATCTCTAAATATGATATGCTCTGTTTGGATGATAACCAATGCTAGAGTGCTTAGGATTTGTTTTTCTTTACTTAATCAATCATGACTATACTCGGTTTATCAAAAGAATAAAAGTGTGAGTGTGTTGAGTATAGAAAATGGGTTTTGGGTTTTGAAAATAAAGAAAGTGTTGGATGAAATGGATGGGTGTTTCTTTGTGGAGGGTTGTACCTTTGTGGTTAAGCAAGTTGGGAGATATCCATTTTGTCCGGTTTTAAACCGAGGTGATGTGTCATCTTGCCTAACCCAATTTATCCCATACAACCACTCGACTCTTGTATGGTGCAAGGGCTTAGTCTAAATCCCACTAGCCAGGCTGTTAGTTGTCTGGTGGCAGGTGTGCAGCGGGAAAACCAAGTGCCGACTTAGTGTCATGGTTGCCGACTTGGTGTCATAAACCCCTTGGTTATTTTCTCGTGATGACTAGGCAGTGTTGGCTATGGTGGGTAATGGCTTCGATAGGATCCGCGCTAGCACTAAGGTGACTGTGTTGCGGTACCCTACTTGTGGTGAAAGTGTACACCTCTGTAGAGTTTCCAAACTATTCGAATAGCCGTGCCCACGGTCATGGGCGAGTTATGGCTTGGTCACAATACTAAGGTTTTGGGAATGGGTTGGAGTGTGTTGGTTTTGGAAATGTCCGGCTTTGTACTGGAAAGCTACGGCGGATGGGAAATCCGGTAGCATTAAAACTTGGATCCTTGGTGGATCAACCCCCACTTATTGTTTTGTTACTAGAACCTGCTTTTGCTAAAATATTCCTTGACGAACTATTGCATGTGTAAAACTTGGCTTTCATGCAAATGAACCTTAGCCTTATTCCTTGATATACCATGTGCATATTTCTGTGTTAACCCCTCCGTGGGTGTGGTTGGACTTGCTGAGTACTTTTGTACTCACCCTTGTATTTGTTGCTTCAGAAGAAGACCCGGACTTTGTTGCCGAGGAAGCCGAGTAGGTGGTCGTTTCCGCACCCGACTTTGCCTGTGGAGTTTGGTCCCGCCCAAGATGTCTTCGCTGCTGCGTAGCTCTGATCCCTTTGTTGAGCCCGAGCTGTTCATAGCCTGGCTCATTATCGTTATCAACCTTCTGGTTATCCTAGCTTGTATCAGGTGCCCTCGGGGGCTGTAAGGTTCTGAACTATCTGTTGAATAAATGTGTATCAGCCTCCTCGGACTGATAATTGTAACACATTTAGTCTCTGCTTAGGCAGGGGCGCTTCAGGTGGTATCAGAGCCATAGTTGGCTTTAGGACGCGACCTCTAGGACCGTTAAGCCCTTTTTGACCAAAACTTAGGTTTTATAAAACTTCTTGCCTTCTATGCTCCTTTGCAAAATAGACTTACCCGCCCGTTTCCTTACAGGTGGCCGAAGAAGGTTGGGTCAACAGCAACTGCTTGGAGGAGCCCGGTTTTCCCAGGTTACTTTTTACCTGCATGGACAGGGTCGGCATTTATGAGCGTCCGGAGTACACCAGCAGGGAGTACGAGGACCATGGGACACTCCGGTGTGAGATGATCATCTACATCTGGAGGAGCAGCCGTTACCCCGAGATAAACCCATGGAATGTGACTGCCACCGGCTTTCGCCATAAGGACACTTACCAAATTGCAGCTCGGAAAGACTTGCGCCACTTGTGCCAGATTTATGAGAGGCACCTTGCTCCCACCCCGCTGAGGTACTTCCGGCCGGTCAACCGAAACCGCCCAGTTTGGTTGACTCGGATAAGGGCACTTCAAGGACATGGGCTGCGAGAGAATGACCCCACCGTACTCCACACCACTGCATACCTCCACACCCTTGATGAGCTCTACGACAAGCAGGCAAAGCATTTGAGGCAGCAGATTCGTAGGGCCGAGGATGCAGAGATGATGGTGAGGAGCCTTCAGGTGAAGCTGGCAGCCGCTGAAGCTCGAGCTACGGCCGCTGAGAGCAATGAAGCCCAGGCCATTGAGGCACTCAAGGAGGCCGAGGACAGGCACTCCAAGGAACTGAAGGAGGCTCATCTGGTGGGTCGAGCCCATAGAAGAATGCGGGCTTTGGAAGATGAAGAGGCCCCGATCCTTGATGAGATTCCCTGGCCAAAGGGCCCAGCAAGAGAAAGAGCCCCGATGCCCCGCCAGCACCTCCACCCACGGAAGCTACCGAAGAACCTCCGAGGTTGTTGGTCCATCCGCGGAGGAGGATGAGCTGCTCACAATCCTCATGTCTTCGATGGAGGATCACGCAGCACAGGAGGTGGACTCGCCTCGCGAGTAAGATGGAGCCCAAAAGATCCGCCCAAGTGCTAGTGATCATCAAGGGATGAAGCCGGATGGTCCGAAGCTTAGAGTTGTACCCCTAGTCTCCAGTTGTGCCAGTTTGGAGTTGCTTCCCTTTCTAGTGTCACCATGTACCCGGTCGAGTAGTGCGTGTGTTAGTCCTACCCAAGTGTTGTAACCCCCCCTTGGAAGAAATAAAATCGTTGTGCTTGCTTGTTAGTCTGTGTGCTCTTTTGAAAATACGCTTTAATCAACTTTAATATCACTTTAAACCCCAGTCTCATGAAACCCCACTCAATCTGCAGATGCCTCCCAAGCGCACCAGAACCTCCCCAAGTCAGGCCAATGCCACTCCCAGTGCGGAAAGGCAGTTAAGGCAAGCACCACCCGCTACAGCGCCTCCAGTTGTGCATGAAGTGGAGCAGCTTGAAGGAGGTGGAGAAAGCCATGTGGGAGGAGAGCATCCGCCCCCACCACCCCAGATTGACCTGGTCCAAGTGATGAACAATCAGACCCTTCTGTTGGAAGCTCTAGCCAATGCCGTCACTCAGCAGAGGCCCCGCAGGCATGGTCTGAATGAGAAGTTGACAGACTTCCTCCGCACCAAGCCACCGACCTTTGGAGGATCCATTAACCCATTGGATACAAATGATTGGCTACGAGTTATCCAGAGGAAGTTAGAGCCATTTGGTTGTGAGGACCGTGACAAGATTCTCTTGGCCGCTCACCAGCTCACCGGGACTGCTTTAGCCTGGTGGGAGAACTACTGTGCAGCTGCCCAGGATGCCACCACTATCACCTGGGATGAGTTTGTTACAGAGTTTCGCCGCTACCACATTCCAGTAGCCACCATGAAGCGCAAGGCAGATGAGTTCCGTGAACTGCGTCAAGGCAGCAAGTCTGTTGAGGAGTACACATATCAGTTCATGGAATTGGCCCGGTATGCACCGGAAGAAGTGAACAAAGATGAGAAGAAGCAGGAGATGTTCAAGAAAGGCTTAAATGCAGAACTCAGAACCCTGCTCACCCCTCATATCTACCTTGATTTTAACACCTTGATGAACATGGCCATCCTCACAGAAAGGGCCAAGACAGATGAAAAGAGGGATAACAAGCGCCGGTTCCTAGAGAACAAGGCCCATCAGCAGGACCGTTTTCAGAAGCCAAGAAGCTTTGGCCATTCAGCACCCAGGTTCCAGCCCCCTATGCAGTACCGGACCCAGTCTCAGGCTCCTAGTACTCATCCCTCCAATGCACCATTCAGAAGCCAAGTCAACAAGACCCCACAGAACAGCGCCAGTCAGGTCACCAGCAACACCAGAGCATGCTATAACTGCCGTGAGACAGGGCACTTCATAGCCAACTGTCCCTATGGCAACAACAAGCCAACAGTTCCAGCCTTCTCCAACTCTATGAATGGACCAAGGCCAGCACTGTCAGGAGCCAACCGTGTTCCAGTCCGCAGCAACAACAACCCCACCACCACCACCAACAACAACAGCCAGCAGATGAGGCCGCCCCAGCAGTCATTTGGACGAGCCCGCGTCAACCACATCAGCGCACAAGAGGGTCGAGAGGCTCAGGGCGTGGTACTCGGTGAGTTTTTAGTCAGTTCAGTCTTGGCAACAGTACTTTTTGATTCTGGAGCATCACATTCTTTCATATCATCAAGCTTTGTGGAGAAGCACAATATACCTACGGTACTACTAAAGTTACCCCTAGTAACCTGAACGCCTGGAGCTGACATCCATTGCCAACTAGGTTGTTCCCGGGTAAGGATCAACTTAAGTGGGGTAGAATTCCTAGCAGACTTAGTAGTACTTAAGTCCAAAGGGATAGATGTGATCCTTGGAATGGATTGGTTAAGCCTACATGATGGTCACATAGGATGTGCTGATAAGATAGTGCACCTGACCAACCCGGATGGTGTGCAAGTGACCTGCCACACTCGGGGAAGTGGACTAGACCCAATGGTTTTCAGTATGGAAGCCAAGGCCATAGAGGAAGTTCCAGTAGTGATTGAATATCCAGATGTATTTCCGGATGACTTACCAGGAATGCCACCGGATAGGGACATAGAGTTCATCATTGACCTTGTTCCTGGCACAGCACCTATAGCCAAGAGGCCGTATAGGATGGCAGCAGCAGAGTTAGCAGAACTCAAGGAGCAATTAAGAGAACTGCAGCAGAAAGGATTTATCAGACCCAGCTCATCACCATGGGGATCACCAGTCTTATTTGTGAAAAAGAAAGATGGGAGTCAAAGGATGTGTGTGGATTATAAGTCCTTAAATGAAGTAACCATAAAGAATAAGTACCCCTTCCGAGAATAGATGATCTCTTTGATCAGTTAAAAGGAGCCAAGTATTTCTCCAAGATTGATCTAAGATCGGGCTACCATCAGCTCAAGATCAAGGAGAGTGATGTCCCAAACACGGCCTTTGTTACAAGGTATGGGCAGTATGAGTTCACAGTGATGTCCTTTGGATTAACCAATGCCCCAGCTTATTTCATGAATCTCATGAATAAAGTTTTCATGGAAGAGTTAGATAAGTTTGTCGTAGTCTTTATTGACGACATACTAATCTACTCTAAGAGTGCCCAAGAGCATGAACAACACTTAAGAGTAATCTTGAAAAAGCTAAGAGCACATAAGTCATATGCCAAGTTCAGCAAATGTGAATTCTGACTTGAAAAGGTAGCTTTTCTAGGCCACATCTTGACTGCGGAAGGTATAGCTGTAGATCCAGAAAAGGTAGAAGCAGTATCCAATTGGCAGCAGCCCACCAATGTGACCGAGATCAGAAGCTTTCTTGGATTAGCAGGATATTACCGGAGGTTTATTGAAGGATTTTCCAAGATAGCCAGACCCATGACTGAGTTACTCCGGAAGGATAAAAAGTTTGTCTAGACAGAGTCTTGTGAAAAGAGTTTTCAGGAACTGAAGAAAAGATTAACAACTGCACCAGTACTGACCTTGCCAAATATTCAGAGAGATTTTGTCATATATTGTGATGCCTCAAGGCAAGGATTGGGATGTGTGCTCATGCAAGATGGAAAGGTAGTAGCTTATGCATCTCGGCAGCTCAAGCCTCATGAGCAGAATTATCCTACCCATGATTTGGAGCTTGCTGCAGTAGTGCATGCTCTTAAAATTTGGAGACATTATCTGATTGGAAATAAGTGTGAAATATATACGGATCATAAGAGTTTGAAATACATATTCACCCAATCAGACCTGAACCTAAGGCAAAGAAGGTGGTTAGAATTGATCAAGGATTATAATTTAGAAATCCATTACCACCCGGGCAAAGCTAACGTTGTAGCTGATGCCTTAAGCAGAAAAACCTATGAGCCCAAGAATGCTCAGTTGCAAGAAGAGTTAGCACAGTTAAACCTTCACATAGTCCACCAAGCCCAAAACTACAACCTTAGTGTGCGACCCACACTGGAAGATCAGATCAGGCAAGCCCAGAGTAAGGACAAGGAATTGATGAAAATTCGTACCCATACCGGGGAAAACAAAGCCCCAGATTTCAGAGTAGATGATAAAGGGACCTTATGATACAAGAACAGGATTTGTGTACCTAAGGAAGGAGAGTTCAGACGAGTTATCATGGATGAAGCCCATAACTCGGCCTATTCCATCCACCCAGGAGCAACTAAGATGTATATGGACTTAAAAGAAAAGTATTGGTGGAATGGAATGAAAGCAGATGTAGCACAGTTTGTAGCTCAGTGTGATATTTGTCAGAGAGTCAAGGCAGAACACCAGAAACCAGCCGGTTTGCTTCAGCCGCTACCCATCCCCGTTTGGAAGTGGGATGAGATAGGCATGGACTTTGTCAATGGTCTACCCAGGACTCAGAAAGGAAATGACTCCATATGGGTAATAGTGGACCGACTCACTAAGGTCGCACATTTCCTACCCGTGCACACCTGCTATGGTGGAGCTAAGTTAGCTCAGCTTTATATTGACAATATTGTCAAGTTGCATGGTGTACCCAGCAGAATAGTCTCACATCGAGGAACCCAGTTTACCTCGAGATTTTGGAAAAGCCTACACAAAGCCATGGGAACTAAACTGGATTTCAGTTCGGCTTATCACCCCCAGACTGATGGTCAGACAGAAAGAGTAAATCAAATTATGGAAGATATGTTAAGGGCATGTGTTCTTACCTATGGAAAGGAATGGGAGAAAAGTTTAACCTATGCAGAATTCTCCTATAACAACAGTTATCAGGCAAGTTTAGGGATGTCACCCTTTGAAGCTCTCTATGGAAGAAAGTGTAGAACCCCTTTAATGTGGTCAGAAGTAGGAGAGCGTACTTTAATTGGACCTTCTCTCATAAAAGAAGCAGAAGACCGAGTTGCAGAAATCAGAGAGAAATTAAAGGAAGCCCAATCTCGCCAAAAGAGTTATTCAGATAAAAGAAGGCGAGAATTAAGTTTTGAAGTTGGAGATTATGTGTATCTCAAAGTATCCCCAATTCATGGTACACGAAGATTTCAAGTTCGGGGCAAGCTAGCACCCCGCTACATAGGCCCTTTCCAAGTGTTGAAAAGAATTGGAGCTGTGGCCTACCGTATTCAGCTACCCGAAGAAATGTCAGATATACATCCAGTATTTCATGTTTCCCAATTGAAGAAATGTTTAAGAGTCCCAGAAGAACAGATACAAACAGATGAGATAGATTTGCAAGATGACCTCAGATATCAGGAAGTACCAATCAAAATATTGCACACTGTCACCAAACAGACTCGGAGTTCAACTGTTCGGAATTGTCGAGTTCAATGGAGTAGACACAGTGAAGCAGAAGCAACATGGGAACGAGAAGATGCTTTGAAGAAAGAATTCCCCCATCTCTTTAGGAGTCAGCTGAATCTCGAGGACGAGATTCCTTTTGAGTGGGGTAGGTTTGTAACGTCCCGGAAAAATCAAAAATTCAAAATCGCGGTTTAACGAGTTTTCAAAAAAACTTTTATCGATGAGTTCTAAATCCAATCTTCCGATCTTTCCGGAATTTCTAAATTCCAAATCCATCTAAACCCTTCCCATTTTTTTCAAATTCCAAAACTCCCAGTGTTCCGAAAAGCTCCTTCCGACCGTTCGTCTATTTCCTCGATTCGCGCGTCGCGTTCTGCTCACGCGCGTGCTCCGACCGACCGCCGCGAATTCCGCCGGTCTCTCTCTCTTTATCTTTTTCTTTTTCTTCCTTTTCTCTTTTCTTTCTTCTTTTCTTTTTCCTCCTTCTTCCTCCCGCTTCTCCCTCCACTGCTCGCTCACGCCCGCGCCGCCACGCCACCGTCCTCCTCCCTGTTCGGCCGACCACCACCTCCACCGCACCGGCCCCTCCCCCCTGAGCACCACCGCCCCCTTCACACGCCACGCCCTCCACGCCTCTGCGCCGCGCCTGCCGCGCTCGCCGCAACCCCCCGCCTGCGCNCGCTCCGCTCCGCCGCGAGGCATGGCCGAGCTGGGGAGGGAGAGAGGGCGGTGGAGGGGATGGAGCTGGGGCCGGCCGAGCTCGAGCGCAGGGGAGGGAGAGGGGGCGGCGGGGGGAGAGAGAGGAGAAGGGCAGGGAGGGAGGAGGGGAAGAGAGGGGCGACGGGAGAGAGAGGGAGCCCTCTGGAAGAATCCAGAGGGACCGGCGGTGGGGAAAAAAAAGAGAGGAAAAAGAAAGAAAAAAAGGAAAAAAAAGAAAAGAAAAGAAAAAAAGAAAAGAAAAAAAGAAAAAAAAAGAAGAAAGAAAAAAGAATGGAGGAGATAGAAAAAGAAAAGGTGAGGAGTGAGGAGATGGTTGTTGGGATGAATGAATAAAATATAGTAGAGTTGGGATAAAGTATGTGATTTGGAGTATGACGGATGCGGGAGAAGTTGGTTTAGAGTACGGAATCTCGATGACCAGGACAGGATATTCCTTTTAGAGGATACATTTAGGGGACGACCAGTGCGGACAGCCTTAACAGCTAACTATAATGGGATAATTAATGACTGGACTAGTTTCATACTCCCTCCATTCTCTTTTGATAGTCCCATTGCTAAAACTGAAATTTTCTTTTTGATAGTCATATTTGAGTTGTAGTCTCAAATCTAGTATAAATGGCTGTTTGGTTCCCATGAAGAATCACTCCTCTAGAAAAAAGATTGGCGCATGCACATAAAAACATCAATCCCAAGGAGTTTTTCGCGGAAAAACGAGGAGTGTTTGATGATGTGATTAATTAGATGATAAGCAAGGTTGTTCTTCTTGGTCATTGTGCCAAGGCGAAATGGGACTATCATAAGAAAATGGAGGGAGTACTTTTTAGACAAAGCATGAGTATTTTGGCTAATTATTTCTTTACATAATCAAATATTTTACTTTATTTTTTTATTTTAAATAGTATTAAAGTATTTTAGATTAATTTTATGTAATGACGTTGTTGAATAATTTTCAAAAGGATAAAGATATAGAGATGTTTTAGACTAATTTTAAGTAATGACAATTCTAATTTTTTTCCTTCGGTTGACGTGAGAATAGGAATTTCTATGTCTTAAGAGTGAACGTAACTTTTATAATGATATTGATGGATGATTTTTAAAAATATATATAGATTTTTTAGGCTATTTTTATGTAATGTCAGTGGTGGTAATTTTTATATAGTTAAGGGGGTATTTTCAGCTAAATTTTACGTAATAGCAGTGGTCGGTAATTTTAATTTTTTTCCGATAAATGTGAAAAATTCTAGGCCTTGAGAGCAAACGTAGAGACTCCGTTTGTTGGCTGAAAATTTCTAAGCCTTGAGAGCGAATATGAAGATTCCGTTTGTTGACCAAATACTAAGATAATAGATTACAACAGGTGGTAGATTGTATTAGGGCGATTGCAACAGAAATTTTTCCCCGTAACGTTGTTTTACCAGCCGAATTTCACTAGTAGACGAGATGCTAATTCTTCTGTTGTTTTGGTCCGTGAAAATTCAACGCGATAGCATCTCCCATAATACAATCCCTCGTGAAAATTCAACGCGATAGCATCTCCCATAATACAATCCACCAAAACAACAGAAGAATAAGCAACTCGTCTGCTAGTGATTTCGCGAATGGTTCTTGCAGCGGGGAGCACGATTCAAGATTTTCAATGAAGCTCTGCCTCTAGCGAGATCCCGCCAGCTTTCATGCGACTTTGCCGATTGTGCGTCTGTTCAATTGGATGAAAAGTTTTTTGGTGAAAAATTTTGCAAGAGAATCTTACCATTTATGAGTACTAAATGTAGACTAATAAGGCCATCCTCAACCCATGGTGTCCATAGATAGTGTCTATGTTGCCAACTAAGTAAGACACTATGTTTAGAAACTACATCTCTCAATGCATAGTTTCTTCATGTAGGTCCATAATTAATATTCAATCCACCATTCTCTCTCATCTCTACCAATCATATTTGTTGTTCAATTGTCATGAAGACACTACCATCTTCCAATGCATGACTTGGAGGTGTCTAGTGCATAGGTTCTCGTGAGGAAACTGGGTCTTGCATGAGACCCAGTTTTTTCCTCTCTCTACTCTCTTTCTTATTTAATATAGTGTCATGTAAGCTAATAGTCCTATGTGACAATATAATTAATGCTATGAAAATCATCCTAGTTGTAGGATTGGGGATGGCCTAATAAAACTAATTATAGATCTCGTCTGGAAATCGCGAGACCAATCTAATGATGGTAATTAATCCATGATTAGTAGATGTTTAGCGGATGGTTACTGTAGCATCACTGTTGCAAATCATGGCCTAATTCGGTTCATTAGATTCGTCTCGAAAAGTTACCTTAGGGTTATGGAATGGGTTTTGTTATTAACACAGGTTTACTACTCCATGCTAAGATTCTCTTGGGAAAAAATTTGGTGAAAATATGTCGGGGAATTGAACAGGCCCTGTAGCGGCTAGCGTGTGGGTGGTGATCTGTGAGACAGACGGTCAACGCTGGAATCGAGAACGCCCGATTCTCGAAACATACCGTACCGTGTGGTTCGTCATAGCTTACGTAATGTGTCACATCTCGAATTGTTCCCGCGGATCACGGCCTTGGTTTCCCGTCACATCATCTGATCATCAGGTACGGAATCTTCCTTGCATGAAGCACTAAATAAAGTCTATTTGTAAAACGTTTTCATAGATGAGCGTAACTTTTCGAGATGAATCTAATGAGCCTAATTAATCTATTTGCAAAATCTCTTCACGTCTCTTGTCGCAGCCCCAGTCAATCCCAAGCCGCAGTTCCCTCTGTACGAGTGTCCCCGTGGTATTATTGTTCTCTCGTGAGCAGTAGCGGAGCACGGATTAAAGATTTGATCCGAGACATGATACATGGTGGCAGGATAGAGACTTAGGGCCTGTTTAGTTCGGAAAAAAAGTTTGCGACTTTTACTGTAACAATTCTAAACCTAAGATTAGGAGGACTAAATATGATCTAATTATAAAACTAATTACACGGATGGACGGAAAATCGCGAGAAGAATCTATTAAGCCTAATTAATCTGTCATTAGATATTATTTACTGTAGCACGACGTTGTCTAATCATGGTCAAATTAGGCTCATTAGATTCGTCTCGCAAAGTTACTGGGGGTTATGGAATGGGTTTTGTCATTAACACACGTTTAATACTCCATGCATGTAAGATTCTCTTTGATGAATAGTAAAGTTTGATGAATAGTAAAGTTTAGGGTGGAAACTAAACAGCGTCTAAACAAGTTGAAGAAAACCAGCATGTGCAAAATGCATGCTGCTCTCGGCGAAAACAAGGTATGGCCGCAGTCATAGCTTGCCATACCAAGAGCTCCGCCACTATGCTCGTGAGAATTATGAGGGCGGTACATTTGTTGAAAAACAAAGTAAAGTCACAGATCGTAGATGTTTATCTATCTCAGAACGAAATTATGGGAGAACTCAGCTCTAAAGACTTATGATTTGAAGATTACCGAGGGACTAGAACACAAAAGTTATGGTATTGGGATAACCCTCGACCCATCGCTATATAACACGGCGTTTTCCTCCAACCTATCGTAAACATATATCTGTCTGAAAGCAACGGAAAAAATACTATGCGCGCAGATAAAACGAAACACTTTCACGCCCACGTCACATGCTGACGCTAGCATTAAAAAATAGGCATCTTTTGTTTAAATAAGCATATCTCTCTCATCAAGCATCTGTTTTTAAATCTGTTTGCACAGTTATGTTTCTTACAACAAGATCTACAAAACTAGATCCATATTTGATATATTTTAAAACTATTTTATATGACTATCAATTTATGTAGAATATATAGTAGTAACATATGTACAAGTTGTGTAACAATTTATATTGTGTTCTACACATAATAGATCGCTTTACATGTATAGTATAAATTTATACATAGACATGTTGTACAGTGCTGTAACTAAACACCATGCATAATCACTACAAACAAGGGAAAAATTACACGATAACTATGCAACCCTCTACAAACAAGGGAAAAATTACAAGATAACTATGCAACCCTGACAACCCAAAACCATAAAATCCAAATCAGTACAACCGTGTATGACCGGCCTAAGCAGTACAACCGACTAAGACATGGCAACAAGGTCGGTCCTAATTAGTACAACTGTGTATGACATGGTAACATGGTCGGCTCTAATCAGTACAATCGAGTATGATAGGGAAACATGATTAGCCCTAATTATATTATATACAAGTGATGAGGCATGTAGCGGAAACTTATGTGTACGTTCCATGGCACAAAATGTGCCAACTAAGTGTCAACCCGTGTGTGTACTGAGTCTCAACCTATGTGGCTATTGGGTATCAACTAATGTGCATATCGAACGTCAACATATCCAAAACCAATTAGTACAACCAAGTATGATAGGGTGGACATGATCGCCTCTAACTGGTACAATCAAGTATGACATGGGACCATTCATAGTTACTAAACCCGATGAGGCGAAACTGGTACAAACGAGTATGGCAGGTGGGATGTGGTCGGCCCTAACCAGTATAACCTTCTATAGCAGAGGTACCTAGTCGGCCCTAACCGCTGCAAACGAGTATGGCAGAGAGGACATAGTCGACCCTAACTGGTACAACTTTCATGGGATACCTGGTCAGACCTAATCAGTACATATGGCATACGACATGTAGATCCACGGCATTGGTCTAGTCTTTGGCGACATGGTTGGAGCTCCCTTGGACGCCGCCGCAGCCTCCTCCTCGACTATGATGACACCGGCAATCGATAATGACCATGGGACAACAGTGGTCACAACCTCAGCAGAAAAGACACATCCAATCTTGCCGTCAAGTCTGCTCGTTGACTAGGGGTAGGCTTTTGATTAGACCGGACCGAACCGATTAGTTTTTTGGTTATCAGAAAATGGGAATCGATCGGTTCCTAGAAATTGTTAGAACTGAGACAATTCATTTTCGGTCAGTTCGATTCGGTTTCAGTTAGAACCGACTCACATCAGAAAAAAAAACCACATAATGACTAATAGAGAAAAACAGATCCAAGCACATATCAACACGAATGAAATACAAATCAAACAAATCAAAGCACAGATGTAACGAATGGCATGAGTGTCCGTGAGAGTCATCAACCGTGTGCAAGAAAACCAGCCAAATTTAACTTTGCGAAGGGTCACGACTTTCTTAAAAGCCTCTTCAGTGTTTAACTGGTTTATTCTAATTTTGCATCTTCAGTACCACCATACGAGTTTTTATTTTGCATCTTCACGGTTGCCCATCAAGTCAAGGGCTAGGCCGCCGCCTACGTGCCGCTAAAACTAACAGGGGTGGGGTCACTCATCGGCTGTCCTGTCACGCGGATGGTCTACGTAGAGGCGGGGAGACTACGTAAAGGTTGCGGCGGGGTCTAGGGTGGCCGGGCGGCGGACTGGGGGGAGATGGTAGAGAAGTGAACAAGTGGTTATATACCTAGGGTTAGGGTGGCTATTGGGTTGGGCTAGAAGTATTTATTATAGAGTAAAATGCATGGGAGGCTCTTAAACTTGTAGCAGTGTGTCAAACAGGTCCATCAACTTTGAAAACGCATTTTTGGGTCCCTAATCTTGTTTACCCGTTCACTCTGGGTCCAAAACGCCACCTGATGCCTTTTTTTGCCGACGTGGACTGGCCAGCGTGGCGAGGGCCCAGCTGCAGCGCACGTGACGGGAGCGGGCGGGCGTGCAAATATGCCTGTAGCCCCCTCGTTTCTTAGTCCTCGTGACATTAATCCCCTTCTCCCTCCTCGAGTTCGTCGACTGCGGGGCGGAGAGGCGATCAAGGACGGCGGCATCGATCGGTGGGAAGAGGCGGCGAAGGAAGGAGGAACCACGGTTGCGGAGAATCTGCGCGGCGCGGCGACCGCGGCTCGCGGCCAGGAGTCTTCGCCATGGTGCCCTCCTTGCGGCGGGAAGGTGAACCGCCACCCAAGTATGGTGAGTCATCAGGAGCCCTCCCAATCACTTGATTTGGTTCATATGCGATGTAGTTGTGTGGATTTAATGCTTGGGTACAAGAAAATTTCGAGTTTGGTTGTGCTAGGGTTTTCATTTAGGCGAAGTTTTTGCCCTGCCAAGCGCTTTAATTTAGAAGTTGTTTTGGTGTTGATAATGTAGGTCCTGGCAGTGATTTGTTCTCGATTGAGTTGCATCATGGGGGTTTCTTTGTTGGTCAAGGCTTGAATCGAGCTTATATTGATGAGAAAGTCAGCTATTTTGATCACTGTGAGGTTGATACTTGGTCTGCTCTGTGGATAGATGATTTTCTTGAGCAGTTAAATTATCTGAAGAGCACAGCTGTGAAGGTGTATTGGTTGCTACCAGGGAAGGATCTTTCAGATGGGCTTAGAGTAGTTTGTTCTGATTCAGACGCACTGGTTATGATGTCTGTGGTGGACAAGGTGAAGAAGTTTGTGTTATATGTGGACCATGAGGACAATATTGCAGGGGTAAACTGGGAGGACATTGTAGCAAACCCAATTGGATCTTTGCCCAAAGTTTTTAGCCCCAGGAAGGTTCAAATTGTTGAGAATAGAGAGAGAGAACAACTACCTAGATTTTATTCCAACTTGAAGAATTGGAGAGCTTTTGAAGCAGGAGGGTCAGGTGAAGCTAACCATGAAAGTGGCACTGAAGGTAGTGACAGTGAGGATGACCAAGAATTCATTGATAGTGATTATGAAATAGAAGAAGATGATGATGATCTTTTTGTTAACAATGTTGACGAGGATGTGGTGGATGAAGGCATTGGCAAAGGGAAGAAAATAGGGAGAAAGGGTAAAGCTGTTGAAGAGGTGGACCAAGATCTGTCAACAGATGAAGAGGATCTGCAGGCACCAGACTCAGATGGTGAAGGTCATCTCAAGATGGGGTTCAGGGCATTTAGAGAGGGGGATTTGCACAATCCTATATTCAAGGTTGGTATGCTGTTTGAGTCAGTAGAACTATTAAGGAAGGCAATAACGGAATACAGTTTGAAAGAGAGGGTAGAAATCAAGATGCCAAGAAATGAGAAGAAAAGGTTAAGGGCACATTGTGCACAAGGATGTCCTTGGGGTCTTTATGCTTCAAATGATAGCAGGGCTAAAGGACTTGTGGTGAAGACATATTGTGGTGTGCATAATTGTCAGAAGTATTGGGTATTGAAGCGGTGTACCTCTAGATGGCTTGCTGGAAAGTATTTGGAATCATTTAGAGCAGATCAGAAGATGTCCTTGAGTAACTTTGCCAGAGTTGTTCAAAAGGAGTGGAACATGACACCATCAAGATCCAAACTTGCAAGAGCTAGAAGACTTGCAATGAAAGAAGTGCTTGGTGATGAGGTAGAGCAATACAAATTGCTTTGGGACTATGGCCATGAGTTGAGAAGGAGCAATCCTGGTAGCACTTTCTTCCTGAGTCTGAATGGTAACATTTTCAACACTCTATACATGTCACTTGATGCTTGCAAAAGGGGATTCTTGAGTGCCTGCAGGCCTATAATTTGTTTGGATGGATGCCACATTAAGACAAAATTTGGAGGACAAATTCTGACTGCAGTTGGCATAGATCCTAATGATTGTATATATCCAGTAGCAATTGCCATTGTTGAGGTGGAGTCACTGGCCTCATGGAAATGGTTTCTGCAGACCTTGAAAGAAGACCTTGGTATAGATAATACTTCTCCTTGGACAATCATGACAGATAAACAGAAGGTGAGAATAGTTGTTAGTTGTTACTGCAATTCACTTTTATGTGTTTCTGACTTGTGGTGAAGACATATTGTGGTGATGAATGCTGATGCTGTGTTTCTATTTTGTACTGCAGGGCCTAATTCCAGCTGTGCAACAGGTTTTTCCTGAGTCAGAGCACAGGTTTTGTGTGAGGCATCTATACTCCAACTTTCAGATGCATTTCAAAGGTGAGAACTTGAAAAATCAACTCTGGGCTTGTGCTAGATCTAGCAATGTAATTCAGTGGAACCAAAACATGGACAAAATGAGGTCACTAAACCCTGATGCTCATAAATGGTTAGAGAACATGCCACCACAAACATGGGTTAGAGCTTTCTTTAGTACTTACCCTAAGTGTGATATTCTACTGAACAATGCATGTGAGGTCTTCAATAACTATATACTGGATGCCAGAGAAATGCCTGTGCTGTCTATGTTACAACAGATCAAGACTCAACTGATGACAAGGCATTACAACAAGGAGAAAGAGGTGGGAACTGAATGGCAAGGTCAATTCTGCCCCAAGATTAGAAAGAAGTTGCAGAAGAACACAGAGCTAGCTAACATCTGTTATGCTTTGCCTGCTGGCCAGGGAATTTTTGAGGTGCAAGGCCAAACTAACAAATATATTGTGGACATCAAACTGAAGAAATGTGACTGCAGAAGGTGGGATCTCACTGGAATTCCTTGCTCCCATGCAATTTCATGTCTGAGGCATGAAAGGATCTCTCCTGAGTCAGTCCTTCCTGTTTGCTACTCAACAACAAATTATTTGATTGCATATGGTAACAGCATTTGGCCATGCAACGACCTGAGTTATTGGCAAAAGATTGATGCAACTGAGATACTCCCACCTGTTTATGAGAAAAAGGTTGGTAGGCCACCCAAATCAAGGAGGAAACAACCCTATGAAATTGAAGGACCACATGGGCCAAAGCTGTCAAAGCATGGGGTCATCATCAACTGTAGGTATTGTGGAGTAGCAGGTCATAACAGAGCTGGATGTCCATTGAGAAAGCAGGGCCAACCTCCAGCACATGAATCTGAAGGACCAACACTTGAACCTGAAGATGTAGTTGAAGGTCCAACATATGATGAGCCAATTATTTCACAAGTCAGTATGCAGTTTGATGAAGGGAGTGCTGCACCATTCTCACAGATGTCCAGCACAATGCTTTCTCAGATGTCAGCTGAGGTAATCTTGAACTACAAGTTATTCATCAATTTGTGTTCTCAACATTTTCTGTACTAACAAATACTTTGCTTCTAGTCATCCCAAACAAGGACAATTGAACACATGCCTTTGCCAGAATCTGCTTTCATTGCCTCGAACTTACCAGTTGCAAGGCCAGTGCCTCCTACTACTGCAACAAAGGCCGGCAAAGCAAGGGCGGCTAAGCGCAAAGGAGCTCCTGGATCAACTGGAGACAAGAAGAAGGGTGCAGGGAAAAAGAAGGGTCCAGTTACCAAGAAAAAATAACTTGGTCTATGATGTGAACCAGCAGTGAAACTTTTGTATATAGCTTTTGGTCTATGATGCATGTGTGATGCATTTCTGAACCTAGTTGCTTCTGGTCTGTCAACCATGTATATAGCTTTTGGTCTGTGATGCTTGTGTCATGTGAAACCATCTATGGCACTTCTGTAAAGCTTCTGTAAAGCTTGTGTCTGTGATGCTTGTGTCTGTGAAACCATGGTGCTTGTGTCTGTAATGCCTCAATGCTTGGTCTGTGATGCTTGTGTCTGTGAAACCATCTATGGCTCATCTGGCAGAATGCTTATAAAATTTGGTCTATGCATGAATCAATGAATCATGGTGTCAACAAACATGTCCAAAATACTTCCATTAATTCATGGTGTCAATAAACAGGTTGAACACCATCAAATTCCAAACATTGAGTAGCATTAGTTGCGGTGCCAGAGGAATGGCCACCGCAACAGTCGGTCGTTATCAAATTCAAAGCAAAATCAACTTCAAAACGCAAAGGCCGTTATCACAGCAAGTTGCGGTGCCAGAGGAATGGCCACCGCAACAGTCGGTCGCCATGAAGAGATTGAAAATGCTCTCTGGATTGACGGACTGTTGCGGTGATTACCTACTTTTGCACCACCGCAACAATTCGTGGGTGTTTGGTCTTCTGAGAAATCCCAAGCAGCTAAAGTTGCGGTGCCAGATCCCTACCACCACCGCAACAGTCGGTGGCCCGCAGGATCTGGATTTGACCTTCGTCGGCACAGTGTTTTTCGACCCATGGACTGTTGCGGTGAGGGTTTTGCCCCACCACCGCAACAGTCGGTGCCCAACACCGCGCCACCTCGACCCCCTCACCTCGCTGATGAAGATTGTGATTGTCTTAGTTATGTTTGTTTTAGCATTAGTAGGCATGGTTGTAGGGTATGCTTTGAAGTGAACAATGTATATGGCACGCTGATTTGGCACGCCACGTCGGACAAAGTGGCAAATTTGTAAGCAACACGATGGCAAATAATTAAATATCCCCATATCTGGTACATAGACTTTCATACATTATTCAGGTTAGGCTTTGGTTACTTCATCAGTTGCACAAACAGGCTCAACACCATTACAAACAGCATACACATACAAAGCATGCATATAGCCTTCAACAGATTCACTACTTCTTTCTCAAACATCTGGCTTCCTTTCTGCATCTTCTCATCAGCAACTGGCTTCCTTGCTTCAACTCCCTGCTGGCCATCCTTCAAGACCAAATCCATGTAATCTGCTTCCCAGTACCAGAAGGGACAACCAGATCCATCTCGCTACAAGAATCAACCATTCAGCAATGCATTCCCACAACTGAAATCAATTCACATGAACATGAAGCAATCACTCACCTTGTAGTATGGACAGCAGTAAAAAGCTTTCCCCTTGCTCCACTCCTTCCCCGATCTGCGCATCACAACCCTACTCTTTCCACATTCAGTGCACAAGATGAGTGGGAGGCCGCTCGCACTCTGTGGATTGGAGGCGGATGCGCTCGACTCGCCTACCATGGCGGCTCCTAGATGGCCAGAGCGGGAGGCAGGAAGGAGCCGGTGGCGCCGACGAAAGTGAGACCAGACGGAGGCGGTCACGGAGGGGAAGACAAGCAGGGAGGGAGGCCCCGACGGCGGGGCAAAGGATGCGGTGGGAGGCGGCGACTGCGGAGCAAAGGGGGCGGGACAGACGCAGCGACGGCGGGGGAAGGGCACGGTTATGAAAATGATTCGACCCAGGGGGCTACAGGCATATTTGCACGCCCGCCCGCTCCCGTCACGTGCGCTGCAGCTGGGCCCTCGCCACGCTGGCCAGTCCACGTCGGCAAAAAAGGCATCAGGTGGCGTTTTGGACCCAGAGTGAACGGGTAAACAAGATTAGGGACCCAAAAATGCGTTTTCAAAGTTGATGGACCTGTTTGACACACTGCTACAAGTTTAAGGGCCTCCCATGCATTTTACTCTTTATTATATGTCCTCAATGTATACTCGGCTATATCGGTTGGGTTAACAAGGGTAGAACTGAATAAAGCGAGAAAGTTCGGTTGGTAGCATTCTTGGATGCAAATTGCATCCAGGAACAGAACCAGAGCCCATTTTTTGATCGATTCTTCTGGTTTGGTTTTCGATCAACTATCCTCAGCCCTATCATGAACACCCCATGCGGGTTTTGCTGGTTTAGATATCAAGCCGAGCCAAGTGGGTCATTATTTAGGCAAGCTAGAGCGAGCTGAATCGGGCCAGGCCAGCTCGACCAATTACGAACCTTGGATACAATCTAGATAGCGGCTCCACGCTTAGGCCTTGTTCGGTTGAAGGGGAACTGAGTGAGATTGGAAGCACGATGTTGAGTTTACACTCGACCAGAAGTTCCAGTCCTCACGGTTGATCCGTCCGACTGCGCGTCGCCCCCTCCCCCCGCGGTCCAGCTTCTCGCTCGGGTGTTTTTTTTTGGCCCACCTCCCAGTCCCGCTTTCTCTTTTCAAAAAAAACTGCTACATAGTCATGGGTCCACACATACAGATACATCCCCACACATTAATGACATGCTCCCTTTTGTGCCAAATTATTACATAGAACTTTTACACAATAAATATGATAAACGAGGTACAAAATTAGCACATTTATGTAAAACTTTACATAAAAGATTTTATGATAAACGTTTACATTGTAAACTTTTATGATAAACTTTTACATTGTAAACTTTTATGTAAATTTTTACATTACAAATATGACTTAGCAGCAGTACTATCAGTATTTTTAATCTAAAACTTTTATATTATTAAATTTACATTGGAAAATATGGTGTTTTGCATGTCTTAAAAAATCTATTTTTCTTCGGCTTTGGTCCCTCTGCCATAGAAGGCCAAATTGGTTAGTGTTCAGGGTTGTTGGGGCGACTCCATCCTATCGGGTTCAGAAGGATGTTTAAGGTTTAGGACAGCCATGTACCCCTGCCATAGAAGGCTAAATTGCTTCGACATCGATCTCCCTGCGATAGAAAGTTAAACTGGTTAGGGTTCAGGGTTGTCGGGGGGCGACTCCGTCCTATCGGGTTCAAAAGGATGTTTAGGTTTGGGGCGGCTATGTATCCCCTGCCATAGAAGGCTAAATTGATTCGGTTTCGGTCCCATAGAAGGCTAAACTGGTTAGTGTTCAAGGTTATTGGGGGGCGACTCTGTCCTATCGGGTGCAGAAGGATGTTTGAGTTTGGGGCGGCCATGTATCCCCTGCTATAAAAGTCTAAATTGCTTCGGTTTGTCCCCTTGCCATACAAAAGCTTCATTTAGAGTGTAAAAATTGTTTATGGAAGTTTGCTATAAAATTTATGGATGAAAACTTTTTGTTATCTATTTGTAGAAAAATTTTGTATTAAAACTTATCTGCAGTTCAAAAAACTTATGTATTACGTAGTTGTAGAAAACTTTTGTATTCAAACTTATGTGAAATTCGAAAAACTTGTGTAAGTAAGTTTTGCACCAATTTTTTCTTTTATTTGTATTGTATTCTAGCTTTGAAAGTTACTTTTTTTTTTCCGCCCTTTTCTTCTCCCTCTTTTCCCCCATCCCGAATGTTTTGGTTTCGTGAAAAAAAAAACGCAGGCGGAAACTAGTAGCGCGCAGAAAGAAAATGAGAAAAGAAAATTTTGCAGGAAAAAAGGCGTCCAAGAAACCGCATATGGTAATGTCAGGAAATCGACCGGACAGAGCCGTCTTACCGGTTGCCCGATTGGAAGGGATTAAATCTCCAACAAGTTAAAATCTCTCTCAACACCCTGAATCCATTTCGAATCTATGGGGATTTGAATTAAGATCTTGTTTTGCAGAAATTTTGCATTTGGAATCGTGTCAAGAGAGGGGACATGTTTTACAATGCAAAAACTTTTTGCAAAGTTTGCGAACTAAACTGGGACTGGGGCGATTGCGTGAACAGTGACCGTAACAATAGTAAAAAAAAAAAAGAGCCCATGTTTGGGATTCATACACCGATACACGCCACCGAATACGCAGCCTCCCACTTTTGCCGTGCTTCCACCAATCAGACACTCACGGGGGCCCTGCATGCCATCAGCTCGTCCATCAGCCGTCCGAGATCGTCGTAAGATGACCCGCCCTTCTCCACCGCGCGCCTGGCCTTCTCCCCGAGCTCCTTGGCCCTCTCCCTTATCGCCTCCCCGTCCGCGCCGTCGCCCATCACGCTACCGATGGCCTCCGCGACCACCTCGCCGGCGATCACACGCCGGGCCTCCAGCTTCGACGCGTAGTCCGTGGACCCCACGCTCACCCCGGCCTTGAGCAGCTCCACGACCAGCTTCTCGTTGTAGAACTGGTCGGCGAACCGTGGCCACGTCACCATCGGCACGCCGGCGCTCACGGCCTCCAGCGTCGAGTTCCACCCGCAGTGCGTCACGAACCCGCCCACGGCGGCGTGGTTCAGGATCAGCCTCTGCGGCGCCCAGCCCCGGATGATGAGCCCGCGCTCACCGCGCGCCAGCTGCTCCGCGAACCCATCGGGCATCCACTCCGAATCCTCGGTGTCCGCGCCGCCGATGACCCAGACGAAGTTCTTGCCGGACAGGTCGAGGCCACGGGCGAGCTCGCGCAGCTCGGTCGGCGTGAAATGGGACAGCGTGCCGAAGGAGACGTACACCACGGAGCCCGCCGGCCTCGCGTCGAGCCACCTCAGGCATCCGTCCGCGTCGGGCGAGAGCCCGTTGTTGGCGGCGCCCCTCGTCACCACGTCCTTGCTGGCGAGCGCGACGGGCCCGACGAGCCACGCGCGGCGCCCGAGCGTCGTGGTGTAGTGCTCCAGGTAGTCCGGCTCCAGCTCGTGGAAGCTGTTGAACACCTCGCCGAAGCTCCTCTGGTCCGCGGCGTTCATGCGCTGGAGGAAGGCCCAGTGGTCCGGCCGCTTCTTGGGCTGCATCATCTGGCTGCGCTTCATCTCGACGCGGTGCGGCAGCCCAGGGAGCGGCACCGGCGTGTCGGGGTCCTCGGGGGCGGCCTCCACGGGGTTGTGGCGCACCGCGCTGTCGCTGCAGGCCCGCGCGAAGAGGCTGCTGCCGAGGAACGCCAGCCGCGGGACGCCGTGCTCCGCGGCGGCGTCCGCGGACCAGTCGAAGAAGCTGTCGGACACGACGGCGTCGGGGCGGTTGTCCGCCAGGAACCGGTCGAAGGGCTCCCGGAGCAGCTGGATCCCGTGGAAGAACTTGTCGCGGTCGGCCTCCGAGTTGAGCGCCGGGCCGCACTCGACGCCGGGGGGCAGCCCGACGTCGGGGAAGGGCACGACGGCGATGTCGATGGCCAGGGCGGCGCCCCCGGTGCTGCGGGAGGCGTCGTTGGCGCGGTCCACCGCCGAGCGGATGACGGCGGCGTTCACGGGGGTGGTGAGGATGGTGCACTTGACCCCGCGGGCGGCGAAGAGCGCGGCCATGTCGGCGATGGGGATGAGGTGGCCCGGCGCCAGGAACGGGAAGAAGAGGATGTGCAGCGGCTGCTGCTCATCCCTGACCGCCATGGCTGGCTGCGAGCCGGCGCCGGCTCCCTTGGGAACAGTCGAACAGAGATCAGGTGGACGCGCGCTGCACACTGTCTTTGTATGGATTTTACCAGGCGGCGCGTCGGAAGGGGGAGTGGCAAGAGATGAGAATTTCCGAGCGGAGGATAGCTATGCATTTATAGGCTCCAGATTGGCTGGAGATTGTCTGCTTGCTGACCGAACCATCGAGGAAGAACACAAGTAGCCTTCTCTGACTTGGTGATCTCCTTCTCTGCGAGCCTCCAATAATGATCCAATTGAATTGCTTGGATCGCCCTCCAAGTTTGTAGCTTCAATTGCAAGAATCTGAACAGAAATTGCAAGAAGCTGTAGACAGCAGTCAGCAATCTCGTTTATTACTAGTAGTGATTTTCTTTTTGAAACGGAATTATTACTACTGATTTTCATTCATGCCAGCTCCGTGATCGACGTAAAATCTCTGACCGTCTGGCCTCTGGCGGCGAATGGTTCTCGCAGTGTGCAGGACGATTCAGCTCCAGCTTTCGCTGCCCGAGGCAGCCCGATGATGGACACTCCCGTAGCAAAAGGTACCAACGGTTGACGCATACCGCGTGGGTTTTTTTGAGCAAGTACCGCGTGGGTTCGTCATCGCTTACGCAATGTGTCGCATCTCGAATTGTTCCTCCGGATCACGTCTCTTATCTGCAGCAGCAGACAATACCAAGCCGCAGTTCCCTCTGTACGTGTGTCCCGGTGGTAATGTTCTCTTTTATTTTGTAAGGGTGGTAAATCTGTTGAAAGCAAAGTCGCAGGTCATAGATGTTTACGACTCGTATCTCAGAATGAAATTATGGGAGAACTCAGCGACAGAACTAGTCGGGCTTCCACTGATCGGTGGAATCACGTCAAAAGCGGGAGATTGCGGATATGGATTTGATCATCTGAATTATTGTTACCTGTCACTGTTCATTGTTCGGGCTTCCACTTATGATTCGAAGATTACCGAGGAACCGGGACAAAAAAGTTGCGGTAGGCGAATCTGGCGTTCAGCACTCTTTTTTGAAAAGGAAGCAGGAGCACTGCTATGTCATATAAGAAGAAGAAGCATGCGGATCCTTACATAGTTTGCTATTACATAAATGATAAAATACTCAAAACTCTGCAAAAGGTCTAACATTAAGATACAAAGGGGGACACGTTAACAGCACAGGCGCTGTCCCTTAGGTTCATCTCTTCCTTAATTAGTGCCAGGACTCGTTGTGGGGTTGTTGAGACACCTTCAAAGACCCTCCTATTCCTCCCTTTCCAAATATTCCACGTTATATATATCATTATCGCTGCTTTGCTTTGCTTGATTTTCTTTGGTAAACCTGCCAGCGACAAATTCCACCAATCCTCTATGCCCATGTCTCTGTCAGGAACCTGCACAAGACCTTCGCACCACTGCACCACAAGAACCCAAACCTGTTGTGCAAAGACACACTGCAAGCAAATGTGTTGGGCAGTTTCGTGGACCTGATCACAAAGCGAGCACCAAGTATTACATTGCCACCTCCTGGCGATCATCTTGTCAGCTGTCAGTATGCTTTGGTGGACGAGAAGCCATGCGAAGAGTCTGTGCTTCCCTTCAGTTTTGGCACTCCAGATTGCTTTGGTGTCAAATGTAGAGAAGGAGCCAATCAGCTGAGCATTATATGCAGATTTTGCTGTGTACTGACCATCGGGTGTCCAGTTCCAGCGGATGGCGTCTTCAGTATCAGTAAGCTGGACATCTCTTAACTCTGACGAAAGCAACACAAATTCTGCCATTTCCTTGTATGTTGTCATCCTCCAAAGACCCCTTGTATAGTTACTGTTCTGCAGTTCTTCATGGACAGACAGATTTTTCCTCCAAGCCAGCTTGTAGAGGTTCGGTGCTAGGTCGCGTGGAGCTCTTCCATTCAGCCATGAGGAATCCCAAAATTTGGCCCGATTTCCATTTCCAACAATGACCGTGGTGCTTGCTCTGAATAACTGTCTGTCAGTATCATTGCACGGCACATCTGTTCCCACCCAAGGCCGTTGAGGTTCAGTCCATGAATACCAGAGCCATCTCATTCTAAGAGCTCTACTGAACAGCTCGAGATCCATTACTCCCAGCCCCCCTAAACACTTTGGCTTTTTAATTTTTTTCCACTGCACTTGACATTGGCCGCCATGAGCTTCTGCAGTTCCATTCCAGAGAAAACCCCTTCTGTACTTGTCAATCTTCTTGATCAACCATTTCGTAGGTGCAAAAGCTGTGGGAAAATATGTTGGCATTGCTGACAGCACTGTGTTGACAAGTTTGAGCCGTCCTGCTTTGTTAAGCAATTTTCCTTTCCACATTGCTAGTCTGCGGCCTATCTTGTCAATTATTGGCTGGATCTCAACTCTGTGTAGTGGTCTGAAGTGGAGTGGGAGGCCCAGGTAGGTGCAAGGAAAGCTCATGATGGGGCAACCAAAATCTTCCATCACATTATGTATATTGATCTCCTCACATCGGATGGGATACACTGCACATTTGGCACGGTTGATAACCAGTCCTGATGCTTCACCAAAGATATTCAGAATGTTTGAAACATTGCATATCTCTTCTTTCACAGGGTTGACAAAGACGGCCGCATCGTCTGCATATAAGCCGACCCTTAATTTTGCCGCACGGTTGTTAATTGGTGACAAGAGCCCATCAGAGGTGGCAATCTCAAAAATCCTTTGCAGAGGTTCCATGGCCAAAATGAACAACATTGGGGATAGTGGATCTCCCTGGCGTAGTCCTGCAAAATACCGGAACCAGTTGCCTCGTGATCCATTTAACAGAACAGCAGTGGAAGCTGAAGAGAGAAGTGCAGACACCCAAGCCTCCACCGACTTCCAGATCCTAATTGTTGCAAGACTTCAAGGAGGTAGTCCCATCTGACCGTGTCAAACGCTTTTGCAATGTCAAGCTTCAAAAACAGGCCAGCTTGCTTTGAGCGATGCAGTGCCTTGATGAGATTTTGGGTATATAGGAAATTATCTTGTATAATTCTCTTTTTGATGAAAGCACTTTGCGCCCGAGAAACCAATTCCTCCAACTCTGGACCCAGCCGGTTTGCAAGCAGCTTTGAAAGCAATTTGGCAACTGAATGAGTGAGGCTAATAGGCCTGAAATCAGCAATGCATTTTGCATCAGCCTTCTTAGGAATGAGGACGATGTGTGCTGTGTTTAGGTGTGACAAATGCTGATCATGCTGATTGTAGAAAAATTCAACCGCCTTCATGATGTCAACCTTGACCATCTGCCAGCTTTGCTTGTAAAACATCCCTATAAATCCATCTGGACCAGGGGCCTTTTCAGCTGCTATCTCCTTTACTATCGTCAGCACCTCTTCTTCAGTAAACTCGCTCTCAAGATGTGAAAGCTCCCTTTGGCCTAATGACAGTTCCTCCCAATTAAGAGTGCTTGTTCTCTGACCTGCTTGCCCGAAATGTTTGCTGAAGTGGTTGTAAATCTCATTTGCTTTATCCTCATGTGAGTAACACACTTCACCATCGGCCTTGTGCAAAGAGTGGATTATGTTTTTGCGTTTTCGTCCATTGGCTTGTAGATAAAAAAGCTTTGAATTTGCCTCTTCTGCTCTAATATGGTTAAGCCTCGATTTTTGCTTAGCTCTCAACTTCTCAACAGCAGTTAAGCCCAGGAATCTAGCTTTCAGATCTCGCTTCAGAAGGATTTCCTGTTCAGTTAGCTGCCTGTAATCCTGGACAACATCTAAAATGCCAATGAGTTGGCTGGTTGCTTGGAGGATTAATCTGTTGTTCCCAATTTTGCCTCTTGCCCAGGCACGTAGTGCTCTCCCTGTTCTTTGCAACTTGGTGTGCAAACGAAGGAAAGGGTTTGTAATTTGTGTCGGTTTATCCCAGGCTGCAGCCACAGTTTCATGTTACCCCTGCAATTTTGGCCAGAAAGCTTCAAACCGAAATCCGCGATATCGCCGCACTGTTGCGCTCCCGGCAATGAGCAGCGGACAGTGATCTGAAACTCGAGATGGCAGGGCTTGTAACGTAAAATTGGGCATCATTAAATCCCATGCGGCCGAACAGAAGGCCCTATCAATTCTAGTGTGTGTTCTATCATTTGTCCATGTGTATTTTCGGCCTCTTAAGTTAAGTTCTTTGAGCTCAAGGTCACTGATCACATCTCTGAAAGCTCCCATAAGTCTCCTATTCAGATTATTGTTGCTCTTATCTCGGGCATGAAGGATCATGTTAAAATCTCCAAGCAGCAGCCATTTATCAGAGACCGAGTGTCTGATCCATCTCATCTCCCCTAAGAACTGCAGCTTTGCACTGTCTTCCTGTGGTCCATAAACTACCGTCAAAGACCATTCAATGGGTCCAGCACAAGAGGTCAATCTTGCTGTCACACTGTGCACACCAAGTTCAGAGGTTGTAATACTGTAATGATCACCATCTACTGCCAGTAGTATTCCACCACATGTGCCCAGTGCTGGCAAAACCACAAAATTGTCAGCAAATCTGATTCCTAGTGTTTCAGTCACCACCTGCCTGTCAATCATTTGCAACTTGGTTTCTTGCAAGGCAACAATTGTGGCTCTCTTTTCAACAACCATATCCCTGACTACCTTCCTTCTTGCTGTGTTGTTGAGGCCACGCACATTCCAATTAAAAATTATGCAATTTTGCTCTATCATGATAACCCAAAATGCTCCACAGAAGGAATAGCAGCAACAACCAACATGCTCACGGCAACAGTGATACGCCAAGCAAAAGCAACAGAGAAACACCACCACTTTCCTTCAGTCCACAGGCCATCTCTTGCCAACATCCCCGGAAAAACAGTGAATCCATACCGTTTTAAGCATCCCCAAGTACAAGATAAACCACACGAAGTACCATGTGCATGCTCTAGACAGGGAGCACAGCACATATCTGAGCCACACAAACTGAAATAAAAGAAACAACATTTGCTTAATTAAGATACACGGGCTATCATCACAGCCCCCTTCCTGCGGCTCCCAGAGCCGCTCAATCATCAGATTCGGCAGCCTCACCGACCAACACGCCAAGCACATCGGCGTGTCCATCTCCAGGTAGACCAAGAGCAATCCTGATGTCTCAGATTGGCTCGTCATGCAGCGGATCAATGAACTGCTCCCCAAAAGTCTGCTGCGCATCTTCAGTAGGATGCCCATCTTCATCAATGATGCCAGATGCTCTTATTAGCAAAGCAGTAGCCTGCTCATCAATTGACAAGTTCGAGTGCTTGGTTATTGCTTTACTTGCCCTCTTCTTATCAGCCAGTGCATTTTTTGTCTGCGCTGTTTTTTTTGTGCTTGGCACTTTGCTTCGAGCTATTGGATTACAGAGCAATGCTTTCTTGAGGGGAACAGCAAAACGTGTTATTATCCTTGACGTCCATTTGTGGCTCAATCCCTCCTTCGCCTCCCTGTTGAGTCTGCCCTCAGCTGCTCCAAGAATTATTCTTTTCTTTCTTTTTGATCAATTGGTTTAGTAGCACCATCTGTCTCAGTTGCATTGTTGCACTGTTGAGGGGCTTTGGGGTCCCGGTTTAAATCAAAGGGAAGACCAGCCAGCAAAGAGCCCTCGTCATAAGGAAAAGGCCCATGGTCAGTTAGTTCAGATTGGTCCAACGCTCCCTTTTCACCCTCCACAGCATCACTTTGAACCTGCAAGTGTGGCATGATTCCATGCCAACAACTGCTCTTTCTCAGCATGTAACTCTCCAGAGGTCAGAGGTTCAGTGTTCAGCAATGCAGCAACCTCATCTGTCCGCCAGGCCAGCGCCCCACCATGGGCGTCAGATTTTTCACTGCGCTCGCTTGACTGGCCTCTGTGTCCCTTTCCACTGCGCTCGCTTGACTGGCCTCTTGATCTGTCTTGCTTGCAGCACCCATGTTGCATCCGGCCAGGCTCACAGGCAGGACCAACCCTTCATGGACAGCAGTTGCCTCCACCGAGCACTGCTGCCGCGCGGGCGTGGCCAGGTCGCCATTCAAAGCCCAGCCGGCCTCATCCCTCATGGGGTCCACTGCCCAACGCTCAGAGATCAGAGTTTCACGCATAGGGAAACTGTCGCCTGCATCATGGAAACAGTGTTCGCTACCGTGCTCCTGCTGCTCCTTCTCTTTCCCTCTACTCGAGCTCTTGGCTTGCCACTTCCACACTCCACCATTATCATTCAGTCCCCTTCGTCGATATTGGCCCCCTCCATGACTGCTGCTGGATCCATGGAAGAAGTTGGGCCTCCCACCGCCGAGCAGATCAGGCAGATCGTGAGGTCCTGATGGCGTTCAGCACTCGTCTGTGCCAGTGTGCCTCCATCCGATGGATCACCTGCAGAGGACGACGTGGAGGGTGTGCAAATAGCTTTTGTAGAAAATGGTCTTTTTTCCTTCCAATTAACACTAAAACGTCCAAAGAAAAGGAAGCCTCAGATTATGAACAAAACTCAAACCTAATGCAAAATAGGGAAAATAAAATTTTGGGGGCTAAAGAAAAAATAAGCAATTTTGCCAGTGTCATATAAAGGATTTTCTCCAAATAGAACAACATGATTTTATAATAATTATGAATGCCTATTGTCTGTACTTTGTACTAGCGTTTTGCAAAAAATAATTATGAGATATCTATTTAATTTATTGCTTCAAACATTTCATCCTACTGACCAGGAGAGATGTTCTCACTCCACCAATCCAGCAAAAGTATTAGGACAAATACATTGATGTCGTCTAATAGGTGGTCTCATGCAGTGACACGTAATCTTGACACGGTTTAATAGACTATTTGTATGATGGGTTGTCTTTTAAATTGTCTCGTAGTAATTAAATAACTCAGTAATTAGTACATAGAAATTAAATATTTGTGAGTTGCATGACAACCATAACTCGTACAATGGTGATCGAGCAATCTTATAGTCCTAAATTTTACTCCCTCCATTCCAAAATGTAAGTCATTCCAATATTCTTGGAAAGTCAAACCATTTTACGTTTGACCAAAAATTTAGACAAAATTATAAAGATTTATGGCACCAAATAGATATAACTATGAAAATATATTTAATGAATAATCTAATGATAATTATTTGATATAATAAATGTTAGTACTTTATCGTAAAAACTTAGTCAAACTTAAGATGCTTTGACTTCCAAGAATGTTGAAATGACTTACAATTTGAAATGGAGGGAGTAGCATTGAGGTGATTGTCTCGCGAAACAACCGCCTCATTCTCTCACTTCCCTCTCTTTTCTCTACAGCATAAAAAATTCTACGTGGAATTGTACGAGACAACCTATGAGATCGCTTATGTGCAATAATTTACTTGCCCTTAAACACGAAACACATCATCCAGAAAATACGGAGAAACCTTTTCACAGTTTACAATCTACTACTAACATATATTTTGTTGTTCGGGAAATTTTACACAAAACAGTCCAACCTTCCTATAAACAGGGCGACGGGCCGACGGTGGCAGCGAGAGCAACAGAAGTAGTCGGGCTTCCACTGATGGGTGGAAGCACGTCACAAAAGCGGGAGACTGCGGATATGGATTTGGTCATCTGAATTATTGTTACCTGTCACTGTTCATTGTTTTTTTTTTTGGTAAAAGACCAGTACAGACGCAGACGCTCACACACGCACGCACACTCACCCCTATGAATACACGCACGTAAACCCTACCCCTATGAGCACCTTCGAGAGACTGGGCCGGCTGTTCCGATCTTGAGATTGACGAAGTCACCACAGGCGCCTCGCTATCGACGGGCACGTCGCCTACCACTGAAAGAAAAGCGCCGGTTAAATCCTGGAATAAATCCAGGAAAATGTGACACCCGTGCCGAGTCGGAGACTCGAACCCGGGTGGGCAGGTTCCACCACAAGGAACCTAACCAACTAAGCTATGCTTGTTCCACCTGTCACTGTTCATTGTTCGTGTGGAAAGCGAAACATTTGAGTTGTTCGGAAAAGCGTGGACCCAGCTGCCTGAGGTTATGGTATGATTGTGTATCCAACAACGTTCATGACTGCTAGATCTATTAGTCTTTTTTCATCCTATTCTAACACTGGATCTGGACCTATTCTTTTCAGAAATATTGAATTATAATAAATTCTTTCTTTTTTGAAAGGTTAATAAATATGGTTTTCTATTATTAAAAAAAATCTGATTTTAAGTTGTGTTGTGGTATATGTACTAGTCAGTAGGGTTGTTTATTGGTCCGTTGGGCCTGAAAATGTCTGTTATGGTCTGGCTTGAAAAAGGCTGCCACAAATTTCAAAATATACCAATATTGCGAAGAGTACTCATAGTAGTAGTAGTAGACTTTAGTGGAAATCTAGTAAAAAAATGCATGCGCGAAATAGTTATTTTTACGCTGGGCCGATAGTATTGGGGCTCCGGCAACAGAACGCAGGCCCAAGACAGCAACGTTCAGTTTCGGTGATGGCCCAAGCCTCAAAATCCCGAGTCCGTCATGTCCCCATTATAGTTGGACCTGGCCCGAGTTTCGTTCATGGGCTGGGCAAGAACGAGGGGCCTTTGTACTCCGCTTTGCACACGCGCACGGCCCGGTCAGGCTATCGCCGGAGCAGCAGCAGCTGTTCGTTCCGTTGCGCTCAAATGGGGAGAAAAGAAAAGGGAGCAGTTGTTCAGTTGACACGAAACAGTCCAACCTCCCTATAAACAGGGCGGCGACGGTGGCAGCGAGACGAACAGAAGTACTAGTCGTGCCCCCAGATCATCGTCATCATCCATACAACCCTTGGTTATCTCTACAGCAGTTTCCACAGGGTCTACTCCTCCCATTATCCGATCCTTCTCCTTGCCGAGTCGACCGGCCGGTGGCAACCATCAGGCGTCGCGGTGGCTCCTCCGGGCCGGGTTTCCTCTGCGCCGCCCGCCGCCCGCCGCCCGGAGCGATCGCGGGAGTCGCGGCCGGCGAAGCGAGGGTGTCTCTGATCCGCGGCGTCCTTGCCCCGGGTACGCGCTGTTCTTCTCTTTACCCATCTCTGACCATGCGCGCGTGCGTGCTTATTTACCCTATCGTCGTGGCGTCTCTTCGCCGGAAATCGCAATGCCTCTCTACGCGCCCGGCCGTGTCGCTTCCAAAGGCGGTGGCGCCGTCGTTTCGATCGATCCGTTATTGTATTGCCCCCTATCTTCTTTCTCAGGAGGGGAGAGGTGAGGGGACAGATTACTACTGCATCGTAGCAACGGTCTGATTCGACAGAGCGACATGCTCTCCATGTTCGATCTCGGGAATGCATCGTGAATTCAAGTATTCAGATTCCAGGGTACTCATTTCTTCGATTGTTTGACTTTGGGTTTGGGATTAGGGTCTTCTCTCTCTTGCTGCCTCTTTACTTTCGCAACATTGTGCTGTATATAGGCTGGAACCAGCAGTCGTAGATGTAGCAGTTGAAGGTCTGCATAACCAAAAAAACAAAATATGCTAAAAAAACCAAAAAAAATGCAATACGGGGGATGACGTTCTATTTACTGGATCAATGTTTGGTACTGATATTCAAAGACCAATTCCATCCGTTTGGTTTGTACTATCATCTATCCTAGTAATGCAGCGCACTAAATCTAAATGTACCGTTGCCTATAGGAAGACAGTGGGCTACTGTTTTGAACACTGGCTAATTACTGTTCCAGAATGCAACGCCTCCATAAATTCTGTACAGAAGCAACAATAGTAAGGCCAAGCATCTGTTTGTAGTCTTCAATAATAGTGAGGCTCGCGGCCGTCTGATCTCTGTTTGAAATGTGTTTGGGCTGCCACAAGACCTGTCTGTCCTGATGACTGACGTGCGCGCCTTAACATCTCGGTTTAGTCGGCAAGAAGCCTAGAATCAGTCAACCAGCGAACACTTGTCTGCGTGCGTGTCTATGATGCAAAAGCGAAATGATTTCTATAACCAGCGGAATGATCCGGCTACCTGATAGAACGCACAGATAGCCGATATGAACCCACGAGACGAAACCCATCTGGTCGCTGATGATCACTCAATCCTGGTTTATTGATCGACAGGCAGCAGAGCTGCTTCGGCGCCAGCGGCGATCGGAGTTCTCCAGCGCGTGCGCGGAGTCGCGGCAGCGCAAAGGGCCTGTACAACGCTGGGCGCTTATAGGACGTTATTCTGTTTTTTTACCACGCTGGCGTCCAGAACGCATGAGCACAGGCGCTTACGGACGGAGCCGCCGCTTGGCCAGGCAGCGACGCGCCGACGCCTGCTGCGACGCTTGCGTGATTCCTTGGGCAAAATCGTCCCACCCGTGAACGTAACTGCGCCAAATTCATTAGTTAATCTTGTGGGTTAAGCGCCTTTAACTGAATTTTCCATTGTAGATTGAGGCGCCTGATATTTTTTTCCCTCATAAGCGCCTCTGTAAGAGCCTTCGCATTGTTCATGGCCTTAGGCGCGCGGTGGGCGATGGCGCCGCCGCCGCCGCGCCCGTACCGCTTCCCGGCGCTGCCGGAGGAGGAGGAGGACGACAAGGCGGTGGCGCGGTGCAGCCGGCAGTCGTGCGGGACGTGCAGCGCGTCGGCGGTGGCGAGCTGCGTGGCGCTGTGCTTTTGCCCGTGCGCCGTGGTCGGCTGCCTCACGCTGGCGCTCGTCAAGGCGCCCTACGCGGCGGGCCGCCGGTGCGCGGCCAGGCTCGCCCGGAGGCGCCTGCGGAAGGCAGAGGCGAGACGCGTCTGTGACCACGACGACGACCAGCAGCAGCAGGGCCCGCGGCGAAGCAAGGAGTGGGGCGAGCTGGCTCGTGCGGCCGCGGTCGGCGCCGAAGGCAGGGCCAAGGTGAGCTCCAGGATGGATGCGTCCGACAATGTCTGGGTCGACATGTACCAGGTCGGGCTCTGGGGGTTCGGCCGGCTGTCTTTCTCGGCGCCGGCGGCCGGGGGAGGAGAAGACTCCGACAAGGGCGGCGATGCTGCTTCGGAGTGAGACGTGCACTGGCTCGGCTCACTCTAGAGCCATGTCTAATTGTCTTCCTGTACAAACTTTTTTCTCTCTTTAAATTGGCAATGGCCTGTACAAACTTTGCTGGAAGCGGAGTGATGTACTGATGTTGGTGCTTGGTGGTACTGCGGTTCGTGGCTTCTTGTGTGGTCGTGGGTGCAAGATTATAAGAATGATGCACCTTAACTTGCCTTTATTGATGTACAAGATTTGCATTCAGCCTCGGCACATCATTGCGCGCGCGCGCGCACACACACACACTCATCTGAGCTCTCTGTTCCTTCCCATCCACAAGGAAACTCAAGAGGAACGAGCTCTAGCTATTGCTACCCTCACCAAGTAGCCGTGTAGCACGGACCACTGGATGCAGGTCGGTGCAGTCAAACCCTTGCTGCGATCATTGCTTGTCACAGTACCAGCGGTACCGCCGACCGTCAGGGGAAACCCAATAAATCTGCCTTCAGATGAATGAGGAGATCTGCTCGGCGGAGCCTTCGCTAGTCAAGCGCGACGGAGAAGTAGGTGTCGTACGTGCACCTCCTCCTGGAGGACATGAGCCTGGCGAGCTTCCGCTTGCAGAGCTCGAACCTGGCCGGCCGGTCGTCGTCATCGGCCCGCGCGGCCGCGGCCGCGGCGCCGCCCGGCAGCCCCAGCTGGCGCTCCAGCTCGGCGAACTCCTCGGGCCGCCGGACCACGTGGTCGTAGCAGATGTACCGCCCGCCCGCGCTGCAGTCGCCCATCGCCTCGTACGCGCGGACGTGCGCCTCGGCCACCGTCTCCACGTTCGCCGTGGCGAGCAGGCCGTCGGCGAGCATGGCACGGGCTCCTGCGCGGCCCAGATGCAAAGCGACTCGGTCAGAGAGTGATGTACATCACGTGGTGCTTACGAGCTACTAGTGCGCTTCACAGGACGCATGCATTCCCGGGGGGAAGGGCACGGACCTTTGAGGTAGGCGATGGACGCGGTGGAGTTGCGGCGGCGGAACCCAGGGCCGGTGACGAGCGCGGGGCAGATGGTGACCAGCTTCAGGTCTCGCCCCCGGGCTGCCCTCCACGCCGCCTTCTCCGCTGCCGTCTTGCCGAGCGCAAACCACAGCTGAAACGGTGCACCGTGTCACACATCATCACATCTGGCCAATTTTTTCAACACAAGAAAAGGACCAGTACTGCCGGTCGGTGCCTCGGTGGTAAAGATTTCCACGGCTGCGAGTGCTTTTCAGCAGTTCAGTGCCACTGAACCCTGAAACCGACACTTGGTGACGCCAAACTTTCCCAAAGATTTGCTTCAGATCGCTCACCTTGTTGTCGCGGCAGAGGCTCTCGTCGCTCCAGCAGTTCTCGTCGATGACGGTGGGGAACCGCCGGTCGTGAGGGTAGTCCTGCCTCCACACGCATGCCAGCAAGGAGGAGGTGAAGACGCATTTCCTGACGGACTCGGTCCTCACGCACGCCTCTATCACCCTCTCCGCTGCCTGGGCTTCTAGCCTTGCCATGTGTTTCTGTCAAAATCAGATACCGCCATATGTTAACCACAAATCTCTTGAGCCTGTATGTCATTTCAATGCTTCAGTAACTACTGAAATTGGATTCAAATAATCCTGCTAACAAAAGAAACAGTATCACTGCTAAAATTCAAGGAACAACCCCCTTTTGTCTGCAAGACTGCAACAGATAAATTGCAAACGAGGTCTAGATGCGTTAGGCAATTGACAAAAAGGACTAGATTTGCTTAGAGTTTTTACCGAATTCAATGCGAGCATGTTAGTCAAGGAGTACCACAGCATATGACGGCGCGATCTTCTGGCCTACTGCTGGGTATTAAGGCCTTGTTTAGTTCTTGTAATTTTTCAAACTTTGGAGCGTTGGAAAGCGTGTGCCAAAATTTGTAAAGTAAGTTGATGGGGGTGTTTAGTTGAAAGTTACATTGGGAAGCGTAAAAGTAGAGAGGGGGCACGTTTTCCAATGCGTTACTTTTGTAACTTTTCAAACTAGTTGAAGGAGGTGTTTAGTTCAAAAGTTGTAACTTTTCAAACTAGTTGAAGAAGTTGAAGTAACTAAACAACGCCTAATTCGACAAAATAGTGAGCAGGTGAGCCCTGAATCGCTCCCACCCTCTAGAACTGCTACCACCAGTCTACACCAATCAACATTGGGTTCTCGCTTTCAGCCTGGAATCTGGATGCTTCGGGCGATAGGTGTGGCCTGCACGGCTGCCCTTGCTGGGGCTCACGACCTCAAGCAGTAGTGCATAGACCATTCAGCGAGGGAGGCGTGCTGCGTGCATGACTTTTATGTTTCCTGATCACTTTTGGGACCAGTGGTTTGCATGGTACCTTGACGCCATGACTGTTCCAGAGGACGAAGCTGCTGATTTGGTGGTTGCATTGTCAGACTCTTGCTGCCCTGTGAGATCAGAGTCAGACGATGAAGGATGAACCTAATGTCCTGCAAAGTGTCAAGGGGTAGGAGATCTGGCGCAAGATTGGGTGAACGAATTGAAGGCCTGGAGCTGCCACCAGTGTCGGTTTGTGTTGGACAAGCTATATAAAATATAATCATCTTCTGTTGGATTGGTTAGGCGCAACTCAAGAATCTACGACTGGAACAGGACGCCCCTTCTAGATAGTGGCCTCGTTTCGTTCAGTCGAATCAATCGAATTTCCTATAGAAAAAGTACAATGGGAAGCGTGTCCTATGAGAGGAGGTACATTTTTCAATGCGTTACTTTTGGTCGAATTGGTCAAATTCGCTGGAACTAAACAGGGCCAGTATATCCCAGCTACCAGATTGTGAGACTTGAGATCCCTCCTAGTCAGCATGTGGCCTTCAGATCTGCTGGCACACCAAAATGTCAAAGGTTCAACAAGCTGCCCAGGTACAGCTCGAGAAGGAGGTGGTCTAAATTAGAGGCCTTGTTTAGTTTGGTGAAGTTGGTCGAATTTTCTGTAGAAAAAGTGCATTGGGAAACGTAAAAGTAGAGAGGGGAGCACGTTTTTCAATGCATTACTTTTGATCGAATTGGTGCCTCTAAACAAGACCGGAATGGTTTCTTCACAAAGCTACTCGATTTTTGCCATTGTTTTCCTTGTCGTGTAGGCCTCTTCCGACAATCCCATCCCACCTATCCTTGCTTTTTTGCATCATCCTCAACAGAAGCTGTAGTTCCAAAGTCACAGGTTGGTGTTTGTGTCCTACTGCTTCTTTCTTTTTTATGGTCAGCATCCCAGCACATGCTAAACTACTACAGTACTGTGCTAGGCTTGTTGGGTGTAGGGAATCAGTCCACCTCTTCACAATTCACACTCAAAGGCTACATGTAAAGAAAAAAGGGGGTCAGGTCTTAGTTTAAACCTCACGGTAGGGTACTGGGGTTAACCGGTTAAGGACCACCGACCACGCATCCCAACCAACCAACCAACTGTTGTGGGGGCAACAGATTTCCAGCAACATGTGTCCGTGTCAGGCTATCCTGCCATCCAGGCTCCACTCTCTCTGTGGACTGTGGGTGTGTGATACACGTGTTGTGACGCCTCCAACGGGCCGGACCACGCGAGGCCGTTCCTGAGGCACGCGTGCTTCCACGTCCGGTGCTTCACTTTCACGGAGCACATGAACATGGGGGGCGAAAATGCTGCCGCGATGCGATCTGCAATGCCCTCGTCTTTGAGCTTCGTCAACAGTTGCCCTGGTCCTAGTGTCCTTTAAAGAGCCTCTCAATGATGAGAGGGACCTGTGTCTCCGTTCCCGCCAATTATTTCAGAAAACAGGTTGTTCCCCCTGTCAAAATCGCTGTCTAGTTAATTAGTTTGTTTCTTTACTGTAGTTGTTATAGTACTTGTTACCGGCAGTGGCACTTGCCTTGCCTTGCTCTGTTTTTCTCTGCTTGATCCTTAGTTGCACGTTGGTGTTATTTCTACTCCTAAGGTCCTGCTTTGTCATTTCGTTCTTTTTTTTTTACCTTACTTTACTTAGCAATTCCTGGCTTCCAAAACTATTCTGTTCTGCTTACCACTTTTAAAATTTCACTTTCAAGAAGCAAAAACAAAAGAAAAGATAAAAGCACTTTTTTTTGCGGGTAAAAGATAAAAGCACTTTGTAAATTGTAACCCTCGACTTGTGCGATTCACATGTCATAATGCGTGCACATGAAAAAAAAAAAACTTTACGTGAAATGAAGTTCTCACGCATGACGCGTGCTTCTCATAGATTTCCTAACGTGTTGCGAGAAGCTGTCGGTTTAGACTTGAGAAGTGAATAAGTTCTTGCCGTATTAAGTGCTGGACTCACCGTGTAGCCGGAGACGCCCCCGGGGTCGACGAAGGCGGAGGTGTGGAACACGCCGGCGCAGCCGTCGAAGGCCCGGCGCAGGCTGTCCGGGTCCATCACGTTGGCCATCACCGTCCACACCCCGTCCCTGCCGTCCTCGCCGAACATCTCCATCTCCCGCAGCTTGTCCATGTCCTCTGCCAGCACAGCACAGCCCATGCCAGGCCCCACAGTCAGAAACCCAATAATTAAACTGCTGATGAAATCACAGTCAGCTTAGCTGCAAGTAGCTGCAAAACAGAGATAAATATCAATCCAATCAGCTTGCATCGGTTCGGATTTTTTTTTCCTTTTTGTTTCGGGTCCGCCTATCGTAATCTAGCTGCCCACCGTCTCCTCATCCACGGCGATTCGTCGGCTCGCAGATCGCACGATGCGAGCCTGAGATACCCAAGCCGCAATCGGACGATCCGTCGCGCGTCAGATGTCGAAAGATTCGACATCGACCGAGTCTTTCCAGATGACCCATCGTGAAAAAAGTTGTAGGGTGAGGTGAAGCTTTCGGAAACCTAAAACCCCTTTACCCTTGTTCGCCATGGCACCACTTCTAGTACTCTTTCTTTGTCAAATGCCTGTCTGCTTTCAGCTTTCTCCCATCAAAGATTTTGGTCCAGGGCACGCAGCAGCCTGCACGGCTGCACCAACTTTATTTGGCCAGCAATCCGTTGCTAGCCGATGTGACATATGCAGCATATGCACAAGACTTGGTTCCACTAGGAAATCACGTAGAGCGATTGCTCCATTAACGAGTTTTTAAAACTGGGTGGTGGTGTCAAAAGGAGCAGCAGTCAAAAAACTATTCATCGTGACATTCAGAAAGGAGGTCTCGTCTGGTCTGCCTGTGTTTGATTTGTGGACTGCTTAGCAGTTAGTTAGTCATCCACTCCACGGGCACTCGGGCACCAACCAGAAGAACCACAGGAGCCGGTTAGTATTTAAATGGGCTTTGTCTGATCGGTTCACTCCCACCTCCGGTTCCAAAGCATCTGATTGGCCAAAAGCCATGGTGCGAGAATGTATGGGACCGCACCCACACGCATGACGTCGCGAAACGGTAGCTAGCTTCCAAACCATGGCGAGAGGTTCCAAAAGAACGTGCAGGTTAACTAAATTGAGAGGATCTATGAAGTCAAAGTCCAACGCTCAGCGCAAGCTGCCATACCTGGCTCTGTTTGGTTATATCAAAAACGCATAAAGTTTTTACCTAGAGAACCGTGCCAGTTCATTTCTTCTCTCTGTGCACGCGACCCAATACATAAACACTATGTATAACGGGTGCATCTAAACACCCCATCGATTCTAGAATGCCAGCAGGAGGTTAATTATATCGTGCGTCCATTATTGTA
>CM014274.1:29142646-29175048 GCA_004135705.1 Alloteropsis semialata | reverse complement strand
CCGACGAAGGAGATGCCGCCCGTGACGCAGACGGCGCGCGCCTCGGCCCCGCCCGCGACGTCATCGGCTCCCGGGGCGCGCTTGGTGTGCTCCGCGTGCCCCGCCGAGCGCCGCCACGCGGCCCCGTGCCCGCCGCCGCCCAGGAGCGCGGCGCGCAGCTCCTCCACCTCCGCCTGCAGGCTCTGCGTGCTCCGCAGGACGCCCATGCCGCCGGTCCCCTCCCTCCGGCTCTGCCTCTGTCTCGTCGTCTCTCGACGGACTCGGCGTTGGCGGGGTGGTTCGCAACTGCGAGCGTTTCCAAGGGTGGGGTGGGGTGGGTGCACGCAGGGGCAGCGCAGGGCGGGACGTGCTGGATAAATAGGACGAGGGAACTGGAGGAGCTCGCACTCGCGGACTCGCCCTGGGCTCTTGTCGCGCACGGGGGTTTTGGGTAGGTAGGGCCCGTGCGTGCGTAGGGGCCGCGCCCCGCGTGGTGAGCCGCGGAGTCGTGGGCTACTCGCTGCCTCCTTCCGCGCTTGCGCAGTTGCGCTTGCTCCGGCTTGGCCGGGGCTTGTTTTTGTCAGGCTGCTCAGCGAGAGGCCGAGAGCCTGTCCGTGCCCGGGGCTCTCGCCGCGCGGGGGTAGTTGCACTGGGCGGCGGGGATTGCTCGGCCGTTCCTGTCCGACGGTCCAGGATCGGTCAACAAGTATGTGAGAAAACAGATCGTGGGGGAGGGGGGAAGCAGAGCTCCGGTCACCATTTATATATTCCACTTGTGAGATCACAGTGACTGCAGATTGGATCTGGATTTCTTCCCCTACTATTCTTCTTGTGCTCAAATTATGGCACGACGAAGGGCGCCTTTGGGGCGCGGTAAAGGCCACGCAGCCACGCTTGTCAACCTCCAGCAGACGGTAGCGGGAGTAGCCACCTATGCAGCACGGATACGGATACGCGTATCGGTATCGGAAGGATACGGATACGCGGATACGGCAATTTCTCCGAAAACAGGATACGCGGATACGTTTTAATATTTTTAATAAAATAAATAAAAAATGCATATTAAAATTGTGAAAGTGTAAAATTTGAGTAATCATGAGGTCTCCTTGTAGGTTTCTTAGTTTTCACAAGAGATTCATCTCCAACTAGTACTAGATGATTGCTAGATGAATGCGCAATTACTAAGTCTATCTAAAACAGTAAGTTAGAACAGGATTGTGTCTGTTGTGGTTGTGGATGTGGCCGATGATCCTATGCTAGGACTAGAACTAGCACTTGCGCCAGCATTGCTGAAATTTGGAGAGGCCATCTACTGGAAGCAAGCAAGAAGTGCAGTAGAGTACATGAAGAATAAAAAGGGGGTGTACTCATGGGAGGTCGGCGGAAGCTAGCTTTTCTGCCGAGTAATGAATCGCCATCTTCCCTGCATCGCGGGAGCTAGCCATGCTTGTAGCGAACTGGTGGGTGCTCCCCAGAGTAGTGCTCCCTGGTTGATAGCACAGATGAGGCGGAGGCTCGACGGCGGCGAACGGCGAGCAGGGAGATGGGCTCGTCGCCGGTGATCCGCGTCGCAGGGCCAAAACTCGTCGCTCCCGACCAGCGAGCAGGGACGGAAGCTCCTCGCCGGCTAGCGGAGGCGGAGGCTCGTCGCCGGTGGCCGGCGAGTGGCGAGCGGAGGATGCGCTGTCCCCGTGCAGTGTTGCGGCGCGAGCGGCGGCGTCACGGGCGTGAGTCTGGGAGTGCAGGATGTGGGCGTGGCTGGCTTAGGGCGTCGGGTGTTTGCTGCTTGGGCCGGGCCGTATCCATGAGACAGGCTGATACGTATCAGGCCCACGTATCCGATTTTGCCAAAAATAATAAAATTCGGAGACGCCGGCGATACGTATCCCTGCCGTATCGGACACGTATCCGTATCCGATGCGTTTCCGATACGCGATACGCGGCCTCCTGGACGTATCGGGGTAACGTAGGTAGCCACGCCTTGCAAACGCACACCAACCATTTTTATTTGCCCGTCCTGCGTCATACCAGCGGCTCGTAATCAGAAGTCTCTCTAACTGTCCAGATCGTGATCGAAAGCTCCACGTGATATGGAATAAATAGGCACACGTACGATGGTCCTTTGAGAAATTTTTATGAGGACATGAGGTATAGGATTTTGCCTCGTGTACTGTACTGGCACGGTGGAGGGGCGCATCTTTCGTAGCCGAATAAACGAACAGACATGTACGTCCATGGCGTCTACCGTCTAGCCCCACTTGGTCATTACATGTGGTGTATATTCAGCTCGGAATTCACTACAAATCAGTTCCGGAAGTGTAAGTCAAATCTGTATGACTCGTTGGTCCTGTAACGCGTGTTCGACTTGAACGACATAACAGCCCTGGATTCGGTCTGCGTCAAAAGAACAGCTGCACCGTGTTCGGCCGGCTCGCACCTGATGTCTGATGATGAGCTGAACCACACCGGCAGGGGCCAGCTGCAGATGCTGCTCTTCAGGCTCAGTCACACTGTCACAGCACCCAACCAAATGGACGTTCGATCGTGCAAAACGGTGGACACGTACATGCACCAAAAGTAACCGTATGCATAGCAAACGTACACAGACACCGAGAGGCGAGAGCTACATGACAATCGAGAGCTAAACTACAGTAGTAGTCCCACAAAGCAGCAAGCAAACATGAGCACACCCTGTGGTCGGGTCCCCTGTACATTCGTGGGCCCTTAATTGGATGGAGTGTGGAGAAGAAGCCCATCCATAGCCCCTCTTCTACTCTTCAAAGGTGGGCTGGGCCGTTTGGTTTGATTCAAATGACAGCTTGATGGTCCGGACACGTAACGAGTATACTTCACGCATCAACTTTCAAAGATTTGACTTGAGGATATTGCTAGATTGTACCTACGAGTTTTCTTTCAGAGCGCCGGAGATGAACAAGATGAGCTTCACGCGGCGCCACAGCAGGAGGAACCCTCCCTCCTGTGAGCAAGCAGAGGTTAGCAAGCCACAGGACAGGAGAGGATCCCATCAACAGCTGCCTGTCTGTTGCCCCAGGTCCTTTTTTTTTTCTGAATCGGGTTGGTAACATATGATTTGCGGTTTGTAAGCAAGTTTGTTTTCATTACATTCTTTTGGAAAAAGCCCAATTTACACTATGTAACCATCACACGAGTCTAATTTTCAAGTCGTAAAGTATTGCCTATCAAAATCGTGCAAATTAGACCCTTGGGTGGTTTCAAACGTGGTTTTCCACTTTATGGATCTTCTTTAAAAAGTAGGTTAATCTGAAAAGTCACAATTAATTCATTTTAAATCAGAAAAATATGAAACTAGTACCTAAAAAGTTCTAAAAGAATAACCTACATGCTGGTGCTCTATTGAAGCTAATTGTTCCATATTTATTGTTATTCCTAGTGTTTTAGTGCTTCTAGCGATGCTCGTTATTTATTTAAATTGTTGTTTGAAGTTTGGCCCATCAAAACTCGACCATTTCCCTTCCTTCCCTTCGACCGGTTGAAGTTTGGCCCCTCAAAACTCGCCCAGCCCAATCCCAAGTCTGGCCTATATATACACCACGAGCACATCGCCATGCTCCACGCACCTTGCATGTTTTATTTGGACTTTTCGAGGGCCCTGCTGCATGCATGTGGGCATCTATATATCAATCGGCCCAAGTTATTAAATAAAGCAAAACTAACTTGCTGGCGGCCTGCAATAAGATTTGTCATGAACATGGGGATAAGATTGCAAAGCATAGCTAGCAAACTAATCACTGCAATAAGACTAAAAAGCATCACCTCAATAAAAAACGATTCTCTCGTGAACATACACATACTCTTCTCTGTCGACCTTTTGTGCTTGAACTCATACGGTCACATCTAGATGATATATACCGATTGAACAACATAGCGAAACCAAGAACAATTACCTTCAACGAATCAAAACTAACGATCGATCGACTTATCAATTTGGAGCAGAACAAGTACTTTTGGAGATCAATAAATTGGAGCCCCAAGCAAGAATTCAATTGGAATGCCAGTAGGGACACATGATGTCTTTCAGGATGCGATCTTCCATGCCGTTGCCGGCCGCACCGCGCCAGGTCTTTTGCGACGAATGGCACGAGGTATCCCTCTCCGCGCTCCCGACCCCGACGCACATGCTCGCTGGCTTCTTCGGTTGGGTTGGATCTCCGCTAGACGAGACGGCCGGGGAGAGCAATTCGAAACAGAGAGAAAAGAATGACGCAACCAAGGCTGTGTGTGAGAGAGCCCCGCTTCCTTGGCAAAATAAAATTAGCGCCATCCATACCGCCTTTTCTGGGTCAATAATTTACAACAATGGTTTTTTAAAAATATTTCTAAAAAAGGCTGAAAAGACTGAAGAAAAAGAAATTCCGTTGGACACAAATACACGCGAGAACAAATGATGTTTGAAAACCCGGTCGGAAATTTCAGGGCCCGGTCCACCGAGAGCAGGAGGATGTGGGTCCCTTGGCGCAGGCCACGCATTAGCTGTCGTCTGCGCAGCGCTGCGTGTGTGTGCAGCTCGCCTCGCTCGAGGCGGAGCTGCGGAGGCGGTTGCATTCTCGTCTCTCCTCTATTTAACGCGACCCAAGATCCGTCCCTTTTCAGTTTTAAAAGACAATCCTCCTCCATCCTCGGAATACAAGTCCCTTTCTCTATCCTCTCTCGGGCTCCCTCCCACCTCCACGCAAGCAAATCGCAGGTGCGTGACGAATGCGATTGGACTAAGATTTATAGTACTATGGTATGTAGGTAGGAGTTATCATGTTCGTTGGTTATGGGTTTCGAGATTTGTGAATGCACTGTGAGTGTCAGGATTATGTCCCGTCGATACGGTACCTTCCTGTCAATACGTATGGAATACGTTGTGGGTTCTGTGCCGACACAGTGCGACTGCACAACTTGGGTTTCGTTGCAGCTGAAAATGTAATAAACAAAGTTCCTTCCCGCAACGTGATTTCAAAATTCGAAAGCCTTTGCTAACCCATCCTGCTCAGAGCTCCTTCCCCATTCTGTGTCGCCCGGACGAATGCCATGGACAGCTTGCCGCCGCTGTTCCATGGCGACTGGCTTCGGGGCGGAGAAGCTGTACGGGTTGAACCGCAGCTATTCCACCGACCAGACGGACGAAGCAAAGACTGTGAGCGGGAGCTGCGTGGAGGTCCTCGTGATTTTGGCTTTTCTTTAGCGAGGCGAAATTTCCGGCGGGGAGGCGGAGCCGGCGACGGTGAAGATGTACGTTCTCCGGCCGAAGATGGAAGGTTAGTTCCGACCTTTTTGCTTGTTTGGCTTCCCTGATCGGCTTGCCCTCCAACATTTCTCCTCATCCTACTTCACTGTCTCGTCCGTACGAGCGGAATGTACAGCTTGCCGGAGCCGTTATATGGGGACCGGGTTGGGGACGGCGAAGCTGTACGTCTTCAACCGAAGGTGCTTCCTGGAGCAGGGGGACAAGGCAACCTCTGGGAGCTGGACTTGTGTGGAGGTCCCGGTGATTTAGTCGGTGCTGTACCGATGCGGGAATTCCGCCCTGAAGCCAAATGCGAGGAGGCTGAACATGTACGGTTCGTTGCTGAAGATGCAAGGTTAGATGCTTTTTGCTTGTCTTGTTCCCTTGTTGTGGTTGTCTTTGGCCATCTCTTGTTATCCTGATTCTTCTTGTTGTCTGATACCGATCAACAACAGTTCTGATTAGTCGTTGTGTGCCTGCTTCACCCTTCGATATGAATATTACTGCTTCATGTGGTGTTGAGTTGCAAACCAACAGGTCGGAAATCTTACTTGTTCCATTGCTTCTAAGGGTTCTTGTAATCTGCTTAAGATGCTATCTATATCTGATTGTTGTTGGTCGTTCCAGTGATGATGTTGTGATGTCACCGAAGAGCAGCAGCCGTTGTTACGCTAATTCATTGGACATGAACAGGTGGTCTACATTGTTTCGATTTTTTTGTTTGTACGTTGCTTTAGGTGGAAGGATTGTACAGCATTATTCAATATGTGAGACATACAAATGCGTTTGTTTGTTTTGCTTGGTAAATCTATTGTTTTCATGTCCTATTGCAGCAGACGGGCGCTTGTACCACAACTAGTACTATTCTCTAGATTTGATCAGATAATGGCTGAACCTAATGGAGCATGTGGCAGGTTTGTTATGCACTAATTTGTAAGGTGTAGTTTCTTAATTTGTTTTGTGGTAGAAGTTCTTATCTGTAGTGGCAATCAATTGAGTAGTTTTGTGGAGCATTCTGTGAGCCGGATTAGAATGGCAATGTTGCTTCACTCAGGATTTGTTTGAGTGTAGCTGCAAAATTTGCTAAAGTACATATGCATGTGGACATAACCAGATGCTAATCTATATTGTCAGCAATAATAGGAACTTATGCTTTGCAGTTGCGTTGGAGCAGATAATGCAGAATTTGGTGTGACGCAACCCTAGTCCCCGTGTCACAGCAGGTGTTACACCTCTTTTAATATTTTATTATTGTGACCAATATGTATTGCTATTTCGAAATGTGCTCGGTCAAAGGTGTTGTATATGTTTCAGTACATTGTGGCATAATGAGCAAAGGAAGTACACAGTACTGCCGTATGAGAACAAAGTACGGTAAGTTGCGACTTAACATTATGAGTAGTTTAGTATTCATAAAGTAATGTTACATCTTTGCAACATATTGTCAAGTGGATCTGAAAATATACACTTGATATACAAACGATGTACAGGGTGGCCACATGTGAGAAGAGAAATCTAGATCTTAATCTTCAACCTGAACCTAGTCTTGTTTCATTGCGAGCGGAGTCAATGGGTCAAAATGATATGGATGCAGTTGCTGGCACAAGGTTAGCCGAGGTTATGAGTACCCTTGCAACGACGGCTCAGTGGCAGAAAAGGTGTGAACACAAGAATACTATCCTAATCATAGTTCATTTAATAGTTTATCAAAGTGTAGTACCTGAGTGCTATGGTTGTACTTTTAAGCGTTAATAGGTCCATTAACAGTAAGGTGACGATGAGTTGGTCCTTTTTTTTGGATAACATCAGAACCGTTCGACTATTGGTCCAAACCATAGGGAACGGCTGGCGGGTAGGCCAAGTGTGCTGCAACAAGCTCTTGAAGCATATGCTAAAAAGAGGTCTGGTTCTATAATAGAGCCTGGCATTGGTATGGAATTTGATGATAGGCAGGAAGCATATGACTACTACAACTTATACTCATGGGAGAAAGGATTTGGAACAAGATGGGGTAAAACAAGGTACTAATCAGACCGCAAGAACTGGAAGCTACCTAATTCTGAGCGGTATATGTTAGGCCAGGAATTCTATTGCAGCTTCAGCGTAAGCAGAACTGTACTTGTTCCTCAGTATTGTGTCCATTGAGAGAGGAATACATTACTGACAGAATGCCTATTACCATTTCAGGGTAGACCTGGTGATAAAGTGAAGACAACATCCAAGCTCACCGATTGTCCAACTATGTTACGTTTGGGGCGTACCGCTGACAATGGATGGGTGATTGTGGCTCATAATGCTGAGCACAATCATCCTATGGCAGAAACCTTTGGTGAAAAAAAACATTTACCATCACACTATCATCTTGATAAGTACACAAAACAGCTGGTGAAGATGTTAAGGGAAAATAATGTTGGGATAACACAGTTGTACAGCATCCTTGGAACATTCTTTGGTTCAATGGAAAATGTGCCAACAATGAAGCGTGGTCTGAAAACTATGTGCCAACATATAAACCGGGAGAAAGCTAGGGATGACACCAAGAAAACACTCAATCTGATCAATAAGATCACGGAGAAAGATCCTGGTTTTATGGTTAGTGTGGATCCTGATGAAGATGAAAGGATCAAGACCTTGACGTGGACAAATACAAGAAGCCGTTCACATTATCAGCATTTTGGTGAAGTAGTGACATTTGATACAACCTAGAAAACTAATCTTTATGATATGCCTTTTGGATTGTTTGTTGGTGTTAATAATCACTTTCAGAGTGTCCTCCTAGGCGGTGTTTTGATGACTGATGAGACTATTGAAAGCTTTCGATGGGTATTTAAAGAATTTGTGTCACTTATGGGTGGAAAAGCTCCAGCATGCATTCTTACAGGTTTGTTTCATGAGTTAATTAAACATTGCACACATGTAATTATTTGATTCGTGTTCAAAAACTGGAATTTATGTTTTGTTATCTGTGTTATACCTGCAGACCAATGCCGTGCCATGGAAGTGGCCATTGAGTTAGAATGGAAGGAGACAGTGCATCGGTGGTGTAAGTGGCATGTGCTGCGGAGAGTTGCAGAGTGTGTTGGTCCTAAGTACACTGCAGTACATAATTTCCGTGATGAGTTCCACAAGATGTTGAATGAAATGCTGACAATAGAAGAGTTTGAGAAAGGTTGGAAGGATTTGCTTGCAGAGTACGGGTTGTCTGATAATTCCTTTCTGCAGCAGATATATGACACACGGCGGATGTGGGTGAAAAGCTACTTCAAAGGTATATTTTGTGCTAGAATGACCAGCACTCAGCACAGTGAGAGTGCAAACATGATGCTAAAGGGAATAGTTCCAGCTAACAGCACGTTGCATAAGTTCATAGAGCAGTACAGCAAACTGCAGTACATTAGAGATGAAGAGGAAAATTTTCAGGAACGAAGGACACATATGGTATGATATTTCATTCACTGCTCCCAGCGTTCTTTATATTTGGTGCAACTGTTCTTGCATTTTACTTTAGCTGCTGCAAATGTACTAGGTACACGTATGGTTGGTGTGGTACACATTGTTGTTCAGTGTTTGAAATCTTTGCTTTGTGTAGCGCACTAATGCTTTGTGTGGTACATCTTAATGTTGTATGATAGGATCTTAAAATTTTTAATGTTTCATCAGATGTGATTACCAGTTCGTGCAGAACATCTCATATCAGTTTAATTTTCTGTACGATACTTATTGAGCTCGTACGGGTTTTGATGCAGAACAAGCGTTGCAAAGAAAGTGGCGGTCCAATTGTGGTGCATGCTTATGAGTTATACAGGGCAAATGTATTTGACCTTTTTTGTGAGCTGAAAGATGATTCAGAGTTCTATAAAGTTTTTGAAGTAATTCCTGGTGAAGAGTATATAGCACAACACTATCAAATGGAATGGGCTTCGCGTTGGTGCAAGGGCAAGTATTATTTGAAAGTTAATGAGAATGGACACAAGTATGAATGTGAGTGTGGACTCTATGAACATTTTGGATTACCCTGCAGCCATATTATAAGAGTAAGTTTCGATAGCAATGCCTTCAATAGTTAGTTTGTAATTGGTAACAAATAAATAATTAATAAATACTTATTCCCTGTAGCTGCTTATCAGTACTGGAGTTGGAAGAATTCCTGAGAGTCTGGTTATGAACCGTTGGACAAAGAAAGCAAGGTTGCAGTTGACAGGTCATTTGGCGGAGTACACCAAAGAAAATCCAACTTTGGCTGCTATCACAGAGAGACATGCATCTTTGATGCTTAGAGCATTAAAGTTTGTGGAAATGGGTGATGCCAATGTGGAAAGCCACAGAATGGCTCTTCAAATTATAGACGCTGGAATTGAAGCGCTGCAAGAAGTTAGTAAAGTAAAAGATGGCCTCGCACTTGGTGAGAAACGACTAGTGGAATGAAGCAGAGGAAAATGTACCAGCAAATGATATGTTCCCTCAGCGTGTTCCACAGGGAAGGTCAGAGCGAGGGAGGCCAACAAATAAAAGACAGAAACCAGCTTATGAGGGGGGGTCAAAGCATCCAAGGTTTTGCAGCATCTGCCGAAGTGACAAACACAACAAATTAAAATGTCCAGAGTGGGATCCAGCTCTGAACAGACCGCAACGTGCTCCAGCTTGCACTGGATGTGGTCTGCCCGATCATACAATTGACAGGTATGGTACTAATGGCCAGCAACTTGATGTAGTTGCAAATTTGCTATTGTAGCTGGGATGCACCTTGCAATGGACTCGGCCATGTGTTATTTTCATTGTGTTCAATTCGCAATAGGTGTGGAGATGGTTAGGTGCTGTTTGTTGTTGTACAAACAATTGGCTTTTGATCATCATTCCTATGGGATGATGCATTGTAAATATTGTTTCAGTAGACGCTGAATGTGTGATTTTAGTTGGCAAGTGAATCCATAAGTACTATGGTATATCGTATGAATTTAATGGAGGCATGCTGGTGTGTTTGATGGACCAGGGTGGCTGTGCTTCTGCTTGTGTAGGTTTGTTGTTTTGATGGTATTCTGTACATGTGGTGTATAGATCCTTAATTGTATGTACTGCAGTTATGCTTTGGCGTGTTTGAATTGCAATGTCAATGAGTCAATCCTGTGTAAGAGTGCAAATGAAAGGAGTGAGGTGGAGTGGTTTGCCAGCACGGATTGGGTTCTTACTTAGTTCATGTAATGGACTAAAAGCAACGTTCCTGCACGAGGACATCCTTTTGCTGCTGAGGTGTGTATGAGTGAAAATCAAAGCAGAAGGAGGGCACATTGGGCAACTGGAAGTTAATTCGTCAATGAGGTATTAAATAATTTTTTCGCTGATTGGAAACATAATTTAGACCGCACTATAACAGGGATGACAGAGGTACGTACAGAGAGGTACACACCACACATGAGGAGCGTTAAGTTACCTGGAAGTAATAAAAAAAGCATGGGACCGCCAATAGGTTTCAAAATTTGAATTGCTAACCGTGCTGTATAGCTCCTATATAAAATAGACCTCAGTCACAAAGGTGTGGTCGACCTCACACTTTCTCTCCTCCCGCCTTACTTCGCCAACAGCCTCGACCCAGGAGGTTCTCATGGCGGCAGTGGACTCTAGAAGCATCAGCTCGGTGGTGAGTACATCAGCCACAGCTTGTTGGAATCAACTGGTTTTATGAGCTCCTCATGCTTCTTGGCTTGCTTAGGGATCTGACCTGGATGTAGGGGAAGAGGACAAGGCACAGCATCGAGGTCCTAAGAGGAAGCAGGAGGACCGTACATCAGAGGTCATGGACTCAGGGGACTCGGTATGCACAAATGAAGACATCAGTCACTTAAACATTTGTTTTGCATCAATGTATGGTGATGCATTTTAATAACTACATCTGGAGTGCAGGTCTTAGTTAATGGACATATCTGTGCAAGTTGCATGATCAGCAAGGTCAGCAAACTAAGTAGGGATGAGGTACATCTTGTTCTTTGTCATGTATGTTCAATGTTTGCGGCATATATTCCTCGTTCTGGACAAACACATCCTGTGTGACCAAGAATTGTTCATAAAATCGTTGTAGATTGTTGTGGTACAAGTTGAAGATCAGGAAGAAGGCTCAGGTGATTATGTGCCAGGAGACGATGGGCGTCAGAACGAAGAACGTGTGCCTCTGACAGAAGGGGATAGTACATCTGGAGTTGGACGCATCGATGGTGCAGGCCAAGGAACAGATGATGAAGATGATGCCAGCACCCCTCCAAAGAAAGAGGAATAGATGTGCTGATAAAGTTGGAGGCGCTGTAGATGTGGTCATTTTGGATGTTTCTGGTTTTTAAGTTTGGAGTTGTAATATGGCATGTGTAAGTAGTTGGTATATTATTTTGGGTTCATTCTTAGAACAAGGAAGAACTGATTTTGTTTAAGGGATTGGAGGGAGCGGTTAATGTCTGAGCAGCTAGAATTGAAAATTAATAATAAATGCAATAACTTGCTTTTGGCATGCGCACTTTTCCTTATTTTACTATATTAACTTGCGGTTGGTATTTGCCGCATATATGTCCAAACGAACCGTACCAGGCCAGAAAGCGGAGAAGCCAGAGTTAGTTTCCGGACCATTCCCTCCCTACTCTTCTTACCAAAGAGGCGACGCAGCGAAGGAATCAACCGCTCCGTCTCCCGTGACGGCGCTGTTGATGGTCGCTGAATCCGCCGACCGCAGTTGCCCGCAGCATCGTCTCCTCAGCGCTCTAAGTGAAGGTAATGATCTTGCGCTTCGATTTCTTTGCCGAAATGTAGATCTGGTCATTATGGGTTCTTCAAGAGCGCGGTTTTCTTCCCGTGGGTGATACAGAGTAGCGAGGATGGTACAACGGCGGGTCGACGCGAGCTCAAGCACGCCGCGGGCGGGCGCACGCTGCCGGCCACACTCCCCAGCTGGGCGTGTGACTCGGAGTACTGCCCGTAGAGCGCGGCGCGACGGGATGCAAGAAGGGCCCGGGTCCTCGGAGGGAGATGATGTGGCGCAGAATCCCACGTATGAAGGTGCAGGAGCAGAGGAAGCCATGGCAAGTATAGCCACAGCAGAGAAGCCAAATAAATTCCATGGTTGTTTCTCTAGCGACCATGTCGAAGAAGTGGTAAGAAATTTTGGCAAGAGAAAACTCTCAGTAATGGAGAAGATAGGGCTAGGCAGCCTTGTACATTTGAAGCAATCTCTGCATCACAGCCATGCAATGGTGTTCTGGCTTCAGAAACAGCTTGATGCAGATGCAAGCTGTATCCGCCTTGCTGGTGATTTTGTTATCGAGATTAGTGATGTGTCTGTGGAAAGAATTCTAGGCCTGAGGAACAATGGTTTTGATATAGAGTGTGGAGACAATAATGTGCCACCTGAAGTAATGAAGAAGCTGCACAACATGTTCCATACTGCTTCTGAGGAAACATTGCCAAGTGTGGTAGATCTTCAGCGGGTCTTGACTGTCGAATATGGTCCAGACATGCAGGGGTGGGCACAAAACCCGAAACCCGAACCCCGAACCCGAAAAACCCGAGCCCGAACCCGAAGTACCCGAAACCCAAAAAACCCGATCCTATATCGGGTTCCATATCTGAAAACCCGAAATTATTTAGGGTAATTCGGGTTTAGTTCCCCGGTACCTGAATAGCCCGAAAAACCCGATTTTCAGCTCATCACTAACATGCAAGCCGGCCCATAGGCCACACTACAACCCATAGGCCCAGCAGCAGCATCCGTCACACGGGCTTCCTCGTGTCCTCGGTAGAAAAAGAGAAAAACTCGCTCCCTCCTCGCCATCTCGCGAGACGCGAGGCACTTGTGCCCGCCGCCGCCGGCCATCAGCCTCTCATGACATCCCTATATCCCTGCTCTCCGGTCTTCTCCGCCTCCTCTCCAGCACCTTCTTATTCCATCTCTAGCGCTCGCTCTCTCTCTGGTCCTGCAAGAAGGACGAATGAATTTTCTTTTTGTGGGTGAAGGAAGATGAATTGCTCTGCTCCAATCAGATCCCCTCCAAACAGATCCACTCCAATCCAGTTATCCCACGGGCGTAAGAGATCAAGCTGTGGGAGCGAATCATGCCAAGGACTCTATGAGCCTTGGTGGCAATAGCTTACTCGTCTTCGTGTCCATCATCGGGGTGTGCCGCGACGACGGCATGCTGCCACCGTGCCGCGCCCATGCCGCCGCCGCCGTTTCTTCATCAGATGCCCTAGCGTGGCGGTCATGGTGGCGGCAAAGAGGAGCAGGAGGATGATGCACGAGTGGCAACAAGTGCTGTGACGGCGCCGACGAGCAAATCCGCCGCGAGATGTATTCCCTATGGTTCGTCGGGCATATCGGGGAAAACCCGGACCCGAACCCGAATTGTCGGGTACCTGAACTATCGGGTTTCTATTTGCTGATCCAAATCTCGGGTTTCAGATTTTAGAACCCGAATTTGAGGAAACCCGAATTACCCGACCCGAAATTTTCGGGTAACCCGAATGCCCACGCTTACAGACATGAACCGTGATGATGAGGATGTATTCGCAGTTGCACTCGCTGGTTATGTTATTGCCCACATGTTTGGTCCTGGTGCGAGGAAGCCGAAAAATCCCAAAGGAGTATGGGGATTTATTTCAGAAGTAGGAAACCTATGGAATTGCAAATGGACTGGGTACATAGTACGTGTTATTCTGGCATCTGCGAGAAGGCTTCAGAAAAATATAACATTTACTAGCAAGAAGCCACATTCTCTTCTGCTTGGTGGATGTTGGCTATATCTTGAGGTATTATATTTGAACGGATATGTAATGCGTAAATGTTCCTCTTTCCGTACCTTAGTCTTGCTTGTGTATAAGTTTTTTTCGTATTTATACTTCTATTTCACTTATATATGTTTGCTTACTTCATAATTGTAACACCCCAGGTGTTACTTAAGACTAATAGACTATCATTAGAGTACTAATGAGAACAGGTGTAAACAAATGAAGGTTTAAGAGCTACTCACAGAGAGCAAACATGGACCAAGGGTATTTTGGTAATTCCTCAATATGAAAAGGTTGACCAAGTCAAATTAGAGCTAATGACTCTAAAAGGTAACGAATCATCAAAAATGCTTGGAATGATCAAGTTTGAGAAGAATTCAAACTTTGAAAACCAAATTTGGTTAAGTTTAAAACGTATTTGATGTTGATTTTGGTTAAAATCAGAGGCTTGTAACTTTCAACCTAAAAGGATTTAACCCAAGGTTATATTGAGAGAAATGTAGCCCTATGTTAGGACTACAATTTTGGTTATTGAAGATTCAAAAGTCTACATTTGATTTTTGGAGAAAATCTGGACTAAAGGTGGCAGGTTTGAAAAGTGTTATCTAAATTTTGGATAAGTGTTCTTTGTTTTGGCCTAAACTCAAAGCAGGATAACTTGTGATCTAGAAAGATTTAGCTCAAGAGTATATAAGGAAAAGTGTAGCCCTATCATTCCTCTACGACTTTGGTATTTGGAGCTCACAAAGTTTATGTTTGAAATTTGGAGCAAACTTGAGTTGAATTTGGATCTTTTAACTGAAATTCAGAGAAGATTCAGCATTTTGGCCTATGTTCAGAGCTGCGTAACTCCAAATCCGTGAAGAAATAGCTCAAGGTCTTATTAAAGAAGATGTAGATCTATATTTAGTCTACAACTTTTGTATATGGAGTTTGGAAAGTTTATATTCAAAATTCAAAGATAAATGGACTTGTATTGGCAGGTTTGAATGGGATTTGGCAACAGAGAGAGACAAAGTTTCAGAGTGCAGTAGCTGCACCCAATGTTTAGGGCCTTGTATCTTTTAAATCCTTGAGCTTTAACCCTTGATGTTTATACAGTTTTTGAAGACCCAAGTATAGGCTGCAACTTTGGTTATAGAACTTTGGAAAGTTTACATATGGAATCTAGAGAAATTTTGGCGTGAACATGGCTATTGTGAAGGGATTCAGTGAAATGGGAATGAACATTCAGATGGACAGACAGAGCAGCACGAGCTCGGCTGGCAGCCACGCAGGTGCTTGCCGCTGATCGGCCGGCGTGCCACGCGCCGCCGTGACTGGTGTCCAGATCGAGCAAGTCAAGCAGAGGTGTCCGGGCCTTAAGCGGTGGGAATCCCTGGATAAACGCCTGAGCCGGCCGTTCCATCCTTTTTTCTCCTTTTCAGCTCGTCGTCGTCAACAACCGCCGCCGCCCCAATTCGCTGTCACCTGAGCTCAATCTTCCAATTCCCTCCGCCCACAGCACTACCGACCCATCACCTCTCTGTTCCACCCTTCCTTTTCCCTAGCCATCCAGCTTAATCACCGAATCGGCGTCTTCTTCGACCTTTGGTCGCCGCCGGCATTTCCTCTGAGTCACATGGTGAGGACACCCTTCCCGTCACCCTTATCGACGTCTGATAGCACGGTTGTGCGCCCTGTACCACAGCGCAGCTCGTGGTGGTGCTTTTGGTCTGGGTCCGCGTTTCGGTTCACCGGAACGCGTGCGCCGCCTCGGAGCTCCGCTCCTCCATGGCCGCCGCCGCCGATGTTCTAGCTTTGGTCGTTTAGGGTTAGAGAGTGGAAGAGCACCATGTGTTCCATGTTGTGGCGAAGCTTGTGGTGCCGCGCGTTGCCCTCGACCGCCGCCTCTGTGCGTGTGGCTGTGTGCCGCCGCCTTGGCCGGTGCTCGCTGCCGCTGCTGCGATTTGCACTCCAGAGCGGTTGCGCCGGGATGGGGCTGGGGTTGGAGCGGGTGCGTGCGTGTTGGGGACACCCGTCCATGAGGTTTGTAGGGTCCGGGTCCTCGCTACCGGTGCTCGTCGGCCGTCGCCGGCCAGAGGCCGCGGTTGGCGCGCGTCCGCGAGAGGGAAGAAGGGAAAACAAGCGCGAGGGAGAGAGAAGCGGCCGACTGGGCCTGGGCCACTTAGCCAGGCCAGAAGGGAGAAACAAGGGCAGCTGGGCCAGACCCTGTTTCCAGCCAGCTGTGGGAAAAGGGAAGAAAAGGAAAAGAAGAAAAGAGAAAGATGGTCCGGGCCGGCCCGTTAGAAGCGAGAGGGAATTGGGCCAGGCCCGCGGGTTGGCCCAGTGGAGGAAAAGAGGACTGCGGGTTATATTCCTAGGAAGTCCAGGGGGTTTTGTGCAAAGGTGGGGAGTTTTAGATTTTATTAGGTTTTTAGGTTTTTAGTGTTTTAGTAATGCATTCAATAGTTAGAAATGCACATCTTGTTGTAGGAAACCCCAAAATTGATGAAATCAATTTTGGAAGATTAGTTGCATTTTTGTTTATGCATTTGTAGATAGTAATCTAGGTCTTGCATAGTTTTGTTATTTAGGTAGTATTAGTTTAGTGTATGATGAGATTTTGGCACTTAATAAATATTATAAAGCATAATTATTGAGAATGAGCTGTTTAAATGAATTAGCAAAATATGCGTATGGCTCATGCAAGCATACGTGTGGCTTGGATATATTGACAAGCCCATGTTTGACTTAAATATAATTACGATGGAACCTTTACAGCTATTATAGTTGTAATTGTAGTAATTATATTAAGGGCTAATGCTCACGAGGCCCATTCATCAAGTTCCATGTAACAACACATGCATGCATGGAGCAACAGATAATTATAAAGTTGAGCTTTGGGCTATGAGTGGTTATTGGGCCAATCATTTAAAGTATAGTGCATGCATATGGCCCATGCAAATTAAAGGAGTTATCTATGCTGCTACTATACGTAGTACTACATGTTACGTATACGTCTCTCAGGAGCTTGGCCAATGTATATGTGCCTAACTACAATACGTGAAGTATGTAGATACGGCCAGGTCCGCATGGCAGCCGTTGTGGCCCAGAAGCTTCTAGAGGCTTGGAAGGTTCTAAGAAATCTCTGCGGCCAGTAAAGTTCATCGTGGAGATATTTCTGTTCAAACAAGATAACGATCCTGTTATCCTGGAGATATTTCCGTTCAAAGGCCCAGAGATACGAACGTTCATCATCTTGGCTGGCAAGCAAATGGAGCTTGGAGATATTCCGTTCAAACGGACTGGCGACGCGCGGCGGTATTCAAGATATCTTGCGTAGCTATCCATTCGTCGGTACCCTAGCTCCTGGGCTATAAAAGGGAGGCTCCCCCTCCCTCATTGATGGGTTCATTGGCCATCGACATCATTCGCATTCTCCATCCACGCATCCATGCACTCGCATTCGCCTACGAGAGCTTCCAGCCGGCCGTAAGTGCGAGCTCTTCGACTTCGCCCGCAGCAGCTTTATTCGCGGCAACTTCGTCAAGCTCGCCGGCGATTTCACCAAGCTCGACGCCGTCAAGCACCTCGCCGTCGTCGATCTTGTCCTTCTCTCCATGGCCGCTCACGCGCACGGTGAGATTCTTTATTTTGTTTAGGTGATCCTGCCTTGCATGGGCTGCATGCATTGGTTATGGTGTGCACGTAGGTGCTTGTTTCCACGACCAGCAAAGAAAGAAGTATGGCAGCCCTGCTACGAGATCAACGTCGTCCATGCCGTTTGTCCAACGATGATCACCATGATGAGCCCAGCAGCAGGAGTAACATCGTTCATGGCGGACGGCTGCCCGGCAACGGTTACCACGATGACAAATCCGGCAAGAGCGATGCGGCGGCGGCAATGACTCCATGCATGACGGCTGCCCGGCGATGGTTACCACGATGATGATTCCGGCAAGAGCGCTGCGTCGGCGGTAATGGCTCCATGCATGGTGGCTGCCCAGTGATAGCCACCACGATGATGACTCGTGCAGCGAGCACGATAACTCGGCCGTGATTCTCTCAGCGTCGATGAAGTCTCAGCAGGAAGCACGATGGCCCGGCTGTGGTTCTGTCCAGGGCGACGATATAGCGGCAGGCTTACGGCAGCACCGGAGGTGGCGAGAGCCTAATGGCGGCCCAGTAATAACAATCTTGCCCTTCTCAAAATGATGACCATGATCCATTAGCAGATCGTGTGACTCAATGATGGCCCAGCATTATCTGGTGATTCATGAATATGTGCATGTCTTATTGTTGTGATAAGCTGAATAAGCTAAGTCCAGAACAATACATGTTACTTGGGAATTGGCATGTCTTACTGTTGTGACGTAAGTCCAGGGCAATACATGCACGGGTTGTACGTAAAGGTAAAAAGAAATACAATGATCACAAAGGAGCTACGTCCTTTGATCATCCCATGAGAGATAAGTTGGGCCATCAGAGTCTACTTCATTAGTACTCTCGCCCGCTACCGTTATCCTTCAGCTCAAAGAGGAAATAATCCTACGGCGCCTTGGTTTGGCACCTGGCCCGTCCTAAGTTTCCAAACTTTGATGATGCTATCATCAGCGCCATATACGCATACTTGCCATGCAATAAGTTACACCGGTTGACTTAGTGTCGTACCGACGATGTCAGAAGCTTACATCAGGAGAAATCTCCTAAGTACTACATGAGCACAAGTCTCACAATCATCACAATACCATTCTTCCGCACCGTCAAGGCTGGTGATCCATATGAAGTCTCTCTCTTCTCCCATGACCGACGAGGCTGGGGTGTTTCTTTTCCGTGACCGATGAGGCCGGAATACCTTTGTTCGTGACCGACGAGGCCAAACACTTCTGGAGACTTTACTATGGGATCCGCATGACGAGGCTGGATATTTTTTGTTAGAAGCCGATGAGGCTCTAGCATTCCATCATTTTCATTTACTTGTGCTCATGCATACATGGAGACAACTCCTATTTTATATGGAGACGACAACAAATGACCATCGGCATAGCTTAATCGGAGGTGTTCTGCAGTCCAACACTGCAGATGTAATTAACTGGCGGCTTTTAGAGGCCCCAGGAACCAGAAGTCACACAATCCTCTGATTGTCAGATGCTACTTGGCGCAATATATTGTAAAGTGTGGGAAATTGTACGTTGTAATTCTCTCATGAATGAATAAAATGATGTTTCCCTGAACTTTTGTCTTTCTTTTAAATTTGTATACTTTGTATACTGGCACGCCTGCGCTTTAGTACTATGTACTACCCCGTTTAGCTTTTTAAAGAGGCTCCTTGAGGGGAGCGTTTCTTTTCCACGAAACATTTAGGTTAAGGGCTTTTGCTTTGTTAGTAGTTTTGTTTTAAAAGCTTAGGTTGGGTAAAAGGGTCTCTAATTTAGTTTTCATATTCTTGCATCATATCGTGTAGACCAGGAATCGTTGTTACCAGAGCTGGTAGAGGATCCAAGCGTCGTCCAGGAAGGAGGAAAGGTGGTGTTCAAACCGGAGGCCAAGACAGTACCGCAAGTTCCAAAAGCCCTAGTAACTGCAGAGCTCGAGTTCAGTGATCCAGGCAAGCCCCGGAGCATACTAGTCCTATTTTAGCCTTAATCACTACTATTATGCTTGAGCCTATGTTTGTGCATCAGAGTAGGAGTTGATTGAATCCCAATTTTAATGCATGATCAATCCTTGATTAGATATATCTTTGCCACCTTTTCAAAAAGATAAAAGTAGAGTTGCTTAGACCTGCTCACTACAGTAGAAGTCAGGTGATTTCCCGGTCACCTGCATCCTAGGACTACTTGTTTTATGAATTAAAATATGATTACTGAGACTTTGAGGAGTATTGGGCAGGACAGGCAAAGGTGATTGGTAAGTTGTTGGATGTTTTGGTAGTTTGAGATAGTCCTGCCCAGATAATGAACTTTAGGTAACATGATGTTTGCCTGAGGTCAAGCTTTGAACGTACTGAGCACATACCGAATATATGGGACCCGGGAAACCGATGTACTGCTGTGGTACCAACGGTTGAACTATGACTCACCGTGTCTGGCGAGAAACGTGGGCGGGGTCGTAGTCGGTAAACCCACATGCCTTTGCCCGGGCACTGTGTAGGGATTAGGGATGCGACCCCGGGCTATGTGGGCACAGTTCAGGCAATGGTGGCCGCAGTGGGAAAGGTAGCTTCGTGTGGCCTGACGAGGCTCGCACGCGGCGTGTGTCTCAGGTTATCCCTGCAGGGTTAAAAATTGATTCGAATCGCCGAATGTCACGGATTTGACATATGCTTGATCACTGCCAAACGGATTAGGTTTTGCCTCTGCTCATTTAAATACTTCACATCATGTTTGTTAGTTATAGTTGCTTGTTTGGCTTAGTTGGCTTGGCTAACCTAAAGGTCTAGGATAATAATTTAACGGGATTAAAAATTGAGATATCAAAATGATTAAGTTAGGCTGCCTGCTTCTTCTTTAAACTACAAAGCCTTGCATACTCCTTGAGAATCCCTTCAGCAATAGGTTGTCGGGTAAGTCTAGCTGAGTACCTTTGTACTCAGGGTTGTTTGACCCCTGTTGCAGTTAAGCTTGAAGATTAGATGCAGCAGCTGGAGCGGAGGTGGTCCTGAAGACGTAGATCATGTTTGGGCACGACATGATTTACTTGCTAGCCGGTTTATGTAAGACTTAAGAACCACTTGCTGAACCCTGTATTAACTTGGTCTGAGAGTTAAAACTTATTACCGTGGTTATATAACTCTTACTTATCTGTGTTGTATCTATTCCTTGGTGCAATGCCTGTGATGTATCCTCTGGTGTTAGGATCCTGAGTATGTGCGATGAGACAGTTGAATGTGGATGATTCGGGTAGTCCCGGGGACACTCGACGGAACTCCGAGCTTATGCTGACCTAGGTGTGTGACGTGTCTAGTGTTTTACACTACAGATCACACCTGAGTCAGTTTAAGTAAGACCATTCTGCCACAATAATTTCTTTACTTTGATGGCTGTAGCTGTTGTACCTGGACACACTAGATTTTGGTGATTCAAATATACCTTGGAGATAGCTACCACAGGTACGTCTGTACATGAAGTCTATAATCAAAGAATTCATTGCTATGGATGAAGGCAAAAATGGTGTGTTCGGGCGCAGGCCAGTAAGTCATAGAACTATTACAAGTGTTATACAGGTTGATGTTACAAAGATACTAAGTTTGGAGTCTATGAAACAAATAATTATTAGTGTCTGTATTTGAATGTAGCGTCGTCTTGCGAGTGAGCGTGATGGTATGCCAGAGCTAGAGGGGAGCAGTGGTGTTCATTTACATGAAGATGTTGAGTTGCAGGAAGGAGGAACGCCACAGAGGAGATGCAGCCAAGTACATGAGTACTACCTGTAAGGTACATGTTCAATTACTAGATGCTAACCATGGTTTCATGTGCAGCCTGCGTTCCAAGGTATTGACGAAGTATTCAATAGATTAAGCTGCAAAATCAAGGCTGCCTCGGAGAAAGCGCATGAAGATAATAGGAGACGGCTCAGAGAGCAGGCAGAATATATAGATGACATCTTTAATGCATTAGAGGAGTCTATTGAAGCTGAGAAGATAAATGTTTTGGCAGCTGTATCTGTTTTTGCAAACAAATTTTGATCAAATGGTGATGTTAATATTTGTGGCTTTCTGCTCACTTCCGTATACATAGTACTTTTGTAAAATAAAAATGAATTGCTTTTGTTTAATGCAGCAACCACCAGTGATGCCCCAACTGAGCCAGCTCCTTATGCCGAGAATGATTCTTCACAACGGTCAAGTCGGAGAGAAAATACATCCAGCCGACAAAGCAATGCAGACGGTGACGAGCAAATAGGAAATAGTGATTTCAATGCAGAATGCAATGTACATACACAATCTGCTGGTTCACGCCAAGTTCCAAGTATTACCTTGTCCTTGCTAGATGAACATTCGCCATTGTATTCATTGACTGCATTTTTGAGTTACATATATGTGTATGCAGATCCAACAGGGGAGCATGTGGAGCGAGAAGATCTGAATGTTAGCGGTGGTGATGAGCCGTCAATTGGAACTGACTTGGATGATGCTCATAAGAGCATCCAGGAAGAATTACTACAAGAAGGAGACGGATGTAAGGCGCATGCATTGCGGGACTATGTACTTTCCACAAAAGGCTTTTGTGCCGTATCTGACTGATTTGCAATTTTTAATTAATGCAGTGAACATGAACATTGACACTGGAATTGGCGTTGAGAAAACTGGTGGTGGCTTTACTGAGGGACCAAATCTCCTTGATTCAATGATATTGGATGAAACACAAGAAGATGTTCTGAATGAAAATTTGTCACGGGCTGGTGAGCAACTTCGCATCCTGTGAATAAATCCTGCTAAAACCTGTTGTGTCAATATTTTCCCAATTGGGATTGATGATATATCATGTACGCTCAATAATTGCAGGAACACCGTTTGGTGTTGAAGGGGTACATGTGACAGCACCCAAGTTCCAGTGTACAACGCATGAACCCAGAGCAGCTGGGGATGTTCCAACTGCAGGAGTGGTACATTCAGGAGAAGGAACTGAAGAACGTTCTGGATGCAACGACAATGAGGGTGGAGGTAAGAGAGTAAAAAGACCAAAAAATGGTTGAGAAAAAATTAAGTTTTCTTTTTGGATTCTACTTTTCTGATGCAGGGAACATGGACTTTGAAAAAACATGGACTTTGAAAAAGTTGGGGACACTGAAGAAATTGGGACAAATTTGAGAACGTTTGAAGAAAAAGGATGAGATGGTATAGGTACAGCTGTGCAGAGAGTCACTCCAAGATAACATGCTTGTTGATATCCATTTCTTGAATATAAAGATAATGTTGATGTAATACTTGCAGCAGGGAAATCTGGTGACGTATGTATAGGTAGCACTAAGCCAAGCATTGGAACTGAGCCTAGTACATTTGTGCAACACCCATCTGTGGGAACAATGGAAGCTGATGCTGCATCAAGTATGGGAGGAATATGAGGTGCATCACCGCCTTGTTCTTTTGATGTTACACCTAAGGCTGTGGGAAAGGAAACAAAGAGTTCTGTTGGAGTAGAGACATCAATATTTGGTAATTCCCTTAAAAATTATATGCAATGTCATCTTTGTGTAAGCATGACTAAATTGAATAACATTTGCCTCGCTTTGAAAAGGGCCTGTCTTTGACACTAGCCCGGTGGGTGTGGGTGATGGTAAGGCAACTATAAAAGTAGAATATGTAAGATTTCTTCAACATCCTAACACTGTGGTAAACTCAAACATGTGCAGATCTTGGTGCACAAATTGATGTTTGGTTCCCAAAGAGTGGAATTCTTCAGACTGGGGAAGGGATGAGGGCTGAAGTGACTCCACCTGTCGAAGTTGGCTCTTCTGGAGCGAGAACGCAAGGTAAGACCCACTTCTTCGTGACAAAAACAAATGTATTATTTGTAGTTCCAAGAATGAATAGCAGTTAATAGTAGTCCCTGTTCTGTCCATAGAGTTTTCTTCGGGAAGGAGGAGGCACAAAGTAAGCATGAGCAAGAGACGTACGAGAAGCAGTACCAAGAAATTAGCGAGCCGGAAGAAGCAGCGAAAGTCACAGGGTAAGAATGTTCACCAGCAGAAGATGAGGGAAAAGACCGTACAGAAGCAAGTGGAATGGAGGAGCTTCAAAAGGAACAATCCCAATCAGTGGACAGTAAGGAACAAGGGGAACAGGAGATTGGGCATTGCGAGAAAGTTATGCCTATTAAATGTACGGTCCTCAAAAGAACAATACCTCCTTCACCGTTTGAGCTTCATATTATTCACAGGGCTAGCAGCACCAGATCAATAAAAAAAGACTATAAAATGATGATGAAAGCCACAAGCGAACAATTAGCATGGTAAGAGAGTGACTATATTTTTTTAATGATCAAATGCCTTGGTAAATATTTTTGAATGCATTGAGTATATATTTGTGCTCTATGTTTGCAGCAACTGGGTTGATGTCAATGTACCATACATGCTGCACATCGAAGGAACTGTGCTGCAGGACAACTTTGCTGAGGGTGGCATCATCACCACAGATGTCTTCTCTGCTATGGTCAGAGTGCTTCAATGCCAGGAGTCATCTGCATACAGCGTGAATAATGTCCCTCACAATCAATGGCGCCACTTCATGCCATCAGAATTCTCGTTACGTTGAAGCACAAGCAAAATTTGTTGTCTATGGCTTTGTTATATGGTCTAACAGAAAATATATGTGTGGTGCAACCAGGATCTGGTTGTTGGCAAGAAAACATTCACTGTCAGTGATACTATCAGAAGCATGTTCCTATGAAATCATCTCACCAGTAAGGTCGAGCATTGTCGCCTGGTAAGTACGAGAAAGCTGCATAACTACGGGCTAACAGTACGGGATAATATTTATGAATCATATCATTTTCCCCCAGATTATGATTCCATCGAATGCAAGTGGCTGGTGCTGCTTGTATGTGTGGGATTTGGAGCTTAAGAACATCCATATCCTTGATCCGTACTTCGAAAATGAAGGCTTCGGACCACAACAGTCGGTACATGATACAACAGTAGCTTATCTGCATTCCGCTCTCTATATATGCAAAGAGACTTTGTTTGATGGTTGGGATGACAATTTCAAAACATACAAGGATCAGTACCAGGTTCGAAGCTATCCACACACGAAAAGGTATGCATGTTGAATAAGTGGTGGTAAATTTCTGTTTCCTTACTGAATTCAACCGGAACCTAGTACTAATCCAAAAAAAATTAAATTCATTAACAGCTTGGGTGATACGGCTTTTTATGTGATTCACTTCATGCATTGGTTTGATGACGAGAAGCTACTGCATGAAATTAATGAGGTATTTGCAATGCATTATTCTTTATCCTTAGTCACAACAACGGATGAACTCAGGAATTCTAATTTTTGGTTTGTATGACAGAACGATGCAAGTAAGCTGAGGAAAGTAATGCTGCACGAAGTCTTGTTGATGAGAGGAAATGTAGCACAGCTACCTCGTGGCATCATGGACCCAGCAGTGATAGATTAGTCGTGTAGAGTAAAATTAGCAATCCTATGTAGTAAGGAATATGTGGGGTAAGGAGTTTGATATGTTCCACGCTGGCATTTGTATGTGAAGGCATGCATGAACAAGTGTAGGTGGACAGGATGTTAACTTTTGTGCCGTACCACCAAGCTGTGGTTTGTTGATAATGTGTGTAGTCGTGGTCGATCTCTTCCATAACGAGGTGGCTAACTTAATGGACAACTGCTGAACTTTTGTAGTGTCCTTGTTTAACTGATATCAGAAAATAGTTGCGTGTGGTCCAAACAGAATAAACTAATGTGTATACTTCATTATTAAAGTTCAATTGCTTGGGTACATTGGATGTACCCTAGTGGTACAAGTACAGAGTAGAGCGCACATCTGATGAGATGGAGGAAAAGTAGCATAATATAACACCTGGAACATCCAAAACAATTTGAGTCGGGGCATAAAATCATAATACATTAAAAATGACTTGGGTGACCATGGGTTGGGTACATTGAAGGTACGAGGAATGCACATTGCACCAGTGAGGAAGTCCATAGTCCATGACAGAATTTCTGAAGCAGCAGAACAAAAGGAGAAGATTTCTGAAATAACAGAGAACTACAATATCTCGGCAAAAAGATATCACAAAGTAATAGATATTACTGAAAATATCACAAAGTACATATTCATATTGGTTCCCTAAACATAGCAAAATACAATGGGTGCTGAAAGCGACACAGGAGTGCATTTAATTAATAAGACATTACATAAAACTTAGTTCTAAGCCTAATTATTTTTCTTCATGATTCCCTATTTAATCATCCTCGGAAGAAGAGAAAGGACCGGTAGTGCGGGCTCGCTTGCGAGGGGGCTCCGCATTGGACATGTCGCCGTCGAAGTCGACAACTTCCTCCGGAGCGCCGGCACTAGCGCGGTCAACGGCGTCGTCGTCGTGGTCCTGCATCTCCACTTGTTCGTCGACAAGCTCTGCGACATCGTCCGCACAATGATGTTCAGCGTCGGGTGGGAGGACCTCCGCGTCGCCCTGCTCCAGCGCGGCTTGTTCGGCGTCGAGTTCCGGCTCGGCGTGCGCACCGCCACCCACGGGATTGTCGCCTTCCTGCTCCACGATGAAGTAGTGGTCGGCTTCGTTCGTGAGGTTCTATCCAGCCTGTGCCGCTTCCATGTCAGCGCCGTCGCCGTCCTGTGCCTCAGCATCAGGTCCATACTCTGATGCCTCGTGCTCCTCTTCATCGTCATCGTCGTCCTCCTCCTCGACGCTAGCTTCGTCGTCCATCCGATCCGTGTCGTCGTCCTCCTCCTCAGGGTCTTCATCCTCCGACAAGGATCTCTGCCAAGGATTACTCAGATCCTCGTCGGAGAGGGGCTCGTTGTCGCTGTTGTCGTGGTACTTGTCCTCCGGCTCCGAATCCGACTGGTCGGACCACCAAGTCTTCGGGAACGCCATGGATGCTTCACGAGGACAGTGAAACAGGACGGTTCGCTCTATGTGGGTGTGGAGATTGTGGTTCGATGGTTTCATGAAGCGATGAAGGCACAACGGGAGAGGGGATACATATACAGGCTGCCGGTTAAAGAAGCGAAGTGTCGCGCATGCGAAATGGTTGGTTTATCGAGGTATCGCGTGGGAGACGGCTCCACTGTGGAGCGCGCGGCAGGCCCGGTTACCAAAATCATACCGGTTATTGCTTCTCCTTTTTTTTGGAACAGCAGTTCTTATTCTGGACATGTGTCACATTGGAGCGAATGCAGATCAGGCTTTGGGCCGAATGTGGCACGACACGTCCAACTTCTGAGAGACAAACTGCAGAACTGACGTTATGAGAACCAAACCAATTAATCAGCAAGTCAACACTACAGTTGAAATTCAACAATTGAAGCCTATACGTAAAAAATTTGAATGAGTCGACCGTGTGTAACATCAAGACACCAATATCTATAATTAAATTCTTTTAAGTGTTCAGGGTCTGAACCTGTACCACTAGCGAACTCTAGTAGAGGTTCATCAATTTTCCTACCCCAACCATTCATGATATTAAGTACCAGCCGGTAACACTTACAATGACATCAAATATACAGATGCTGAGTTCACGAAGCCGATTATGTAGTGTTCATTCCAATAGCAAGGACACATGTACTTAGTTCACTGCAGGTACAAGTGTGGTACATCGATATAAACAGCCCACTATGGAGTTGCAGAGAGGTGATGCCAGGAAATATACGCAACACTAAGGAACCAAAGGTACCTACTACCACAAGTATGGGCAGAAAAAAGTACAACATCATAATAAGAGACACTCTACCAGCATACACCAGTACTTGTGGAACACACAAAAATGGCGTAAAATAAACGCACCAATGTGCACAGGAAACACTCAGAATGTCAACAGACACACAGATCATGAGGTTCGAGTCGATTATTAAAACACACCGAGCAATAACAGAGGTACATGTACTGGGTACATTAGAGGTACATAACAGGTACATCATTACATCTGCTCCATTTAGGAGTTCAACAGAGGGTTCAGCAGAGGTACATGACAGGAGTTCTGTAGGCACCAATAAGGAGGTTCATACTTTCAAAGGAATGCCAGTACTAACAGCACGTACATAGTACGTCATATTAATCTAGCTAATCTATGGCAGAAGAGCATAAAGCAACATGGCAATGACTACGAACTGGACAACAATGAAAGCCTCTTTCCAACCTAAGCTTGTACCAGTGGGCTCTAGTATCAGGGTGGACGAGACATACTCCGAACCACGTTGGTCGTCATGGTGTCTTGGTGGAGTGTACTGATGAATCACGCGTGCCGCTGCGGGTGCCGGCACTGAGTGCTCATTGTTTCCGATGTACGCATTGTAAGCGGACAGTGCTGAGTGTTTATTGATTCCGAAGTACGCATTGTAAGCCACTATGGCGTCAGTGCGGCTGTGGAACTTTTGGTGGAGACAACCTCTGAAACCCATCACTTGGGCTTCATAGCTACGCCAGTCGTCATACACGCCTGGAACATGTCCGCGGAACACTACATATGTCGGCATTCTTAATGTATGCAAGATTTTAGTTTGTGAGTACAAAGGAGGACGAAGATACGGAACTTAAGGCACTCAAGAATGAATAGGCGCCCTAACAGATAGAATAAAACAGATGTAAAAATGAACGCACGCTCCAATAGGTTAGCGGGCCATCACAGACAGCTATTTGCTACATTCCACGAGAACGCAATATACAAGATGTGGTAAATCCAGCAAGTATGTAGTTACATCTATGAAAGCAGATCTGAGAGGAAGGGACAACGGATGGCTACTATTAGACTAGCTACGGGCAAAACCAAAGAGCAAAGCAAACGGCAACAGCAAAGACTAGGAGGCCAATACCGACGACAAGGAACACGTACCGGATGCAGATGCAGCAGCAACACCCCAAGGGAGGTCTGGTGGTCAGATCTGGATCGCGCAATGGTACTTGGTTGAAGAAAACAAGCCCAGGCGCTAGGAGAGAATGGATGGTGCTCAGTGGATGGGAGGAAAGGGTATATATAATGGCCGCGATGGGGGGCTCTTGTCCACATGAATAAAATACAGAAGGTTCAGTATTCGGACCAGGTGGTGCCTTCGGACCAGTTCTGGATAAAGGAGTGCATCCTGCCCTCCTGCTGACAGCTTTTCACTTCAATGCAGCGAGTAGGCGTGCAGCAAACAAAATGGCATTAATTCCTTTCCTACTTCCCAACCACCACTTGTCCTTAACACTGGCGCGCATATTTTCATTTTACCGACGGGAAGAGAAATAAAGCTGTTATGTGAGCATTGCCATGTCCTGGCTAAGAACATAAATCAAAATTACAAGAAGCTAGAATTTAAGCACTATCTTAACTTTGCCTAATGTCATAGCAGGATGCAACGCAAGAGCACGCAGTATGAGAAAGATTCCTGGGAGGCTCTGGAAATATCAAATGTACATGTTCATGGAGAGTACATGACATACTACTCACAAAAGGAGATCAAATCTTGAATTACATGCTTCAGAAACAGCAACATCACAAAGTTTACTTGCCCAGCAATTGTATCAGCTCAGGACCGTATCACAATGGGACTATACTGTAGGCTGGAGATGGCATGGGAGTATTTCGAATCTGGAACATGCGACCACCAAAGCACATTACAAATAAAGGCATTTGCTTGTGAATTTTTGGCGTTAGACGAGCTCATTGCAGAGGATTAATAAAGTGCAAGGCGTCTGTTTCTGAATAATAGATTGTTCATAATAGTCCTTGGAATTGTCTACCAGGAGTGCATGGTTGCCACGGAAGCAATACACATAGTACCATTATCATTACTGGCAGCATGTTAATATATTGATGTAGTAGACACAAAAGCATAACACATTGTTCCTAATGTTATCAAACAGGAAGATTCTGCAAGTCACTTGGACAACAATTCAATCAGCCCTGCAGGTTGTTCAGCGAAGTTATCCTTTATCACTAGAGCTTCGTAGAGGAATTTTTTGCGGACATCATCAAGTATATCCTGGAAGGAGACCAATAAGAGAATGAGTAAAGAAAAAAACAGGTGGGGATTACAAAATATAAGTGAACAGTGTTATAGGACCTTAGGTACTACCTTACTGATAGGGCTATGTAAGGAAAGACCATCATAATAGCATGCAAGATGAAGCATAACGACTGCACTGTCCTCACTGCGAAAGAAAAAATACATTCAAACCATAGATGTTCAAGACACCATATGTGTACACTGTAACGTACATGCTGAAGCATAAAGAGTACACAATCCTCAGTGCAAAATAAAAAATACATTCAAACCATAGTGGTTGAAGGCAGGATATGTGTACACTGAAACTGAAGCGCCCCTGCCTAAGCAGAGACTAAATGTGATACAAATTATCAGTCCCAGGAGGCTGACGCACATTTATTCAACAGATGATACAGAAACTTACAACCCACGAGGAAGCGGGCACCTAATACAAACTAGGACAGCTAAAAGGTAAACTACGGCGGTAAGCCAAAGGATGAACCAAACCGGTTCAACCAAGAGATCAGAGTTCTGCGACAGCGAAGCCATCTTGGGCGGGACCAAACTCCACAGGCAAAGTTGGGTGCGGAAGCGACCACCTATTCAGCGTCCTCAACAAAGTCCGGGTCTTCTTCTGGATTGACAACAACAAGGGTAAGTACAAACGTACTCAACAAGCCCAATCACACCCACGGAGGGGTTAACACAGAATTATGCACAAGGAATATCAAGGATAAGGCTAGGTTTATTTTTGCCAAAAAGCTAGTTTTAACACATGCACGGGTTTATCAAGGTATTCTTTAGCAAAGCAAGCTTAGTAACACGTCATTAAGTGGGGGTTGATCCACAAAGGATCCAAACTTTTAGTGCTACCGGATTTCCCATCCGCCGTAGCTTTTGGCACAAAGCCGAACTCATTCCAAAACCAACACACTCCAAACCCATCCCAAAACCTTAGCATTGTGACCAAGCCATAACTCGCCCATAACCGTGGGCACGGCTATTCGAATAGATTAGGAAACTCTGCAGAGGTGTACACTTTCACCACAAGTAGGGTACCGCAACACGATCACCTTAGTGTCAGTGCGGATCCTATCGAAGCCATTACCCACCATAGCCAAAACTGCCTAGCCATCACGAGAAAACACCAAGGGGTTTATGTCACTAAGACGGCAACCATGTCACTAAGACGGCACTTGGTTTTCCCGCTGCACACCTGCCTCCAGACAACTAACAGCACGGCTAGTGGGATTTAGACTAAGCCCTTGCACCATACAAGAGTCGAGTGGTTGTACGAGATAAAGTGGGTTAGGCAAGATGACACATCACCTCGGTTTAAAACAGGACAAAATGGATATCTCCCAACTTGCTTAACCACAAAGGTACAAGCCTCCTTTTTGGCATTTCACAAAGTCATGCCCATCCATTTTATCCACACAGTTTCACTCTTTTCAAACCAAAAACCCAACTCACACATTTGATCTTTGATAAAACCAGTGTATAGTCATGATTGAGTAAGGAGTAACAAATCCTAAGCATTCTAGAGTTGGTTATCATCTAAATAGAGCATATCATATTTAGTGATAACTGGGTTGTCAAGGAATATCATATCAATCAAGGAGTGGCTAACCAACCGGGTTTTAAACTAAAACAATGCAATTATCAAAGGCTTAATAGGTTGTGTTTATAAAACTGGGATAAACATGCATCAAAGGATGGGATTGGACTTGCCGTCAACAAAAGCTTCCGGGAGATCCTGCTCGCGGTACGGGTCCTCGGGGTCGGGCTCACGGTACTCTCCTGCGTAGTCCTGCTCGCGGTACTGCTCCTCCTCGTTCACTCCGTCGTCTAGGGCACGATCAAACAAACACTCAATAAGAAAACACAATCCTTTACCGATGAGTTGGAAACAGGAAATAACAAAATAAAATAGGAAAAGGAATTATTTTGGGATGATTTGTGTAAAGCTCGGCCGGAATTTGGCGCATGAAATGACGAGTTAAAGGAGGTTTAGGGCCTAAACGGGGGTTTTAGGACCTCTTTATAATAATTATAAAGGGCCAGGGACTTGGTTGTGAATATTTTGTAAGGTGGAAGGGCATGGTTGTGATATTTGGAAAGTATATGGGGGTTTGGTAAAGACCAGGGGCATATTTGGAATTATTTGGAAGGGACAGGGGTTTTTCTTGGAAAACGGCTAAAGGAGGAGGGGTATGTATATGAAACTGGAAACGGGCAGGGGGTTATCCGGAAATTTGCCGGCCCTTTCCCTTTCTTCCTCCTCCGGCCCGAAACAGAGGAGGGGAGGGGCGGCTCGGGCGGCGGTGGCGCGCCGGCCCTGGGTCACGGCGGCGGCCGGGAGGGGGCTCAAGAGCGAGAGGGGGATGGGGGGAGTCCGGTTACCCCCTCACCTCGGGCTGGGGCGTTGCGGGGAGGCGGCTCCACGGCGGTGAGCGAAGGGAGAGGCGGCGGCGAGGGAGGAAACGCGGCGGCGGTGGCTCTGGAGGCTCGGGCGGCGGCGCTGCGAGGTGGGGAGCTCGGTGGAGGGTGGAGGGAGGTGGTGTGGTGGCGGATTGAGGCGGGGAAGGCCCCCTTTTATAGCCGGGGAGGGAGCTCGGGCTCGGCCGGCCGGGAAGCTTCGAGCGCCGGAGTTAATGCCGGCGGGGTCCGGTTAGGCGGGGGAAACAGGGCGGCGGCGACCATGCGCGGGCGCCGAGGCGAGGGCGCGGGCCCAGGACGGGTGGGCGGCACGCCAAGAGGACGGG
>CM014274.1:29122075-29135581 GCA_004135705.1 Alloteropsis semialata | reverse complement strand
GGGCGGGGCTTGACGCCGCCATCGCACAGGCGCACTTGCCATGATCACTGTTATCGTGCTGCCCACCATGAAGCTGTCGTGCTGCGCAGACCTCTTGGGGCCGGCGGAGGCGCGCTCCTATCGAGGCTTTCGGTTTGAGCTGTTGACGCCACATACGTTGCAGGGGAGGCTGGCCCCCAGCGACGCTGTGGCCCAGGCGCGCCGCATCCTGCAGGTCGCGCGCTTCTCTCTCCGAGGGTGGACGGCCGCCTAGAGCCGGCTCTATAATTTTAGGGGCCTACGAGCGAACTATAAATTAGGGTCTTTTAGGCTCGATATTTTTTATTTGTAATAATACGATGAAAGGAGACAACTATACTAATGATATATATTTAATTCTTGAAGAACATTATCAATAGTACAAGCTAAAAGATTGACAAAATAAAAGTAGCATGGTTATTTCAAATAATAACTAAACCACATGACTCAATCGATAATGATGCTTCATTCTTCAGAAAGAAACTCCTGTGGGCATTTCTTGATGGAAAATCATTGAGAACACTATTAAGATCCATGTTTTTCAAGATATCTTTCTCAATGCTGCACATAGCCAAGTCATTCAATCTTTCTTGTAACATAGTTGACCTCAAACAATTTTGTAGTATTTTCAATTTTGAGAAACTTCTTTCAACTGAGGCTACAGTCACAGGTACAGTTAAGAGGATCTGATATGCAACAGAGTAAAATAAATAAAAGACATTGACATTAAAAACTAAATTGTAAATAGACAATTCACTGGAATAGCATCCATGATCCACTGATCCATTGATCCCTCCAATCGAACAAAGGAATCGAGCGAGGATTCGACGCACCTTTCGTTTCAGCGGCGGCAGGAGGCCTAGTATTAAATGTGGATAACTGACAAAACCCATTTCATAACCCTGGGTGAAATTGTGAGGCGAATCTATTAAGCCTAATTAGGTCATGATTAGATTTTGTTGTGCTGTAGTAAACAATCTCTAATGATGGATTAATTAGGCTTAATAGATTTGAAATTCAATTTTCAGACGAGTTGTGTAATTAGTTTTTTTATTAGTATCCGAATACCCCTTTCGACATTCCATTTTTACGATTCAACAAGTTTTCACTTTTCGAACTAAACAAAGCCTAAGCTTTTTTTGGAGAGAGACCGGAAAGAGGATAAGCTGGGACTAGGCATGTAAGCAGGTGCAGGTCTGCCTGCCTGCCAGCCCGCCTGCAAAAAACAGCCAAAACGGGCTCTGCGGACAAGTGCATTTTGTGATGCGGGCTTATGCGAGCGAGCCTGCAAAATCGAATGGGCTGAAGCGATAAACCTGCAAGGCCTGCGAACAGCACCATCCGCATCGGCTCTAGAGAGTGTCGTTGCCGCCGCCGGTGCTTGCTGCTCACCTACGGGTAGCCCTCCGGCGCGTTGCCTCCTGACTCCAATGCCCTCAGCTTCGCTCCGCGTATTCTGGAGGAGAGGCAACTGGATCTTCCAAATTCCCTTCCTGATTCTCACTCTCCACCATGCATCCCCTCCATCAGATCTCTATGCACTGGAGAGCAATTCGATGAGAAAGCGTGAGTATTCAGATCTTATTTGTGGTGATTGGCAGTGATAATTGGCAGGAAGAACTAATTTATTTCTCTTGTGTTCAAGCATATCATTGCATTTGAGCGATGCGTAATTTTTTGTTAGCGTCCTCACAGGTTCCTGCCGGCGCCTGCAGACCTGCTTGGGTGCACCCGCAAAGTCTAGCAGATCAATGCAGGAAGAGACGCAGCTGCAAGCGGGCTCCTGTAGACGCGCCTGCTTTGCATCCCTTAGTGCAAAAACCGGAACAACTTCTTCCTGCTTTGCCATGGAATCCCTTCTGTTGCTGGCTGTTTGGTAGACGAAGCTGCAAAGCTGCAACATGAGCTGGCTAATAAGCCCTACCAAAGGGGGGCCCTATACTAGAAGCTGCTAACAGCTCAAAGTTGATAAAAAATGCATGCCAATTGGAAGGCCTATACCCAAAAAAACGAGATAATTCGACACTAAAATCATATTGACCCCCACTGGATCACCTGAATTTTGATAAAAAAAAGTTTCACAACTAGACTCACAATTAATACAGGCAGGAATCACGTACGTGATGGAAATCAAAAGACCAAAAATTAAAGGATATCATCAAGTTTGAGAAGCCAAAGTCAATCAATCTCAGATACTAACACTGATCGATGGTCAACTGTCGGAAACACCGCTGGGGCGCCGACAAAAGGACTTTGATTATTTCTCGTCTTATTATGCTAGGAATTATGAAAAATGGGTAACACTAACATGAAAGTCTTCCAGAACAAGCGAACAGATTACTATCACAGATCAGAGGCGAGGCAAAATGTTGTTCTTTGCTACAGAGTAGTCCATGTAAAAGTTTTTCTGTCATTGTAAAATTTTTCTTTCGGACCTAGACTCGTTTAAATCTCTTCTGTACTAATATAAAATCTGGCGGTCCACCAGCTTTACCTTTAAAAATTCAATCTCAGATAAAATCAAGCAACAGCCAACCCCCAACACTTGACCAACAAATGTTCTTGGGCTGGGCTTATGGCTGCCCACCCACCCAAGGTGCTTGCTACCTTTTTGTTGGGCTGGGCTTCAATTGGGCTGGCTAAACTGTCTTCGGTTGCTATGCTACCTTGTAGTCCTCCAGCCGCAGCCGCAGCCTAAGCCGAATCCGATCGAGTTGCCCTGTCGATGGCGGCCATGGGAAAACCAATCTGTCTTAGGGTTAATCAGGGATTGATCATGCATAAATCATTTTAATCCGGCTAACAGATGCATTAAAACTTAATAGCTCTAGATTAAGATCATGTTAGGACTAAGATGGCTCATGATACCGATTGTTAGAATTAACTTAATCTAATGTTAACTTAAATAGGATCTTATTACTTAGCCTAATTATGATCACTAATTACAATTAGTGCGGAAACTTAGATTAATTCATACTAACTAGAGCCTTTAGGTGCCATCTGTGTAGTCCTTGAGATGAGGTAGATGTGGTAGACGTGATCTCTACCAATCTAAGAGCTTTAAGGCTATCTGTTGATGAAGTTTTGAGGTTGACGATGAGCAGGGGCAACTCCTCCTTGTCCCTGCGTGATCTCTTGTTTCTACATGAAGAAGATTTTTAATGTAAATGCGACCCACCTCTCAAAAACAGGGGTTCCTGATAGATGAAGTCAGGATCTCGGGCTTCCAACCCCTTCAGCACTCTAATTAGTCAGGGTTTAGGCTAATTGCGAGATTAGAGGATTGGCTACCGTGAGGCCCCCTCCAATTCATAAATATAGTGCTGCGGGGCCGGAATCAAGTTATAGATGGATACAACTTAGATGTACCTGCCGATCACGGTAAAATTAAACTGATAGCGAGATTAGGATGAAATTCTTACGCCATGAGAACTCTCGGTTGTTATCCGAGTAGATCACAAAATATTTCAACAACCACACGATGCCGAATAAACGAAGACATACGTCCATGGCGTGCTGCCCCTCTTGCTCATTACGGGCTGTGGTTCCGGAAGCGCAAGTCAAATTTGTTTTGACTTGTTGGTCCTATAAAGCGTGTTCGACTAGAACATAACAGCCCTGGATTCGGTCTGCGTCCGAAGAACAGCCAAATTGCGACCGTGTTGGGCCGGTTCGCACCTGATGTCCTGATGTCTGATGAAGAGCTGAACCACACCGGCAGGGGCCACTGCAGATGCAGCTCGTCAGGCTCACAGCAACCACAACCAAATGGACGTGAAATGGTGGACACGTCCCACATACATCATACATGCACCAAAAGTTACCAAGCGGTTCTCTTTTGTTAGAAGCGGCAACAACGCACGCCACGGCTGTATGCACACGCACACAAAAAAAAGTTACCGACATGAATAGCAAACGTATACAAACACCGTGCTAGCTCAACGAAGCCGCGCCTGCGTCGTCCTCCTCCCGCAGCCCGCATCCTCCTCCTGCTCTGTCCGGTCCTCCGTGCCGCGCGCAGCGCGTGCGGGCACACGGATTGCTCCTGCGATCGAGCTGCACGAGCGCGCCGACGTGGACTACCATTCACGTGGTTCACGCATGTAGGTGTGTGTTGCTGTTTACTTGTGCCGCGGCCTGCTGGAACCGGCTTTATCGCCGCCGTGGTGGCGGCCGTCCTCGTCGTCGTACTCGATGCCGAGCTCGGCGGTGGAGACGTCCTCGGCGAAAGCCATGCGGCGGAACAGGTCGATGTCCGCCGAGTACTGCCTGGAGTCGTAGGCCGTGCTCTGGCCGAGCTTGACGCCGTTCGTGAGGTCCGACGAGCACTCGTCCACGTCCAGCGACCGCCACACTTGCACCATCCTCGGCCTCTTGGCGGCGGAGTGGCGCACGCACGCCGCCGCCGCCTCCACCATCCGCCGCATCTCCGCCTTGGAGAACCTGCACTCCAGCGCCGGGTCCGCGATCTCCCGGAAGTCGTCCGTCTCCAGGGCGTCCATCAGGAGGACCCGAGCCTGTTGTGTGCAAGAGCCCATCAGCGATGTGATGTCAGCTGTGTAAGTGCCAGTAGTGATCGGTGGTAAAGCCACTGAGACTCACGTACCCATTCGACCAGACTCTCTTCTCCCAGGGGCTGAGACGCGTCCACGGGCTTCCGCCCGGTGATGAGCTCCAGGAGCACCACCCCGAACGAGAACACGTCGGATCTGTCCGTCAGCTTCCCGCTTGATGCGTACTCGGGTGCCATGTACCTGCAAACCAATGCGGATGGTATTCTTCAGTAATCGAAAAAATGATTGGTATTCAGTAATCAAAATAAAGAACGATTGATATTAACAAATTGACGTGGGGACGGTCTCCAAGATTCAGAAGACAATGCAAATTACATTCTTTTGATTTTGACTGACAAAACGGGCCAGGCTACAAGAATATTGTTGCGCTCTTAAGTTCATCTTGGGTCCATATTGGGCCAGAACTACTAACCGGGCCTAGTAGAGTGCTTATTCTGGCCCGAAACGTGTTGAAGCTGGGACCTCATGCATAATCCGAGTTTCTCATCAGAGACACAGACGAAATGCTACTGCTTACCCGAATGTGCCCATCACGCGCGTCGAGATATGCGTCAACGAATCGTTGGTCAGTTTAGCAAGGCCGAAATCGGCAACCTGTTGGCCAAATCAATCGTCAGTACACAAGCCACAAGGAAGCATCTCGAGTTCTGGAGGATGAAATCTATGCTGCAAAATTAACCTTGGCCTCGAAGGCGTCGTCCAGGAGAATGTTGGCCGACTTGATGTCCCTGTGTATGATCCTAGGATGGCCTGCATGTTCGTATCAGAAGCATTTCTGAAATGTAGCAGAAAACAGACTGACAAGCTACCCAGACTGAAAAACTAATTGTCGTCACTTACAGTCTTCGTGCAGGTACGTCAACCCACGCGCCGCTCCGATCGCGATCTTCATCCGCTTGTGCCAATCCATCACGGGAAGCCCTCTTCCTGCAGATCGATCACATCACATCCATTGGTGCCTGAATTAGGAAAACGAAAGGGAGGAAACCAAGCGAAGCGATCGATCCAGCAGGGCAGACCGTGGAGGTGGTGCTCGAGCGTGTTGTTGGGCACGAACTCGTAGACGAGGAGGCGGTGGTTCTGGGTGACGCAGTAGCCCACGAGGGTGACGAGGTGGCGGTGGTGGATGCGGCTGATGATGTCCACCTCGGCGCGGAACTCCTTCTCCCCCTGCCCGCCGCCCACCTTGAGCTGCTTCACCGCCACGCGCCGCCCGTCGCCCAGCGCGCCCGCGTACACCTTCCCGAACCCGCCCTCGCCGATCACGTTCGCCGCCGCGAACCCGCCCGTGATGCCCACCAGCTCCTCGTACGTGAACCACGACTTGGACCCCGACAGCTCGTACGAGCTCGCCCCGCTCGGCGGCGGCGCCGGGCTGCTCGACGCCAGCTGGTGGTGCGCGTCCGGCGATACCACGTCTGCAAATAGCGAGCGCGTGTTAATGCTGCAGGACGAGAACAATGCATGCAGTGCAGCAGGTGAAAGATCATATCAATGTCCGGCGGGCACTGACGTTCCGGCACGACGACGTTGTTCCTGCGCGGCGGCGGCTGCGCGTGCCGCTTCCTCCACCGGTTGCTTCTGAAGCAGGCGAACATGAACAGCGACGCCAATGCCAGGAGGAGCCCGGCCGCGGAGAGCCCGATGAGCAGCTCGGTCTTCAGGCTGCTGCCCGAGCCCCCCGCAGAGGGACCCAGCGGCGGAGCGATCTCGGCGGAGTCATGTGGGCCCCTCCACGGGCCTGCAGGAGAGGCCGGCATGATCACCGTCAGGGACATTGGAGGAGGCAGCGCTTGCGTCGGTGAGGAAGGGGTCCCCGGGGCCGGAGGTGGCCGACCGTCGGTGCCTGGCGGCGTTCCCGGCGTCGACGGGGCCTCGTGCGGTGGCGCTGGTGTTTTCGACCCGGAGCCTGACGTGGCATTTTGGGGAGGTGAGGGGGTCGCAGCGGACTCTGAGGAAGAGGGTGGCGGTGGCGTGGTCGATCCCGGAGGCGATTGGTGCGACGTCGATGGTGGTGATGGTGGCGTTGAAGACGCGGGTGGCGGCGGCGGAGAATGCGGAGGAGGCGACTGGGGCGGCGTCGACGGGGAAGGAGGAGGAGGAGGGGACCGGCTTGGCGACGGCGGCGACGGCGGAGGCGAAGCAGGAGGTGGCGGGGACGTCGTCGGTGACTTTTCCGGCGGACTAGAGGGTGTCTGGCCTGAATGTGCCGGAGGTGGTGGAGACTGCTTCTCCGGTGGCGGTGACGGCGGCGGCGCGCGCTGAGGTGGCGACAGTGTCGGCGGCGGAGGAGGCGGAGAGGAAGCCTTCGGCGGGGGTGGTGCCGACGACTGCGGCGGCGGTGCCTTCGGCCCTGGCGGCCCTCCTGCAGGGGACGAGGCCAGATGCTCGGTGAACGCCATGAGGACGCGCGGCATCACAGGGCCGCCGCGCGCTCAGCTCTGTCGTCGTCGTCGTCGTTCCGGGGGAGCCTTCAGGAGCCGGAATGGCATCTCAAGCGCGTCCCGGAAGCGAGGGTATGCAGCGGCCGCCGGCCGGGCCTCTCACAGAGGCATCCGTAGACGCCGGTCCGGCGGCAGGTCGAGCTGGGCGGCGTGGAGGCACGAAATGAGCCTCGCCTTGGCGAGAAGACGGCCGCGGCGTGATGTGCTCGTGCCCTTCCTTGTTTTCCTGCGTATTTTTTTTCCGTCTGTTTTTCCTTGTCTTGCTTTTCTTGGATGGGTGGATGTGGAACAGAGAAGAGCATCGAGAAGCATGGACGGACGTAGGAGGAGACCAGCGCCCCCGTGAGGAAGACAACGCCATGGCAGTGATTGACACATGAGCTAGCTCTTCACCTCTGTGTAAGGTTACACATGCTAAATTTAGGAACACGCAGGAGGTGCAGAAGATCTCAACATGTGAGGACGGAGGTTATCATAACCACACAGATAGCGTGGTTAGGTTTATTATAGGTGCTTTTTGTAACTATATATATCAGCACTAATTAACATGTCGATTAGAAAATTCTTGTAAAATAAAGCTTCTTATATTTATTTTTAAAAAATATTGATCTCCTTCCGCATAGGTTTCGCATAACACTTTGTGCAGCGTAGGTGCTCAAGCGGCTTGCAAGACTGTCCTGCGACCTGCCGTCCTGGGGCGGCGGTGAACAGGAGAGGGAGGAGGAGGTGGAAGGAACGGAAGAAAGTTCAAGACAAGGGTAATATGGTCCAAAATTTCTGACAAACATGTCCAGGATAAGACCCAGTTTGCATCTCTAGCGGCAAAACTTTCTGCTAAAATTTGCTGCTAGGCATTCAGATTGGGCAGCTAGAACCTAGCTAACTTTAGCTCGGGGTCAAAAGTTGCATTATACATTTAGCTGGTTGAACCTAGCTAAAATATATTTAAAGACAAATTACCTCTTCTATAATCAATGTAGCTACCATTCTCTTTTTTTTTCTATTTCCATGAGCAGTAGCATGGTCCATCATTTTCAATTAGCTGCAGGATCCAAACACTCCCCGATAAAATTTAGCTACATCTTTTGAAAATTTATGTAGCATTATGAAATGCATGGACCATAGACTAACTTTGCCCTCCCCTTTCTTGCTCCCTTCCTCCAAACATCCTGATGCATACCCCCAAAAAGAAAAATCAAGCATTGTCTCCTTTGGCCTTTGCTATTGTTGAGAGTGAGCGATGCACCATCGGCCAAAACAGATCGAGCGGCAGCAAAATCAAGTGGCTGCGATCTGTTGCCCAAAACAGACCATATGCCCGCGGTGAGGGAAGAGAAAGTTGAGCCTTTCTTCTTTGGCCCTCCAAATTTCGTTCTTTTCTATTTGGCTCTATCTTTCAATTTGATTCTCAATTTGATCCTTTCGTCAAATAACAGCAATAAGATTGTTAAACCAATGGTGAAAAGACCAATTTGCCCCTTATCTTGGGGCGCCCATGGCGTAGCCTCTGACGGTGGTGGTGGCAGCGGACAGCCCTGTTGCATGGTCACTGTTTGGAGCTATATTTAATTGTCTTTTCGAGATGCGGCGTTGTCGCTTCAGAATGAAAATAGGGGTATATATACGTTTTTTTACCTATTTATTAGTTTTCGAGGAAAATGCTAGAATTGCATTCTTTAGACTGAGGGAGTAATACTCAATCAAAGCCGCAACATTTTTTTATTCATACTGAAACCGCCACTTTTTAAGGAATGCGAGCTCGGCAACCCAGAGAAGTCAGAAGCTTCCTGCTGCTTGGTCCCCAAGCCGGTCTGGTCTTCATCTAGAAGAAAAGGAAGGGAGCTCGTTGCTTGGATCCTATAGCTAATTGAAAGGCTGTGTGACTCCACGTCTCTTCTGGCAATGACAGGTTCGTCGTGAGAGCCGCGCTTCGGTGAAGGCCTGCCTGCTTATCCACTCTGTTGACCCGCTTGATGAGGATTTTGTCTGATTTACTGTACAGGAGTTCTCCCCTTGCAGGTCAACTCGCAAGATTGTCAGTGCTGATAGGAACATAGATTGTCTTTGCATGTTTGGAAGGATCGGTAGGTTAGATGCAACTGGAGTAGTACATATCCATCCAGTGGAGGAATAGAGGCAATCTGGAAGGGTTTATATTATTATTTTTCCAGCTGCGAGATTGTCACGAGTAACGACCATGTCCATACGGAACAACCGTTACTTTCCAACCGGTCATGTGGGCAGGGGCGATAACTAAATTCTGTTCTAGAAACCGAGACCAGAGCCAACGCCTTTCTTTTCCCAGCTGCTTTCATTCATGTCGCTTGTCGCGATCATGGAGAGCACGAGGAATGAGCACCGCTTCTAGAATTGGTTTTCTTTCTTCTTGGGAGCGGTCGTCAGTCTGCAGCGGATGCAGTCCGTTGTAGTGGAGCTGGACCTGGAACAGGAAAGAAGTGCAGAACATTCCATGCCTGCTCGGAAACCAGGGTGAAATACTCTAGGCGTTCCATGACGGGCGGAAGTCCTAAATTTAACTGTTTGTTGGTTGCCCGGCAAAGTTGGGCACTTGTTGCTACTGCGCCACAAAGTCGGATATCTTGATTAATCACGAATCACATCCGTGGATGAGTCCGAAATTACCAGCCTTTCACTGATGAAGAGGTACAAACAGTAATCCAAGCAATTAAATTTGATAAGGCACCTGGTCCGGATGGGTACATAGGTGCTTTCTACAAATCTTGCTGGCAAATAATGAAAGAAGATGTCATGGAAGCTGTCCATTACTTCTACAACATGCACAATCAGCACTTTGATAAGCTGAATACAGCACACCTAATTCTGATCCCAAAGAAAAAGGATGCAAAAGCACTGGCTCATTACAGACCCATCAGTTTGACACATAGTATTGCAAAGATTATATCCAAGCTGCTTGCATCAAGGCTTGCAGGGCATCTGAATTCTTTGATCTCCAGAGCACAAAGTGCTTTTATCAAGCGGCGAAGCATTCAATATAACTTCCTATATGTGCAGAACTTGATCAGAGAACTCCACAGAGCCAAGATGCCCGGTTTGTTCATTAAACTGGACATAGCAAAAGCGTTTGATAGTGTGCGCTGGGATTATCTGATGGAGGTTCTACAGCACATAGGGTTTGGCATTAGATGGAGAGGATGGGTGACAACACTTCTTCACACAGCCTCTTCTGCAGCCTTCTTAAATGGGACAAGAGGGAACTGGTTCAGACATCGACGGGGCCTAAGGCAGGGAGATCCACTGTCCCCAATGTTATTCATCTTAGCAATGGAACCTCTACAAAGATTACTAGATCTGGCAACAAATGAGAATGACCTCACCCCACTGAACCATCGTGCTGCTAAACTGAGACTCAGTATGTATGCCGACGATGCTGCTCTCTTTCTGAATCCTATCTGTACTGATGTGCACAGAGCTGCTGAAATCCTGAGGTGCTTCGGACTTGCATCTGGCCTCATGGTCAATGTGGGCAAAGAATGCAATATACCCAATACAATGTGATGGGCTAGATGTACATTCGATTATGCAACAGCTCCAATGCCCGATCAAGACCTTCCCCTGCACCTGCCTGGGCCTTCCATTACATTTCAGGCAAATTAGAAGGGTAGAGGTCCAGCCATTGATCGATAAAATGGGGGCAAGGCTACCTGGGTGGAAAGGGAAACTGCTTAACAGGGCAGGGAGACTTAAACTACTGAATTCGGTTCTTACTTCAATCCCTGTCTACTACCTCACTGTCTTTGCACTAAAAAAATGGGCAATCAAGAAGATGGACAGAATAAGGAGAGGTTTCCTTTGGAAAGGGGCGTCAGATGCAAACGGTGGACATTGTTTGGTCAGCTGGGCTAAATGCAAATGCCCCCAAAAAATTTGGAGGGCTAGGCATACTCGACCTTTACCTGTTCAGCAGAGCTTTGAGGCTTAGGTGGCTTTGGTATGAATGGACTGATCCTTCCCGGCCATGGGTGGGCACTGCACCGCCAGTGAATGCAGTGGATCGACAGCTTTTCAGATTGTCTACAGTGGTGACGATTGGCAACGGCGACAAGACAAAGTTCTGGCATGACTCTTGGTTGCAGGGCAGAGCACCAATTGACATTGCACCCAACCTCTACAAACTGGCCTGGCGAAAGCGTAGGACGGTGCAGCAGGACCTTGAACATCAAGCATGGACAAGGGGGCTCAGGCGTATGAACACAGTACAAGAGATGTTTGAGTTTGTAACTCTATGGGGACTCGTACTGCAGACCACTCTCAATGATCAAGAGGACACAATCAGATGGAAATGGACCTCAAATGGGGAATACTCAGCACATTCAGCATACAGCGCGCAGTTCACTGGCTCCTTCACAACCTTTCAACCTGGAAATATTTGGCAGGCACATATGGAAGGGAAGCACAAATTCTTTGCATGGCTGCTAGTCCAATGTAAATTGCTCACAGCAGACAAACTCATGGCATGAAACTGGCCGTGTAACCCAGTCTGCTCGTTGTGCCAGCAGAACCAGGAGACAGCGGAACATATCTGTTTGAAATGCCCTTTTGCACTGATGGTTTGGCAGCTGATCGGCGCTTGGACATCAGGGATGGTGCAGGTACCACTGCAAGAGCATAACATCAAGCAATGATGGACGTCTGCTCTGCTGGGCCTGCCGAAGCGAATCAGGCGACTCACTCAAGGCGGCGCTGCTCATCTACACAGCATGGAACTTGTGGAAAGAGAGGAATAGAAGAATCTTCGAAGGCAAATGCAACTCACCGCAACAGCTTCTAATCATGATCAAGGACGAAATGGCGGTCAGGAGACAAGCATGTGGACAACCTGAGCTTCCACCTTCCTTCTTATGAATAAGTTTAAGTTTCACTTCCAGTTCAGAGTAGTTTCTGAGTTTTTTAAGTTTTTATGTAATACAAACCCTGTAAGAACTTGCATTTCTCCCCTTCTTAAATGACATAGCAGTGCTCCTGCTCCTTAATTCAAAAAAAAAGTTCCTCCGTTTTAAACGCACGATCAAAGTGACCAAGTAACGTACGTATGTGGTCAATGAGGGATTGACTGATGTGATACACGGTGCTTGTTGGCTAATGTGTCGTGTGCGCGGCGTTGTGTGCGCGCAGCGTCTGTCACGACATGGCTTCACGCTTAATCCTCTGTTAGACAGCTAATGAATGCTACTAGGATATGTCATTTGGCTATTGATAATTTCCGTCCAGTTCGTCTCGGATTCGCCTAGCACTCTCCCGTTTCAGATCGTAGTTCACCTTAGACTTACCCTAAATTAAAACTTTTTAAAATTTTGGTAACATTTCAGGAAAATCCACCAACATTTGGAGACACCCATTTCATTTCACTAAATTTACCATAAATGTATTTGTATTTATTGTGGTGAAATATATATAAATATTTTTCCCTAAAATGATCAAATTAAAGTTCAAATAGTCTTACTTGTAACAAATTTAAGACAAATTAAAATTTAGAACCGAGCGAATATTTATCAAAGTCTTCAATGATTTGTGTGCAAAGCTATACTATTTAGCATTTGTACCGCGAGAGCTCACACAGGTCCTTTTTTTTTTAATAAAGTCACACAGGTCCTTCAGTGAGCAACAAAGTACGAACACGCATATGCATAACGCGCTCGCTTGGTTCGTAAGCTTAACTAACACCTTAAATTCTTAACTGAGCTGTCAAGAGATCGATTGAGGGAGTAGCACGATTTGCTCGTTTGACAGGCTTCCTATGAGACAAAACCCTCATGAAAGAGAACAAACCAAGCTGCTTCATAATGGCGAAAGACCACTTAGGCACGAGCAGCAGGACGGCTCTTCTTGTCGCGGAGATGAATGGAACTTGTTTAGCGGAGCTACAAGATGCTAGGAAAACGAAACCTGCCATCAGAACCAGTTGTGCTTACGCGAACCGAGAGTTGAGAGAAACTCATCAGGTCCTCAAAGAGATTGTAGAATTAGCTTACACTGTGGTGTCTTCCTTTTAAATTATAGTTCATTGTTGATTTTTATAATTCATATTTGATCATTTGTCTTATTTAAAAAATTATATTATTATAATTTATTTTGTTATTAATTATTCTATTATCAAAAATATTTTAAATACGACACACTACTATTTATTTGCACTAATTTTGCACTAATATTTTAAATATCTAAAGTTGTAGCAAGGCAGCCCAGTCGAACAAAGGGACCCACGTCTCGGCTCACCGATCACCGTGCGACAGAGGACGGGCCGCCTAAAATTCCAAACGTTTCATGCCGAAAAGTCCAGGGTGATGTTGGCAAGGCCGCCAAGCTCGCCGACGCGTCGCGCATGCACGGCACGGGCAGGTTCGGCGCTGGCGCCTGGCAACACGGGCGCGCGCTCGGCCCGGGAGGGCGGCTCTCGCGCGCGTCCGGCCGCATGCACGGGCCCACCCCAC
>CM014274.1:29073463-29118592 GCA_004135705.1 Alloteropsis semialata | reverse complement strand
GCTGGCCGAGGGCCCGCGCGGCCAGGCCGAGCCTGGCCGAGTCCCTGCGCGGCCAGGCTAGGCTGAGTCCGGCCAGGGGCCTGATGCTAGGGTTTGGCGAGCACGAGATGGGAACTCATCCTTCTTGGCTTCTTGAGGGGTAATTGACCTCGTTCTTCTCTTTGCCTGGTAGTTTAGCACAAACATGTAGTGGTTTTCATGCCATCTTGGTTTACAGGATGGACCCTAATTCGAGCTTTCTGTTGGAAATAAGATTTGCTCAGAATGCTAGAAGTAGAAAGGATGTTTCTTGCTTTACTATTGATATGGTTGTAGACTCCGACATCTGCAATTTCAAGGATCTTGTGGATGAAATTGGGGATAAGTATCCACCTGGATATCGTGAGCGTGCCACTGTTGCATACTGCGATGCTGCTAACAAGACCTACATAGAAATTAGTTCAGACCAAGAGTTGCTTGCAATGTTTGCCAAACACACTGATAGCAAAATAGTGAGGATGGCAATTGCATACACCCTCCCAACAGAAATCCCAAATTGGCCTGCTATATCTGAGTCTGTTGTTGAGAGGCAGTCCACTCAGCCTACAGCAAGCCAACCCACTGAACCTACAGCAAGCCAGTCCACTGATGAACCTAGCACACCCCATGCTAATGATGATAATATCCTAGCAAATCCTGAGCCGGAGAATGAATTTGTGGGCGTGGATGAGGAGAACCTGTACATAAACAATCCATCTAAATCTGGGGCTGCTCATGATGTTCTTGTCTCTGAGTCCGAGTCTGATTCTGACAAAGACTATGAGGAAGAGGATGGGCTAGAGGGGAAGGATCCTGTACCTCCTCTTATTGCAGCTTATGACAAAGAAGACCCACCAATGGCTGTGGGTAGCACTTATCCCAACATGGCTGAATTTAAGCTAGCACTTTCTTACTATGCAATTAAACATGAGTTTGAGTATGATACTGAAAAGAGTGATCCAGGGAGAATGATTCTGTACTGCTCAAGGAAATTGGAAGATGGATGTAAGTGGAGGTTATATGCATCTACTATGGCCGACAAAGTAACTGTACAGGTAATTTTGTGAGCTTCTTTTGACATTCTTTTGATTCTTTTGACATTCAAATTATTGTAAGTAATTTTCTTGTGTATCTTGTTAGGTGAGAAAGAACTCACGGCGACATACGTGTACTAGTGCAAGAAGAAGCAAGGTGGTGAAGCATGCAACAAAATTTTGGGTGTGTGATGTTGTAAAGGACTGGCTTACTGAAGATTCTCGATGGGGGGCAAAGCAACTACAAGCTAAGATTAAGAGCAAGTACAAGGTAGATGTCCCATACAAGAGGGTGTATACAGGTAAGGAGCTTGCACACAATGAACTTTTTGGTGATTGGGACAACAGCTTTGATAGTTTGTATACATTTAAGGCAGAGGTGGAAAGGTCATGCCCTGGTAGTGTTGTAGTAATTGATCATCATGACATCCAAGGAAAGATAAGGTTCAATAGAATGTTTTTTGCTTTAAAACCTTGCATAGATGGTTTCCTTGGAGGATGTAGGCCCTATTTGGCAATAGACAGTACTTTTCTGACAGGAAAGTATAGAGGGCAGTTAGCATGTGCGTGTGCAGTAGATGGACATAACTGGATGTACCCAGTTGCTTTTGGAGTGTTTGACTCAGAGACAAATGACAATTGGATCTGGTTTATGCAAAGGCTTAGAGAAGTCATAGGAACACCACATGGCCTAGCTATTTGTACTGATGCAGGACAATCTGTCATGACCGGTGTGCAAAAAGTGTTCCCAACAGCTGAACATAGAGAGTGTATGTTCCATTTGGTGTATAACTTCAAAAAGAAGTATAGTGGCCAGGTGTTTGATGACCATCTTTGGGCAGCGGCTTATTCATGGTCTCCTTATTTCTTTGACAAACATTGGAAAGCAATGGATGAAGCTAGACCAGATGCAATGAATTACTTAAGGGAATGGCACACAACGATATGGACAAGAAGCCAGTTCCTAACTCATTGCAAGGTGGATTATGTCACAAATAATCTGGTAGAGAGTTTCAATAACTGGGTAAAGAGCTGGAAGGGCTTAAACTTGGATGATTTCATGGATAAGATAAGACATCTTCGTATGGAGAAATGGTATACAAGAAGGACAATCTCTAGAAAGTTGGGGGGACTTATTTTGCCACATATCATGAAGAAATTGAAGGAGCAAAGTTTCAATTTGGATATGGATGTGTGTGTAAGCTCAGATGAAGTCGCAGAAGTGTGTGTGAAAGGAAGCAATGGCTTCAAGTGTGTGGTGAACCTACAGGAAAAAACTTGTTCTTGTAGGAAATTTCAAGTCTCAGGCATTCCATGCTTACATGCTATAGCATTTATCACTAAGATGGGTCAGCCTTTGGAGAATTATGTTGACTCATATTATTCAGTAGAGAAATTTAGAGCTGCATATGAGAATCTTATCCCTGCCCTTACCGACAAGTCACAGTGGCAGCCATCAAACCATGGCTTTTTTATGCATCCACCACTTCTCAAGTCCACTGCTGGTAGAAGAAAGAACCAGAGGTTCAAAGGGTGTACTGAGGGCACGGGAAGCACATCACACAAGAAAGGGCAGCATAGATGCCCTAAATGCACAGGATATGGTCACCATTGGCACACATGCAAAGATGGTGACCCAAATGACATAGCAGCCATGCTAGCTGAAAGGTACTAGTATGTGTACTTTATAAGCATTTCAATTTGTACTAATATCAACCTTTTGCTGATAAACATTCCCTTTTTTCTATTACTTGTGTTCCTGCAGGGGGCCACCAAATAAGAAAAAAAAGAAAAACAGTGAACCTGTTCAAGAATCACAAACTGAGAACAGTATTATACCTATTGGATCTAGTTCAAGACCCACACCAATGTGTTTTCCTCCAAGGTGAGCTACTGGACACTTGAGCCTTTATGTTGCTAATTTTACATTGTAAATAACCTACTTTGCAATATGTACAGCAGCAGCCAAGAATGTTCAATTAACTTGAGCTCTTCTAGAACTAATAAGCAAGTTAAATTTCAACTTATTAAACTTAAATTTCAGATTCTATGAGTACCTCCATTTCAACCCTTCTCATTCATGTGCAGGTCTGCTTGTGGCTCTAGCCAACCTGAGCAACTCACCATCCAGTACCCTACCATGTCCAAGTTGAAAGAGAAGAGCAAGACAGGAGGGAAAGCAAAAATACAATCAAAGGCAAAGAAGGCAAAAGCTACAGGCAAGGCAAAGAAGAAGCCAGATTTGGTGCCACCTGAAAGCCCTGCAATGTGCACTAGAAGCAAGAATCCTGAGAGCCCTGCAATGAGCACTAGAAGCAAAAGGAAAATTCTGGAATGAATTTCCAGCTGCATGTCGTGTCTCTTATTTTTCTTGGTATATGTCATCATATTGGCATTATGTATGTGATGAGAAACTTGAAACTCATGAATCTGTGTGATGAGAAACATGAAACTCATGTATCATGTTAGCTGTGACATGTTATTTTGCTACTCGTGAATGCTATTTGATGACAAATGCCAGCTATGACATGTTGGATTTTACAATGATATCTCTGTCATCTTTATCTCTGTGTGATGAGTAACATGTTGGATTTTACAATGTCATTGTGCAATTTATCTTTGTCATCTTTATCTGTTATATGGCAGTGAAGGAAATAGAGTCCAAATATTTGTCATTGTGTAGGAGGGCAAATAGGTCTTTTCCCTTATCATTTTAACAGCAGTTAGCAAGTTTCTAACTGATGTGGCACTGAGGGAAAATTTTTTTCAAGTCATGGCACTGAGGGAAGTTCGCGAAATTTTATGGCACTGAGGGAACTCGTATTATTTTCTATGGCACTGAGGGAATTCACTCACACGGTTATGTACGGATCAGAAAAAGACATGTTAATATGGCATAGATACATACAAATCAGTGAAGTACATGTACAAGATCTCACATTAACACATTAGCATCGACAAAAACCTAATAATCCTTAGTTGTCAAAGTTAAATGATACATTACATCACTAAATACCAAATACATGAGTTTAGAGATGGTTTAACCTCCCGCCCATGGGCCACCATGGCCTAAACGGCCCATTACACGGGCTACACGCTTAATAAAAACGTTTTCTCCAATTTTTTTCTAGCCATTTACACCGTGTACACGGGTTAGCCGTGTAATGGACCGTTTAGGCCCTAAATTGCTCGGTAGACTGTCGAATAGCGTGTACACGGGCTACACGGCCGTTTACGGCAACACTACATACAGTACAGCATCCTTGAAATCGGGCGTGCTGGTTTCCAGGTAATCTCAGCATGGTACACGGCACGCAGTCCTGCACCCCAAGTCCGTATATGTGTCGACATGGCAGGTCGCCGGCGAACCGAAGCCATCGTGCGTCCGTCCGGTTCCGGTGGCCAGGGGCGGATCCAAATGGGTGCACCTCCCCCCCCCCAACCACCCCATAAACTCTATGGAGCACCCCCAAAGCCTCCTCAACAATTTTTATCCATGGTTGAAGAGAGGAAGAAGAAAATATAAAGGAAAAAAAGGGAAAGAAGGAAGAGAGGAAGAAAAAGCACAAGTTAAGAGCATCTCTAACAGATTGAGAAAATCAATCCTCTTTCCCTTTATTTCTGGTTAAAGGGGATTGAGATGGAAAAAACCCTCTCCAACAGATCCCTTTCTATTCCCCTTTCCTTTATTTTTTTCTCAATCTCCTTTAACTCAAATTCTCTCCCCTTTTTAAAGGGGATTTGCCCCTCTCCCCTTTTTTTCTCCTTTTTGTTCTATTCATCTCAGCCTCATGATTTCTTGGCCCTGCACGAATCTTGAAGCATAAATGTCAGATGAGATAGAAAAGGAAAAGTGAAAAAGGAATCTACTGTAGCCACTCTCTCCAGTATCTTGAATTAATGAAAGGAAATTCCCCTATAGCTAAAAAAAGGAAAAAGAGAACTGGAGATGCACCCCCTTCCCCATCCCCCTCCCCCACTTTTCAATTTCTAGATTCGCCACTGCCGGTGGCTGCGAATCGCAGACTTTCTGGGCTAGGATTGGGAACAGAGTCCGACCGATAAGAACGAAGACGATCCGGCTGCGAGCTCTTTGCAGGCTTGGTCAGCCGGGTTCCTGCGCTGCCACGGCAGTCCAGATGTTATTAGTACCCGAATCTGAAGTCTGGACGCAAAAACACCATTTCGGCTTGCATTAACCAGCCCGATGGGTACTACTAGTACGTTTTCTGTTAGCGATCAAAATTGACAAGGAATAGTTTCTGCAGGAAAACCGGTGGAACCGGATTTGCTAACCGGTCGAACCGGTTTGATACACTGTGATGCGTCTGACAACGCAAACCGGTGAAACCGAATCTGGAAACCGGTGGAACCGGTTTTCTCTGAGTTGTAATAGATTTGGACTCTTTTTGTAGATCCGAATTGTATTTAGACTTTCCTTGCGGGGCAAGACCTCCCCACCCTATAAATATAAAGGGTTGCGGCCGATTGAGTATCATCCAATCGATCAAACACAATTTATCTTTTATTTGTCTTTACTTTTTACCTTTACTTTATGTTTCTCAAACCCTAGCCTCTTCCAAACCCTAATTGCTGTTCTTCCTTCGTCTCCACGACGATTGAGGGCGTTCTAGGTGGCCTGACCGATCCTAGAACAACCCAAGGTGCGCACACCCTGACTGGGTCCCTCCCGGGCGTGCGTTCGTTGGTCTTCGCAGGAAACCCTAGCAAACCGGTTTCACCGGTTTCTGCGCAGTCAGATCTGCATCTTGCGATTCCGCGCGTGTGAGTGTTTGGCGCGGCGCGTTTTAGCGTCAACACACTTTTTGGCGACTCCGCTGCGGAACAAAAAAAAAGGATCTACTACCATGTCGAATCTACCGAAGCCGGGGGAAGTTGATCCTGACAATATTCAAAGGCTGACTGCTAATGAGCTATCGGCTGAGGATCGTCATCTATTCGAGCAACTCCTGCTGCAAGAAAAGGAGGAGATGGAACGGGCCAAGAAGAAACTTGAAGATAAGGCGCAATGGTTCCTCTCGCACTTCTCCAAGGATCGAAAAGGTGCTATCTCCAAGGACAAGGAGGTGGTTGTTCTTTCAGAGGGAGAAGAAGAAAAAGATGAGGTAACACCCACTGTAAGTGCTGCATCCGCGCCTGTTACCCTTGATCAAATTAATGGCTTATTACTTTCTGGTCAAGAAAGTCTTCTTACGGTAGTTCAAGGCATGATTGATAAATCCATAGGAAAACAACCTTCGACCGTAATTAGTAATGCTATTAATTCCGATGTAGTGGGTACTTCACAGCATGCAATTGTACCTCAAAATTCATCGGCAGCAGTACCACCCAAAAATCCACAATATGGGATGCCGTTGAATCATTTAACAGGACAGAATTCTCAGGGACAATTTGGCCAGGCAATTTCGGTGAAACCGGTTTCTGTAACCGGTCCTACTGGTTTTAATGCTAACACACAGTACGGCCAAAATCCGGTTCAACCGGTTGTAGGAACCGGTTCTACCGGTTCTACCCCTGTCATGGCATATCAGACAACACACGAGCTTATAACTAGTATGCCAATTGCTCAGGCTAATTCTGGCCGAGTTAATGGTGTTTCTGGTCATGTACCTATATGTACTCCAATGACATATACTACAAATCCTATGTCTTCCCAAAGTTCGGGTTATTTGCAACAACCATCACATGCATCACCGAACCAAATGTCACAACATGTGCCAAATGTCAATGATCAGCAAAGCTCAAATGATCTTTATATTCAGAGTCTGATGGAAGAATATAAAAGAGATTTGGCTATTTTAATTAAGGATACTTTTGGCGTAGAGGTTAAGAATAAAACTTTAGTATATCAGAAACCTTATCCTCCAGTTTTTGATACTATGCCTTATCCTCAAGGTTTTAAAGTGCCAGAATTTATCAAATTTACTGGGGAAGACAATAGGACTACATGGGAGCATATTAGCCAGTTTAATGCACAAATGGATATTCATGGTAGCATTGATCATTTGAAAGTTAGATTATTTCCTTTGTCATTATCTGGTGTTGCTTTCTCATGGTTTTCGGCATTATCTCCTAATTCTATTTACACATGGTCTCAATTAGAACATAAATTCCATGAACACTTTTATAGTGGTGATAATGAATTGAGGCTATCTCACTTAACATCGGTCTATATTAGAAGATTTAGAGATACGAAAAACCGATGTTATAGTTTGATTATTTCTGAAAAAGATCTTGCCGAATTAGCTTTTAAAGGTTTGAAATCTCATATCAAAGATAAATTAGAAGGCTATGAGTTTCTTACCATTAATCAAGTATTACAAAAGGCTTTGGTTCAAGAAAGCCGAAGTAAAGATGCTAGGCCAAAATCTGATCGTCCTAACATGCATATGTTAAACAATGATTTATTGGACGATGAGAATGGAGAAGTATGCGCTGCTGAATTTACATGGCCAAGCAAATCTCAATCATATAGTTGCCCTTCACTTAAGCCGATCCACAAAAATCGGCAAGAACAAGTGAAATTTACTTTTGATGTGTCCAAATGTGATAGGATATTTGATGAGTTGCATAAAAACGGATACATCAGATGTGCATATACTTTACCACCACTTGATGAGTTGAAGCGACGTGCATATTGTAAATTTCATAATTCTTTCTCACATGCAACTAATGATTGTAATGTATTTCGTAGGCGAATTCAATCGGCCCTTAATGAAGGCCATTTGACTTTGCATGAAATGAAAGTTGATTCTGATCCTTTTCCTAAGAATTTCTCTGTCAATACCATTGAATTACAGAATCCTAAAGTGTTGATCCGGCCAAATCAAGCCGATACAACAAAAGAAAAAAATGTAATCATTGGTGAAGCACGACCAGAACAGAAAAGGAGCAAGAAGGTATGGCAGAAAAAAGACCCTCAAGTTGCAAAAAAGAATTTGACACTCGGGGGGCAAACCAAGAGCAAATGTGCTGGTTCTGATAGAACCGGTGGAACCGGTTCCTCAAACCGGTATAACCGGTTTACTCCTGGAGACTCTAATGGTTCAAAAAAGAAAACAGGGCCGAACTTTGAAGAACTTTTGGAAAAGTATAAGAAGAAGGGAGCTGCCCAGAAACAAAGGAGTCAATCACATAGCACTGGAGATGCAAATTCGCCACCAAGACATCAAGGTATTCAAAAATCTCACCAATACCAAGGTAATTGTGCTGCTGCGCCATATTATTTTGGTGGATCTTATATGCCGTTGTCTTGGCCATATCCTTGTTATTATGCTTCTAGTGACTATGGTAGTATGTACATGCCGCCGCATATTATTTCTTATCCAAATTATGGTGCCTTACAACAACCGTTTGCTTACAATGGTAATCCGGTTAGAAAGGATGCATGTACTGATCCTAAGCAGTGTGAGAAAAGTAGCAAATCAGATTCTAAGTATATGCAGCCGAGGTGGTGTCCCTCAGGCTTAACTCGCACTCAAAAGAAAAAATTACAAAGAATGCGCAGGCAATCAATGGAGCCAGAAGTTGAATAAAGATCAGCGGCACCTACGAGGATGGTGTGGAGACCGAAACAAGTTGCTCCAACTTCAACATAGGCGAGACGCATGACATGGCCGATGCTTTATATGTTTAACATCGTCCAGAGAACAATTTTGATCTTAGAAGTGTTTTCTAGTGCACAAGTTTACTAGAAAACAGGGGGGCATATGTTAGCGATCAAAATTGGCAAGGAATAGTTTCTGCAGGAAAACCGGTAGAACCGGATTTGCTAACCGGTGGAACCGGTTTGATACACTGTGATGCGTCTGACAACGCAAACCGGTGGAACCGGATCTGGAAACCGGTGGAACCGGTTTTCCCTGAGTTGTAATAGATTTGGACTCTTTTTGTAGATTCGAATTGTATTTGGACTTTCCTTGCGGGGCAAGACCTCCCCACCCTATAAATATAAAGGGTTGCGGCCGATTGAGTATCATCCAATCGATCAAACACAATTTATCTTTTATTTGTCTTTACTTTTTGTCTCTACTTTATGTTTCTCAAACCCTAGCTCTTCCAAACCCTAATTGCTGTTCTTCCTTCGTCTCCACGACGATTGAGGACGTTCTAGGTGGCCTGACCGATCCTAGAACAACCCAAGGTGCGCACACCCTGACGGGGTCCCTCCCGGGCGTGCGTTCGTTGGTCTTCGCAGGAAACCCTAGCAAACCGGTTTCACCGGTTTCTGCGCAGTCAGATCTGCATCTTGCGATTCCGCGCGTGTGAGTGTTTGGCGCGGCGCGTTTTAGCGTCAACATTTTCCAAAACCATTAACTTCAAAATCGACAGATTTACGGTGTGGAAATAAAATGCCGCCATCTCCGATATTAAAAATACCGAGGACAAAGACCATCTCCGATAACCTACAGCAGAGACAGTATACTGTACACGCATTCAGCTCAGGAGCTGAAGCTCTCGAGCTGCATCGTTCCACGTTCCCGACATCGATCTAAACTACGACTGCAATTTGTAACGACGAGCCGAACGCTGCAGCACCAGCGAGACCGGAAAGCGATCCGGCGAGTCACGATTAATTCTAGCACAACGCATCCCCGTGATCCTCGGCTCATGGATCGCGAGCATCACCAATCCATTGATTATCGTTATCCCCCTTCCCTTGACCGCCAGCCCGGCGCGCAGACCGCAAGTTGCCCGGAGCAAAGGGGAAGAGTGTCAATTGTCAATGCGTTGCCGGTGCAGCGCCACTTGCTAACAAAGAAGTGCCACCTCTTTAACCACGCCATTAGTCAGCCGGCGAGCTCTTTGCGTGCAAGCTGGCTTCCAGACGTGCGCACGTACATACGCTTGGACCGGTCAGCTACTCAAGCTGGTGCTGACACCCTATCCAATTGCACAAGCATAACCTGGTTGCATTGCCACTGTGTTTGGTAGTGTCGGATAGACAGGTTAGGTTTTGTGCTAGCGTTCCGTCCGTGGTGGCTGACTGGCGCCGGTAGGAACTCCGATTGACGGAAAGGGTGTGTGCGCTAGCTGGCACCAGATTTACCAGTTCCTGTCAGAATGTCAGCAGAGTGAACAGACGAATTACCGAAGATCATGGAAGCTTCAGTGGCTCAGTGCCTTTCTCTCGCGCGCGTGAGATTAATCTCGCGGATCGATTCAACGGCGGGGAGCTGTGACCCTGATCCTCCACGGTTTCGCACAGGAACACGTCGTGTCCCGCTTTTACGCCGGGACCGGGGAGGCAGCAACGCGCCAGAGCCGATTTCTCGTCATGCCCAGCTCCCTTCCGGTGCAGTAACTCACTCAAGCAGTAAGCAGCACAACTTTTCAAAAAAAGAAAAACACACACACTTAAGCAGAACGCACGCACGCACGTACTCTCGGTGCCATGAGATGTTGTGAGAGTTGTTCAGCTTTCAGACTCACCTACCAGCAGCTCTGCGTTCGGTGTGATCTGTTTCAGGCTACGTGAAAAGGGGACAACTTGAGGGTAAAATACACAAACACAAGTCAACCAATTATCTTTCGCGAGTTAATTCTTGCATTTTGACCGACAGAGTTCAGACCTTGTTGTGGACACAGCTAATGGGGATGAACACCAGTCGTCACAGCAAGTAAACAACTGCAGGGACCGAGCATCCGACTCACTCACCTTCTAATCGATGGAGCTATCTCATGTCCTGTTGGGGAAAGAGCATGTGCGCTTTCAGTCTTTCACCTACCTCCTACTGCAAATTTGTGTCTCTTGTAATTGAGGATAGAACCGTCCACGACATCCTTCAACTTGTTCCTTGTCCTGAGCTGCATAAACCTAACGCGGCAGACATATTGCCCCAGGATACTCTGGAACCTGAACGCTGGTTGTTTGGTGAAGAAGCGGTAGTGGAGAACTGCCGGACAAGAAGTGACAGCGGTGGATTCTTAATCCCTTGGTCTTACGTTTGTTTCGCTTGTTTATTTATGCATTTGACATTAGTTCACATCAACATTAGTTCACATCAACAGTTAAAACTGGAAGCACTCGAACAGACCCTGTTTACGAAGAGCATCTCCAAGAGTATCTAAAAAATAAGCTCCCAAAACATAAGTTTTGGGACCTTGCCAAAAAGTATTGGGAGCTGAAACAATCTCTTTCTCCAACAGTGCCCAAAAAATAGCCTTAAAAATATTAATTAATGCCACATCATCGCAATTTGTGGATCTATCTTTCACCAGTCTGCCTATCACCTTTCAGGAAAACATAATCGACAAATAAACAGAAAAATAAATATGGCACATGGTAAAGTAAAAATATTATGAAAAAGAACATATGTGAAAAGAACTTCGTGCAAAAAAAAAGAAAATCTGGTAAAGTAAAAATATTATGAAAAAGAACATATGTGAAAAAAACTTCGTGCAAAAAAAAGAAGAAAATCGTGAAAAAAAAGAATACACGTGGGAAAAGTTACGTGGGAAAAAAGGAATTTTGCCATGCAAAAAAATGGTCGAGAGAAAACAAAGAGAAAAGCCATCGTGGAAAAAAGTTACGTGAAAAAAATAAATTAGAAAAAAAAGAGGAGAGAAAAGCCATGAGAGAACTCCCTGTATGCCACTAAAAAATATAACCATTCCTTCAATGTCACTGAAAATTACCTCATTCCTTCAATGCCATCACTTTAAATTTTTGATTCCCTCTGTGCCATTGCCGTTTGTTTCTCCAGCAGAACAAACGGCGACTTCGGTGAAACAGGTCTCTCTTGTTCCATTCGGATGATTTTACTCTGTCCAGTCTCCACATGGACCACACTCATCCACGATGTCCAACCACCTCTCACCTTCTTCCCGGATCGACTCTTGTCTTCACAAACACTGGCACTAGCTGACCCACAGGCGAGCGCGAGCGAACCCGCGAGCCATCTGCTCTCCTTGCGCAGCATTGGGCGGGCTCGCGGCCGCACGCGCGAGCGCCCCACGGTGCATCGGGCGGGCGGCCCCACGCATGAGAGCGAGCGCCGCGCCGGGCAGACGAGCCCCGCGACGCCACGGCCACGCCCCACGCACGAGCGAGCGAGCACCGCGCCAGGCCGGCGAACCCCGCGGCCCCACACGCCGACACGCGGGCGAGCACCGCGCGCGGGCAGGTGAGCCCCGCGGCCTCTCGCGCCTTTGCGCGAGCGCAGCCTCTTGCTGGTGCTCCGAATCCTAGCAAGCAAAGATTGGTTGGTATCCGATAGAAAATCCAGCTGATTGGTATTTACTAATTGCTGTATTGCAGTATCATCCTCTTTGCTGTTGATGATATTCTGAGTAGAACTGCGCAGGAAGGAACAATTTCAATAGACAATCAATGCTATTTTTCCTGTTAATTTTTCATTGAATCCATGCATCGTTGGTTACTTCAAGTGGTATTGGTTCTCTTAGCTTAATTTGTATTTCATCTAGCTACGGTCATCAATGGTCTGTGCTGCTAGTTGTGTATTGAGTATTTGAGTGTGATGGCACCAAGGGGATGACCGAAATATTGAGAAACCTGTTTCCACCGAAGTCATTGTTTGTTCTACTGGAGAAACTAACGGCAATGGCATAGAGGGAATGGAAAAATTAAACCGATGGCACTGTGGGAACGGGCTAATTTTTAGTGGCATAGAAAGAATGAGTATATTTTTCAGTGGCATATAAGGAATTTGCTCAAAAGCCATCGTGTAAAAACACTCTGGATTGGGAGCGCAGAGAGGAGGAGCAAATTTGGTTAGGGTAGCTTCATTATTGGACATGCCAAAAAGTTGAGAGCTGAATTGGGCTACTGTTGGAGTGCTATTTTTAACTTTTATTTCCAAAACTGATTATTGGCAATGTTTATTAGGAAATCTTGGAGATGCTCTAAATCAACCCAAAGTTACAATTGTCAATCTAGTTTGGGCCGCTTTTGGGCTGAGGTCACTAAATTGGGCCTTTTTCACTGGGCTGTCTATACTCTGGGAAAAAAAAACGAATAATGCGGAAATACTGAAGCCTGATGCTGATGCACATCAGCGTGACGTACCGTGTCGTTTCCGCAGCTGCAATTTACCAAAATCTTACAGTTTCTGTACCGTCATTCCTCTTGTAGTCTTGTTGCTTCTGCCATCTGTTTCCTTCGTTGCAAGTTTTCTAGAATATGTTCACCTCATAGTCTTCAAAAAAAAAAAACTCTAGAAAACTTGGCTTGAAGAAGTTTTCCATGGAACTTTGTTTTCAAGAAACGTACATGAAAAGTTTTATAAGAACATTTAGATGAACACAAGCCAAATCAAAATTTGTACGCTAATTCAAAACTGAAGATGTGGTCGACTTCTACCTACAGGTGCATGTGCATGTAAAGAAAAGGAGAAGGAACATGGCACAGTGGCGGAACCAGAAATTATTTCTAAAGGGGGCCGAGCAAGCATGATCGATACCTCATACTACATACATGGAAGAAATATCGAGATTTGCATGTCTTCAAAATTTTTGCTCTAAACACTAGCACACAATTAATTTTTTGCTCTAAACACTAGCACACAATTAAATTTTTGCTCTAAACACTAGGCCACAATTTTGAAGAGTTTTATGTGACATAAATTTAATTAGCTCCACATAGTTATGAAATTAATGGTGCATTTGTTCATAGAGCTGAAGAGCCTTGCACAAAGGCCTCATGGTTCATCATGCTACCCATTTGCCGGTGCCAACACATGCATGTCAGGCTGCTGCAAGTCCAACCTCTTCCGCTGCTCAACGTCCACTACCATTGAGTCAATCGGTCACGTTTGGCGTCAGGAATCGCAAGTGCAAAATATGCGGTTATCAATTCATCATAGAGCAGTGTATAGGATAGGCCATAACGTGAGCAACTGCTTACCATAGAAGGGATCACAAGTGATAGGCAGGAGTACATGGTTGCCGATAAGACTCTAAGGGGGTGTTTAAATCCAGTGAAAAACTCTGTAAAATTTACTGTAGCAATTTTAAACCGAAGATTAAGAGGACTAAATATGATCTAATTATAAAACTAATTACATAGATGGACGGGAAATCACGAGACGAATTTATTAAGTCTAATTAATCCGTCATTAGAGATTGTTTACTGTAGCATACCATTGTCTAATCATGGCCTAATTAGGCTTAATAGATTCGTCTCGAAATTTTACCGGGATTATATCCATATTATCCACGTTCGTCCGATAAGAACGAAGACGATCTGGCTGCGAGCTCTTTGCAGGCTTGGTCAGCCGGGTTCCTGCGCTGCCACGGCAGTCCAGATGTTAGTGCCCGAATCTGAAGTCTGGACGCAAAAAACACCATTTCGGCTCGCATTAAGCAGCCCGATGGGTACTACTAGTACGTTTTCCAAAATCAATAACTTCAAAATCGACAGATTTACGGTGTGGAAATAAAAAATGCCGCCATCTCCGATATTAAATACCGAGGACAAAGACCACCTCCCTGACGAGAGACCAACCAGAGACTCAGAGAGCAGTATACTCTATACTGTATACGCATTCAGCTCAGGAGCAGGAGCTGAAGCTCTCGAGCTGCATCGTTCCACGTTCCCGACATCGATCTAAACTGCGACTGCAATTTGTAACGACGAGCCGGACGCTGCAGCACCAGCGAGACCGGAAAGCGATCCGGCGAGGCCCGATTAATTCTACTATTCTAGCACAACCCATTCCCCGTGATCCGCTCATGGATCGCGAGCATCCTCAATCCATTGATTATCGTCATCCCCCTTCCCTTGACCGCCAGCCCGGCTCGCAGACCGCAAGTTGCCCGGAGCAAAGGGGAAGACCGTCTGGAAGAGTGTCAACTGTCAATGCGTTGCCGGTGCAGCGCCACTTGCTAACAACGAAACTGCCACCTCTTTAATCACGCCATTAGTCAGCCGGCGAGCTCTTTGCGCGCAAGCTGGCTTCCAGACGTGCGCACGTACATACGCTTGGACCGGTCAGCTACTCAGCTGGTGCTGGCACCCCTATCCAACTGCACAAGCAGAACCTGGTTGCATTGCCATTGTGTTTGGTAGTGTCGGATAGATAGGTTAGGGAGGTGTTTAGATGTTGTTACGTATAGTATTTTTATGCATTGGATCGTGTGCCACAAAGAGAAAAAAATGCATTGAGAAGCGTGCATTATGCAAAATAGAGGAGAGTGGAGAAAGAGGGTGAACTAAACATCCCCTAGGTTTTTGTGCTAGCGTTCCGTGGTGGCTGACTGGCGCCGGTAGGAACTCCGAAATGACGGAAAGGGCGTGTGCGCTAGCTGGCACCAAATTTACCAGGTCTTGTCAGCAGAGTGAACAGACGGATTTACGAAGATCGGGGATGATGGAAGATTGGAAGCTTCAGTGGTTCAGTGCCTTTCTCTCGCGCGCGTGAGGTTAAGGGGTGTTTAGATGTTGTTATGGATAATGTTTTTATGTATTGGGTCGCGTGCCATAGAGAGAAAAAAGTACACTAGAAAACACGTATTATACAAAATAGAGCAGAGAGAGGGTGAACTAAACATCCCTTAATCTCGCGGATCGATTCAACGGCACGGCGGGCACTTGTGGCCGTGATCACCCACACGTTTGCACAGTGCCACGGACAGGAACACGTCGCGTCCCGCTTTTACACCGGAACCGGGGGGAGGCAGCAACGCGCCAGAGCCGATCTCTCGTCATGCCCCAGGCCCCAGCTCCCATCCGGTGTAGCAACTCACTCAAGCACTAAGCAGCACGCACGCACGCACGCATGTACTCTCAGTGCCACGAGATGTTGTGAGAGTTGTTCAGCTTTCAGACTCACCTAAGAGCAGCTCTGCGTTTGGTGTGATCAGTTTCAGCCTACGTAAAAAAGGGGACAACTTGAGGATAAAATGCACAAGTCAACAATTTAACTTTTGCGAGTTAATTCTTACATTGTGACCGACAGAGTTCAGACCTTGTTGTTTACGTCTTGTCGGGGAAAGATGAGGATCAATGGAGGTCACCTTAATGATGAGTGATTGACAACCGTCGAGTGATTTGATGTGTCTTTTGGATCGTGATGTGTAGGTGCAGGATGCGTCATTACGGCCGACGGCGCGGGGTGAAGGTCAAGTGCGAAAGGTTCATGCCGACGAACCAAGGGCGGTGAAGGGTGAACGAGTAGGCTTGGACCAAGGGACCCGAAGAGTCCGGGCGGAGTCACGTGCGGTTCACATGGTGCATGGAAGAGCAAGAGTACACGGCATGATGAAGACGGTTGTTGACGCTTTTTCTGGTCAACACACCGAAATACGCGCTAGCTCGCACGGATCCGCAATGGATCGATAACCTGCAACACGCCCTGGCAAAACCGGTTAAACCAGTTTGGGGATCCGGTGAAACCGGTTCCTTAGGGTTTGCTGCGTGAACCTACGAACGCCGGCCCAAGAGAGACCCCGTCAGGGCTAGCGCACCTAGGATTGTTCTGAGATCGGCAGGCCACTCAGAACGCCGTCAAACACCGTAGAGACGAAGCACAGACAGCATAGAGGGTTGGAAAAATTAGGGTTTGGAAGAAATAAAAAGTAAAGATACTTGTATTTGATCGATTGGATTAACCCTCAATCGGCCGTGGCCCTTTATATTTATAGGGTGGGGAGGTCTTGCCCCGCAAGAAAAGCCCTATTACAACTCGGACCCACAAAAGAATCCAATTCTACTAGGACTCGGGAAAAACCGGTTCCACCGGTTTTCAAATCCGGTTCCACCGGTTCTTGTTGCCAGAATGACTACAGAAGGAAACCGGTGCCACCGGTTTCAGAATCCGGTGTCACCGGTTTCTGGTGCCTAACCAACCTTGTGCCAATTTTGATCGTCAACTTATGCCCCCCTGTTTTTTGGTAAAGCTTGCGTACCAGAAAACATTTTAGCACAAGAAAATACTTCTGAGGGCGATGTTTAAACAAAATTCATCGGCCTTTTATTCTAAGGGCGATATCACAAAATACCGGCCATCTCTTGCAAAATCTTCAATCGGCTTTACTGTGACAAAGAATAAAACCATCTCGTCTATACCTTATAAACCCACAATGTGAAACGTCTACACCTGTCAAGCACTTAAAGTCACCATGCACACCTTTAATAGAACCATCAGTTATAACATGAGCCGATGTATCACCATGTACAATCTCTAACTTGTTGCCTATCCATTGTATCAAGAATTGATGCAAGCTAGAAGGTACACATTGGTTCGCATGTATCCAATCACGCCCCAGAATCAAACTAAATTTACCTTGAGTCTCAACAACGAAGAATGCAGCAACCAATGTCTTGCTTCCAATAGTGAGATCCATAGAAACGATTCCTTTAGCACTTGGATCATCTCCTCCCACACCACTTAAAGCCATATCAGTCTGAATCAACTCATCATCTGAACATCCCAATTTCTTGAATAAAGTATAAGGCATCAAATTAACAACTGCTCCACTGTCAACCAGCATCCGAGAAATTGGTCTTCCTTTGGTATAACCTTTCATGTATAGAGCTTTCAGATGATCATCATTATCCTTGGGATTCTGAAAAATAGCTTCTTGTGATCCAAAATCAAAATAAGCCATCCCCTCCTCCGAAGGCAAGTGTACCACATCAAGATTACTATTCATAAGTTCAGAGGATAGCTCATAATCCAAAAACTGTTCATCGTCCTTATTCTGGGAATCCGATGACAATTTTTCATTGCAATAAATTGAACTGGGAGAAATAATATTAGGAATTAGAGGAACCTGCACTGTGTTAACCAGATCCTCCTCTGCTGTCGTAGAAACCGGTGCTACCGGTTTTGAATCCGGTTCCACCGGTTTTGCTGCTGAGCAAATACCAGTCTTGATCTTCCACTCCTTTTGAGGAATCATTGGTCTATCTTTGTTCAAATTTTCATTCTTCTGTTTCTCTAATTCCTTCTCCTTATTCTCCTGAAATCGAAGTCGCTGCAATTTCCTCTTTTGTGTGCGAGTTAAACCAGGAGGACACCATCTTGGCAAGAAATATTTGGAAGTATCATTATCAATTTTATTATTCTCACCATAAACAGCAACAACATTCTCTTGGACTGACGTTTCAATCTTATCATCAATTACAATTGGTCTTTTACCGTCGTCCTTTGAAATCACGTCAATACCCTCAACCTGTGTGACATCATTATCAGTAGTCTTTTCTAGGCCATCATCTATGTTCTGCAGCTCTCTTTCCTTCTTTTTGACACGATAAACCTGTTTTAAAGGAGTTGCATATTTTTCTTGGGAAAACCGGTTAAACCGGTTTGGCAATCCGGTTTCACCGGATTTGTTCTGCTGATTCCAACCTGATTGACTAGGTGCCAAACGGTCTTGCACAGAATATGAGATCTGATCATGAACTGGTTTCTTAAATGCATCACATCCTGGATAAAAATATGGATACAACATAGGATAATATGGCCACCACATATTGTTGAAATCACATGCCGGATATAAAAAATTAGAAGAAGTTGGAGGAATCCATGACATGTCTTGATGTGAATTCTGAAGAGGATGCAATGTAACAAAATCACCCTGTTGCCTGGTAGCTTCCTTCTGAGATAAAGTGTGTTTCCCATGACGCATATGTGACCATGTTCCCTTTTTTACCGGCCGATCACTAGTAACGCCCTTTTGACTTTCATACTTGGATAATAGCTGATCAAAGGTTAATTTTTTCTTTTCATGCCTTCTCTGATCTTTTTTCAAGCCTAATTTTGAAATTCTAATCTCGGGTGCCTTGGTTTAACCGCTTTGGAATGGTGTTGACCAAAACCGGTGGAACCGGTTTCTAAAACCGGTGGAACCGGTTTTGTCTGCACAGCAGACTTAAACGATTTTTGAGAGGACACTTGCCCCCCGAGTCCAGAAGTTCTTGCAGTGATCTTGAAGATCTCTCTACCATCAGGAGTCTTTTAAGATACTACATCTCTGATCACCTGTTTCTCTTTCAAATTTTTAGGCTTCTCTTCACCGATGACGACATTATTCCCCTTGGTTTCTTTAGCTTGATGTAGCCGAACCAAAACCTTGGGTTGTTGTACATCAACGGTGTTGACAGAAAGAGAAACATTATCCATTGGCATCTCATGATAATCCAATCGTCCTTGATTTATGGCCGATTGCACTTGCCGATGAAAAATATTGCAATCAATAGTAGCATGCAAAAAAGAATTATGAAATTTACAATATGCACGTCCTTTTAATTCTTCAGGTAGAGGTATAGTATGAGACATCTTGATGTTTCCATGTCTTAACAATTCATCGAATATATGATCACATTTAGATACATCAAAACTAAATCGCATTTGTTCTTGCCGATCCTTAGGAGTCAGCTTAAGAGATGAACATGTATATGCTTTATTTTCTGAAGGCCAAACTAATTCAGCAACATAATCAATTTTTCCCTCATCGTCCAAATTATTAGAATCATAAGTACCAACATGGACATTAGAACGATGATTCTTATATGTATCCTTATTATTTTTATTCGGTTTTCAGCAACTAAAGCTCTTAGTTTCACTTGATTAACCGAAAAGGGTTTAAAGCCTTCTATTTTTTCTTTAATAAAGGATCTTAAACCATTAAAAGCAATATGAGCAAGATCTTTATCAGAAATAGACACATCATAACAACAGTTTCTTATTTCTTTGAATCTATTAATATAATCACAAATAGATTCATTATCTTGTTGTCTAACCGATGTTAAATCTGTCAATTTTAATTCTTGATGCATTGTAGCAACATGTGGCACTGACTGAGTAACATGAGGCATATAATTTAAAGGGACATAAGGCATTATTTCAGACTGTCCAGGCGATGCCACCAAGAAACCGGTTTGACCGGTTTCATGAACCGGTTTAACCGGTTGTGCCATAATCGGCACTTGCGGTTGTCTTGGTACTGTTTGTTGTGGAAAAAAGTTTATCGGCTTGTCATACTGTGAATCCGCAGAAAATTCTTCTAGTACAGCCGATGAACTAGTCTGAACTGTCTCATGTTGCTCAATATGAGGAATATCATAAGGAATAAAATTACAAACACAATTCCCCTTTTCTAATCCATCCACTCTTTTTGATAGTGCAGATAAAAAATCTAATCTTTTTTGCACAGAATCAAAAGTAACCACAGGTTGATCAATCGGAGTAGACGGTGAATTGCTTACAATGGGTATTACCTTAACCTTCCGATTATCAATCTTGAACGCGGGCATCACAAAGTCTTGTGTTCTTGATACTGTGCCCTGGCGATCTTTCTTCAGCCCCATCAGAAATTGGTTCTTGAAAAGTTCTTGGGCTGCTTCAAACTTCTGACGCTCCTCTTCGTCAAGCTCCTCCATGGAGGGTACGACGATGTTTTCCTTGTTCAGATCTGAAATAGAATCCATCTGGCTAGGGTTAGGTAGACCGGTTATAGAAACCAAGATCCCTTTCTCCAGCGGAGTCGCCAAAAATGTGTTGACGCTTTTTCTGGTCAACACACCGAGATACGCGCTAGCTCGCGCGGATCCGCAACGGATCGATAACCTGCAGCACGCCCTGACAAAACCGGTTTGGAGATCCGGTGAAATCGGTTTCTTAGGGTTTGCTGCGTGAACCTACGAACGCCGGCCCAGGAGGGACCCCGTCAGGGCTGGCGCACCTAGGATTGTTCTGAGATCGGCAGGCCACTCAGAACGCCGTCAAACGCCGTAGAGACGAAGCACGTGCAGCATAGGGGGTTGGAAAAGTTAGGGTTTGGAAGGGATAAAAAGTAAAGATACTTGTATTTGATCGATTGGATTAACCCTCAATCGGCCGTGGCCCTTTATATTTATAGGGTGGAGAGGTCTTGCCCCACAAGGAAAACCCTATTACAACTCGGACCCACAAAAGAATCCAATTCTACTAGGACTCGGGAAAAACCGGTTCCACCGGTTTTCAAATCCGGTTCCACCGGTTCTTGTTGCCAGAATGACTACAGAAGGAAACCGATGCCACCGGTTCCAGAATCCGGTGTCACCGGTTTCTGGTGCCCAACCAGCCTTGTGCCAATTTTGATCGTCAACAACAGCGTCGGTCAAGTCAAGCGGGACGGAAGCGTCAAAGGCTTGGCGGAGGCCGAACACACGTCGATATCGAGGAGATCGCGTGGCGGCCAAGCGGAGATGGACGGTTTGGGTGGTTTGCACCTCAAAACCACAATGCAGGCAGGTTTGCCGGTTTAAGCCTCAAAACCGGGGGCGCGTCCGGTGCAGCCGGATGGCGGGATGGAGGGCACATGGCACCATCACAAAGCTTGCGTTGAGGCCAAGCAAAGTTGTGAAGGCGACGTGTCCGTCCGATTCATCTACAAAAAGTTGGACCGTTTTGCCCCTGCGTGGGTATGTATCTTAGTTATAGGAGTAGGGATAATTTCATCTTTCGTCGAACTCCATATATTGAGAGAGATGGCTGGTTGGAGTGGCGGCTCTCTTGCCCCTCTTGAAACCCTAGTTCATTTGCATCTAGCACTTGACAGAGAAGAGAGGAGAGTAGAGAGGAGATGAGCACCTCTTGCCTTTGCTCTTGATTTTGTGATGTAGTCTTGAACTCTTGTGTTTGTATAGGTGAATATCTCGTGATGCTAATGGAAGTTGTTTGAATCCCGAGCTCCAATTTCCCCTCCTTCTAGTTTCCTTCTCTTAGTATTTTTGCCATTTTCGGAGCTATTTTTGGGGTGATTTTTGATCTTGCGATTCGGAGTGTGTTGGGGAGAAATTTTTGGGGGAAGTCGAAGCTAGGACATGCCTAACATCACCTAGGGTGTTCCCCTTGCAAGATTTGGCACGAGCTCTTCGCATTTTGGATTTCCCCGAAAATCCTCTTCTCAGAATCCACGAAATCGAAGGTGATAGCTCGATCTTTTTGATGGGATCTCTTGGGCTAGGATTCACCATGGCATAGTGATGCTACAGCTTTGAAATCGTTGGATTTGAACCTCGTTTGAGTGGTTTTCGAGATTTGGATTTTGGGGTTGTTTTTGAGTTGTTCATCACTTGTTCTTGCCTCTCTCCAAGATCCACGAAATCCGGGTGAAGTCTTGATCTTTTTATAAAGATCTTTTGGACAAAGACTCACTATGTTGTGGTGAATCTATGGCACAAATTTCGTGAGATTTGGAGGTCGTTTGATCATTCTTTGGAGAGTTGACTTTTATCTCGAGCTGTTATTCTGGGCAGACCCAGCTGAGCCAGGTGACCCGGCTGAGCCGGATAAATTATTTACTGAAACAGAGAGCTTAACCTGGCTGAGCCGAGTCCAACCCACTGAACCGGGTCCAACCCAGCTGAGCCGAGTCCAACCTGGCTGAGCCGGATATTTTATTTATCAAGACAGAGAGCCTGACCTGGCTGAGCCGGGTTCGACTCAGCTGACTTGGGTTCGACCTAGCTGACCCAGATTGAACAAGTTTGTTCATGTTTGCGTCCGTTGGCCTCTTGGTTTGGTTCTAGCATGATCCCTTGATCCAGTAGCTCTTCCATAACTACTCGGGTTTAATCTCGCTAGAAGATTTAGGGCTTGGGTTTAATTTTGGGATTGAGGCCGAGATTCTTGAAGAGAATTTGTGAGGCTCCCATTCTTCCCCTTCTGGTCACCATTTCGGTCCTTCAAAAGAGCGTGTGCGCTTCACCTACCTCCTACGGCAAATTTATGTTTCTTGAGGTTAAGGATAGAACCGTCCACGACATCCTTCAATCAACTTGTTCCTTGTCCTGAGCTGCATAAACCTAACACTGCAGACGCATGCCCAAGGTTACTCTGAAATCTGAACGCTGGCTCTGGTTGTTTGGTGAAGGAGCGCTAGTGGAGAACTGTCGGACAGGAAGTGACAGCGCTGGATTCTTAATCCCTTTGGTCTTTGTTTCGCTTGTTTCTGCATTTGACATTAGTTCACATCAACATTTTAAACTGAAAGCACTCGAGCAGACCCTGTTTACTAAATCAACAGAAAGTTACAATTGTCAATCTGGTTTGGGCCACGTTTGGGCTGAGGTCATTAAATTGGGCCTTTTAGGCGTTTTCACTGGGCTGGCTATACTCCCGGGAAAAAATGAACAATTCGTGGAAATACAGAAGCACATCAGCGTGACGTACAGTGTCATTTTCGCAGCTGCAATTTACCAATATCTTACAGTTTCTGTACTGTCAACTGTCAAGCCTCTTGTAGTCTTGTGTTGCCCGTTCACAAAGTTTCCCAAGGCCAAATCTCAATTACACAAGTCTCGACGACTAGAAAATGCTCGATCATAGATCTCGAGGCATAAAACACAACTCTGCTTATGGCACTTAATTTCTTTGAGCTCATCATCCAGATGCATTCAACAAACATTCTCGGTCTTTTCAAATTCTCAGCAATACATCTAATAGAAATATTCCCAATATCCTACGAATGCCCAAAGAATTAAAAGACCCGATGACAAATCACAACAACCTTTTCTAGACAAGATAAGCTCGGGTCTGCTGTTGGGGCCATAAAACCAGGGTACCTGACTACGTGGATTCCCGACCACCGACTCCGATATCAAGAAGACTCTGAGCAGGACACGACGACCTATTCAAGGAAGAAAGACCCGAATAGGGGATAGAGTCCTAGTTTGTGTAGGTCTGTTTTGTCTTGTAAAGTAAGTTATCCCGGATATAAATAGTGGGGGGTCCTAGACATAGGGAGGATCTAATATCCAATACACCATACTTAACTCAATACTTGCCAAAATAATATAAGCAACAACTGGATGTAGGGTTTTTACTCGATCTCGATTGCCCAAACCAATATAAAATCTCATGTCTCTTTTCGCCTACTGTGATCGTTCTTCACGAAGAAGCAGGGTGCCCAAGGGTCCAAATATCTGCTGACCTAAAACGTCGACACTATATATTTCAAAGATTTGCTCATTTCAAATTCTTTATTTTATATATAGTCTCACGGGAGTCAACAATGGAAGAAAAATTATGCCTAGTGGACAGTGGTACCGCAAACACTATATTTAGGGCATTAAAATATTTTCATACTCTTATTAAAAGAGAAGAAAATGTTTTAACTATCGTTGGACGAGATGCAATGATAGTAGGTTGTGGACAAGCTACTGTCACTCTCCCTATGGTACACAATTAGTAATCGAGGAAGCTTTATCGTATCCCGATTCAATTCGAACCTTAATTAGTTATAAAGATATCCGGAAAAACGGGTTTCATATTGAAACACACAAAGAAAATAATGAAGAAAATCTTATTTTCACCAAAGATACTGGATATGGCAAACAAATTCTTGAAAAGATTCCTTCTTTACCATATGGATTGTACTATACATACATCAAACCCGTCAAGCATGTTGTATATAAATTAATTATTCATAATATTGATACATTTAAAATATGGCATGATCGTCTTGGTCATCCCGGTGTTGGGATGATGACGAAAGTTATTGATAATTCTATTGATCATAATTTAAACAAAGCAAAATTCCCTCAATCTTCAAGATTTCATATGAACCGCATGTGCAACAGAAAAATTAATTTTAAGGCCTTCATATCTGAAGATAAAAACAGAACCAGTATAATTCCTTGAACGCATTCAAGGTGATATGTGGTCCTATCCTATCATTGTCTGGACCATGCAGGTACTTCATGGTTCTAATTGATGCATATACACGATGGTCACATTTGTATCTTTTATCCACACGGAACCATCCATTTGCTAAGATAATTGCTCAAATTATCAAATTACAAGCACATCATCCTGAACATTGGATTCAATCCATTCGCATGAATAATGCTGCTGAATTTATTTGAAGAGCTTTTAATGATTATTGCATGGCTCTAGGCATAGAAGTTCAACACTCAGTTCCGTATGTCCATACTCAAAATGGTTTAGTAGATTCACTAATTAAAAGGATAAAACTTATTGCTAGACCAATGCTTATGGATTGTAAATTACCAACTTCGTGTTGGGGTCATGCAATCTTACACGCTGCTGATCTTATTCAATTGCATCCAACTGCTTATCATACTAATTCCCCCTTAGAATTAGTACGTGGGAATCCACCAAGCATGTTCCATCTGCGTAAATTTGGTTGCGCTACGTACGTACCGATATCACTACCGCAGCGTATATCCATGGGCCCTCACAGGAAAATGGGGATCTATGTGCAGTGGCGAAACATTGAGCTAAATCAAGGGGGGGCCAGTTGAGCTATGACTGCACGCCGCACACGGTGAAATCATGTAAACAATCTAGATGTCAGGCACTGATGCAGACTTGCAATGGGCAGCGCGCGGAGGAAGCAGGGGCCGGTGCCCAGTTTTGCCTCTACTACGGTCCGCCACTGTCTATGTGGGATACCAATCTTCGTCGATCATCAAATATCTCAAGCCCCTTACAGGGGATCTATTTACGGCTCAGTATGCCGATTGTATTTTTGACGAGGACCATTTGCCGGCATGAGGGGGAGATTTCAAGTACCAAAATGATCGCCAGGAAATAAATTGGAATGTCCAAGGCATTCCGACCTTGATCCACGTACTCAAGAAACTGAATCTAAAGTTCAAAAATTATTGGTTTGCAACACATAGCAACCAAATTGCCAGATGCATTTACTGATTATAAATGTGTTACTAAATCATATAATCTTGCCCGCAATGTACCAGAAAGAGTAGAAATACCAACCAAAACTACTCAATCTCCGAAGCAAAACAAGAGGGGGAGGAGTACGGTTACAAGATTTTTAGAGGTGTTTTCACTGTATTTTGGAATGAAGGGTATATTTTCAACTGAAGTACATATTTTCAAGAACGATGGACAAGGCGTACATGAAGATTACATGGAACAAATTGATAAGGTTAGTGATCAATTAGTTAATCATGTGATTAGCACATGAATTAGTAGTTAACACCATCATTAGCGTGTGCTAATGATAGGACATGTCTATGTCTGTACCAAAAGGGCCTGACCGGAGGGGGTGCGTCCCTCCGGATCGGCAGGTTCCTACCCCGCTCTTGGGGCTTGTGGATCCTTCCTTCAATCAATACAACAAATAATCATTTATCCGATCACAGATTACATTTCATCGATTCTAAAACATCTTGAACAAAAGCTACCAAGGTCTTCTCCGCCTTCCTGCTGTGCAACAAGCGGCGCATTGGAGCCTGGGCCCAAACCCTGCACGGGCCAGCCTACCGGAAAACAACTTAACAAGAAATGGGCTGACAGCCCGCTGGAAAACAATCCAACAAGAATGGGTTGACAGCTTCTCCCACGGGGGGTTTCAGCTCTGCGCTGCGCCGTCGGTGACCAGAATTCTGATAGATACTAGAAAGCCCCATCTTGAGTCATGCACCGGTTTACAATTGTACCGGTCGCTGATAGAAGATGCATTGATTGAGTATTGAGTTTTTGGATCAAGGGTTCTGGGTCTATATGAATATGTTGGTGTTTCACGAATGTATGTACGAATGAAATGTTTAGCCCATGCCATAGTGAATTGACCAGGCTCAATTGTGATGTGTAGGCATGCAGCCCAAAGCCGCTTTATCGTTGCAATGGAACATATTGGTGGTTTTTAGAATTCATTCTTTATTCTTTCACAAACTTGGCACCGGTGACAAAGCTCATAGCAATACCTTGGTGCCAGGTCTATACTGCAAATTTCATAAATAGAATTCCATATAGCACTTTCACTTTTGACCTGTAACAACAATACAAAAGCTTGTAAGCCAGGGAGATAGAAAAATTATTAGGCCCGACAACTTGCATTGTAATTTCAGTGCACAGCATATGACCATCTGTCAATATGATGAGTCAAAAGGCTACAAGTTGCTTTGACCATATGTGGATACAGAGGTCCAATTACCAAATAACACTCAGGGCTCTAATTATATACATGTACCAATACAAATTTTCATAAATCATGTTCAGAACAAATATACATGAATAATAAAGATTTTTTATGAACAAAAGTATGTAACCCACAATGACTTATATTTGAGATATTTTTGGCAATAAAGTCTGCGGCGAGCTTCAAGATAGGATCTCATTATGACAATGACAGTGCAGTAAGACTTATGTGATTCTCAATTTCTGATTGCTTATAATCTGCGATCTTAGAAAACACTATGCAATAAGAGTTGAGTGTCTTAATCATGTGATTCTCGATTTCTAGTTGCTGATAATCTGTTGTCTTAGAAAATACTCTGTACAGTACCTTAATTAATCACAATTAGTCAATTATGGGGATATCAGCTGTGTCTGCAAAATGGCGGCAAAGGAAACATATCAGAGTTACTCACCAATGTACAAGCACTCTCTCCATAGATTCAGGTAGCTCTTCCAACCTAATCACCCTGTGTCACCAGATGGAAGAACAAGGACAGGTACTGATACAACAAAAGATATTGGTTGTACAATGATAGTTATAGCTGTGACTTTTCGAAGATTTTAGTACATTTATGAGTGTTTTTTAGATCTTAGGAGCAATTATGATCATGACTAAAGAAAATGAATCTTGGAGCACAATACTATGAACATTCAGGTGCATTTATTCATTAGAAGTGACGAGCATATGGATTAAGCAAGCATAGGTATTGAATCGAGCAGAAAAATTAAGATTGTAGTAGCATGCCATTAAGCAGATAAAAGTAAATTTTTCTGCTAATTTGTCTACATATAAGTTACTCCTACTTGAAAGCAGAGCAAAGCAATGATATATGACAGAGAGCTTCAAAGTTGCAGAAGAATCATACTCTAATCGTATTTCCAGGATGAAATCATAATAATCCCTATATTAGATAATGGTAATACTCAAATCATCCCAACGCAGCTCTTATTAGTACATGGCTTGACTGATGGGCACAACAACCTCGACTGCTGCAAGCGCATTGCTGCACTTGTGTCCTTCGCATAGCATGCTTGGTGTGGTCAAAGACGCCCACGCCGGTGGTAGAGCACAGCATGCGCTTCAGCAGCGCGCGTGTCATCGAAGCAAGCCGAGGCAGAGGCAAATGCAAGGGTAACTTCCAAATCACAATGCTCCCTAGTCCCTACGTGTATTCCATCGAACACCTTAGGGGCATCCCTCGAGCCCCGCCCGAGCCTTTCGTCAGTCGTCACCTCGTCAGCCTCGGAGCTAGAGGGGCCCCACTTCTAGGCGCCCAGAGTCAGGAGCTCCACTTCTTCCAGGCAGTAGGCGGTGCCGAGCGCTGTCGGGCCGTCGTACCGAGGCAAGTGAAGAAGCTCGGAGGGGCAACGCTCGCCCCCATGGCTGCGGCTGTGAGGAGGGAGGCGCTGAGGAGGGAAGTCTTGTGGTCGCACGGAGCTCGACTGGCGGCTGACGCAACTAGACCTCCGCTGCCCCAAGCGTCCCTCGCCCGCTCGTCAGGCCTTCGCAGCCACTTGCCCCGTCGCCGTCGTGGCCACCATCTGCTGCCGCTTACATGCCGCCGTCGCGGTGGCGTGAGGTTGAGGCGGAGCCGTGGAGGCACAGGAATGTTCTGGTCTTGGGCGCTCGACCGATCGGTGAATGAGCTAATGGGTGGAGATCCGAATCAACCCAAAATTGAACGATTCATATTGAGAATTGGGCGGATCGGACGGCTCGCGGAGTAACTGATTATATGGACCCGCTACCCGCTCTTGGAACAATCCACGATTCGTGTTATAGAGATAGAGATTTTTTTTTTGAGGGAAGATGTATTAAACTTTTACAAACAGGAACGTAAAGAAAAGGAAAATTACAAAGAAGTCTCTAGGACTACTGTTCATCTTCCTCGAAATCTCCGGTCTCCCGTTCGTCACCACCTCCCGTTCCGCTTCCCAGTCGCAGGTCACCGGAGCCAATCTTAAGGTCGCCATCAACGAAGACCCCAAGTTGGAAGCCGCAGAGGAGGACTTACATCGAGGCAAAGATGCCGAGTACACTGCCTCCCAGGTACGTCGACCTTCTCCAGCACCGGCACATCCTTCATCTCCAACCCCGGTAACCAGAGCAAAGCTCTGATCCCCATCAAAATCCATCTTCCTCTTCGGAAAGCTACTGTTCTTCGTCTTCAGTGCACCGAGACGCTGCCGCCCTTCCGCTCGCATCCCTGCGCATCGAGGCAGCCACCATCCACCCACTTTCCCACAGACCATCAGCTCCTCTTTCCCATCCACCTCAATCCGCATCAGAAGCAACACAGCCAAGCCAAGCAACAACTCAAATACATATGAAGAACGAAGAACCTGGACCGCCGCCCTCGGCGGCCAATGGCAAACTCCTGTACAAGCCTCGCCTGGATCTGAAGCTCCGACTCGGTCTTCAGCTCCGATGAGGACCCACCCCCCAAGCTCATCGCCGGCACCGGAGCGGAAGCCGGCGAGGTTGAGGAAGAGCCAGAGGACATTATTCCACTGTGGCGGCGCCGCCCTCACCTTGCAGCCGCCGCCGGGACACGAAACCCTAGCACAGGGACCTATTCTACATCGCCGGTTGGAGATCCACCGTCCCCCCACCCTTTGATGGCCAGATGGCCGCCGGAGACGAAGGGGAACGGCGGCCTCGGCTCAGAAAACCCCCGTCAAACGCTCGGCTCGCCCCGCTCCCGCCACCTACCCAACGCCCTCTCTGCCGTAGCAGCAGCCTCACCACATCCAGAATTCCAGATCCAACAGATACAGTGATCCTCCTCCTCCACCACCACCAAAACCGGGAGCGAGCGTTTCTCAACGCCGCGCGCCCCACTCTCATTTTCGTTCCCGTTCCACCACCCCGGCCTCGTGTGGTCCGGCCCGCCTAGGACGAGGGCGCCCCCGTCCGCCACACGGTGCCGCGGCGCCAGTGGCGGACCAAATCGTTTTTCACACCTAGGGCCACTTCTTAAAGTCCTTATACCACTAAAATTATCCTACATATCCAAATAACGATAGTAGTAACAATAGTGATAGCGACATTAACTGCTTAAAAAACATGACTTAGAGTATATCTCAATTCAAAGCTCAAACCTACAACAAAGTTGATGAAGTTATCGGAGTAGGAAGATGCCATTGTCCATAGATTTTAATCTTTTTCACGTCAATGTTGAGTGTATGCTGTTAGTCTAATCTAACAGACATGTCAAAATGACCTATTCGCCCTTGTTCCTTAGCTGGGCACAAATTTTATTGGTTCCTTGTAGACGACTGAATTTAAGCAATCGCATCGCATATGAATATGGTCAAAATTATGACGAGACCACCACAATCACTTCATGACCATTCCAAAGTTCTAAAAGTCGAATCACATAACATCCTAGCACTCCCGTATCGATACTATTAAGATTCACAAGGTTATTGAGCAGCTTACTGTCACTCTGACCTGGATCTTCAACTGCATGCAACTGCAATCCTTCAGTGACAGTAGCAGCACGCAGCACGGCAGCATGGCAACACAGCAGGGCGGCTCCCAAGTTAGCACCCAGCAGCAGCACGGCAGGACAGCAGCAGCACGACGCACTCCAGCAGGGAGGGGCAGAGGGTGGAGCCGGCGAGCCACGGAGGGTCGGAGCAGCGGAGGCCGGAGGGGGTAGCGCGCTAGAGCCGCAGCCCGCAGCGGTACAGCGCACGCAGGGAGGGGCAACTGGCAGAGTCGCCGGTCTGCGGCAGCCGGCGGCGTGGGTGCGGCGGCGGCGTCAGGTTCACCGCCCTTTGAAAGTTTGCGAGAGAGGGGCCGAGCCAGGCAGCCAGCCACCGAAGCCACGCAGCGAGCATCCGAGCGAGCGAGGAATGGGCGAATGGCCAATTTGGTGGGCTGTCGAGTGCGGAGCGCAAGCAGAGCTGGGCCTGTGGGGTGTTGCTGGCCCATGACGTCTAGGGCCACTTTTTGAAGAAGCATCCTGGGCCATGAAAATTACACGGGCTTTAAGAAAGTTTTTGGGCCACGCCTAGGGCCGTGGCCCTAGTGGCCCATATCCGCCCCTGCGCGGCGCGTTGGGCAGCTACACACCTTCCAATTGTGCGTCTAGGATCTTGATCAGAAACCTCAATGTATTCAGATCCTGAGATACTACCAACATTACAAAAGCAGGTCCTATGACCAATGGTCTTGTCCAAAAAATTCCGAAATTTTGTGGCCATGGGCACATGGCCTTCAGCATGCAACAATGTCAACAGTGCTGAATCTCGATGCAGTACTCGGATGAATAGCAACAGATCCAGCTAAAGCATTGATTGATCTATTCACCAAATATACCAGTCCGTGGATAGCAGTAGGTGGCATCTCTAAATACTTTTAACTAGTACAGTCATTCTACAAAGGCTAAACCACACGAAGTGATAAATTGGTGAACCTCTTGAAAGGAGGTACAGTAACCCAACATCGATCATGAGTGACTTGTCATCCACGGGAATTTCACATAAGGTAACAAAATGGTCACTCTAACTTCTGGATACGATCATGCCCCGCAAAGATCCTTGAAATCTGGAGACCCCAGCTGAATGCCTGGTTGAAGAGCAATCGTGATTGGAACTCAGAAACAAAAGGAAACCACGAAAGGCAAAAGATAGGCAGAAAGATGATGATGCCCATTAAAGTGTCATATTGTCTGCTCAGTTCCATGATGGAATCCCACACCATGGTCTTCATAAGGACGCGTGAGCATGCTTGTCCAATCTAAGCCACAAAAACCATAGATTCCGTCAAATGGAAATTTTCTAGAAGAAATCTACGCATACGTTCAGATAAATTTGTAATAAGGTATATATATATATATGGCACAAATATCCACAAAAGCAATCTTTAATATGATTTGACTTAGAGGAAAGCTACAATTGCGCCCTTTTGGAGAAGGAGGGATTCACTCACCAGAAGAATCGACCATCCAGTAGTCAAGAACATCAAAGTAGCAGCCAATACGTCAGATATTGTTAACTTTCCATAAACAAACATGAACCAGGTGACAGCAACCAAAGTAAGGAAGATAAACCCCTTCATAATACGGAACATAAGCTGCTGACCGGTTCCAAATTTCTTCCGTCCTACTGAAACCATCTAAATTGAAACAAGTATCACAACCATAAGAATTTAAAGCATGTGTAAGTGGACCAAATGAAATACTGTAATCTTACCTTCAGAACAGCCAGAACAGTGATCATTACAAGCCACGATAATAGATATACCTGAAAAGGAATGAAATAACATTAAGATATCCTGAAACACAGAGATTCAAAGAAAGCAGATCAAACAAGATGAGTAACCTGAATGCTTCTGCTATGGCCTGTTACATTCAGATGGTAGACTATGCCATACTGGAAAATTAAGAAACGAAAAGAAAGCAGGATTTCCAACAGAAGGGCACACGGATGCTAGTTTTTCTGAGGTGCTCATTCTCACTCATCCACCATGCTTCCCAGCTTTGTTCAACAGTCATGCCAATACCTCCCCTATTACCCATCCAACAGCGCCAATCTCTCCAGTCATCAACTGTTTTATGCCACTCAAAGCCTGATGGATTGAAGATGTATGGCGCAAATATCCACGAAATAACCAAGAACCACATCGAGAAGTTTACGAACATGTACATGTTAGTTTTGTGGTAGAAACTTCCATAGGATCGGTCTACGACCAGAAGCAACATCACCTCCAATCCTTTCACAAAATGACTGCGGGAGTATAGGCGATAGTTTTCAGCAAACTTTGCATGGTAAATAACAAATCCACGGCCTGTCGCTCTGTACTTTGCACCGCCGTGGAGGATTGTTCTCCCATAAAAATGGACTTTAGTGCCAAGCTGAAAGGTAAAGAATATGGAGGCAAGTTGAATTTGCATCATTATGAATTCTCCTAATGCTATCCTGAAACCCTTCTCCAGTCCAATTTCCATAAGCATAGGAAGGATGAGAACACCACCAAATTGAATTATTGACTGTGATGCCAGTGCCTTTTCAAGTGGCTTGATGTTCCACTGAAAACGTGGATTCAGAAGAACTGCATCCTCTAATCCACTGAAAACAAAATATGCTCTTCCATACAAATGCACGTAAACAGAAAGCACGATCACCTGAGAAAGGAATTCGGATGTCAGAGAAAAGGCCCTTGCAAATGTCAACTAACAACTATCCATTATAATTTATAAGTATATAAATACCATTATTTTCTTACCATGCTGCAGAAATAAGGCCCAACTGTGGTAAAATAGAATGAAAAAAGTCGAAAGAAGTCGAATCCATGTCCAAGCCGATAAACTTCTCTACTTAATGTCTGTTCACCATTGCCACTGGCCACCTTAGCTTCAAAGTTTGAAATCTGATTCATCCCAACGTCCCGCCCCTTGCCAACTTGAATGTACTCATGATGTGTGACATTGCCACCTCTCATGGTGGAATTAAAACCTAAGAATATCAAACTTTGTAAGTGCTGACTAGAAAAGGGATAGGCATAAATTATTTGTATGAAATAATGTACCTGAAAAAATGTCTTCACTTATATTGATAGTTTTGGATGATTTACTGATACCACCAGTGGTAATATGGAAGATTCTATCGAAAATGTCAGGATGGCCATAATGGAACCTTACCCTACACAACAGAAAAATATAAAATATCCCTGCTGACCAATATATATTCAATCAAAAGAATTTTTTGTGTAATCTATATTGGCACGAAAATATATCCATACTTGAGAGGATCAGCTAGAACTCTCTGCCCAATAGTGACAAAACTGCTCTCTTGGTTGAACATAAACCATGTGATTGAAGACACGCTGAAAAGGGGGAAAACACAATATTTTTATGAACAGATCTACTTTGGAACATAAACGGCAACAACACGTAACCAAGTAGATATTTGGAGGGATGGACAAACCTTCCAGTATAAATGTGTTCACGTAGTCCTAATATGGTCGGTTTGCTCCCATGGTCTTTGCTATTAAACTCCTCCAGCACATTTCTCATTTTAAATGCCTCTTCAAGGTAATTATCCTGTGCGTAAAACAACATAAGTTACCAATAATTTTTGTTATTGCCCAGTGCGGAATTGAAAATCAAACCTGATTCATATCAATGGCCTGGAGTGCTTCTCCCCTGGTAAAAATAATGGCATGGTTCTGGTTTTCAGGTTTTCCCTCTCCAATGTTTGTGGGTCTTCCAGGAAGCTTAATGCGATAAATTTCCTATAGTGAAATTCAATGAAATTCAGAGCACCATGAAAATGGCATCAGACTAAACAGATTTACACAGAAATGAACAATGCTCTTAAGTGACCTTTTCATTGTATTAACTGATACACAGAAATCTGTTTTGCTTCAGACTAAACAGTTTTTTTTAATATAAAAGGTTACGGTAGTGCTTCTAATGGACTCGACATGCATATAATAGTTTGGAAAGAAACAATTATTTTAATCAAAACACAGTGTCAAATACTGCAAGTGCCAAACACCTTATTGTGCTTGCTAAACTGCAGAAAGCTATATATTTTTTTTTAAAAAAAACTGTGGTATTTTTGCTTGCAACTCAAAAAATTATGGTTTCTAGATACCATGGTTTGTGAAAACTATAATATCCAAACAGGTCCTAAAACTTATGGCATTGTTACGAACATAAAACAAGGCAAATGTTAACATTAGGTGATTAACAGTGAACAGAACCTTAACATGAAATAATTCAATCAATAGTCAGCTCTTCTAAAAAAATTCTAAATCAAAGGATTTGAAGTGAAATCCGCAAGTTTCGTCCGATTAATACCTCATCATCATGTATCTTCTCTGTTGTTCCACCTTTGACAAGTACCGAATAATATGTTTTTGCAGTCGCTCCATTTCCATTAGGGGTATGTACTTCATCAATGAATGCCACACGTAATGATGGGTTTCTGTGCAGTTTAAAGTCAGAAGGGTTAGGGAAAGCTTACAAAATAGCACATCAATTTGCAAAGTAGCGAACAATAGCTTTTATACTTTTTCATGAGATTAAGGATGTTCAGAAAGCGACTCCTGTCTTTCGCATCCTTGGATTTCCTTTGCATGCCATACAATTGACATGAGATGACATATGTGAATTTTAAGTCAGTTAGGGCAGTCACAGATTCTTTATTGCATCCTGACGTTCCACCATTTTCTTGCCTACATTGGATCTCCAGTGCCTTCTTATAGTACATAACTCCTCTCACTAGAAAAGAAAGCAAACAGTTAGCGAACAAGTTAAAGGTCAACAAAATACAGGATTGCCCTGGCAATTTACCAGTTCTGGTGAGCGTTTGGCCCCTTAAAGATGCCCATTGACGGATGTCATCCATCCTATCTTGAAGTGCGTCTTCGTCCTTTGGTTCAAAACCCATGCGCTCAGCAAAATTGTCCCATTCATCTATTATCATGGAAGAGTCATGGTGAATCAATTTCTGACAGAAAAGTTAACCAAGCTGATAAGTTTTGAGGTCCAGAATGTATAAAACCTGGATAAACTTTATTTAGATAGAACAGTAGGGATACACCCTCATCATTCTTTGTACAAAGATCTTCTTCTGAAAAGAGAACCTCCTCTTCATAGTACGGCGTTAAAACGCTGACACAAAAGTAGAAAGGATGTTAAACAGACTATTAACAATATTCACTCACAATAAAATTTTATTCAGTAAGATAAAAAAAGGAATGCAAAGAATGAAAGAAAAGAGACACTGGGTAGGTGAGTTGGGTTGCCTACCTGAAAGACATCATATCCCGAACTGGTGGAGCCCTTGGCATTTTCATAAAAAGTGAGTTTGCAAAAAAGGTGATCCTACGCTGAGCATCCATGTTTATTGGTACATATATAGCAGAATCATTTGTTGTCAACAAAATTTGAAGCCTGGCGCACTGTTAACACAGAATAGAGTGAACAATATATTGTTCCAAACTATGTAAACAACAAATGCTATCACTGGAAGTTCTTTAACATTGCTACTATTAAACTAAGTTGTTCCAAAAGAAAATACGACCTTCTCTCTCCAATCTTTATTCTTAAATGGGCCCAGATTGAAATTTGCAAAAAGTTGGTTTTTGCTGACCTCATCCTTCAATATGCTGCAACATTCACACGAAAGATGATCATGAGACATTATTCATGAAGATGCACGTTTCAACATAGATACTTACCCTTGTCCATGTTTCATAATAACATGTGTAAATAATCCCATAATCTCTCGCAACAGAGAGCCAATCTGTGTCTTTACTGGGTTATTGTCATCATAATCAGTTTTCTGCAAATGGAACACACAAATCTTTTGAAAATGGAACAGATACATTGAGCATGCGACATATAAAAGATATTAAGTAGGGGTTAGTAGTACCAGTATATTTAGCAGCTTATCAAACTTAGTGCATAGCAGAGGAAGGCCATCCAGTCGGAACTCTTTCAGGAATGACCCGCGTTTTATGCTAACTTCAATGGTTTCACGTATATGATCAATGAAACTGTAGAAACAATGCAATGTAACATCAACAATATTATTTAGCTACACAAGCTGAAAGGGTCAAAGAAAAGATGGCTTACGTCCTATCAGATTGTTCTGCTACTAGTTCATAAAGAACTTTGAATGACATCTCATAGCATTCATTAATGGCATAATATGTGTAAAGATCCCTCTTCATCCTCTCTATCAATTCTTCGTCCTTTTTCTTGACACTCTTTGCCATGTCAAGTGCGATTGGAATCTAAACATGAATCATGTTAGCGAACACTATGCATGGTTCCATGGCAAATATTTAACTGGATCTGTGGAGCAGTGTACCTTACTGGCCAGGAGGAAAGGAGGCCACTGAAATACACTAGTGTCACCCCCAGATGATGGAACGATCAATAGGGTTTTCTCTCTGTAAACAAAAGAGTACAATCTTTTAAGGTGTGTACCAATTCAATTAAAAAAGATTTAACACCAACGCTGACCTGTTGCTTAGTAAGTCCTCTTCTCGTAAAGAATTAATAAACGCATTCCATATATCAGAAAACTTAAAAAGGTGCTTGTCGACCTAGTGAAAAGAAAGTTCATACCACAAGCACAAATAAAAACCATAAATCCACAAAAGCAATGCATATATGAAAGGGTAACAAAAATTTAGCAGTACCAGACCTGTCCCTTTAATTGACTATCAGGATCAGGCACAAGCCGTTCCACAGAAGCGACTGGTATTGCCTCAAATCTTGATCGTAACATCCCAAGGGTTCGGATCTATAAATTGAATATCGCAAACACTAAGATCATCAGCATTGAATGGGCAGGTAGAAGAGAGCTGCTAGTTATACCTACCTCACCCAAATGGCTGAACATACCACTGGTTCCACCGTATATTGTGGAGAAAATGGAATACCATATTAGTGTGTCTATGAAGTATACCTGTACGACAAAATTGTTCAAGCGACGTAGTATTGAAAAATTCAAAATGCCTTCAAAGAAAAAAAAAGCTTCATAAATCGGTACATACCATGACGACTGGGGCCCACATAATGATAAGAACATATGATTTGTGCTGCCCTGCAGTGTGTTCGTCATCTTGTCAGCTCTTGCGGTTACATATAATATGACTAAAATATCACAAAATAATCTTACCATTAGGTAAAAACTGTTCCCACTCGTTCCCCACTCCCAAAATAATTATTTCCTTTGTAGGTCCAATAAGAGGAGAAATCTGCATTGGTAAATTACCATTAAACGTATTTTCTTGGAAAATACTGCCAAATATTAGCATCACTGGTTACCTCGACATGGAAACTAAAGAACAACTTGCATATAAGCAATATGATCCAGAACAATGTGTATCTGTTTTTATTAAATAATAATTAGGTGACAAAATAATGTTGGAAAAATCTGTCAAGAAAACATAGTTCTTGGCTTCTCGCTTACTTAAGAAGTGAAAATAGGTCTTCATGAAGTCCCTGCGCGACATATGAGTTTGGCTGAATTGAAAAGGATATGTTAGGGTGCAAGAAAATGCTAGCATAAACCAAGTTAAAAATGAAAAGCTTACCTGGATCCACCACAAAATAAGCCTAGAAATTGAAGAACCTGAGTGCTGTAAGGCCACTCGAATTGGTAAAAATATGAAAACCATAGAATTGAATACCACAGGGATCATGTAAATAACCACAGCCATGTTATATATGAACATGTTCTGGAAATTTGAGTATGTAGTTGGAAGAACTATGGACCAGGTAATAGCTACGGCAAATTTCAGGACATATTTTGTCCTCTCTGAAGACTTGAGGCTCCACCAAGCCTCCCAACTGAGAATTATTTCTAGTAGAGCTGAAAAGGTTTCAAAGACTAATTCAGAAGCTATGCAGCATACAAATTGTTTTTTTTTTTTTGCATAAAAGGGATTCCAAGGTTATGCAGAGCCAAATGATAAGTGTATACCTTGGAGTAGATCTAGGAATACCGCCGTTATGAAGACTGTCATAACATTTCTGAAAATAACTGGTTTAAATATAGCATAAAGCGACCCAGGAGCGCTCCAGGCAACAATTACCATGGCCTGCAATAGAATAAACGGATTTATTTCACACAAAGGATAATCTAACGAAATTTTACATAACAGCAAAGACAAGTTTTACCTGAAAAGTCAATATGAAAAAAATCCACATACGATCAAAACATCTGAACAGGTGTAGAAACGTACGAACTTCAACAAAATTTGTTTTTGACATCCTACGTCTGTTCCACTTCCACCACTTCTGTTAAAAAGATATATGCCCATAAATGAAAATGCATCTGTGGTTTTTTGAAAGGAATACATTAAGGGAGGCCCCTACTGTGCTAGATATATATTATATAAAAATAAAATAAAGGAATAAAAGGACTGTACATGGGGTGGGGGAGGTGAAAAAACAAACGAAAGAAAACTAATAGCTAGAAAATATTTACGCATATAAAAAATGGAATGGAGAATTATTGGTCAATGCTTTGGGGCTATGTTGCCATTAATCTGCCTCAGTACAGAAATTGGATAGCTAAATGGCTACCAGGTGATGAGTCAGTACACATTTGGGGATGTTGATGGGGGCAAATGAAGAGTTAGCGGTGGTGATGCAAGAAGGAAAGGGAAGGCATTACCAGAACATGTTTAAGGAAGTGGAGGAGGTTTTGAGTGGCCCTGTTAGGGAGGAGGAGAAACTTCTTTTTCTGGAGAAACTAAAAGACATGCTGAGTAGAGTGGGCAAACCAGTAAACACACGTGGATAACTAAGCAGTTAAATCCCATTACAGTGGTTTTGGACAGAATGTTTGTTACTACTAAATGGGAAGATCACTTTCAACTTGTGACAGGCCACTCACTTACCAGGATTGGATCAGACCACAGTCCTGTCTTGATGGATACTGGTGAAAGTAGTAGAGTGAGAGCAAACATGTTTAGATTTAAATTAACTTGGTTTATGCAGTGCGGGTTTCAGGGAATGGGTAGTGGAGAGATGGTCAGAGAGGAAAGAACCACTGGGCACTGGCACATGCTAACTGGACATGTGAGAAAAGGCTTAAATTTTAAAAGGATGTGGCAGCAACTTTGGCAATGATGTGAGGGAACATAAACAGTGGCTGCTCTTGCAAATCCAGGAACCAGGATATGGGTAAGAAAGCTGATTAGAGGGAAATGAGTATGTAATTTTGCTGCTGTAAGGTGCTGTATGTTACTTTTGCAAAAGTGGAGTGCGTCCCCTGAGAGGTGGGGAGTTGTGGTCAGCTAAACAGGTTGCTAGGTGGAGTTCGTTAGCTGTTCCTGGAGGTAGTTGAAGTGTGATTATGTAAACCTCTATGTAAGTTCATAATCCCAGCCTTAGCTCATTGACTTTCTACAAAGGTCTTTTGTCTAAAAGGCAGTACATATTTGGTCTGTCTTGCAGCTGTGTTGTTCCTGATCATAAACTACCTAATTTTTTTGTTTAAATTGTTGAACAACTGACAATAGTACATGTTCAATGAAATCAAACTAATGAAAAATCACCTCAGTTTTGGTATGACTTTCAAAAAACTTAGCTGTTAAATCCATAGGCCATCCAAGTTCTTTGAAAGAGTCCTCCAACCTGAAAGTGCAATATATTTATAGCATTCTTCCTAAGTATTTTTCATGTCTGCATAGAAAATGTTAATCACTAAGTCTGTAAAGCACAGAAATGCAACGGTCAAGAAATTACCAAAAGTATTCATTCATGTCCTCATAGTTTCTCCATTGTGAGTGGCTCATACCAAGTTTGCTCCTTCTAGATTCCTTAGATGAAATGCACACACACACACACAAATGAGTCGGACATTATAAATGTATACTACATAACCTAATATACACTTCCATACCTTTTCAACCACATTGTAAATGGGTTGAATTACAAGCTGCAGAAAAGCGTCATCGGCAAGGTTCCCCTCTATTTTAATCGATGGCTCATTTTGTTCATGTGTTAGCATTACATTTAAATCATTTGCCATCTATCTCGTAAGTTCAGCAGATGATTAGTAAAAAAAACATGAAATATTTTCAATAAAGAAAAAAAGAAATAAGAAGAATCAGTTATGCTGCCACTTACGTGGTGGAACAAATAACAAATACACTCTGGCATAAATCGTATGTTGGAAGATTCACCCCAAATCAAAAGGTAGAGACCTATGTAAAGCAATTGTTGCTGTTCTCCTTGGATTCTGATTTTTTTTTAAAAAATGGTCATATATAGTTATGTAACTTGACTTCAAGAATAAGGTTCAAATTCTTCAATCCTTACTTGATGTTTGAGTCCAGATTTAGATACTGGCACCAGACATTGTAGTTCTGGAAAATTTTCCCTTTCAGATACCTCACTGCATCCGTCCTTTTGCTCATGGAAATGTTTGCAATAAGCAAAATCAAATGTTCTTTCTGGTTCTCAGTGTTGTCTTTCTAAACACAATAAAGAAACAGTATATTTCAAAGGCATACTTGGTGCACTAAAAAAATATGACTTATACTAAATAAAGCTATTCGAAGTATTCATGTATCGACCTGAAATCCAAATGATTGGCGAAGCCAATCAAGCAAATCATGAACTTCTTCAATTACTGGGAGACCTTCAACACTGCGAAGAAGAGTCATCGCTGCCTTGATCTGCAACTTTGGCAGCGTGAATTCACATATATATACATACATGCAGTATTCACAAGGAAACTAATCAAAGTTGGTATACGACCTCAGGAATTTCAAGTATTGGTTGTCTCGGATCAGGAAAGTTGAGGGGGAGAATGTTGTATTTTGAAAAATTAGCTTTCTCATTCTCAGAATGTCGTCTGCGCGCGCTGGATACTTGACCCATTTTCCACGTCCGCACAAAGCATCAGAGAAGCCTGCATGCAAACATTCGTGCATATGCAGTTAGTTTCAAAGCTAATCGAATGCGGACGAAACTCTAATTCATTTATCTCTATGAGGAAAGCTAATTTGGCCAGTTTGGCCAGTTTCAAACCCTGGAACTAGTTAGTTGCCAGTAAAAATCAGAACTCAGAATTCAGAATCAACGGCATGTGGTTTTATATAGCTAATATAACTAAATTAGGAACGTGTGTTACTGTTAGGAGATTTGCCCTACTCGCGAAGTGCTACTAACCATTATTATTTATACAACAACAGTATTGCAAGTTTTCTCAACGGAGCAGTTCTAATCTTAACCTCGACAATTTATATCAGACACAGAGTAATAGTCGATCTTTAAATTGGGAAATGAGGATAATGCAGTTACCTTTCTCTTTCAGTCCTATGCTCAGCTTCCCTCTCTTCCTCGCGAGGGCGCGGCCCGGGAGGTGGGAGGCGTGGCCGCTGGCGGTGGTCGAGGCCGGCGGCGGAAGGGAGGGGCGGCGTTCAATTTTCTTTTGCTGTGCAGTCGCAGCGTGTGCACGTTTTCCTCCTAAAAGCGCGCCCACTGGCAATGTGCTAGCCGGCGGCCATCACGCGCGGCGGCCGCAGGGGTCGACGATGCTGTGGGGTGAGCGGCGACGGAGGCGGGGGACGGGGCTACTAGGCGGAGGTGCCGAGGTGGTTCCAGCTCCTGTGAGTGAGGGCACCACGCTTATGAGGGTCCGCCGCCGAGGTTGGTGACGGGCCGTACGGAAAGGAGTAAAGTGACAGAGCGGCGACTGCGAGGAAGTGCCCAGCACTCGTGTCGTAGCCTCGTAGGTTTCGGATGACCTACCTGCTTGTAAAATGAGCACACAATGACACCAACTGTTTTGCCAATTGGCCCTTAACTCTCTCCATTGCAGAGAATAAAATGCATGATGAAAGCAAGAAAGGTTGCCACGTGATCGCAACGGAGAACCCGCGTTGCATACTATATCTCCGAGAGAAGAGCATGTCCGTCTCTTTGCACCATGGCTCATTGCCGCCGCATCCTTGGCCGTCGGTTCGTCACTTCTCGTCCTTGGCGTTCAGCTGTCCGCTGGGCCACTGTCTTTGATTGAATTACCACGCAGTGAATCCTAGAAGCCACACTCCGGCCGGCGCTCACAGTGGACCCATCACAAACAAAGTTGTACCATGTGGCGTCGTCTTCCCCACAGGACACGTTGCGGTCAGTGTTGAGTTATGTTCCAAATTCAGTTGCATATGAAGAGGCTGACTTCAAACGGAGCGAAGCGGAGGCAGAAGTGGCCCATTGTGATGCGGCCCAGGGACGCCTGGGGGTGCGGGGGCTTGCCCCCGCGGTACGGAGCATATATACCCGATTAGGGTTTCCCCTTGATTATTATTATCTTCTTGTAAGCCGCCGCCGACGGCGTTGTAACCCGAACTCTTGAGATAGTGAAGTTTTGCTGGCTGGCGCCCGTGGTTTTTTTCCTTCCACCTTGAGAGGGTTTTCCACGTTAAATTTCGTGTCCCCTGCGATTTGATTCTTTCTTGTTCATCGTTTATTCGTCCTCGTTTGTAACAGTCAGGAGCATCGACGCGAGGTGGTCAACGAGGCTAGCGTCCCCATCAACAAGATCTACCAGCTGCTGCAGACTGCAGCGATGTCTTGCGACGCCGTACTACCACCGCGAAGGCCGGCGGCCGGGGGCGTGCAGAGGCTCCCTGAAGTGAACGCCAGCGTGTGCAAGCAGATGATGCACGAGGACTTGGACGGGGCCTACACACCGCCACCTGCAGGCTGCCCAACCCTTTACGGCAAAGAAGCCGGCGACCCGGCCGGAGAAGTCGCCGGAGGAGCGACCATGGGAAACCACAGCGGCCATCGACAGAGGGTGGGGCCACGAGAGGGAAACGAAAACGAGACACTGGGGCCTAGTTGATTCTCCTCTTTTTTTTTAACATGCCATGGGTCATGGCGTCAAATCCGGTTCGCCTCTTCCCGATGGAGGCGGCGACGCGTCGGCGTCGCTAGGTGGGACCAGGGTTTTTTTTACCGACCGGTGGCCCGTTACCGCCGGCCGGCGGTAGCGGTTAACCGGTCGGTTAACCGCGGTTACCGCTCAAAATCGGTCAAATTCAAAATCCAAACCAAAAACGCTAGTTCAAACGGTTCCCACCGGTTAGCCGACGGTTTGAGCGGTTAGCCGGCCGGTTGCGAAAACATTGAAGAATTTGACATATTTTCGAATTTTAATTAAAAATTGAAAAATAAAAGAAAAATTTTAAAAAATTCCTAAAAATATTTTAAGGTGCGTAGAATTTAATGGTGTCAAAATTTTTCAAATATTAGTGCATTTAGTATTTTTTGCGGGCATTAGAAGTTTAACGTGCTGATTTAGTAGGCTGTTTGAACTTCTAATGCCAGCAAAAAAATACTAAATGAACTAATATTTGAAAAATTTTGACATCATTACATTCTACGCACCTTGAAGTATTTTTAGGAATTTTTTTGATTTTTCATTTTTTTTAATTCAAATTTTAAATTTTAAATTTAGCCGGTTTGTAACCGGCCGGTACCGCTACCGGTCCGGACCGGTTACACCGGTTACCACGGGAACCGGACCGGTAGCGGTCGGGAAGAAAAACCCCGTGGGACTGGGTCCGCTCCGGTCTCGGGTTTGACGGTTGGGAACGCGTGGACCATTTGACCAAGGAAAAGGGATGGCAACGTGGGTAAATATTTTGTCGTTAGGGGCAAATTGTATGTCGAATTGCTGAAACTTTAATACTGTACTATGTTACTGAGAAGAAAAAAATCTCGAGCACCTCTGGCAGGCTAGCACGATACTTCTCCGTGCAGAAAAAATGCAATCCTACCAAGATCAATTATAGGTAAAAAAAATATCAATATTTTTTATATACAATAAATATTATTAGATTAATTATAAAATATACTTTCATAATAAATTTGTTTTGAGCCATAATTATGAATATATTTCGTTAGAAACTTGGTCAAACGTGAACCATTTAAACCGGCACGCAACACGTAGTTGCATTCTTTTTGGGACAGAGGGAGTACTGAATATGGGTCTAAATTTAGGTGATAAGATAATTTGATTTATGACCCATGTCAATCATTTCCAAAATGTATTTAAAATTTGGGCTCAATATTTTGATGATTAATTTATAGTGTTTGATCGGTCATGTGATTGATTATTTTTTTTTGCTTCCTTGGTGCTACACAAGTTTTTTTTTCTCTTTCTTGCGTCATGGTTAGATCATGTAACATCCCGGAAAATCAAAAACTCTAAATCGTGGTTTAACGAATTTTCAAAAACTTTTATCGATGAGTTTCCGTCATCTATCTAAAATCCTTTCCGTTGATCCAAATTCCAAAACTTCCAATCTCCCGAAAATCCTTCCCGCCGTTCCCTCCTTTTCCTCGATCCGCGTGTCGTGCCGACAGGCCGACCGCCGCGCGTGCGTCCTCACGTCGCCGCGAATCCCGGCCCGTCTTCCCCTTTTCCTTCCCTCCTTTTTCCTAATTTTCTTTCCTTTCTTTTCTTTCCTTTCCTTTTTCTTCTTTTCTTTCCTTTTTCTTCTTTTCTTTTTCTCCTCCTTCCTCCTTCTTCCTCCCGCCCGAGCGCTCTCTCTCTCTCCCTTCTCCTTCTCCTTCCCTGCACCCGCGCCGCACCTCCTCCCTCCTCTCCCGCGCCACCAGCCCGCTCGCCGCCGCCGCCACATCTCGCGCCAGCCCGCACCC
>CM014274.1:29032367-29071394 GCA_004135705.1 Alloteropsis semialata | reverse complement strand
CACTCTGTCAGCTCAGATGGATCAACAGCATTGTCAACAGAGACTCCAAAATGCTTTGGTTCATAGCCGTACAGAACCATGAAGGGTGTTTTACCAGTAGCAGAATGAACACTATTGTTATACCAGTATTCAGCAAGAGCAAGCCACTGACTCCAGGAAGAGGGACAAGCATGCACAAAACAACGAAGAAACGTCTCCATGCACTGGTTCACTCGTTCAGTTTGACCATCGGATTGAGGATGATATGCTGAACTCATCCTTAATTGCACATCAGCCAAACGAAACAGCTCCTTCCAGAATTTGCTTGTGAAAATTCGGTCCCTGTCTGAAACAATGGCTATAGGCAACCCATGTAACTTGTACACATTGCTAAAAAGAGTTTGGCTACAGATTCAGCTGTGAAGGGGTGCTTCAAGGCAAGGAAATGAGCATATTTAGAGAATGTATCCACAATCACCAGAATACAGTTATAGCTAGCAGATTTTGGTAACCCTTCCACAAAATCCATAGTGATAACTTGCCAAGACATGGAAGGAACAGGCAAGGGTTGAAGTAACCCGGGCAGCTTAACTCGTTCAGACTTTGCTTGCTGACAGATAAGGCATGATTGAACAAACTTGTGAACTGCCGATTTCATACCTTGCCAGGCAAATATTTTCTTTAGCCTTTGATAAGTTACTGGCACTCCAGAATGTCCACCAATTGCAGAATTATGAAATGCAGACATAATAGTATGCTGCAACCCAACATCAGCACCAATCCAAATCCTTCCCTTGTATCTGAGAAGACCATCAGCTAAGGTGTAGTTACTAACTGCAGTTCCATCAATTGATAGCTTAGCAATATAAGTTTGAGCCTGAGTGTCAGTCTCATACGATTTCTGCACCATATGCAACCATTGTGGGACTACAGAGGACACTAGAACACATTCAGCAGAAGGAGCAATGTGTCTAGACAGAGCATCAGCGGCTCTATTGTCAGACCCTTTTTTGTAGATGATTTTATACTGCAATCCCAACAGCTTGGTGAATACCTTTTGTTGCCACACTGTATGCAGTCGCTGCTCAGACAACTGCACCAAACTTTTTTGGTCAGTATATATGTGAAACTCATTGTATTGCAAATAGTGGCGCCACTGATCAATTGCTGCCAAAATTGCTAAGTATTCTTTTTCATAAGTGGACAGACCTCTAGATTTAGGACCAAGTGCCTTACTCATGTAAGCAATAGGATGTCCTTTTTGCATTAACACAGCCCCAATGCCCACCCCACTAGCATCAGTCTCCAGACAAAATGGAAGTGCAAAATCTGGCAATGCTAACACAGGAGTGGAACTCAACAGCTGCTTAAGAACCTGAAAAGCCTTTTCATGCTGAGAAGTCCATATAAACAAGGCTCCCTTCTTCAATAATTCTGTCAACGGCTTAGAAATCACCCCAAAATTTTGCACAAATTTCCTATAATAGCCTGCTAACCCGAGAAATCCTCTCAAATCTTTTGCATTTGCTGGAGTAGGCCACTGCAGAACTGCCTCTATTTTTGCAGGATCTGTTGCCACCCCTTTCTGAGAGATTACATGGCCCAAATAATGCACTTCTCGTTTGGCAAATGAGCACTTAGACAACTTAATCTTCCAGCCATCTTTTTTCAGCAGCTCAAACACCATTTTAACATGCTCAACATGTTCTGCCAAGGTCTTGCTATAGATAAGTATGTCATCGAAAAAAACCAAAACACACTTTCTAAGCAAGGGAGCTAGAGTAGTGTTCATAGCCTTTTGAAAGGTAGCCGGGGCCCCAGCCAACCCAAATGCCATTACTCTAAACTCATAATGACCAGAATGTGTTTGAAAAGCTGTCTTGTGAGCTTCTCCTGGTTTGAGTCTAACCTGGTGATACCCAGCAGTAAGGTCTAAACTAGTAAACCAGCCAGCTTGACCCAATTCATCCAAAAAAATCATCAATCAAGGGTACTGGATACTTGCCTTTAACAGTAATAGCATTCAAATGTCTAAAGTCCACACAAAATCTCCAAGTTTTGTCTTTCTTTTTAACCAACAGAACCGAGGAAGAAAAGGGGCTGGTGCTGTGTTGAATAATACCTTCTTGGAGCATTTTGATAACTTGCCTTTCTATCTCATCTTTTATAGCAGGGGGATACCTATAAGGTCTGACAGAAACTGGGGTAGCACCATCAACAAGAGGAATAGTGTGATCACATTCCCTAGATGGGGGTAAGCCATGGGGTGGTTGGAATAAGTGAGAAAACTGCTGCAGCAATGGGGATAGTTCTGGTGGAACTTCCAATGTGGTGAGCATTTCATCAGTGTCCTGTACTGCACACAGCTGCACTAAAGATCCTTGAGGAAGTTCTGGTAACAGACCTTGCAGCAGCACTGTATCTCCTTTGAAAGGAATAGCCATCCACTTTTCTTGCCAATGCACTTTCATAGGACTAAAACTTTCAAGCCAATCCATGCCCACAATAATATCATAAGTGGACAATGGTAACACCTTCAAATCACTGGTGAACTGCAGACCTTGAATGGACCAAACAGCCTGAGGAAAATGAAGAGAACATCTCATTCTTCCACCATTAGCCACTTGCACCCCCATAGATTGAGACAACTCACAACACCCCTGTAAAGAAGCAGCCAACTGAGAATTCACAAATGTATGTGAACTTCCTGAATCAATTAGAATCAGCACCACATGCCCTTGAATAAGTCCTGAAAACTTCATAGTTTTTATGCCAGCAACCCCAGTACTACCAGCAGCAGACATAAGCAACACTTGATCCTCAGCCTCACTGTGAGTAAACTGTGAGAAATTCCCATCATCCTCGGCCTGCAGCAGATCCCATACTTCTTGAATTGCTTGCAGCTGTACAGTTTCAGGACAGGTGTGGCCTCTACTCCATTTTTCAGCACACCTCATGCACAATCCCTTAGCACGGCGAAATGATCTCAATGCTGCAAGTTTTTCATCCGCAGCCTTTCCTCTGGTGATCTCAGAGTATTTCTTCTCGCCATTGGGTGTAGAAGAAACAGATTTATCAGCCTTGGGTGGTAATGGCAGAGGAACAGCCCCTCTCATTGAACTCTTAGAAGACTGAAAGTAATCAGGACGCTTGAAGTCTTTCTTCTTGTCCTGATCAACCACTTCCTCCTGCAAGAGTGCAAGGACACAAGCAGTATCGAGATCGGAAGGGCGCTGTATAAGGACAGCAGATTTAATTTCCAACTTCAACCCATCAACAAACCTCATGGTATAGTAAGGAGGATCAGATTTAGTTTCATAAGCTGATAACTGATCTACTAACTCAGAGAACTTTTCTATATACTCTGCTACTGTTGACAACTGCTTTATATGAAACAGTTGCCTGATCAGTAGCTCCTGATGATCCTTGCCAAACCTATCAAGTAACATCCTGCTAAAATCTTCCCAACTAGCATGTTTCAACTTCTTCTCCACAGATTGTAACCATCTACCAGTTTGAACAGAAAAATGCATGGACGCTACCTTAATCCAACGATGTGGCTCTACCTCATATAGCTCAAAATAATCTACACATCTACTAAGCCACAACTTAGGATTATCCCCCTCAAACCAAGGAAATTGCAGCTTAGGAAGCCTACCCAAACTAGAACTGTTGGAATGATTCTCAAACCGATGACTAGGCATGGGTAGTGGTGGATTTACAGTAAATCGGATGGGATCTGGTGACGTACCCTTGACCGGGGAATGTGTGTGGGTGAACACCGTCCCAAACACATTCTCCCGGTGGTGATGCTCTGAGTGGTGTCCATCGGGGCCGTCGACTGGGTTTCTGGCAGGTGGTGGCGCTGCAGCCGACCCGGGCTTCGACAGGATCCCCGCCGATGCGACGGGGCTCGAATCGAGGACCACTCGATTCACTGTCTTGCGGAGCGCGCCAAGCTCGACGCGGAGGTCCTCCATGGATGCATCAACCTTCGGCTTCCACTCGTCGAAGACTTGCGCCGCCGCCTCCATGGTATGGATCTTGTCGCTGATGGAGCGCTCGACGCCGTCGATCCGGCCGGTGAGGGACTGCTTGAGATCCTCCACCGACGAGGTCACCGTCTTGATCTCGTCCAAAATCAACTTCAATTGGGGATCCATCGCGCCCAAATCCTTGCGAAATCGGGTGAAGTGGTGGTGGGAAATTTGGTGGGGTTCCAGGATGGTGAATTTGATACCAATATGTTAGCAGAGGGATCAGGGGAAGAGAAGCAATTGGGAAGGAGACAGAGAATTGGGGGCAGCACGAGATCAGCTTGATCTCTGCAGGAAGAACGAGAACGAGTATGAGTATTCTGTTACAAGTTAACTCTCATCTCTCCCTCTTCTCCCTTACATAGCTGCGGCAGCGCCGAGCCGAACGCACACGCTACAGCCACTCTGGGCCGGACACACGCACACTTCACTTGATGGGCCGAGCCGAACGTCGAGGCCCATTAGCAGCAACAGAGTTCCGAGAGCCTCTCGCCTGATCATCGGTGCTCGCCTGATCACCAGTGCTAACAATCCGTCCTCCAACTCTAGCGAGAGCGCGGCCGTGGAGGCTCGAACCTAGGTCGCTGGCTCCACATTCGGACCAGCTAGCCACCCAAGACGAGCCCTTACCATTTTTTAATGAAATAGTGCTCAGGCCCCCACTCGAAAAACAAACAATGCAATATATTATTAAGGGATAAGAAGAGCCAAAAATATAAACCAGACAGGGTTTTAACCAAACGGCTCTTCAACTGTGGACTAGAATTTGTTCAGCTAGGATACGAGAATTGGTCCACATGCCCCGTCCAACCAAACGAGTCTAAATTGGGCAAGCCAAATTTGTGGCAGTGTGCGAATGTGACACCGCTGCCTTTCCTGTCTTTTTAATAGATGAAATTCCTACCACATCGACCCCTTCCCTCGCTAATAAATATCCCTTAGGGATGACACTAGATCCTACTCCACCGTACCTCCCTGCACATTGTTGATCTATTCGTGCTTCGCCATCTAGGGGAACATCTCTGCTTGGTTATTACCCAAGGTGTGTGACCATTTCTCCTTTCCCCCTCCCCCTCCCCCTTCCCCACCGCCGCGTGCATCCCCTCTTATTCAATACATCTGCTGAATGATTGTAGAGCAGGGAAATAGAGAAATGAATCAAATCTTATACCATAGAATTTGCTTGAAGATTAATGTCCCGCAATCTTCTCCGATGTGGTTTAGGCAGTGCATAGGACAATCTATATGCGAGTTTGGTGTGGATATGTGTTGGTGCTAAATATATAGGATTGTGGAGGAGGATGTTGTGGGAGGGGGTGCGGGGAGTCTTGTTGGGAATGAAGCATCAATGGGATAGAGTATTGGGTCAAGGATACTCCTAATGGGTCGTGCTAGCCTAGGGTTGGCAACAATGATCCAATGAATAGGTGGAGTATGTGAAAGGCAACACCAAGGTTGGGGAAGAGATAAGAGTTGTGCCCGCCGCCGCCAATGGCGTTATATAGGGTAGGGGTTAGGGCGAGAGATTGAGGGTGATTTTGAACTAGATCTTGATCTGATGGTCACAAAATACTAATGATTTTTGTATAATAAATCAATATGTCTATAGAGAGCCTTTTAATTGTTAGTGGGGTTTTAATTCTTATTAGATGATGTGTCATATTAGCAAATACAGTGACATGATAAAGTATTTATGAGAGCAGATAGAAGAGAGTTTCATGGTGATACTGGGCGTACATTATTTTCAAAACTATGAAACATTTAGAAACTGGCATTGGAGGCTGGAGGGTTGCATTTTATCTGATTGTGTCCAATCTAGTGCATGGAAATTAAATTCAACAAAAATGTGCAGTGGAGACGTTCATAAAAAAAGTAAGATGATATAGTACTCTTGGAAACTGTTTCGTGAAACCCCACTGGAAAATGCAAATGCTCGCCTCATTTGGTTTCCCTACATTGAAGGTGGACCAGATATGAAATTTTATATATGTTTAATCTTACTACCAAGAAATACTAGCTTTCTATTACATTGCCACATTCTCATAGTCAATTTGTTTTATGAAAAAGGTGCTAAGGATCCAATATGATGAGGGGAAGATGCTGCAATAGCCTTAAGTACGTGATGATCGCAATCTTATTCATTATGCTCTTTGCATTACCTGCACGGGGTAAGTATTAAATGTTTTTGTCATGAAATTTATCACATATAAATATATATATATGCATTACGTGCTGAGAAACACCAAATATTGTAGCAGGTCGTCGACAACTACTTGGAACGAGAAGTACAAAGAGCTACCCACACAAATTTGCCAAAGCAAATAACAATACTATGAAGGTTAACTCCACAATATTTTATGACCCCAAGATCGAGCTTGTATTTTGCATCAAGCGGGGGTGTGGCCCCCATGTGGTGGACTGCTACTGCTGCATGAATGAAAAACCAAAAATATTATGTTACTACAAGATGGAAGATTGTAGAGCGAGTTGCCCCGTCTGCAACCCCAAGTGCCCACCGCATTCCCTCACATCAGCTGTAGAAGATCCACCACTGCATGGAACAAAGGATTCTACCTTATTACAAAAAAAAGAGGCGGCCTAATTTCAAATCGTTAATTAGAGCTGATGCAAATAATGTTAGGGTTTAGGGTTTACTATGTTCGAAGCTTGTGCTGTGTTGCTGTTTTTCTGGGTCAGCTCGGATCTATATTCCCTAGACACTGAGATTAATGAAAGGGATGATTGGCAAAATAGGTATTTTCATCCCCAAACTTTCTGCTAAGGCTCAATTCAGTCCCTCAACTATCAAAAAGACCATATTATTTCTTAAACTTTTATCGTAGCCTCAATTTTGTCCCTCATCCTATGTGGCATGTCTTGTAAGCATGCCGCATCAGCAAGAATCCTCTAATATGAATAAATATATATGAATGACCCTGTTTTATCCCCTAATTTCTTCACCGGCCAGCCTCAGCACATCATGTTTTCCTCTCATAGTTGTATACGAGGAAAGTTACAAGAAGATAGCCATGCAAACTGCGTTCTTTAGTGATTTTTCTTTTCAGCTTAGATATTTCTTTTTGCGCCCTTTGTTAAACCATCAAACACGTTACCCCTTTTCTCTACCAACAAATGATTAGTCCATCCAGAACTTTAAATTGGGGGCTGCTCCAACTTCCCGCATTTGAACCATTAGTTGCAATATAGGATTGGTTGCAAGCAGGCACACAATAGAATTTCAACTAAACAGATTTCATGGGACAAGCGTTACATATAGGACACTAGAAGGTGCATTTTAAATGTTTAGTATATGGCCACGCTGACATGTCATGACAAAGTGGCATGCCACATAGGATGAGGGACGAATTTGAGCCCAAAAGATAAGCTTGAGGACTAAAACGGTCGTTTTAATAGTTGAGGGACTAAATTGACCTCGGGAAAAAAGTTCGATGATGAAAATGCCTATTATGCCGGAATGATTCGGTATATCGAGGATAAATAGGACTTATAAATCTTTGCCAAGGTCTTTCCTTTGACCAAAATTGTACTCCAAAGGGGTTGGCTAGGTGAGGTTGGCCACACAGGAGAAGGTCTTCGAAAACCTCTGTTAGCAACTGAGCATCTCTAGCAGTTCTTTTTTTTTCTAGGGCTCCAGCAGATCCCTTCCCCTGAAATTTTCTTCCGTTTATCCATTCCACTCTTCTAAAAAAAGGGGGATCCATGTAGAATTTCTTCTTCAAAGATGTAGTCATTCTTAAGATGGATCGGCTCTGACTGTATGTGTTTAGTGCTCGTCTAATAATCGGCTATGCGCCAAGCATGTCAGCTGTGTTGCTGACCTAGGTCCCGTTTGGTAGAGCTTATTTTTGTATCGTTTTTCGAAACAGTTTCATGCTACAGTGCCTCATTTTGCGCGAAATAGCTAAAGAGCTTTAGCTATTTCACGCAAAATGAGGCACTGTAGCATGAAGTTGTTTCGAAAAATGATACAAAAATTAACTGATGCTTATCCTCGTACTAGGGTATGGCGGATAGTCTTGTCTCATGTGGGTCCAGTTGTACAGCCCTGCAAGGTTCTTAATCTATTACAATAATCGCGCTCTCGGTCATTGAGCATACTCTTGTACTTTGCCTTTAGCGTAAGTCTCCGGATAAGAGTTTATGGAAGATTGAGATCATATCACATGATCACTTATTTATTTCATGCAATTGTATTGATGTTTGATCTAGACTAGATTAGAATGCCATGTCTTTTGTTTATTATAATAACGTCAAAAGTAGAGGCTTTTTATGCAAACTAATTACCCAACGACTCCTTGCTACTCAACCAAATGCATATTTCTTGGTGTCAGATACATATACCCTATATGGGTAAGTCCCGTAGAGTACATTTTGTACTCACGGTGTTGCCGTTAAGTTGATTCAGGAGATGTGCAGCCGGATGTCATGTTTGGCTTCTTCTACCCACGGACAGAGGCACGAAGAGAAGTAGGTGGCCGGTGGATATTGGAAGGGCACTATCGACATTGCCGAGGGTCTGAATTAGGGGTACCCAATCCAGCCCTTAATCCGGGTCCTCACGATAATCCAACCCTCAAAAGCAAAAGCCGAAGATCTAATGCAAAGCGAACTCCCCATGCCCCGACTGCTCGGAGGCCATCCGACGAGTCTCCGATTCGCCCGAGGAGACCTCCGCCACCAAGTGGTTCTCCGATTCGCCCGAGGAGTTCTCCGCCTCCGAGTGGCTTCGCGGCTCGCCTGAGGAGTTCTCCGCCCCCGAAGGGCTCTCCGATTCGCCCGGGGAGTTTTCCGCCTCCGAGAAGTCTCCGGCTCGCCCGAGGAGTTCTCCGCCCCCGAAGGGCTCTCCGATTCGCCCGGGGAGTTCTCCGCCTCCGAGAAGTCTCCGGCTCGCCCGGAAAAACTACCCGGCCACGTCCCGGCCCACCCAGCGCCGTACCCACTTGGTACCCGCCGCGTCAGAGCATGATGGGCGTCCGTCCTTCGCCACGGCAGCCACAGTGGCGCCCGTCTCATCCGAACAGGAACGCTACAGTCCTGAGAGAAACGCATGCGCAACACCGGGCGCCCAAGGACGACCCCAGGCGCCCATGGACGACACCTGGAACCCGAGCAGGACACCTGGAATACCCGAGGGCCTCGAGCAAGTCAACCACGACCCGGAAACTACCCGGGAGCTTACCCGAGAAGACGTCTACACCAACCACCCGGGATGTACGATCCCGGGTCCGGCGAGATGCCCACTCCGTCAACACCTGCTCCCTGTACGGCTCGGCGCGCGACGCCAGCTAAAGGCCTCGGGGGCAGTAACTCCCCTTGTAATTTTCTTCTTTTTTACCCCCCGCTCCCTTCTCTCCTTGAGGCTATAAAAGGGGACAAGGGGACATCAGTGGGAGGACAGACGGACACCAGTCGAACATTCGTGCACAGCACGAACAGCACGCTCACCCGCACAGCACAGGGACCTGGGACCCTCTCCCTCTCCCGACCAGTTTGTACCCCCTACTACAGACTTGGACTTGAGAACATCGGCACACACTGGACGTAGGGTGTTACTCTCCGGAGGCCCGAACCAGTCTAAAAACCCCCTGTCTCTTGAGTCACCATCCGGGCCCCGACGCGCGATCGTAGAAATTTACTTGCCGGCGGTAGAGAACCCCGACAGTTGGCGCGCCAGGTAGGGGGCTTTTCGCGTGTCATGACACTTCACCAGGGCTCGGATGGCCCACAGCGGCGCCTCGCTGGCGCCCGGCGATCACCTGCGGTTCGGCTCCCTCGACTTCGTCTTCGGCAAGTCGGTGGAGCCCATCATCGGGGCAACTTTCGTGCGCCCCAAGCTTGCCCGCGACGACGACAAGACGTTCCACGACGAGGGGCCCAAGCCCTCCCACGCCACGGCGGGAGCCACCGCCTACGTCCTCGACCTGCTCGGTGGGGACCTGGCGGCCGCCCTGGGACGGAGCCCGTCCCAGGAACGCTTCCGCAATATCTCCTACATGATCACCAACCTCGCCCTCCAGGTTGGAGGGCAGGAGCAGCTCCCCTGGGACGAGTTCATCGACTGCTACAACGCCATGTACCCGGAGGGACAGCCAGGCCTGCCGAGCGACCCGGTGGCCACCCCGACACCGACGGAGTCCGACCCCCGCGTCTCGCCAACCGCCAAAAGCGCGGTGAGCGAGCAAAGCTTGCGCCCGCGGTTGAGGTGGGCTCCGCCGAACTTCGACCCTTATCGGGAGTGCTTCATGTGTCACACCCCCGACGGGGATGTGCAGTCCGCCAGCAGCTCGACGAGGGACGCGCCCCCACAGCACCACCTGCCAACGCCGCTGCGGCTCCGCCTGCCCGAGCCCCTGCAGCTCCGCCTGCCAACGCTCCTGCGGCGCCACCGCCCAACGCCCCGGCGGACGATGCTCGGCGGGTCAGGCTGCAGGAGCTAGACGAAGCCCGGCGTCAGATCGAGGCAGAACGGCAGCAGCTCAACCGCGAGCTCGGGAGAAACGCGGATGGAGGAGCCGCCCGCGCACGGGCCCGGGACGTGCAACAGCGCATCGTCAACGACGGTGGCAACGCCAACGACGCGCCGGTCTTCAACCGGGCGTCCCAGAACCTCGCAGCGGCTGCTGTCCTGCTCCGTGAACACCCTGAACCAGCGGCGCCCGAAGATCGAAGGTTCCATCAGCAGCTCCGCGCGCTCCTGGAAACCGCAGCAGTCCAACAGGCAGAAAGCTCCGCCTCACGCCAGCGAGCTCCTCGCGAGCCCGATCGAGAGCATTCCGTGCATCATCACGGGGCCGCAGCCGACGGGGTCGCCAGACGACGGGACGAGCACCATCAGCACCGCCCACGCCGAGCCTATAACAGGCGGCGCGGGGGCCGCTACGACAGCGGCGAGGACCGGAGCAGGAGTGTGCCTCCCGACCCCAGGGGGCCGCGTGCCTTTGGACCCCGCGTCCTCGGCGCTCAGGTGCCTCCACGCTTCCGAGCTCCCACGACGGTGCCCAAGTACGACGGGGACACGAACCCCAGCGTCTGGTTGGAGGACTACCAGCTCGCGTGCCATGCGGGGGGAGCGCAGGACGACTACTTCATCATCAAAAGCCTCCCCCTCTACCTCGCCGACTCGGCTCGGACATGGCTGGAGCATCTCCCTGCAGGCAAGATCGACAGCTGGGCACAGTTGCGTGATGCCTTCATTGGCAACTTTCAGGGCACCTATACTCGCCCCGGAAACCCTTGGGATCTCCGCAACTGCCTCCAGGCAGAAGACGAGACTCTGCGCGATTACATCAAGCGCTTCTCTAAGCGCTGCACCGAGCTGCCGAACACCGCCGACACCGACGTTGTCTTCGCGTTCCGGTTCGGAACCACCTGCGCGACCCTCATCCATGAGTTGGGACGCAGGAAGCCACGAACCATCCGGGAGCTCCTCGACATCGCCACCGACTACGCCGATGGGGAGGACGCCGTCGCCGCAACCCTTGATCGGCCTCAGGGCAAGAGCAAGCAGTCGGAGGCGGTTGGCGAGGGCACCTCCGCCCGACCCGACAAGAAGAAAAGGAAGGACATGCGGAGGCGCGATGGCCACATGGTAGCGGCGGCCGAACGGAAGGCCGCTAAGCCCAAAGGAAACCCGGCGCCGAGGGACCACTTCGAGAAGCTCCTCGAGGCGCCCTGCACCAACCACGAGGGCCCCGTCAAGCACGCCCTGAAAGACTGCAAACTCATGAAAAGCTTCCTCGCCGGCACCCTGAAGAAGAAACCATACGAGAACCGAGACGGGGCCGGAGGCTCGAACAACGACGACGGTTACCCTAGGGAGGACGGCGCGATCCTGATGATCGTCGGGGGGTCGGCGGCCTGCCCCTCGAAGCGCGACGAGAAGTTAATCCGACGAGAAGTTTGCCACACAGAGCCCGCGGTGCCCTCCTACCTGAGGTGGTCCGAGGCCCCGATCACCTTTGATCGCTTCGATCATCCCGACCATGTCCCACAACCAGGAAGGTACCCGCTCGTGGTTGCTCCTCTCTTCGGGACGAAACGCGTCCACAAGGTGTTGATGGACGGCGGGAGCGGCCTCAACATCCTCTACGCCGACACTCTCGATGAGATGGGGATCCCGCGGTCCCGGCTTCGGCCATCCGCGGCGCCATTCCATGGGATCGTCCCCGGGGTGGACGCAATACCGCTCGGGCAGATCGACCTGCCCGTCACGTTCGGGACTCCACGCAACTTACGCAGAGAAACCCTCACTTTCGAAGTGGTGGGATTTCCTGGGACGTATCACGCCATCCTCGGGAGGCCTGCATACGCAAAGTTCATGGCTGTCCCGAACTACACGTACCTCAAACTGAAGATCCCCGGACCCAAAGGTGTCATCACCGTGGGGACTTCATTTGAGCATGCGTTCGCCTGTGAAACCGAGTGCTTCCAATTCGCGGAGGCGCTCGTCCAGTCCAAGAGGCTTGCCGCTGAGCCTTCACCCAGGGACCCGGATATCCCCGAGACCTCCAAGCGCGCTGCGTGCTCCTTTGAGCCGGCCAAGGACGTCAAGGAGGTTGCCGTGGCCAACGATGGTCGCACCCTCCGTGTCGGGACGACGCTCGATCCTAAATAGGAAAGCGCGCTCGTCGACTTTCTTCGCGCAAACCTCGATGTGTTTGCATGGAAACCCTCGGACATGCCGGGGATTCCAAGGGAAGTCGCCGAGCACAAACTTGACATCAAGCCTGGCGCTCGACCCGTCAAACAGAGGCTCCGACGTTACGACGACGATAAGTACAAAGCCATCGGCGAAGAGCTCAAAAAGCTCCTCAGCGCCGGCTTCATTAGGGAGGTATACCACCCCGAGTGGTTGGCCAACCCCGTCCTTGTAAAAAAGAAGAATGGGAAATGGAGGATGTGCGTTGACTATACTGGCCTTAACAAGGCATGTCCAAAAGACTCCTTCCCTCTTCCGCGTATAGATCAGGTGGTCGACTCCACCGCGGGGTGCGAAACCCTCTGCTTTCTCGATGCGTATTCCGGGTACCATCAGATCGCGATGAGCCTGGCCGACCAGCTCGCAACATCGTTCATCACGCCTTACGGCACCTACTGCTATTCGTCTATGCCATTCGGGCTGAAAAACGCGGGTGCCACGTTCCAGAGATGCATGCGACGCGTCTTTGGTGACTTAATCGGCCGACTAGTCGAGGCGTACGTTGACGATATAGTAGTAAAATCCAAGCGCACTGGCGACTTGGTCTCCGACCTCGCAGCTGTCTTTGAGAAGCTCCGGCTGAACAAAGTAAAGCTCAACCCCGAGAAATGCGTTTTCGGGGTCCCAAGAGGCATGCTCCTCGGCTTTATCGTATCGGAACGAGGCATCGAAGCCAATCCCGAGAAGATAACCGCCATCACCGACATGGGGCCAATCCAGAACATAAAGGGGGTCCAACGCGTCACGGGATGCTTGGCCGCACTCAGCCGTTTCATCGCCCGGCTCGGGGAACGGAGCCTGCCCTTGTACCGACTGCTCAAGAAGTCGGACCACTTCGTCTGGAACGCCGAGGCGCAGCAGGCCCTCGACTCGCTCAAGGCAACGCTCAAAAACCCACCGATCCTGACCGCTCCGGCGGAAGGGGAACCCATGCTGCTCTACATCGCGGCAACCACCCATGTGGTAAGCACCGCCCTCGTCGTCGAGCAAAACGAGCCCGAGAAGATCCAAAAGGTGCAACGCCCCGTTTACTTCATCAGCGAGGTCCTGTCCGACACCAAGGTACGATATCCCCAGATCCAAAAACTTGTCTACGCCGTCCTCATCACTAGGCGAAAGCTCCGGCACTACTTCGACGCCCACCCCATCACGGTGGTGTCGAGGTATCCACTCGGCGAAGTGATCCAGAACCCCGAGGCCGACGGGAGGATAGCCAAGTGGGCGCTCGAGCTGATGGGGAAGAACATCACCTACGCACCTCGGGACGCCATCAAGTCACAAGCGTTGGTCGACTTCATCGCCGAGTGGACTGAGGCCCAGACTCCCCCGACCTCCGTCGAGCACGAGACCTGGGTCATGTACTTCGACGGATCGCTAATGAAGGAAGGAGCAGGTGTCGGCCTGGTCTTTGTCTCGCCTCTGGGCGTGCGCATGGAATACATGGTTCGGCTGCACTTCTCGGCCTCCAACAACGCCGCCGAGTACGAGGCCCTCATCAACGGACTCCGTATTGCCCTCGAGCTAGGCATACGGCGTCTCGAGATCCGAAGAGACTCGGAGTTGGTCGTCGATCAAGTGATGAAGGAGTCGAGCTGCGTCAGCCCCAAGATGGCCGCCTACTGCCGGGCGGTCCGCGAGCTGGAAGACAAGTTCCTCGGCCTCGAGCTCAAGCACGTCCAACGACGATACAACGAGGCGGCCGACACCCTCGCCAAGGCGGCCTCCAACCGAAGCCCGTCCCCCATGGAGTGTTCGCCAAGGACCAGCACGCCCCCTCCATCCGACTCGACGACGAGCCGCCCGAGCCTCCAGTGCAGGAGGAGGCGGAAGTGATGGAGATAGACGCAGCCCCCGAACCCAACCTCGAGGATCCCGACTGGAGAATCCCGCTACTCGAGTGGATCGTGCAGGGCAAGCTCCCACCCGACCCGACCGAGGCTCAGCGGATCGCGCGCTGGGCCAAAACTTTTACGCTCATTGAGGGAGAGCTTTACCGGCGAGGCACCTTTGGCATCCTAATGCGCTGCATTCCGATCGACCAAGGCAAGGAATTGCTAAGGGACATCCATGCAGGTGCGTGTGGGCACCATGCCGCGCCAAAGACACTTGTCGGGAAAGCTTTCCGTCAAGGGTTCTACTGGCCAACCGCGGTGGCCAATGCCAAGGACATCGTGCGTAGATGCGAAGGCTGTCAGTTCTATGCAAGGCAAACTCACCTCCCGGCGCAAGCCCTGCAGACCATCCCCATCACTTGGCCCTTTGCCGTATGGGGTTTGGATTTAGTCGGGCCACTGAAGAAAGCACCCGGGGGCTTCACGCATCTCCTCGTCGCCGTCGACAAGTTCTCCAAATGGATCGAGGCAAGGCCCATCAGGCGGGTTCGCTCGCAAGAAGCTGTCTAGTTCTTCACCGACATCATCTACCGCTTCGGGGTCCCGAACGTAATCATCACCGACAACGGCACTCAGTTCACGGGTAAAAAGTTTCTCAACTTTTGCGACGACAACAACATCCGAGTGGATTGGGCCGCCGTCAGCCACCCCAAAACCAACGGACAGGTGGAGAGAGCCAATGGCATGATCTTGCAAGGACTAAAGCCGCGAATCTTCAAACGCCTCGAGAAGTTCAAGGCAAGGTGGGTTGCGGAGCTCCCGTCGGTCCTCTGGAGCCTGCGAACCACTCCAAGTCGAGCCACGGGCTGCACGCCCTTCTTCATGGGTCCGAGGCGGTCCTCCCACTGACCTCGACTACGGCAGCCCAAGGGTCCGCGCCTACGACGACGAAGGGAATCAAGCCTCCCTGGAAGACGCCATCGACCAGCTGGATGAAGCACGCAGCATCGCACTACTCCACTCGGCCAAGTACCAGCAGGCCCTACGACGATACCACGACCGCAACATCCGAAGCCGGGCCTTTCAAGTCGGCGACCTCGTCCTCCGACGGGTCCAGAACAATCGCGGCCGCCACAAGCTGTCGCCGCCATGGGAAGGCCCCTACATCGTCGACCAAGTCCTCCGCCCGGGGACTTTCAAGCTCAAGGACGCGGACGGCCAAGTCCTCACGAACGCTTGGAACATAGAGCAGCTACGTCGCTTTTACCCGTAAAAAGTATCTGTACTGTCATTCGCTTGCGGTAATAAAAATGCTCTTCCGTTCCGAGTACTTTATGAGCTTGCAGTCGTTTCCCGAGACACTCTCCGAGCCCTCTGAGATAAGAGGCGAGTGACCCTTTCCCCGAGTAGGGTCGAATGCTCTCGACAACCGACACGGTAATTGACCTACTACGGCCTGTTAACCACCAGGGGTTCGAAGGCTGGCCCGTCGAAGGGTTCGACAGCCGCCCCCGGGCACCCCGAGCGAGGGGCAGCAAGGGATGGGTCCCAGCGGCCAGTACCCGGGCGCACGAGCGTCATGGGCATCCCGAACTGCATTCGAGTCTTGATGGAAAGTAAGATCATGGTTTTTCCTCCGAACGGAAAGGCAAAGAGCCGCCAGGTTCGGTTGAACGGACTCGGTAACTAGATGATCTCGCCACCAAGAATTTGAAGCTGACCACCAGCTGGTCCGATCGGAACCCGTCGAGCGGGATGCCGAGGCTTCACTCGAATTGACCCGTTATCAGCTCATACGGACACCGCATTTTCGGCCAGCGAGGCAAAAATACGGCGGTCCGGCCCCTCCACCTTTTGCGAAAAAGGTGCATGAGGGGTAACGATGTAAGGAGAAACAGGCCTCTCCACCAGCACCCTGCATCGCGTGGGGTCCCAGGTCACGAAACGAGGCCTGAAAAGGCCGCGTCACGACAAAACGAGGCCGAGGGTGAGCTCGAGAAGTCTCCGCCTTGCCCGACGAATCCCCGCCTCTCCCGAAGAGCCTCACACTCCCCTGCGGGCTCACACAGCTACGTCGCTTTACCCTTAAAAGTACCTGTACTTTTCAATTCGCGATAATAATCAAAGTACTACGCTGTTCCGAGTACCCCGCGAGTTCCCAAAGCTAAGCGGCGGGCGATCCCTTCCCCGTGCAGGATCGCCCACCGCTCGGGGGCTCCACCCGGGGCCCAGTGCCCCTCCGTTTTTCACAAAAACTCGACAAGTGATCGCTCTCGCGCGCGATCAAGCGGTATACTTTTGCGCTTGCGAGAAAGGAACGTCAGCTCGAAGGGCTTCGTGACCACGCTTGTCCAAGTTTCAAGTGCTCACGCCCCTGCGGCTACGGCGCTAACTTGCGGGCAAAGTCCAAGCCCTCGGACCGACGTCTTTTTCCCGAGAAGCAACAAAGGAACCGCCTCGACTAGTTGTTGCTTTCAGCATATTGATCTGCTGCTTGTCATTATTCGAATCTTCCGAAACCACTCGGGGGCTGCGAGTCCGAGTGCCCAATCTCCCGAGTTCCTACGCCCCGGTGGCTACGGAACAGAGTCCGACGGGCAGAACCTCGCGCCTTTCCATCTCGACCCACGACCCCCAAAGGCATTCGGAAGAAAATGAAAATGGCAAACAACAGATAAAACACGAGTTTTTTGAGCAACAACGATTATTCTTTAAAAAGGAGCTTTGTTCATTACACAACAAAATGACTAAGTCCTTTATGTCTACCCTACTCCAGCCCAAGATCCTTCAGGGCGGCGGACAACACTTGATCGGCAAACGAGGAGGATTCGGCTTCAATCTCATCGTATTCAGCGTCCTCGTAGCCGGGGGCCCACCCGCCTTGCAGAGCCTCCCGATCCATGGTCGGGTAGTGCGACAAGAACATAGCAATGATCTTGCGCGCCACGCTCCGAGCAAGATTCGAGGCCTGCGCCCGAGTCCTCCCCGTGACAAGGGCGAGGCGATCCACCAAGGACGGGCCACCGCTGACGTTGAGCTCCTCGAACAGGTGCTCGACCGCCTGGACCAAAGCCTGATGGACCTCGGACTTCTTCTCGAGGGCCCTCTGGCTCTGCTCGCCCGCCTCCCTGGACCTCCGAAGGTCCTCGACAACCCCTGCAGGCAACTCTTCGTCAGTACCATTCTGCAGGGAGGAAAACAAGAAGAAGGGCGAGCGGAAACACGATACTTACTGGCCAGCTCCGCCTTCAGCTCGTGACCAAGTTGCACCAGCTCCTGGTTGGCAGCAAAGGCCTTGGCCACCTCGCGCTTCTCGGCCTCAAGCTTGGCCTCCAGGTCAGCCTTCCCCTTCCGCAGGGCTGCATTGGCAGACAAGCCTAAGCAAACTCGCCGCCACGCGAGGAAAGAAACCGCCCGACAAGAAATGGGAAGGGATCACTTACCAAGGATCTCCTCCTCCCGCTTCTGGGCGATCTCCTTGAGGCGGGCCCCCTCTTCCTCCGCGGCCGTCAGCTTCCCGGCCAGCTCGACCAACTGGTTGTTGGCCGTCTTGAGGTCGAGGTCGCGGTGCTGGACGTCTATCTGAAGGTCCACCACTTTTGCCTTCAGACCCTCGACCTCCTGCATGGCGGCAGCCTTTTCCCGATTGGAGGCGTCGGCGGCCGTCAACGCCTCCATCACGGTCCTCTCGGCCTCATCCACCTTTGCCTCGAGGGTGGCCCTCTCCTCCGCGGCGTCCTCGATCGCCTCCTCCCTGGCCTCCCGGGCCTCGGTCAGCTGGGCCTCGAGCTGCTCCTTCTCGGCCTTCAGCTGTTGCACGGCGTGCCAAAGCCCGGACTCCTGGCGGAGGAACGCTGACTTCTCGGCACTGCGCTCCATAATTTTCTGAACGAAAACAAAAAGAAGAGCGGTAAGACACACCCCAAAACGGCGCCAAGACTAGAAGAACGAAGTCCAAAAACTCACCCGGGAAGGCCCGATGATCATCTTATTGAAGACCTCCTTCATGTTATTGAGGCCCTCGGCGAGAAGTTGGCGCTGCTCCCTCTCCTCCGAGTCGTTCAGCTCGAAGATGGGATCCGCCGGGTTCTGACGGTCGTACCACAACAACCGACCCTCGCACGGAAGGTTCGGGTTGTTTTCGATGGGTACGATGGTGTCGAAACGACGATCCATCGTCATCATCCCCGGCGTCTCCCGGAGGAAGCCCAGGCCCTCGCTCGAAGGGCTCGAAGGTCTCGGGGACTCCACGGCCGGCCCCCTGCTGCACTCGCCGGCGACCCTCCGCGAGCTACCCTCCGGCGAGTCCTCGAGCACGACGACCTCCGGGGGAATCACCCCGGAGGGCTCGGGGGCTGCAGCGGCTGCCGGGATGGCAGCGTCTTGACGTGCGCCGGAGGTCCCCGCCTCTGCTTCCTTGGGGCCAGCCGCAGCCCCTGGAGAGGCAGCGACCCCGCGGCCATCTTCCCCGGCCGCGTCACCGGACATGGCGACCTCCTCCACTCCGGGGTGGGCCAGCTCCTCCTGAGGAGTAGGCAGAGCCGCCTCCACCAGCTCCTCGGCCAGCTCGGCTTGGAGCGCCGCCACGGCCGCCTCTGTGGGGACGGTCTGTGCAAAGGCTAGGCCCGTTGGGAGTGCGTCTCCCGGGCTGTCGCCGTCCCCCTCCGGCACCTTTTCCTCCACAGAGGGCGCCACCCTCCGTGTCTCCTCCTCGGCCTGCTCCGCCGAGGGCACCGGCGTCACCTCCTCGGCCCGCTCCGCCGAGGGCTCCGGCGTCACCACCTCGGCCCGCTCCACCGCGGGCTCCATCGTCGCCTTCTCGGCCGGCTCCGCCGCGGGCTCCGGCGTCACCTGCTCGGCCTGCTCCGTCGCAGGCCTCGGCGTCTGCGCCGCCAAGCGCAGCGCCTTCTTCGGCGCCACCGCGAGCGGAGTGTCGGCCCGACTGGTTCATCACAAGTTGGGGAATCCGGCTGAGAAAAATGGCAACTACAGAAAAAACCAAAACCACTCGAGAAACACAGATCATCACTCACCTCGACGAGATGGTCCGTGTCCGCTTGAATCCCGTCGGCGCTGGGGCCTTCGGGGATGCGGGCCTCTTGGATCCCGCGAGCGTCGTCGGGGCGGGGGCCACTGGCGCGGTTGCGGCGTCCCTGCTCGAGTGGGGCGCCGCCTGACCAGACGTGCCTCCTCCCTCGACCGGTAACGGGTCCGGCCGCCTCGTCGTGGCCCTCACCGGGGCGGGAGGGGCCTGCGCCTCCACCACGGGCGTTCGGGGCGCGTCCCGCCCTTCGCTTTGCGCCCGCGTCGTTTGAGGGGCTGGCGGCGGCCGCCTATCGTCCCGCGGCGCGAACCTTTTGGGGGAGCGCGACGCCCCCGAGGACGAACCCCCCTTGTGGGTGCGCTCCGACAGGTCCCGGCTCCGGCTCCTCTCCCGACGAGGGGAGACCGGCTCCCGCCGGGAACTCCTCCCCTTCTCGGGCATGTGACGGGAGGACGGAGGCGTGCGGCTGCGCCTCTCGCGCCGGCTTTCCTCGGAGGACCGCCGGTGACGGTCCGACCGGGAGCTTTCGCTCCTCCCTGCGTCCGGCGGTGGCAGCCCTCCTCTCCCGCTCGACCCCGGATGCTGCGCCGAGGACGAGGCGGTCATCGCCGCGACCGCCTTGAGCTTCCTAGGAGGCGCGTCGTCGTCGCTCTCCTCATCATCACCACTCCCCGAGTCGTCCTCCGCGGGCTCTGACTCGGGGTTCTCGTCCTCGGAGACCTCCTCTTCTCCCCTCCTCCTCCTCCTGGATCGCTCAGCGTTTCTTTCACGCTTGGCGACCTCTTTCTTCTTCCACGCCTCTCGGCGGTCTTTCCTCGCCTTGGCCCGCTCGGCCTCGGCCCGGTTCTTCGCCTTGTCCTCGGGAAGCGGCGGCCGGGAGTAGGAGCAGTTAAGGCCCTTCATCTAAAAGAACTCGGGATCAGACAACTAAAAACCACTCGGGGATTCAGGGCGGAAGAAGGAAACCTTACCAGAGCCCGGGTGCGGGTGTTCGGGAGCATGGGGAGAAGGCCCGGGGGAGGATATGTATCGTGACCCTTCCCCATCGCCGCCGTCACTCGGCGCTCCACCTCGGCCTCCGATGGCAGGGGGTTCATCGTCACGGTCCCCACGAAGGGGGCATTCTCCGGAACCATCTGCCAGATTTGGAGGGTGCGCCGCCTCAGCGGCACGATACCTCTCGAGAGGTACCCGCCGAGGACCTCCGTCGTGGACACCCTCGCGTCGCGGAGTCGCGCGAGGGCCTCCCAGATGTTCCCGAGGAGCTTCTCCTGCAGCTTCTTCTCGGGCCCGTACGCCCACTCGTCGGGCGCCTTCTCGAAGGTCTTTCCGGTGTACTCCGGAAGGNAAAAACTCGACAAGTGATCGCTCTCGCGCGCGATGAAGCGGTATACTTTTGCGCTTGCGAGAAAGGAACGTCAGCTCGAGGGGCTTCGTGACCACGCTTGTCCAAGTTTCGAGTGCTCACGCCCCTGCGGCTACGGCGCTAACTTGCGGGCAAAGTCCAAGCCCTCGGACCGACGTCTTTTTCCCGAGAAGCAACAAAGGAACCGCCTCGACTAGTTGTTGCTTTCAGCATATTGATCTGCTGCTTGTCATTGTTCGAATCTTCCGAAACCACTCGGGGGCTGCGAGTCCGAGTGCCCAATCTCCCGAGTTCCTACGCCCCGGTGGCTACGGAACAGAGTCCGACGGGCAGGACCCCGCGCCTTTCCATCTCGACCCACGACCCCCAAAAGCATTCGGAAGAAAATGAAAATGGCAAACAACAGATAAAAACACGAGTTTTTTGAGCAACAACGATTATTCTTTAAAAAGGAGCTTTGTTCATTACACAACAAAATGACTAAGTCCTTTATGTCTACCCTACTCCAGCCCAAGATCCTTCAGGGCGGCGGACAACACTTGATCGGCAAACGAGGAGGATTCGGCTTCAATCTCATCGTATTCAGCGTCCTCGTAGCCGGGGGCCCACCCGCCTTGCAGAGCCTCCCGATCCATGGTCGGGTAGTGCGACAAGAACATAGCAATGATCTTGCGCGCCACGCTCCGAGCAAGATTCGAGGCCTGCGCCCGAGTCCTCCCCGTGACAAGGGCGAGGCGATCCACCAAGGACGGGCCGCCGCTGACGTTGAGCTCCTCGAACAGGTGCTCGACCGCCTGGACCAAAGCCTGATGGACCTCGGACTTCTTCTCGAGGGCCCTCTGGCTCTGCTCGCCCGCCTCCCTGGACCTCCGAAGGTCCTCGACAACCCCTGCAGGCAACTCTTCGTCAGTACCATTCTGCAGGGAGGAAAACAAGAAGAAGGGCGAGCGGAAACACGATACTTACTGGCCAGCTCCGCCTTCAGCTCGTGACCAAGTTGCACCAGCTCCTGGTTGGCAGCAAAGGCCTTGGCCACCTCGCGCTTCTCGGCCTCAAGCTTGGCCTCCAGGTCAGCCTTCCCCTTCCGCAGGGCTGCATTGGCAGACAAGCCTAAGCAAACTCGCCGCCACGCGAGGAAAGAAACCGCCCGACAAGAAATGGGAAGGGATCACTTACCAAGGATCTCCTCCTCCCGCTTCTGGGCGATCTCCTTGAGGCGGGCCCCCTCTTCCTCCGCGGCCGTCAGCTTCCCGGCCAGCTCGACCAACTGGTTGTTGGCCGTCTTGAGGTCGAGGTCGCGGTGCTGGACGTCTATCTGAAGGTCCACCACTTTTGCCTTCAGACCCTCGACCTCCTGCATGGCGGCAGCCTTTTCCCGATTGGAGGCGTCGGCGGCCGTCAACGCCTCCATCACGGTCCTCTCGGCCTCATCCACCTTTGCCTCGAGGGTGGCCCTCTCCTCCGCGGCGTCCTCGATCGCCTCCTCCCTGGCCTCCCGGGCCTCGGTCAGCTGGGCCTCGAGCTGCTCCTTCTCGGCCTTCAGCTGTTGCACGGCGTGCCAAAGCCCGGACTCCTGGCGGAGGAACGCTGACTTCTCGGCACTGCGCTCCATAATTTTCTGAACGAAAACAAAAAGAAGAGCGGTAAGACACACCCCAAAACGGCGCCAAGACTAGAAGAACGAAGTCCAAAAACTCACCCGGGAAGGCCCGATGATCATCTTATTGAAGACCTCCTTCATGTTATTGAGGCCCTCGGCGAGAAGTTGGCGCTGCTCCCTCTCCTCCGAGTCGTTCAGCTCGAAGATGGGATCCGCCGGGTTCTGACGGTCGTACCACAACAACCGACCCTCGCACGGAAGGTTCGGGTTGTTTTCGATGGGTACGATGGTGTCGAAACGACGATCCATCGTCATCATCCCCGGCGTCTCCCGGAGGAAGCCCAGGCCCTCGCTCGAAGGGCTCGAAGGTCTCGGGGACTCCACGGCCGCCCCCTGCTGCACTCGCCGGCGACCCTCCGCGAGCTACCCTCCGGCGAGTCCTCGAGCACGACGACCTCCGGGGGAATCACCCCGGAGGGCTCGGGGGCTGCAGCGGCTGCCGGGATGGCAGCGTCTTGACGTGCGCCGGAGGTCCCCGCCTCTGCTTCCTTGGGGCCAGCCGCAGCCCCTGGAGAGGCAGCGACCCCGCGGCCATCTTCCCCGGCCGCGTCACCGGACATGGCGACCTCCTCCACTCCGGGGTGGGCCAGCTCCTCCTGAGGAGTAGGCAGAGCCGCCTCCACCAGCTCCTCGGCCAGCTCGGCTTGGAGCGCCGCCACGGCCGCCTCTGTGGGGACGGTCTGTGCAAAGGCTAGGCCCGTTGGGAGTGCGTCTCCCGGGCTGTCGCCGTCCCCTTCCGGCACCTTTTCCTCCACAGAGGGCGCCACCCTCCGTGTCTCCTCCTCGGCCTGCTCCGCCGAGGGCACCGGCGTCACCTCCTCGGCCCGCTCCGCCGAGGGCTCCGGCGTCACCACCTCGGCCCGCTCCACCGCGGGCTCCATCGTCGCCTTCTCGGCCGGCTCCGCCGCGGGCTCCGGCGTCACCTGCTCGGCCTGCTCCGTCGCAGGCCTCGGCGTCTGCGCCGCCAAGCGCAGCGCCTTCTTCGGCGCCACCGCGAGCGGAGTGTCGGCCCGACTGGTTCATCACAAGTTGGGGAATCCGGCTGAGAAAAATCGCAACTACGGAAAAAACCAAAACCACTCGAGGAAACACAGATCATCACTCACCTCGACGAGATGGTCCGTGTCCGCTTGAATCCCGTCGGCGCTGGGGCCTTCGGGGATGCGGGCCTCTTGGATCCCGCGAGCGTCGTCGGGGCGGGGGCCACTGGCGCGGTTGCGGCGTCCCTGCTCGAGTGGGGCGCCGCCTGACCAGACGTGCCTCCTCCCTCGACCGGTAACGGGTCCGGCCGCCTCGTCGTGGCCCTCACCGGGGCGGGAGGGGCCTGCGCCTCCACCACGGGCGTTCGGGGCGCGTCCCGCCCTTCGCTTTGCGCCCGCGTCGTTTGAGGGGCTGGCGGCGGCCGCCTATCGTCCCGCGGCGCGAACCTTTTGGGGGAGCGCGACGCCCCCGAGGACGAACCCCCCTTGTGGGTGCGCTCCGACAGGTCCCGGCTCCGGCTCCTCTCCCGACGAGGGGAGACCGGCTCCCGCCGGGAACTCCTCCCCTTCTCGGGCATGTGACGGGAGGACGGAGGCGTGCGGCTGCGCCTCTCGCGCCGGCTTTCCTCGGAGGACCGCCGGTGACGGTCCGACCGGGAGCTTTCGCTCCTCCCTGCGTCCGGCGGTGGCAGCCCTCCTCTCCCGCTCGACCCCGGATGCTGCGCCGAGGACGAGGCGGTCATCGCCGCGACCGCCTTGAGCTTCCTAGGAGGCGCGTCGTCGTCGCTCTCCTCATCATCACCACTCCCCGAGTCGTCCTCCGCGGGCTCTGACTCGGGGTTCTCGTCCTCGGAGACCTCCTCTTCTCCCCTCCTCCTCCTCCTGGATCGCTCAGCGTTTCTTTCACGCTTGGCGACCTCTTTCTTCTTCCACGCCTCTCGGCGGTCTTTCCTCGCCTTGGCCCGCTCGGCCTCGGCCCGGTTCTTCGCCTTGTCCTCGGGAAGCGGCGGCCGGGAGTAGGAGCAGTTAAGGCCCTTCATCTAAAAGAACTCGGGATCAGACAACTAAAAACCACTCGGGGATTCAGGGCGGAAGAAGGAAACCTTACCAGAGCCCGGGTGCGGGTGTTCGGGAGCATGGGGAGAAGGCCCGGGGGAGGATATGCATCGTGGCCCTTCCCCATCGCCGCCGTCACTCGGCGCTCCACCTCGGCCTCCGATGGCAGGGGGTTCATCGTCACGGTCCCCACGAAGGGGGCATTCTCCGGAACCATCTGCCAGATTTGGAGGGTGCGCCGCCTCAGCGGCACGATACCTCTCGAGAGGTACCCGCCGAGGACCTCCGTCGTGGACACCCTCGCGTCGCGGAGTCGCGCGAGGGCCTCCCAGATGTTCCCGAGGAGCTTATCCTGCAGCTTCTTCTCGGGCCCGTACGCCCACTCGTCGGGCGCCTTCTCGAAGGTCTGTCCGGTGTACTCCGGAAGGGGGTTCTTGCTGTCGTTCTTCAGGTAGAACCACATCGGGTGCCAGCCCTTGTTCGAGCTGATCAGGGTCCCCGAGATGTAGCCCTTCGACCGCCCCTGCTTCGCCTTCAACACGGCGCAACCGATCGTCGTGGGGGCTTCGCCCTCTGCGGAGTGCAGCGAGAACTTGAAGAAGTACCTGAAGAGGTCCCAGTGGGCCTCCATCCCCAGGTACCCCTCACAGAGCGCCACGAACACCGCCATTTGTTGCACCCCATTGGGGTTGATGTGGTGAAGCTCCAGCCCGTACTCGTTGAGCACGGCGCGGATGAATCTTCCAGCGGGGACGGAGAACCCGCGCTCGTGGAAGGCAACGAACGAGACGACGTATCCCTGCGGCGGTCGGGGGTAGTCCTCCACGCCCGGGACCTTCCACTCCTCGGCCTCCGTCAATGGCGGAAGCAGCCCTTCCGCCACGAGGCCCTCCAGCTGCCGGAGCGAGACGCGCGAGCGCTCCCAGGTCGACATCGCGAAGTTATGAGGAGGAGGAAGCGCCGGCGGGATGGGGGGCTCGGTCACTCGCTCTCCGGAACGGCGAAGCGACGGCGGCGGAGGACGCAAGGGAACGAGCGCGGCAGCGACAGAGGAGACGAAACGCACGATGGAAGTTGGAAGGCTCGGGCTAGGGTAAAACCCTAGGCCGCTGCAACGCAAGACTATAAATAGGGGCGGAGCGGAACGGCTGCGGCATTAAATGCGCGGGCCCACCACTGGCGCAGCAGCGACGTGCGCACGTCGCTTCACCTGACCTCCTCAAAAGGCGCATCCACCTCCCACGCGGCGGAGGAACGGGCCGACGCTTCCGTGCCCGGCCCGTCAACGGCTGGGCAGCTGCCCGGCCCACCTACGAAGCGTCCCCGACAAGCTTCCCGTCCCCGACAAGTTTTTCGATCCCGACAACATCCAAGGCAAACCACCCGGGCACAAAACCTTAACAAGAGCACCAGCTCTTCTCAAGGCTCGGGGGCTACACCCGGCGGGTGCGCTCGCGCGCCCCCACCGGGAGAATCGTAACTTACCATATCTACGCAGCCACTCAGCCTGGGCGCGAGCCTCCATCTCCCCCCAGGCTCGGGGGCTACTGACGAGGGTCTGAATTAGGGGTACCCAATCCAGCCCTTAATGGGTCCTCACGATAATCCACCCCTCAAAAGCAAAAGCCGAAGATCTAATGCAAAGCGAACTCCCCATGCCCCGACTGCTCGGAGGCCATCCGACGAGTCTCCGATTCGCCCGAGGAGACCTCCGCCACCAAGTGGTTCTCCGATTCGCCCGAGGAGTTCTCCGCCTCCGAGTGGCTTCGCGGCTCGCCCGAGGAGTTCTCCGCCCCCGAAGGGCTCTCCGATTCGCCCGGGGAGTTCTCCGCCTCCGAGAAGTCTCCGGCTCGCCCGAGGAGTTCTCCGCCCCCAAAGGGCTCTCCGATTCGCCCGGGGAGTTCTCCGCCTCCGAGAAGTCTCCGGCTCGCCCGGAAAAACTACCCGGACACGTCCCGGCCCACCCAGCGCCGTACCCACTTGGTACCCGCCGCGTCAGAGCATGATGGGCGTCCGTCCTTCGCCACGGCAGCCACAGTGGCGCCCGTCTCATCCGAACAGGAACGCTACAGTCCTGAGAGAAACGCATGCGCAACACCGGGCGCCCAAGGACGACCCCAGGCGCCCATGGACGACACCTGGAACCCGAGCAGGACACCTGGAATACCCGAGGGCCTCGAGCAAGTCAACCACGACCCGGAAACTACCCGGGAGCTTACCCGAGAAGACGTCTACACCAACCACCCGGGATGTACGATCCCGGGTCCGGCGAGATGCCCACTCCGTCAACACCTGCTCCCTGTACGGCTCGGCGCGCGACGCCAGCTAAAGGCCTCGGGGGCAGTAACTCCCCTTGTAATTTTCTTCTTTCTTACCCCCCGCTCCCTTCTCTCCTTGAGGCTATAAAAGGGGACAAGGGGACATCAGTGGGGGACAGACGGACATCAGTCGAACATTCGGACACAGCACGAACAGCACGCTCACTCGCACAGCACAGGGAACCTGGGACCCTCTCCCTCTCCCGACCAGTTTGTACCTCCTACTACAGACTTGGACTTGAGAACATCGGCTCAGACTGGACGTAGGGTGTTACTCTCCGGAGGCCCGAACCAGTCTAAAACCCCCTGTCTCTTGAGTCACCATCCGGGCCCCGACGCGCGATCGTAGAAATTTACTTGCCGGCGGTAGAGAACCCCGACAGACATACAACGTTAACCTTCTTATGTGTCTTTTGTATCAGTTAAGAGCGATGTTAGACTTTCCGCTGCAAAACTCTTAACTTTGTTATCTAATAACTTGAACCTCTTTTATATTTTTTATGTATGTTGGGAACTATGTATAGAATGTTTTTTGTGTGACAATGACCTAAAATTGTGTGTTTTGTGAGGTGTGTATAAATCTTGGGTTTGCTCGTGACATGTCAAAGATTACCGAAATTATAGCTGTAAGGAACCTCCCAAATTGTCGGATAATCCACTAAGATAAGGGCGAGCGCATGCTTGCCACATGGCATGACACGAGCCAACACTCTCTTAGCGCAATTAGCCGAGCGAAATTCACTTAAATGGAAAGCAAGTCTGATCATCCCGGTATATGTTTGACAACATGCCCAAGATCAAGCACACATACCTTACAAGTCTCACATCACCGAATGAACCACAAAGAGCAAGTTTTAAATATTACATGAGTGCAACAACAATTATTACAAGTTCATAACATACATGGTTCAAATCTAAAATTAAAATGCAAGGGTCCCAAAATACAAGTTTTGGATCCCACAAATGACAACATGAGAGTTATAGTTTCAAGTGTATCTTCCCAACCACGAACTCGCCACAAAAGCAACTAAAAATGCAGCGGATAAATAGATTAAAAGGGGCAATGGTGCCATTGTCCAAGGGCACCATTGAAGCACATTCACCACACAAGATCACTCGTCACTCGCACTGGGAGTGGCGGGATAAAAGTGACCAAAGATAGGCTCCAGATTACCTACAACTTAGTTAACGAGAGAGTCGTGAGTACAAAAAGATACTCGCAAGACTTACGCACAATAATAATCAAGGATAATGCATTTGGATGGTAGCAAGGAATGAGGCTTTAAGGTTAAGTAATATTTTGCAAAAGCATAACTCTTCCTATCCTTAATTTTGAGCATAAGCATGATATTTGTACTCTATGGACAGCTAGCATATTTTATTAAAATCTTGCCCAAACCCACATCAAATTTTAGTTTAAGCATAACTAATATCATGTGAACATAGAGCTTTAACATGTGAACATTTGAGCCATAAACAACGTCAACATACAATGAATTCAATAGACAATGAGCTTGCTCATAACCGAGAGCGCGGCAATTCGAATTGATTTTAACCTTGCAAAGGTGTACTTCATTTCCCACACGACATAAGGACCATACGGCCCGCACACCCGGATCAAAAGTGGCGAGGGGGTACTCATGACAACCTTTCCCAAATTGCCCCGATCAAATGAGTCAAGACACGCCTAACTTGTGCGGGGGATACCTAGGCCCATCGAGGACACTCTAGTGTCCCCTACCAAGTCCTAATGACCACACATCTAGGATCGTGCCCCACGTGAAAGGATCAAAGAGGTAACAGGCTCATCCTCCCATTAGGGGATATGTGGTAGCACGAAAGGGTGCTCAAACCAACGACATCAATGGATGGACCTTAATCGACTCAAGCGGCCTATGTCTCCGAGACTCCATTCTCAAGACGCTACAACCGCTCAAGTCTTGCATCTAATTCTTTCATCATGTTCATTTAATCAACAAATTGAAGATAGGACTCCAACTAGAAACGGTGTTGTTTAACCTATAGAACCTTTCCCAAACCATTGCTAATATTCTACTCTAAGCATGGCTAAGCAATTAGCAAATTAAAGTTAAATTTATCCCATACTAACGAGCGACAAGGTAAAGGTATGTAAAGCAAAGAAGGTAATCATCTACATAGGTGCTAACAATGCAATACATATATATTTCCCATGCAACCCATACGTAGATGTAATAATCAAATTAATTGCAAAAGATAGGATAAACATGCTTAGCGGCTTGCCTTGGTTCTTTTCGGGATCGGAAACGACTTCGAACTCGGCTTCGGGTTCGGGCTCAATGGACTCGTTCTCTCGACGGTCACTCTCTATAATGAATGAATGATGCGGTAATTAGAACGATGCGGCGATGCCATGAATGCAATTATGAATATGAAAAATACAACACATTCATATCACTGCACAGTAAATTAAAAATAGCACATAAACAAGTTTTAAACAAAAAAGGACTATTTCTTTAATTAACTAGTTTATTAGTGAGCAAACAAACACCCTATTAAATTATAAAGTTGCTTAACAAGTGTGAAACAAAACATGCCAGCATAGGATACCTAAACAAGACTAAAACATTTGTATTTACACTAAAACCATTTTATTCAAGCTAGAGCTACCCTAGAACACATTAATTCATAAAAGGCATGTAAAATAACCAGAATAGCACCAATGTTATTTTTCCATGATTCTAAATAGAAAAACAAGATTCACAAAGTTGGTTTCATGATTTTACCATTTTTTAGCTAATTACTAAGCATTAACTAGTTTTCAGCTAGCATAAAAGAACAAACACATGAAATGACTGTGAAACTGCAACTTTCAAGAGTTCAAGTAATAGATATGAACATTACATGACCATAGGAATCTAACAAAGCTGGATTCATATTTTTAGGAGCTGCATACAATTTTCCATGCATTTATTTAGCGAGAACAAGATAAAATCATAGATAAAAACATACAGCAGTAAAATACACATTCCTATTTTTCTGTGATAGAGGAGCTCATAGGGAATCCAACAAAACAAGTTTCATCTTTTCAGGAGCTATATTTAGTTATCTGTGATTTATTGAATTTTCAGCCTTTTAATCCAAGATTTAAAGGAAAAACAGTCACGTTTTTACAGCAAGGCCCTTGGATCAGGGGGTAAAAGCGCTGCAGCCCCTGGTTCTTTCCCCATAACCCCCTATCCTTACTATCTTTTCCACACACACCCCCACACCCAAAACACACACGGACACACGCACAGGCACGGACGGCCGACGGTCATGGCCGGCCGTGGCCTCGGCCAACGGAGGCGGGTGGCGCCGAGGCGGGCTAGGGTAAGCACGGGCTGCGCGGCGCTGCGGGGAAGCTCCACCAAGCAAGTGCCGACGAGGGAGAGGCGATGAGGCGGCGGCGCGACGAGCTCGACGGGAGGAGGGTGAAGCTCAGGGACGTGTGCCCTGCATGGTGGACGAGAGGATGATGTGAAGGGCAAAGCGGATGCGCAAGGACGTGAGGAAGGTGTGGCTGCGAGGAATTGAATGGAGGCTCACCGTGCGCGACGAATTTCTTCGGCGAATGGCGAGCTCCGACGGCAACAATGGTGGAGGTGGCGGCGGCTTGGGGAGGGAAAAGCTCTAGGGTTTCGAGGGGTGCCCGTTGTGGGGGATTTAAAGGGGAGGGAGAGAGGAGCGGGGTGCGGCCGGTCGTGGCTTCAGCCGCTCGGCAGCAGGGTTTTTTTTACCGACCGGTGGCCCGTTACCGCCGGCCGGCGGTAGCGGTTAACCGGTCGGTTAACCGCGGATACCGGCAATTACCGAACAAATTCAAATTCAAACCACGCAGAGCAAACGGTATCTAGCGGTCAACCGACGGTAGGAGTGGTTAGCCGGTCGGTAGGAGCGGTTAGCCGCTCGGTCGGTCTGTCGGTCGGTCGGTCGGTCGGTCGGTCGGTCGATCGGTCGGTCGGAGCGGTTAGCCGGTCGGTCGGGTCGGTCGGTCGATCGGTCGGTCGGAGCGGTTAGCCGGTCGGTAGGAGCGGTTAGCCGGCCGGTTGCGAAATAATTGAATAATTATGCATAGAAATAGAAAATGACCACAAATACATACAAACATGGATACATAATAATAATTGTGCATAGAAATAATAATTGTGCATAGAAATAGATCAACGGTAGTATTGCCTAGCCATTTCATACTCGGCGGTGGACATCACATTCAAACCTTGCCTTAGAAGCAGCTCAGCTTTGTAGTCTTGCCAAGTTTGGCCCGTCCACGCCGATGTCGTCTGCCATTCCTGAAGTAACATACTGTACCAATGGGGGTCTTGCCATTCGTACACCCATCTCATCGGTGGCTGCGTGCTCAAATCAGGTATAGGATAGTGATAACTAGACTGGGAGGAATCGCTGTATGAGCTAGAAGAGTACTGTGGAAAGTGTGGAGTGTTGTAATCCGTCGGTTCAACCGTTCTCCTCTGGGATTCCGGTGCTCCATGGTCAACGTCCTGAGTAGCATGCGTGAATTCAGTCTCCCCTGCAACCAACCATATAGCATAATTAATACTCACAGTGAAAAACATATGTGCATATGTACGTGCATGCACTTGAAATCTGTGAAACGAAGACCAGCACCGCCACCGCCACTGCCACGGCACCGCCACCGCCACTGCCACCGGCACCGCCACTGCCACCACCACCACTGCCACCACCGCCACCACCACCGCCATCACTATCATCATCATCATCATCAGCGGAGCTGCTATCCTGAGACTCCTGATACGGTGGACTACCATCACCCTCGCCATCATCAGTGTCGTCGTCGCTCAGCACTTGTGTTGTTTTGCCTTTGCCTTTTCCCTTGGCCTGTCCTCGTTGGCGCTTCGGGTCACCCTTCGTAGGCCCTACGTGGTGCTTCCTCTTCCCTAGGTGAGTGTCACCCACATTTCGACGTGCCCAATCACTGATGCAATCATCCCCTGTAGAAGTCCGGAGGTCTGATGGGTTTATATGATCCGTGACAATATGGGACGGGAGCGGGGTGTCTCCGTCATCATCGTCCTCGTCCAGAACTGGATCCCGGTTTGATCTACCATATTCCATCCACTCCCGCACCGGATTTTTCTCATCATAGAATGAAAGATGGGACAGCTGGTCAATGAAATCACCTTCAGCACGCACGGGGTCGCCGACATCCGCAAGTTGCAGGCGTAGGTTGTAGTTGACATAGACAAGCTTGTTCAGTTTCTTGTGCGACAACCGATTGCGAACCTTTGTATGCAGCAAGGCAAAAGTACTCCAGTTCCGCTCGCATCCACTTGACGAACAACATTGAGAAACAAGCCGCAAAGCAAGGCTCTGCAGCTTGGGAGTGGTGTTGCCGTTTACCATCCACCATGAAGATGCAGTTGTCTTTGGGTCAAGCGCCATTTTCATTGCCAAATCTGTGGCAAACTCGCCACGCCTTTGTCGAAACATCTCAGCCTCGTTCAATGCCTGGATGGCGCTCTGGATATCCGTCATGCGCTGAAATGCATCCTTGAGTGTACGCCACATTTCTGAAGTTGGAGTAAACGTATAGGCGTACCTCGGATTTAGGACAGCAGCTGCAAAATGGAAATACCGCCAATGAGCATAAAGTCTATAGAACGTGAAAGTAGAAACTTTTGTGACAGTCTTACCTGGAGCCGCATACGTCTGTACGATGACGTCTGCATCCTGCTGTGCATAAGCTGTTCATACTCTTTCCACGTGGAAACATTTTGACCGAAGAAAGACTCCATTTCATGTCTCACATTCTGGAAGGTCATAATCACCTCGCACAAATTGGGCCGCTTGTCCTGATCAGCAAAGCGAAGCAACTTGTATACTGGTTGAACTGAGTCAATGATAAATTTCATTCCCTCCCACCACTCCATACTTGCAAATCTGGCATGAGTAAATCTACCCATATTTGTATTTGCCCATTTGCTCTGCAAAAATTCAGGAGATCCCATCCACTGCATGAAACGATCACGTTTCCGATATATGCTGTCTAGGAACATGTAGTTGGTCCCAAAGCGAGTTGCATTCCACTTGACCAACTCACCACCGATCGCTTGCCTCATCATTGCATTCAACGGACCATGATTGTGTAACCAAGCTGAAATTTTCTTGCATTGATCGATCAAACCTTGATGTTCATACCTTGCACCGATATCCTTTAACAGCAAATTGATAGTGTGTGCTAGACAAGGTGTCCAAGCAATGTGTGCATACACATCTCCAAGCTCCCTGCATGCTTTCTTGTACTTCGAGCCATTGTCGGTGATAACATGAACGATATGCTCTGGCCCAATCTCCTCCACCACCTTTATAATCTCCTGGTAAAATAGACAGATTCTTTAGCGGTTTCCAGACGCATCAACAGATTCTTTAGCAACATCGGAATCATATTCGGATTGAAAGAAACTAGGTAAGGGGTTACCTGGAGCAAAAATGCGGAATCTTGAGATTTTCTAGACGCATCAATAGACTTGTGGAACCACGTGACCCCATTGCAATATATCAAAAAGTTGATGACACTCATCCTCGTCGGGCCAGTCCACGAATCGCACATCAACGTGACGCCAAAGAGAGGCCACTCTTGCTGAAACTTTGCGTACTGAGTCTTCAAGTCTTGCTCATTTTGATCCAGGTACCTGCCATCAATATCCCGTCCAGTGGGTGACGCGATACCTTCACCTGCAACCATATGGCAATCATGAGATTAGATAGAGACATGCAGTTGCATAGGTGTCATTCGCATGAAAAGAAAACTTACCCCACTTCTGTGTCTCTCTGACCGCGCTGACAAAGTATGGATTGTCAGCCTGTCTTCCAGGTACTCCCGCAATATGGAAAAACTTTGACCAAGCTTTCCCAATAGCTTCCTTTGCAGTCTTACCTTTCTGCGTCCAGGAGCCTGTGTCAATCCTTGGCTGCGTCGGTCCTCTCAGGCCCGCGGCCAAGTTATAGTCCCTCACCCCAGGAGTCTCCCTCACCGAAGTTGCCCTTCGAAGAATCCTCTGCACCGGATTTCCTCCCCTCGAACCACTACCCCCTCCATGCTCGTATGCACCTCCTCTCTGTTGCACCCCCCGACGGAACTCCTCTTCCGCTCTCGATTGGTTCAGGGCACACTCCAGCTCAGCCTCCTCATCATATGCTTCATCTCCACCGGGATAGTTACCCTCCGCTGCAAACTTCTCCTTTCTCAACTTCTCTCGAGCCCGGTCAGAAGTTGCCTTCTGAACCCTTTCAATGTCACGCTGAAAGTACTCACGCACCTCCTTTGGAACCTTCCTACAATGGACGACCTCGGTCCCGCGCCCTGCCAAATGTTGTTTCAATCTAGTGGAACCACCTCCTCCTTTGGACGTATGACAATATTTGCATCTCCAACCGGGGTAAAGATTTTCACCGTGTTCCCATACAATATCTTTCTCTCTGCCTGACATTTTGTATCTGCAAACATGGAACCAACATAAACATATCAATCACAAGTTCACAACACATACCTAAATCACAATACACCTAAAACCTTGCAACACCTAAATCACAATACACCTAAATCACAACATACCTATATCAAATCATACCTAAATCACAATAGCCTAAATCACAATATACCTAAATCAAATAATACCTAAATCACAATATACCTAAATCAAATAATACCTAAATTCTTGCAACATCTATATACCTAAATACTAATAGGCTCATACGGTCGGTCTACCTAAAGTCCGAAACACTAAATAGCTCATACTAAACACTAAATAGCTCATACCTTCGGGCTTCGCCTTCGGCCGGCTTACCGCCGCAACACGGCGGCCAACCGCCGCTCCGGGCCGGTTGACCGGCGCAGCGAGCGGTCAACCGGGGCGGGGACGGTAGATCCGCCCTCCCCCCGGCTAACCGGCGCAACCGCCCGGTTAGCCGCTGCCTTGGGGCGGCAAACCGACGGCGCGCGGCGGTTGCGGCGCGCGGCGCTGACTCAGGGAGGCAGGAGCACGGGAGGGGGAGGGAGAGGGAGAGTGGCCGTTCGGGTGGGGGGGGGGAGGGGATATTTTGGGTTAGGGATGCGTTGGGCCTAAATGGGCCGGCCGGTTTTTTTTTGATTAAATTTGTAATGCCCGCAAAAAATACTAAATGAACAAATATTTGAAAAATTTTGACACCATTAGATTATACGCACCTTGAAGTATTTTTAGAAATTTTTACTCTATTTTTTTATTTTTTGAATTCAAATTTGAAAATTTTAAATTTGGACGGTTTGGTACCGGCCGGTACCGCTACCGGTCCGGACCGGTAAGAGCGGTTACCGCGGTAACCGGACCGATAGCGGTCGGTAAAAAAAACCCTGCTCGGCAGTGAAGACGTGGCGTTGGCCGCCCGCGTCGGCCAACGGACGCGCGAGCTCGTGCGTAGGCGAGAGCCGAGAGGGGAGGGAGATGACTGGTGGGTCCGGTTCTTCCTCTCTTTTTTTCGTTTTTCCTTTTTTTTCTAGACGAGAGGGGAGGGAGAAGACAGGTGGGTCCGGTTCTTCCTCTCTTTTTTTTCGTTTTTCCTTTTTTTCCTATTGGCTGTTACAATAGCCTTAGTTGACTTGATTAAAATAATGGATACAATTTGGACGGTTCCTCGCGATGAGTCTCCCTGACAGTGAACTCGGCGCAGCAGCTTCAACAAGAGGCATTGATTCTGGAGATAATTCCTTATTTGCCATCAAAATTTACAGTGCTTCCCTATTTGCCATTGCGAAAGTTTGTGTTCCTTATTTGCCATTGTACCAAACATGAGTTCCCTTCTTGCTATTCCCGTCCATCTGTTAGGATAACAGAGTTAGAGACCACGTGAAAGGACCATTTTACCCTCGGTGGAAACTCTGTTGTAAAATGTGGCGTTTCCTTTCTTGCCATCAACATATGTCAAATTTGGCTGACGTTTACTCTTGCCATTAGCATGTGTCTCACTTCTTGATATAATTAAGAGTGCACATGGAGCTGTTAATATTTACACAATAATATTTTTTCTCACAAGAATAATCATCAATAATCCATCCATAACACATCAGGTTCAAGAGACATGACCCAGACCAAGTAATATTACCTTATGGCCATTAAACAATGTACAAATCATATTACATCATGCGTTCATTGTGGCCAATCAAAAGGATTATGCTACTGGATGATGACATGCTAAGTTGTTCATGCATACATAAGGTCAGAATCACATTACAGCATATTTGCTCATGCAAAAGCAAAACACCACCAAAACAAGATAAATAAGCACCCATTCACAGGAGATCTTCATTCACAGACTAAGCCTTCTTTTACTTCTGGTTGACATTGCTGGGCTACTTGGACATGTCGTTTTGCAACATCTGGGAACAAAAGAAAAGACATTGTGTAGGAAAACCAAGCCATTCACGAGCACTCACCCTTCCAACAGCCACGCACGGCAAGGTGAACCTGCAGGCCCCTGCACTCCTCCCTCCGTCGCTCCTGCTGGGGCAAGGCTCGGCGCCCGTCCCTCCTGCTGGGGCGAGGCCTGGCGCATGGTGGAGGCCAGCCCACCGCTCCTGGAGGGGCTAGGCCCGGTGCTCAGCTCTTCCCTTGCTGGGGCACACCATTCCCACAAAAATAAACGGCATTAACACACCCAGTATACAAATAACACAAAAATCACACAGTCTGCACGAGAGCACACCAGAAAATTCGAATCCCACCTTCAGCAATCGCGCCACAACGGCCCAATCATTGCGCGAATGAGGTTCATAGATGGGCCGAGGCACCGGAGTTACCTGGGGAGGCGTGGCTTGGAGGCCGCTGCGGACACCACGCCATCGTCGACGGTGGACGCGCAGCACCGGAGCTGCTGGGGTGGCAGCGCCATCGGCGGCGCGAATCGGAGGAAGCCGGCCCGGAGGCCTCCTCCTGCAGGGCCGGGCGCATGGCGTGGCTCCCGCCGGGGGCCAGCCCGCCACCTGCGGCTGCTCCCGCAGGGAAGGGGGGCGTCCTGGCGCTCGTCGATGCCCCCGCCGGCGCGCGACCCACCGCCTGTGGGAGACCCACCGCCGACGCTCGATCTAGGGTTCGTGAAGCGAGAGACGGCAGTGGCAGACTCGATTTGGGGAGACGGGAGAACGTTCGGTCCGACTTGAAGTCACCAAATGCACAGTAAATAGTAAATTGAGTCTTCATGAACAGTAACCTGGCGTAACACTGTAGCAAAACACTGTGCCGATTTCCACTGTAGCAAAACACTGTAGCACATGATCTGGATCATCCATCAGGAAACGAACGGTTCACAATCAGACAATCAGAGAGGGAGAGATAGGCAGAGAGGTAAGGGCAGTTTAGGGAATATGAAAAAAACGTTAGGTTCTCTGGTTAACGGATCCAGATGGAACGAATGGCGATGGCGAGAAGGGAACTCATGTTTGGTACAATGGCAAATAAGGAACACAAACTTTCGCGATGGCAAATAGGGAAGCACTGTAAATTTTGATGGCAAATAAGGAATTATCTCTTGATTCTGGTTCTGGCTGTGCATTTCCTGATTACGGACGCCGAGACCGCTGGAGGAGTGGAGGGACGCACACGCACACTTGGTCCCAAGCGACAAGGCACTGGCAGCCCCTCACTGCTTTTTTTTAGAACTAGAACATTTAGCGTGCCTTGCACGCGCCCTATTACAAGAACAAAAATAGTCTAAGAAATCATTATTTATAATTTTTTAGTCACACAATACATGAAAGCGTCCTAAAATTAAACCTATACAACATCTTGTTACAATACATTATGACCAGAATATAAAAAAAAACATAGGTGAAAAGACTTATGCAAAGAGATAAGCACATATGAGCATACAAATGCAAAACCTAATATTGCAGCCATCACATATTGCATACTTGTTCTTTAGGAGATAATCAAGAATTGTGACACAAAATTTCTCTATTCGGCTGTTAGTCTTTCCTCAAAGCGATGAAAGATAGAGTAACTATAACCTATGCTCCTGTCTCAAAATAAGTGTTCTTTTAAAAAATTCTACATGTTATTAGTTATAAAAAAATAACCATATTACCTCTCGTGATGCAATCTATCTTAATTTCTTGTGTAACAAAAATTAAAATCTTTCATCCATAAAACAAATGGATATATTGTGAGGGCCAACAACTATTAGACCCACATGATGCAGCTAGCAGCTGGGCCTGGACAACACAAGAGGGAATGTGCCTGGAGAGGCCATGCATCCGGCCCCGGAGGCAGCGAGGGGCCGGCAAGTGCGGAGAGGGCTCGGAGACCAGTGACCTTTTAAGAAACCCCGATGGGAGGCATTGCCCTGCCCCATTCATTAAGAACAAGGCAAACAGCAGTCCATGGCGTCCAGCAGTCCAGGCGTCCAGCACGCCAGCCACTGCTGGAGAATCGCACATCAGTGACGGTCAAAATCCACGTCAGTGCCGGTCCCTGTGACCGGCACTAATTGGCCGGCACTAACGTGCGCACATCGCCAAAAAAAATAAAAAAAAAATATCGCGCGCACACGGGAGGCCGCACACGCGCCTGTCGCACGGCACAGTGATTTTTCCTTTTTCCTTTTCTTTTTGTTTTTCTTTTCCCACTCCATCAGCGTCGATTGAGCATCCCAAGCATTCATCTAACTTCATCTCACAAATTCATCACATAAATCATCTCCATCACAAATTCATCTCACAAATTCATCACACAAATTCATCACATGAATCATCTTCATCACAAATTCACCTCACAAATTCATCACACAAATGATCTCCATCACAAAGTCATCACACAATTCATCTCACAGATCGATTTGACAAAATCAAAAAAAATCCACAATCACACAACCATCGCCGCACCACCACTGGCAAGCCGACGTACCTCCGGCGGAACGCGCGCCTGGCCAGCCTCGCACCTTCCCTCGCGGCCGGCGGCTCCTGCGACCCCGCGCCCCGGATCCGGAGGCCTGCCTGGCCCCGGC
>CM014274.1:28998480-29026203 GCA_004135705.1 Alloteropsis semialata | reverse complement strand
TTTTTCTCCGGTGAATCGGCGTAGATCGAGTTGCTCGTCCTAGCAGCATGGCTTGATGTAGAGGAGTAATCGTGTCGGCAGGTTGTTCCGGCAAGCTCCCCCATCTAGATGCGTAGCGTCCATGCATGGCTGACGGCGTGCAACGGCGAGCAGCGTTCCAGCGGAGACGGGGCCCGGCGTGCCGTGTACGTGACCTTCCCACGATCGGCCTTCCATGCATGCAATGTATGTGGAGAATATAGAAAGTATGGATTAGAAAAGGAAAAAATTCCAAACTATGGGTGCTGCACGTTGGAGAAACAGAGGAATTAAAGTAATCTTAATCTAGGAAGGAATCTCCCATGTGCTGTTCGGCATGTATCTTCCCTGTACGGCATGACCGAGTTCTTGCTTGCATCATGGAGCAACAGCCGCGACGATCCGATCCCGTTTGACAGGATTACGTGGAGAGCTAGAGACAGGCGCCGCCGAGTTGTTGGCAATAGAGCCGGGTCGCGGCAGCACGCAACGTGGATGGCGGTGAGTTCGGCGTGCATGTAGTCCAGGACGCCGACGCCGACGAAAATTTGCTTGTAGATGAATCTTCCATCGACCTGCGGTTGATCTGGACGATCCCCCCTACCCGGCGCGCCAACTGTCGGATGTTTGGACCTGGCAGTCCACACAGGGTAGCCCACGTGGTTGATTTGTAACGAGAGACAATCGCAGATCAGAAATCGATGGTGACACAAGACGCAAGGTTTAGACAGGTTCGGGCCGCTATGAGCGTAATACCCTACGTCCTGTGTCGGGGGTGTGATTGTATTGATGTTGGTGGTGGTTCTGGGGTGTCTCGTGTATGGGTGTAGATGCGTTGGAGGGGGTCCCTAGGGAGCCTTATATAGTCTGGCTGCCTTGGGTTACAAGTCGGTTGAGATCTAGTCATACCCGGATTACAAGGATCGACTTCTATGTTTGTTACAGATATTCTCTCCTAAGAATCCGGCTAGTTTCTATCTCTGTTGGCGCGTATCCGAGCAGATCACGCAGTCTTGTTCCGTGACCCGCGCGCCAAGGAAATCCGGTTGGGCCGCCTGTCTGGAGCACTCGGATTGGGCCGTCCCCTGCTGGTTGGGCCAATCCAACTGCCTAGGGTACCCAGGGAGTCTATCTCCGACAAGTCCTCTGTCTGTAAGACCCTGGTTTTTTCTGATCAGATTTTTTCCTTAAAAAGCCTGGCTGTAACTGGGGTTCTCTAACCCCTTTTCTTCTTAATATATTGATACGTAGCTCTCATGCGTGTTCGAGAAAAAAAAAATCCCTGGCAACACACAACTTCTAAAAATGATTTTAAAGTTATACCAGTAACTAGTTGTTTGTGTCAGTGAAGGTACTGATCTTTCTAAATACTGCTATGTTAAATTGTTGGAATCAGCGGAGGCTAACTGCGCTGTAGAGCATCTGCTGTCTCGTATCTCTTTGCTATAAACATACAGTAGTAGGTACTAGATGGTAGTGTACCATCTTCAGAAACAGTTTCGATTTTCTTTTTTGGCTGGGGCAAGTTTTATATCAAAATCTTCGCAAGTAGCTTATTTGTAGGATGTATAAAGAGTAAAGTGCACAATCGGTCTCTAAACTTGTTCTAGGGTGTTTTTGTAGGTCCTAAACTCTCAAAATATATTTTCAGGTCCTTTAGCTTATTCTAGGTGTCATATAAGTCCCTATATTTACCAAATACATTTTTAGGTCTATGTAAACTTGTCCCATAGTGTCATTCAGGTCCTTAATTTCTCAATATGCTATTATAAATTTAATAAAAAATATTGTTTTCCTATTTTAAGTTTAATGAAAATGATATTTTGATTGTAATTGAGATTAGAAACACATTACCTTAATAAAGTTGTACAGGCCGTGTAAAATGTAATTAGTTAATAGGAAAAATTCAAGATTACAATAGAGATTGCCGTGTTAATCGAGAAATATATGATATGCCCCGTTGATTTTCTTAATGGTCTTGATTAATCCATGTTGAGTCTGATTAATAAGTAGCTAATTTAGAATTAGAAATAATAGTAGTGGTAAGATTTCTAAATGAATCACGTGAAAAATATATTAATAGATATCCTCTTTAAATATTAGTGGCGTCGGGTTTTTGTAGCTGAGATGAAAAAGTTACCCTTAGGGCTAAACCTTCTTTGAAATTGTTGATAGATAATTGGTTGAGTAGCCTCTTGTAATTTCTTCTTTTCTTGGGGCCTGTGGTCTTGTAAATGTACATATATGCCCGTGCGTTGCAACGGGTTGAATTTGACGAAGGAAGAAGCACAACGCAAGATTACATTTTGTTCTAGACCGTAATATGTGGTAAAAAAAGGAAGAAGTCCTAACCCGATACGAAAACTAATGTCTAGAAAAAGGAAAAGGCAAATCCTAACTCGATACGGAAACTAATGTCGGGAGTTGGAGTCGTGGTTAGAGTTTGAGGGACCAGGTTGGACCCACGTGTCACGACGGACCAAAAACAGGGAAGAAGCGGTCCTCTCTTTAGAAATAGGTATAGATAAAAATAGGGGTAGAGACATTCCCTACCGTTCCCCGTCAAAAAAAATCCTCTTTAAATACAATTGATTAACGGTAATTTAGGAATATGAAAATTGATTTTATGAGTTTAAGGACCCAAACGATACATCAACGCAAGTTTGGTGATCGAAAGATGCATCTCAAAAGTTTAGGAATTCGAATCACATATTTGGGCAAGTTTGGGGATCTAAATTTACATTTTGAGAGTTTGGGGCCTAGATAACACACAATGACAAGTTTGAGGACCGCTAATATATTTTACTCATGTATAAAATAGGAGCAAGCTATTATAAAAGCTGAAAAATGTTTCTTTTGAGATAACACAACCGTAGTCCAGAGAATTATGAATTCAAACACAGTTCCTGCACCAACATATTTCACAGGTAGAACGGATATATAGCGTCCACGTAGGACAGCAAATTTGCCTCGCACGAGCACTTGTCTAGGCGCCAACCGCTGGGCCTTCCCTCCCAAGAGACGCATCGGTCTCGGCTGGCGCGCGCACTGATGCAGAGCCGTTGTCCCCTCCGGCCGTGGCGAGCGGGATCAGACCCTTCTCCCTGCACGTCCGGATGGCGGCGTCGAACATGTCCTGCACCGTGTACCTGAACGCGAACCCGTGGTCCAGGAGCTTCTTGGACGAGAAGTGCACCGGCCGGCTGGAGGTCGCCGACGTAGCGGCCGGCGGCGGCGGGGTGCTCGAAGAGGAAGATCTCGGCGTCGCAGAGGTCGTCGAGGTGGACGAGCTGCACCTGCTTGAGGATGGAGTAGTGGGCGTCGTTCCCCGTGACGAGGCTGGGCGGCATGGCCACGCTGAGGAACGGGCCGACCACCAGCGTGGCGATGATGCTGATGAGGTCCAGCCCGTGCTCCGCCGCGTACGCCAGGGCCGCCTTCTCCGCCAGCGACATGGACACGAAGTACATCTGCGGGCGGGGATGAGCAGAGCACGTCGTCAGCGCGGTCGGTCGCTATGGCCGGCGGAGCAGAGGGAGGTAACGTATGTACGTACCCATCCGGTCATCTTGACGCAGCGGCAGAAGTCGACGTCGCTCCAGTTGTCCTGGTCGTAGACCGGCCTCTGGCGCTCCTCGATGTTGACCGTGGCGGCGGAGGAGATGAAGACGACGCAGCGCACGGTGCCGGCCTCTCCGGCCGTGTCGAGCGGGATCAGGCCCTTCTCCCTGCACGTCCGGATGGCGGCGTCGAACATGTCCTCCACCGTGTACCTGAACGCGTACCCGTGGTCGAGGAGTTTCTTGGACGACAAGTGCACCGGCTGGAGGTCGGCGTCGATCCCCGGGATGCTCTCCGGGATGCGGTACTCGGGGTACCTCTCCCTGAGCATGGCGGCGAGGCCGTGGATGGTGACGTCGTGGGCGGAGCAGACGTAGGGGCCGGCGGCGGCGGGGTGCTCGAAGAGGAAGATCTCGGCGTCGCAGAGGTCGTCGAGGTGGACGAGCTGCACCTGCTTGAGGATGGAGTAGTGGGCGTCGTTCCCCGTGACGAGCGCCAGCGCGGTGACGAGGCTGGGCGGCATGGCCGCGCTGAGGAACGGGCCGACCACCAGCGTGGCGATGATGCTGATGAGGTCCAGCCCGTGCTCCGCCGCGTAACGCCATGGCCACCTTCTCCGCCAGGGACTTGGACACGAAGTACATCTGCGGTGCGGGCGGGGGTGAGCGCGCACGTCGTCAGCGCGATCGGTCGCCATGGCCGGCGGACGGAGCTCGATTTGGCGGAGCAGATGGGAGCTAACGTATTTACGTACCCATCTGGTCATCTTGACGCGGCGGCAGAAGTCGACGTCGCTCCAGTTGTCCTCGTCGTAGACGGGCCTCTGGCGCTCCTCGACGTTGACCGTGCCGGCGGAGGAGGTGAAGACGACGCGGCGCACTGTGCCGGCCTCCTTGCAGGCGCGCATGATGCTCAGCATCCCTTCCACCGTCGGCTTGATCAGCTCGTTCTGCAACGGAGCCAGCCAGCAGAACAGCCCGTGTGCTCCGCCGCGTACGCCATGGCCGCCTTCTCCGCCAGCGACTTGGACACGAAGTACAGCTGCGGGGTGAGCTGATTAGCGCGCACGTAGGCAAGCACAGAGGGCATCTGATTCAGCAGAGCAGATGAAACTACGTACCCATCCAGTCATCTTGACGCGCCGGCATCACTCGACGTCGTTCCTGTTTTCCTTGTCCTAGACTAGTCTCTGCTGCTCGCCTGCTCCTCGGTGACGGTGTTCACCGGTCACGAGGAAGAATCTTGAGCTGCATTGATTGCAACAGCGATTGAACAAGAAATCTAAAAGAGCATTCAAATGGAAGGAAGACGAGCAACATATGCTGCACTTCTTACCAAGAAGGTTTAGTTTTCTGGAGGCTGGAGGCCACCTCCTGGCAGCAGCGTTTTGTTTTGGCGCTGCCGCCGCCGACGACAGTATAGAACCACGCAGAGCAAAAACAGAGCAAGTATGAAGCTACAAACAGCAATCACAATGATTCTTTGGTTATTGCTCAGACTCTGTTCTTCGGTAGATGGTCGATCGGCCATGGATCGGAGAACTGGATGGATGTTGGTCTTAGCCTCTTACCAGGAGAAAATGACTGCCTGGCTCAAGCACGCGAGCTAGGCCCCTGCAGGCCTGCACGTTATAAAGATTTGTAATTTTCCTAGACTTGGTTTCCTCGGAGAACCATCCAACTACCATGTTCGTTCATTTTAGTTGAAGGCAAGAGAACCTGCCACAGATCTACTGCTGTCGATGTTGAACCGCAGCTTACCAACCGTGTTACATAGGATAGGGCAGACAAGATTGGCGCGCGTTCAAGCTTGAATGGGGAAAGGGGATACTTTTCTGGCTTTCTCACATGCTGGATAAAAACAATCTTACCTTGTGAACGTTGCTTTTCACGGCAATTCCATCCTTCTCAACCATTGATTAGACATCGTTTTTTTTTAGTATACCTTCAGGATTGCATGTAGTTTTTTTTCTTCATCTCTGATCAAATCTATGCGTACATTATGATCTAGAACGTTTTAATCTGTGTCTAACCCACTACATACATATATATTTCAGTATTTTGTTTGAAGACACCCATAAATATTGCTTGTAAGTTAGATATGGAGTCGTAACTTTTGGTTTTTGATTATTATGCACGAACATTATAAAAGAACAAAACATGTTTAAACAATAATATGGATCGTTATAATTAAGCAATTATAAGTAGTAGATTGTCACACCCCAAAATTTTAATTTTGGGTTGCGAATAGATAAGATGAAGTAAAAATAATATTACTAATTGGAGTCTCCTTTTGAAGGCCCAATGTTAATCCTCGAGAGAAGCGCTAGGGAAAAAAGATAAATTCTAGAAATTCTCACAAAAATCAGAAACATCTGGCCATCAATCCGTAGGCTTCTGACCATCATAGCCGTTAAATCTATCATGTTTTCTAAAATTTACGCACTTATGCCATTATTAAAACTGTCTAAAATAACCTCCTAAACCTATAGCTAAATTACCCATATATGCCATTCTAAAAAATAGCTAAAATAACCCCTAATATCAATCTAAATTACCCACTACGTCATTATAAAAATAAATTAAAATAACCCCTAAATGTGCATCCAAATTACGTGCATCACCATGCAAATATGTCATTACAAAACGTATCTCAGATTAAACCAAAATATTATTCCAAATACCTATTTACTAACTGTTAATATAGAATGTTGACTTAAGGTCTATATCCACGATATATGTCACCAAGTAGACCATATATAATAGGTACGAAGGAAGCGATGAGAACACAAATTTTCATGTTAAATACATATATCAAACTCTAAACTTGCATAAAAAATAAGCACATATGTCACTGTTAAAAATAACCTACATATGTTATTACAAAAATACCAACTTATTATTAAGGTATATATGCATGATGTGTATCACTGTGTAGATTATGTGTACACCAACGTATAATTCTAATTACCTATTATTTTCATTGTTAATATAGAAAATACCAACTTATTAAGGTATATATGCATGATTCGTGTCACCATGTAGACAATATATACATGTATGGAAAACACTGATAAAGGAAATCATTCCAAACCAAGCAAACAACTTATCGTTTCTTTCTCAACCTTGTAAAATTTCTCTAATAAGTTAGCATCTTCCATATTAAATAGTTGTAGAATTAGATAATTTATAATTATATATTCGATTACTTTAATGACATATGTGGGGAGTTTTGATGCAAATTTAGAATTTGAGTTACATGGTCAATATGGAAATCTGTGTTTTTAGTGTTTCCGTGAACACTTATATATGATCCACATGGTGAGATACATCATGCATGTATATCATAAGTTAATATATATTTTTCTATATTAACAATTAATGGAACACATATTGTAATTTAGAATCATATATTAGTGTATTTTGGGCTATTTTTATAGTGACATGTTGGTTTTTTTAATAACAGCAAATATAGGTAATCTAGATGCAAGTTTAGGGTGTTATTGTAAATTATTTTATAGTGGCATAGGTAGGTAATTTATTTGAATATTAGAGCGTTACTTTAGTTTATTTTTCATAATGATGGAGGTTGGTAATTTACCTACAGATTCAAGGAGTTATTTTAGGGAATTTTTAGAATGGTAGAAGTGGATAATTATTTAGAAAATATAATATATCCAATGGTTATGATGATTAAAGTCTACAGATAGATGAATGGTTAGATGTCTATGATCATTGTGAAATTTTTTATAATTTATTTTTTCTCTAGCGCGTCTTGTGAGGATTAACTTGAGGTTTCAAAAGAAAGCTCCAATTAGTAATATATAGATTCTCCGGTTATCGTTTCTTCTGCCGCCGTTGCAATGGCCATCACTTCGAGCTCTCTCCCTGGTGTGCAATCAAACCATGCCGAGAGACATTTAAGGGTCTGTTTGGCATGTCTCCAACTCATTAATTTTTAGCTCCAACTCCAAACTCCAGCTGGAGTTAGCTCTGGGCAGAGTTGGAGCTGGGTAGTGTGGCAGACCGCCCCAATTAATCCGGTTTAAAAGCATGGGCCCACTATCACAGCAATGTTCCACGCCCTTAAACCGAGCTAATCGTGCAATCCGTCGGATACCTTCCCGATTAAACCACCTTTTCTCTCGACCGAAACGAAATAGCGGCAGTCCCACTCGAAGATGGGCTCAGGCAGTACAACTCATCACAAATTTTACAACACGAGGTTCACATAGATGATTATACAAATACAGTGCATATGTTTTAGTTATTACAAACCAGAGTTATAATACAGCGGAAGTCTAAACGTCGATACACCAAAACATCACATGGAGCCCACATATGATATTCAGTCCCCGCGGCCTGAGTCGGACTCAGACGGCCCCCACTCGACTGTCCAACCATCAGGGAGCACACCAGGCCAAGTCAAAGCAGCAACAGGATCATAACCAACACCATTATCTGAAAAGTTAAGCCACAAGCAAGGCTGAGTATACTAATACTCAGCAAGACTTACCCGACCAGGTTAAATACTAGACATGCAAGGCTTTCTGGCTGTGGGGTTTGTTTTGCCGACAGCATCTACAAGTTGATCCCTTATTTTCAATATTTTAGCCAAGTTTTAAAGTGAACTAACCATTGCTAGATTTGCCAAGCTATCCAATAACATTCAGTGTCGAAAAACAATTGATTAACATGATAATAACATTTCTCATCCAATCACCCTTCTAAACCCATTGACCCAGCCACTGATGTGCAACAAGTGATCAAGCAGCTTCATGTAACCGCGAACGACGGACAACTCGAGTTGATTTTTCACCATGCATGGGACAACCTAATCGTACGACCCGTGAGAGACACCCTGGACCTCACGAGGCAACCGTCCCCATCTCTCCCTGCCATCTGCCATTAGATACCACTCCACCCGAGTGCACGCCCCAACGAACCCCAGGTGCCCCAGGCAAACCTGTGTCGCGGCCACTGCTACACTCGCCATCATCCCCCTCGCCCAATGGAGTGGACATGTCCATCAGACGTCAGTTTGAATCAAGTACTAGGTTTACCAGTTTACCACATTTCCCGGCATACGATTAGTACATTCAAAAGCTTGACCAACAACGCCACACAAGCAATGCCTTAGCCAACAATCTTCTGTGCAAGCGGGGTTTCAATCAAACAGGAATATCGCACAAGCCCCGCTTGCCGAACTTCATAAACTGATATAAAGTAAACCTATGTCTCGCGAGTGACAAGGCAATCACTCGACTTCTACCGATCCTAATTAAGCATGGCAGTCTAACGACCTACACATACTAGTATTAGGACATAGGTACCTAGAGATCATGCAACTAGGGTTTCAAACAACTCCTTAAATGTAAATGCACAATTTAAGGCACAAGGTAAAAGAGTTAGTTGAACAGTAGGTTATGCTCCGGGGCTTGCCTTCCTGATCACCGCTGGCCTTGGGCCCTTCCGAACTTTGGTTCGGGTCTTGTGCAGCAGTAATGTTCAACTCGGCAGTAGCTAGATCGTCCGCGGGCTCGACCTCGATCTTGTATACTCCATCAACCAGGGTTTGCTCTACATGAAATGCGGATGCATGAGATGCAGCAGCGGACAAGAAAACAATCACCAAATTACTGCAACAACTCACTAATACATCACTGGACAATCATTTATGGATTATAAATAAACTAAGAACTTAAAAAGAAAGCTGGGTGGGTTGCTTTTAATTACTTATTAAACTTTATTCAATTCTGAAATAACATATAAAGAAATCTTATTAACTCTTTTTAAATGTGTTATAACCACTTAACTTACTACATACATTAAACAAAAACATCTATAAATAACCACTAGTAATACAAGGGAGTTTCAATTGCTAAATCTAACATTCAACACTCCTGGGTGCTTTACATGTTTGTAGAATTATTTTTACCACAAGAAAACCATTTATTACTTAAGCATTTCCTAACTAGTTCTTACCAAATAAAGCCTAAAAAATATATTTTCATAAAACCAATTTAAGGTAAACATGTTTCTGTGTTCTTGACAGCTAAACCTATTTTTCAGAAATTTTCCAGCATTTTACCTATTTATTTTCTATTTTTCTTAACAGCCAACATTTATCACCACTTAAAAACTCATAATAAATTCTACAAAAACTTTCTGTAGCTGAAATTTTTACTGCAACTACTATTCTACCAGAGGCATTTGATGTGAATTTTTCAAATTTTTCTGAGTTGCATAGAATATTTGGTGATTTATTCATTCTCAACTAGTTATAACCAACTTAATTCTAAATCTACCAAAATCATGCATAAACTGTGGCCAACAGATACTCAACTCAACTCTACTGATCACAACAGATCCATCAAAAGTGGTTTTGCATTTTTAGCACATTCCTATGATTTATAAAGCAATAAAAATCCTCTCAAGCACATCTTCATACATTCAAATATATATTGGGAATCACATAGATTATACATGCATATGATACACCACTGGAAAGATAATTTCTCAAGGATTCCAGAAAGTCCAAGTTGGTGATTTATTGAAAGTTAAGCCGCTTAAAAAGGAAAAGAACATATGAATAGTATCATTCGGTCTTTACATCCAGGTCCTTGAGAAACTAAAAATAATTGCAGATCGGTCCTTTCCTCACGAATAGGTCCTCAAAAATTTACAACCAGGCCCCTGTAAGTTTTCATTACCACATATAAGTCCCTGATTCTTTTGGATAACCCCCTAAACTCTCGAAATATTCAACGCGGACCGAAGGGGCTCGGCTCGGCGGTTCTGGGCGCCAGTGATGGCGGCGCCGGCCCTTCCCTTGGCCTGGGCGAGCGGTGGGCAGCTGCAGCACCTCCCCCCGGCCTCTCCTGGGCGGCAGCAGGTGGCCGGCCTCGGCCACATAGGCCTGGCCGCGTGCGTGCCTGCAGAGCCGGGCGACGGCGGCGGCCGGCCGGCCTTCTGGTGGCCGGAAAACGGAGGGAAAGGGGTCGGCAAGTATCAAGGTACTACGATGGTTGCATTTTGATGATTGGATGGGATGGAGGACGAACGTGGAGCTACGATTTCGGGAGGATTGGATTCGGCCGAGTTCTAGCAATGGCGACTGGAAAACGCGAATTCCTCCGTGGTTAGGCTATGGCGGAGTGAGCGGAGCGGCCGAGGGCGGAGCTGGCGAGGTGGTGAAGCTCTGGTGGGAGTGAATCGAGGAATGACGGGCGGAGGGGGGTGAATTTGGTCGAGGACGTACTGAGGTCCTTTACTGTCCTCGGAGCTCGGTCATCGTTATCCCGCCCGCGATGGACAGCGCAGCATGGCCACCTGGCCGGCACAAGCGGCGCAATGGCGAGAGGACACGCAATTGGACAGCTGGAGGCCGGTGTTTGGCGTCGACGACGCCGAGGCCGAGCTTCTGGCCGTCGTTCTGTCGATCAGAACCGATACTGCTCGTTTCAGTCAAAAGCTTCCAAGGACGTCGCTTGATTCGCTGCCCCATAACTTCCGATTTCGCTTGGAAACTTTCCATTCGGCCAATACCAAAGTCATAGAGGATTCATAGAGCTACAATTCCTACAAAGGAACTTATACCATTTGCTCAACGGTTTGGAAGTTGCAAGGCCCTAAATCTCAGCCAAAAATTCGAATTTCTGAAATTTCAGAGTTTAGGGACAGCTCACGGGTCCAACTTCATCGGCCTTAAACTCCACTTTTTGTACATAAAAAGTTGATTCGACCAATACGAAAGTTAAAGATGGTACATCAGGCTACAACTTCTACAAAGGGAGTTATAGTGTTTGATCAATATTTTGAGAGATAAATTGGGAAGAAGTTCGGCCAAAAATGCTGTCAACTGACGACTGAATTTTCTGTCTGAATCGAATGGTTTTGACCCGACTTCGATGACCTTTTTCTCTAAGATTTACATACAAACATTGAGATCGTCCAATACAAAAGTTGTAGCTGGTACATTAGGCTACAATTCTTACAAAGAGTGTCACTCCTTTTGGGCAGCGGTTTGAAAGTTACGGGGCGAAGAATATGGGCAAAAACCACGTTTTCAGACTTAGCCGAAATCACCTAAGTGCTGAAAATTCAGAGTTTTTACCCGATTTTGGTCAAGATTTTGAATGACCAAACCAAGTTCTCCTTGATCCACATCACCACCATTGTAAAGAGGGTACTTTATACTCCAACTTTTATATTGGTGGAATTTCAAGTGTTTAGGAAGAATATAAAGATATTAGCCGCTTGAGAAGGGTAAAAAGCAATACCCGCGGCACATGAAATGACGATCGAATGAGTTCAAAATCGAATTTCAAATTTTGTTTGAACTTTCCATACTCATGTGAGTTCATAAACATATAGTTGACATTATTTATGATATTTTGGTATAAGTTTTGTATTTTAACTACTTTTATTATTTCAGTTGACTGAGTCAACACATACACACAAATGCACAACAACACAATTATGAAATGATGCATGTCATAATGAGTTTAATTAAGTTAATTAAGGGTCTTAATTACATTAGTGACACTGGGGTGTCACATGTAGATGGGGTGTTTGGCTAGAAGGGTGACCCAGCTCTAGAAAAGAGTTTTTTCAAGATGAATTGCCATTGTTGCCCTCAAATCATGACCCTACTTGTCATCCTCTCTACCCTTTCTTTTTTTTCTAACATTATCTTTTGGAGCTTGCGGGAAGTGCCAGCAGCCTGGGGACGGAGCTGGATTGGGCAGCCTAGGGGAGAAGCTGGATTAGGTGGCCTGGGGGAGGAAGATAAGGCGAAGGGCCGGACGACGAGACGAGGTGGCGGCATTAGCAGGGGCTGGCCGGCTGGGAGGAGCCCGCGCTAGCGGGGAAGCGTGCGTGCCAGATGGCGGGGGAGCGCGGGGGCCGAAAGGGGAACTCGAGGTCCAGCCGGCGGGAGGAGCTCGCCCAGCCCTTTGGGCGGCGGCGGCAGCGACTGAGCTCAGAGGAGCGACTCCCTCAACCACATAACAAAAAACCAAGTCGGGTCACCGGTTCGACCGGAAAAACCCATGAACCGGTGACCCTGTTGGTTGGGTCCAGTAAAAAACCGTTTAGACAAAAAAAAGGATCTACAAAGGATATGCCAACACTCTTGGGCTGAAAAGCGAGGCTCCACGCAGCCCAATTCTACATACGCAGGCCCAAAGAGTAAAAAACAACTGAGTAGAAAAGGTGCAGAACTTGGGGTTCGAGCCATGCTCTGCAGCTCAACAGCCGGCTCCTCTGTCCATCTGGTCATGTTTTTGTGTGTGAACCTGGTTTAAACCAGTTGACCCAGTGGTCCAACCACCAATGAACCGCTAGCCTCACCGGTTCAATGGCCGGTCCGCGTTTTTGTTCTATGCCCTCGACCCATCGGCAACGGACTCAATGTTCCCTGGCCGGGAAGTGGGCGGCGAGGTAGGGAGGCTGGCTCGAGCGGCAGATTCAACTGTCGGAGTCCAGGCTGGGTAGTGGGCGGCGGCGGGAGGAGAGCGAACGAGAGAGAAGGCGTCGAGAGGAGGGGGAAAATAGAACGAAACAATATATTTGTGTAATCGGTGGCAAATGTGGGTAAATAACCCCGAACTCCACGAGTAGGTTAATATTTGAGTGTTTTGGATTTGTAAAAGAGGTGCTCCACTAAAATGAACTAGAGCTCCAAAAACTCCATGATGTCAGGCTGCTCCAAGATTTTATGGAGTTGGGGTGTTTGGCTGGCTCCACCCAGCTCCCCGACTCCGGGGGTGTTTAGTTCGTGAAACTTGCGAAACTAGTTTGCAAACTTACAGCCTTGGAACTAAGCATCGCCTTCAACTAGTTTGCAAAGTTGCAAAAGTAACGCATCGAAAAACGTGCCCTCTCTCTCGCGACACGTTTCTCAATGCAACTTTTGCAACTTTGCCAACTTTATAAAATTTGGCACTTTTACAAACTAGTTTTTAAAGTTTGCCAACTTTCATGAACTAAACACCCCCTTCGTCGTCCTTCTATTTGCAAAATTGCACTAAAGCCGAGAGACATTAACTGCCACCACGCACCACCATCACTTGCGACCTTTGGAGCCCACCGTTGACCTCTCCTCCCCCTTCCAGCATCTAAAAAAACACCACAGCCTCCCTTTCTCTCGCACAACTCTAGAGATTTTTCCCATTCCATCCGTCCCTCTCTTTTTTTTTTCTACTGCTCATGATCGGCCTTCAAGAAGATCGTACATGGTGGCCACCTCACATGTAAGCAAAACCTCGTCGGGCCGCAGTGCCGCACGAACTCGTCATCTCTCATCGTCCATTATTCAAGCTGCGAGTCTGCGTGACGCCCAAAGTGAGTGTTGTGCTCAAATGATCATAACGGCAAGTAATATATCACATTTTTATGATTGTTGTATTGTTTTATACATGTGTGTGATGTATGCTTGTTGCGAGTTGAAGAAGAAACTGTTCATGAATCTCGGGACCAAGCGATGGAAGTGGCTACTCAATTATCGGCGAACGTCCATCATATCTACCAACCTACCTTATTTTATTTTATTAGAATAGTTAGACCATTAATTGCATGCTACGTCATAAATTTAAATCTCATGTTAGGGTTTACTAGAATTTCTTTTACCATTTCTTAAAGTCAGGTTTGGGTATGGGTAGTATCATGCTAAGCTCCACTATCTTGGTTGGTTGGTTAATAAAAGCAATTTTAATTAATCTAGAGATGAAGTATGAGTAGTTTGAAAATCTCTGTGATATGTTGGGTTTGAGTAATCTAAGCGGGACGGGAAGAGTGATTCAGTGATATGATGATTTGATGGACTTGATTTGGTTATTCTGGGCTTGTGCTAGATTCCTACCTCGGATTCTAAGGATCTGTTCTCGAGGCATGTAACCCAGCTTAACTGCACGCTCACAAGGCCTTTATCGCTCTAGATCTAGCCACTTAATTAGTTTGCTAATTTTGTACATTATCGGAGCGATTGCATTGGCAAGCATGGCACAAAAGGAGGCCTAAATCGGAGAATCCTCGGTGGGTGTACAAATTGGAAATCACAACTTTGTAAAGGCCTTGTAGTGTCCCTAGTTGATCACTTCAGAAGTGTGAAGCATAACGGGAAGCATGACTCATGGATAACAAACTAACGACGTGCAATATTTGCATAATGTAAAACTGATATATCAATCGTGCTCACGGTCAAGAGCAGTATGAACTTCTTCATGATTAGTGGTGCTCAAGTATGGTTGGTGCTGGTGATTCATTTGCTCGGATGGATTTATGAGGGTTGGCTCTGATTTGTTCTTTGAGAAGAAGGTGGTTTCACACTTAGTAATAGATGCTAATGATTTAGAACAAGAATTAAGTACTATGTTGCTCAAGTGCGTGTTAAACCCCAAAAGCCCTCGTATTCATGTGGGGAGTACAATTTCCTATACCCACCCTTCATATCTCCCCCTGCTATCCCCACACATAACCAGAGACAACATGGAGTTCGTTGAAGACAACGACTTGGACCAACGCTCCGTTCTAGGTTCGTATACCCCCGATCAGTTACCTGTGGAGATGAAGACCTGTTTCGCTAACGACCATGATATATTTATGTAATTTTATTTTAGACATCGAGTCATTTGTAATTATATTTATTGATTATACAGTAACTTTGACATAATTCACTAATAAAGTCGGCACATAAATGAGTTAACAGATCCTAGCATACATGTGATTGCATTCGATTTTGTTTATAAAATCGGGTGTGAAATAGATTGAAAATACATGTTTTTACAATCTTTAATGTTAATTTCTTAGGTCTGCATTTTATGAACACCGTTTCAGATGCACACGGTGGAAGCGGTCGGATGGCCTGGTCTCGAGATGCAAGTCTGTCAGAAACTTCTTGACCTGGTTGTTAATTTTCGTTTCCCAGCTAATGCACAAGCACAACCGCTAATAGTGCCTGAACTTTCCAGCTTTCGAAAGTATGGTGGTGGGAGCTGAATTGACCGGTCACATCAATACGAGCTGACACATTCAATACGAGCTGACACATGTCATTGGGACCCGCCAAGGCGCACCTTCACTTCACGGCTTCACGTCCTTGCGCTGGCCGGCCATCTATATAAACGACGATCCACCGTGATACTTTTGTGCTGTGAGTTGTAGCTGCATAAGAGAGTTCTGCGCATTGCATTGACATGGACTGCGTTTCCGAGCCAATGGATGTGCATTGCATCGATCCGTCTCTAGGTGAAAGCAACGCTGGTGAACCTCCAATCTAGAATCGTGTTATTCCACATCCCACAGCCGGGTACAGATTTACTTGTAATCGTTCAGCAATGTGCCTTAACTATCCATCCAATACTTTGTTTTTGCCTGACGCCAAAAATAATATCAGGAATGCTGGATTAGATGTTGCCGTCTCTGGGTCCGGTTCTGGTCCCTCCTGAACTAGGCGCACTCGACGGGGCTAATCGAGATATAAGCCCTGCCGTGGGGCAAACGTTTGATTCTTCCCAAACAGCATATGAGTTTTACAACATGTACTGTTGGCACAAGGGGTTTGGCATTAGGTATGGCCGGAGCAGAAGGAACTCCAAGGGCTTCACAAACAGGCTCGATATTGTTTGCTCATGCGCGGTACTCATGTTCTTCCGTTTGCGTCACAAGATTTACTTTCCAGGATTTCAGTGCTGTCGTGACGACGTCCACATACCGATCTGGTTGTGTTGCAATGATACGTCTTCTTCGTAACGACAGCACTGAAACCTTGTCACATCGAAGGTAGGGAGCTGGCCACCCTTGTTAGCCGCTGTTTCAACGAATCAACGTAACCCAGCCGCCGATCAAATCCAGCATTTACGAACCTACACTTGTCGGCGTTTTTTAGGCTTCATGTGAAACGGTGTTCACGGAATGTTTTCCGTTGTTTCTCTGTCCTCACAGAAAATTTCTATTCCATTTTTACATACTCCCTCCATACCCCATTTAGAAGTCGTTTTGGACAGGAAAACGCATACCAAGGCGTGTTTAATTTGAATCTAATCTTCTATGTTTGCCCTTATTAAATAGGGTGAAGAGTCCAATTCCAGCAGATCCCTCCCTCCATCCGATTGGTTAGCGTGTGCTGCTTAAATGCATGAGGTCATGGTTCGATTCTTGGTGCTGCACATTCGTTTGAGTTTTTTTATTTTAGCATGGGGCTGTTGCATGCGGGGCGGCCGAGCGTTGCATGCCGAGCGTGGCGGACATGTTTTGCGAACGCATCGTGTTTTAGCCGTCGCGCGCTCGTTTTTTCGGCCCGCTTGTTTTTGCTGCGCGCTCGAATATTTTGCGTCTGGCGCGCTCGTATTTTGCGTCTGGCGCGCTCGTTTCGTTTTGCGCGCTCGTTTCCCGTCGAGTCCGTCCTATAAGTAGAGCCACCCCTTTTACCGTCTGGCGCGCTCGAGGCCGTGAAGCAATCCAAACGCCGGGGTAAAATGGATGCAGACCAAGGTACGGTAAAGAATCACTTCCATTTTACGTTACTTTATTCTTCAATCATCCCATCTCTTACTATTCTTTTGTTTGCTCATTTTCAGTATTGTTTGATTTAAACATTGAGCCTGCAATGGATGATGAGGATGTCGGCTTGGACTTGAACGTGCCATGTGAATATGGGTTAGAGATGGATGCGCCTGACCAAGGTTTTCTTTTTTTCTTTAACTTCTATTCGTTTTTTGCTGTTGTTCTTGATCTTTAACAGCAAGTTCTTGTGTTTTTGATAGGCTTTGATGTGAACCTGCCCCTTGAGGAATATGGCGCAGTTGATTTTGAGTTTGTACAAAATCTTGCTGGTAAGTTTGACATGCATCTTCCTTCCTTTTAGTACATGCATGCCGTGGAGTACACATTTGGATTGACTATGTTTGTTTTAACAAGTAGAACATGCTGTGGAGGATCCCCATGAAGAACAAACTCAAAACCCCACACGAAGGAAAGAAATGTCTGAAGAGCTCCGAAAACAAGTGTATCAAGCTTTGTTGGAAAGGAGCAAGAATGGAAAACTTGGCAAGAAAGACACTAAACTTGTTGCTGATCAATTTGACCTTCACATTCGGTCAGTTCAACGTTTATGGAAGAGAGGTAAAACACAACTTGCAAGCTCTGTTCCAGTTGTGGTTTCTAGTCTAAAAAAGGGTAGAGTTGGCCGTAAAGTAAGCCCTGTTGATTTGGAAGCTTTGCGCAATGTTCCTCTAAAGGAAAGAATGACTATAGAGGATGTGTGTGCCAAGCTTAACATGAGCAAACGGAAGGTACAAAAGTATTTGAAAAAAGGTTTGCTTAGGCGCCACTCTAGTAGTATCTATTTTTATATATCCTCATAGAAATAGATTGAAAAGAGAATGATGAACATAAATGTATTCTTCGTCTCATTCCAGCTGGTTATATTTCTATTTTTGTATAATTTATTTCATTTTATTTCACAAAAAAAATAATTTATTTCATTTTAAGCTCAAAACCGACAGTGTAGCTTGGCCGTAGTTTTCCTTTTATGAATTTTTTTATGTTTAGGTTTACCGCCGGTACAAATACAATTTAACACCGAACTATGAGCCACAGCGGTTGTAGTGCAGTGGTCTTAATTCGCTTATCGCCACTTGTTTTCTCTATTTTACACATTTTAACTTTTATATTTAAATTATCAAAGATAGGGTATTACGCCGATATCTGTTAGGTCATTGTTTGCCGTGCAGTGGTTAGGACTCAGGATATTTAATTAATTGCCACTGTAAGAATGGCCACTCCTTGAGATGCCATTATAAGAATGGAACCTAGTACATATTTGTGATAGGAAAGAAAGATTGACTTACAAATTTGCCATTTTATCCGACGTGGCATGCCAAGTCCTCATGCCAGCGTGGATTGGGCAGCGGAAATGACCCTCCTGCTTCATTGTCTTCTGTTGAAAGACTCAAGCCAGAGTTTTCCGACATATGGACCCCACTTGTCAGCATACCATTCTCTCCTCTCCATCTCTCTGGTTGGTGGGACCCACCCATCTTCTTCTACCTCCGGCCATATAGAGTCCCAGACCCATCATCTCCGTCAAAATTACCTCCTGCACAGCACAGGCACTCAGGCAGCTCCCTCCACCGCTTCATCTTCGTGGCCGCCCGCCTCCAGAGAGTGGTATCGAGCCCGGCGACACGACGGGGCTAGTGCTTGCCCCTCCCCTTCCCGCCTCTCCTCGTCCTCCTCTATCGGGCTCATGGGTCATGGCCTAACCCATCGGCCTGATCCAAAGGGGGAGCACTCGCGATCATGATAGAGCACGTGGAGTGTACCGCGCAGCGTCCCAGGCTCGTTCTTAGGCAATGGGCATGGTGTCTGCCTGCTGCTGTCCTGCAGCACGGCCGCGGCGTGTACCGCGCAGCGTCCCAGGCTCCCAGCGCTGGCTGACGCCAACGCCATCCTGCCGCAGGCACATGCAGCGAGCAGCGTCACGGATGTCAGGATGAGAAGAAAAGGAGTAGCAGACTGCTTGGATTTGGTGGATGTTGCTTGCTTGCTTTGCTTTTGCATCTCAGTGGAAAATGGATGCGGCTTGCTTGCCTCCGTGAGAGTAAGAGCCAGAAGGGGAGATAAATTGGCGGTGTCCGGCTTTGCTTAGTTGGAGAAGAAGAAAAAAAAGATAGAAAACGGAAGATGGAAACAGGGGTGTGCTCTGCTCACTGGCCCTTGCAGGTTGCAGCCCGCGTTGCGTGCACTCGGGGCAGCAACGCAGCGCAGCACGCCGCTGCAGCCGGGAGGCGAGGCAGAGTAGAGAAGACAAAGAGCGGGAGGTGGAAGAAAGGTAGGACCCATATGTAAGCGAGGGAAAAACAAAGAGAGGTTGGACATGACATGTGGGTCCCAGTTGCAAGGGAGACATAAAGATGGGGCAGCAGGAAGACTAAGAAAAGGCATGGCAAAATAGTTGCCCTGTTTGGTTTTCTAGTCTAGCATCTAGCACGGAGAGAATCTTTCTTGCATAGAGTACTAAATGAAGTCTATTTGCAAAACCTCTTCACGGATGAGCGTAACTTTTCGAGACGAATCTAATGAGCCTAATTAATCGATGATTGGCTACAGTAATGCCACAGTAACCATCCTCTAATCATGCGGTCAAAGGCCTCATTAGATTCTTCAGGGTTCCTCGTGCAGAGGTTCTGGAGTTAGTTTTGTAAAATACCTTTATTTAATACCTTTAATTAGTGGTCAAAGTTGTGAACAATTTCTAGCACTGAAAAACCAAACGGGGCCATTTAACATGATCGATCCATGCTGGCGTGTTGAGTTGGCTTGCCACGTAGGATAAAATAGCAAATTTGTAAGTCAATCTATTTGACTGTGGCAAATATGTAGGTTCCATTCTTATAATGGCATCTCAAGGAGTGACCTTTTTTACAGTGGCAATTAATTAAATATCCTTTAGGACTCTCAATCTGCGAGGAAGAATCTCGGGTTCGACTCCCCTCATTGCCTTTTTTTTCTATTTCAAAGAACATTGTTTTAAAGATGTATGTAAAAGATATGGTATGGCAAATTGTAACGAAAACGAAGCAGTGGTGTGGTGGCAAGGAAAGTTCGTTCACGCGACGTTGGAGTTTCGAATTCCCCAATCGTCATTTTTTATATTGACTGTGCTGACTGGACACATGGGCAAATAAAACGAAGCAGCGGTGTGGTGGTAGGATAGTTCGTTCACTCGACGTTGGGGTTTCGAATTCCCCAATCGCCATTTTTGATATTGCACATGCTGACTGGACACATGGGCAACACGGGATCTGCCAGGTCAGCACGTCCAGCAATATTGAGCTCCCTAGTCCAGCTTGGCAGACCATGCGCCTCTACCAAAAAAATGATATCAGATTTATTATATCTGATCTGAAACTAGGCTAATATGTTAATACATTTATACTGTCCATGATTTTTTGCAAACAACAGAAAAAACCATCATCAATATTTATTTCTAAAATATATCGTGGCACATATCTAAATAGTACATGGGCAACGTTAATATTTTTTCTAATATATATCGTGGATCCCACATAAGTAGTACATGACCCATATGGGTCTCACCCGAAACCGTAAGTGGGTACCACACAAACAGTACCATGGGCACCACAAATAGTGTCACAGGACCCATGTGTGGGTCCCACATGGTCCCACCTGAATATTATGTGGGTTCCACGTGGGGCCAGGATGCATGAGACTCCTCGGAGTTTTGGTAGAGTTTATAGATAAAAATACGAAATTGCCACATCTCTACATAGTTGAATTCTGGACTGGTGGCAAAGCATGGAAGGTTGTAGCTCTTTTTCTTGGGTTCCAATTCTTTGTGCGCCATTTTTTTTCTATTTTTGGCGTTGAGTTTCTGTGCCTTTTTTCTATTTGTGGGTTTAATTTTTTGTGTGTGTTCTATACTAGCAAAGGCGCCTGTGAGGCATGTACGGATTTTTTAAAAATATAGTAAATAAAGATTTGAATTCTAAACTATTTGTGCTAAAGAAAACACATCAGCCAGATGGACCTCGCTCGATTTCTCATCATCACTAGAAAATTTTAAGTTTCAATTGATGTAATGCTTGGCCTAACAAGTAACTCACCTAGTGCTAAATTGCTTAGCCTATTAAGCTCAGTGGCTATTGCGACCTCCCACTCCCCTTCCCCTGGACAAGTGATGCTTTCTTTTGATCCTTAAGAAACCCACATCCCACATAATACTAAAAACCTATGATCCTGTAAGGAAGTCTTACATATCACCTAGTGGAGAGGGGGGCATGAGAATTTATGTAGCAGTGTATATAGCATCAGTATTTAGATGGCAGGAAAAAAAATTGCAGAACACACCAACAGAGGAGGGTACATCTAGGTAGACGTCAAACGGTGCAAGAACACACCATGATGCATTTAGTCACCGAGATTTAAAGACGGTTTTACCTCCAAAATCCAAATCCATGTCTGGTTCAGATAATCAGATTATATGAAACAAGTTAGAAATATTTCCCATGAAGCTGTTGGAATTGGAGATTTCAGTGATCAAATTATATACACTATAATTTTCATTTGATATACAACAGATAAGTCCTTATATGTCTTGCATGCAGCAAGAACATAAAAGCAACTGAACAAGAATACTAAACCTTGTGTGATTATACGTGTATATGCCATCATCTTGCTGAACACATTGCCTTATCTTCATGAGCAACATATGCAGACTAAGATGGTAGAACTCGATCTATTACACAAATAATCGCATTTTCAAATGCTTACATTACATAGGACGCCTATTATTTGAAGGGATATAAGATTTGGCTTACTTGTAAAAGGGAAAGAAATTGCCAGTCTTAGCTATGAGTGATCTTGAACTATCAAGCTCCACGAGCTATTAGGTAATAGCCAAAATAAAAAAAATGAATGGTGGTGTTGACAAAAACGCAAACACCAGTTGTGTGAACTACCACACAAGGAACAAACAATGCTGAACTTAGCCCACATCCGATCGTCAAACGAGCCACCATCGATCTCCTCCACCAGCAGCTTCCCTTCCTCTTTACTTCTCTAATTGGTGTGGCAGCAGCTAGCTAGCTTTCTTTGCCAACCGTTTCTTTTTCTCCTCTATGAAGCAACAACAGCCAAAGCGCCACTTCTCTCTCCGTTCATCCACAACCGAAGCAATAGCGCCGGGCAGCTGAAGGGTTGCTGCGTTTCTATTCGCAGACACAGATCAAGGAAATGGAGTGGAGTCACTGATGCAAAGGGTGGCCACGCCGGACAAGCGGAGGGCTCGGCGTCCTCCGGCTTGCTCGTGAGCGGCAGCGGAGGGTAGGAGGCGCGGGAGAGACAGCGGCGCAGGGGCATGGCCATCCTATCGTGGCCGATTCAACTTTTAAGGCACGTACGGTCATGGGTCGTGTAATAGTTTGTCCGTAGTGTTTTTCGTTGCGGGTGTAGAAGGGTGGGTTAGTGGGTAGGGTGAGGTGCTGGTGATAAAAACTTTTGGTGTTTGGCAAAATTATTTTCTAACTCGCCATTTTTATAGGTCTTAACCCTCTCCCATTTCCCTTGGACCTGACAGGTTGGTCCAACATGAGGGGTACGGTGGTCTAAATTAGGTGAGAAATATTTTCAATTATTTTCGTTCTTTATAGTATAGATAAGATTCGGTTTAAATCTGATAGGTGGGTCCATTTTGTGGATATCAATTATGATGAATTGAATTTGTTGATTGTGACAATCTGGTAAATCATTACTAGGTTCGTTCATCATGCTATGTTCTAGGTTGGGCTGACGAAGGGCCGCATCACAGGTTGGATTTCGCGATTATATGGCGTGTCTACGTACTATTGGATTCTGTTTTCCCTAGTATTTTTCTCATTCCCTAAAAAAACTTGGATGGGCATCTTTAAATTAACGATGACAATAGGTCCAACTTCACACATATCAACGATGGATGAATTTTGAGGATGCATCTTCACGTTTATGTCACGTATATATGACACGACACCTGCTTGATGTGAATTTTGAGGATGCATCTTCATGTTTATGTCACATATATATGACACGACAACTGTTTGATGTGCAACGTGACCCCTGCATGTTTTATGGTTTGGTACCCAAGCACTTTCGCCTCCTCATGGATAAGGATTTTACGACAACAAACTAAGAAATTAAGCTGACTAATATATATAAATATCCCTTTGTTTGCGCCAAGTATTAAAGGACTCCTCCATCGCCATCTTCGCTAGCATCGGAGGACCTCGCTCGTGGATAGAGGATCTCTTCCATGCTTTCCCGGCTGACCTTCGTTGCACCGACCATAAGCCACTAGTGCATCTTGAGGGCGTTCATGCGGATGACGAATCGACGTGTCCCATGGTGAAGGGGACGAACGGACAACATAAGTTTATAGGATTTTGTTTGACACACAACTTGTTGTAGCCCAGTGGTGTGCAATCTGCGATTCAAGATGGTGGTCATGGGTTCAAGCCATGGCTCACCCATTTTTTTTTGGTCATGGGTTCAAGCCATGGCTCACCCATTTTTTTTTGCAACTCTAGTTCAGGGGCTTTTCGCTAAAATTACAATAGACAGTTTTGACTGTGGGTTGATTTTCTAAAAGCTCATGGGCTTTTCTCACAAATTTCCGATGGCCCTCTCTTTAGAAATAGGCCAAGATTCTAGATTTGAACTATGCATGTGTTGAACTTGTAATAATTGTTGTTGCATTCATGTAATATTTAAAATTGCTCTTAATGGTTCTTTGGTGATGTGCAACTTGTAAGATATGCGCGCTCGATTTTGGGCATGTGGTGAAGCGCATACAGGGACGAACGGGTTTGCTTTCCCTTTAAATGAATTTTGCTCGGCTAATTGCCCTAAAGATGAGGGTTGGCATGTGTAACGTGTCATGCCACGTGCAGCCCCGTATAGTGGCAGGGGCAAGATGGGCGTGCGCACAGGGCCCCCAAATTTTTGGGGCCCCCAAATCACTTAATTAGGTTAACTAATCATCTACTTAAGTATAAAAAAATAAAATACCCACCAAAGCTTACATGTATAGAAAGCACTTGCCGGTCCATATGTTATTGTTCAGGACTTTTTGGTCCATTGAGATTTGAGGGTACGAGGTCTTGTTTTTTCACAAGAATTAATGAGTTACAACCCATAATTAGTTTGATTTGGTATATTAATTGACAAACAGGAACACATTTTGTTACCTTGACATTAGTTTATTGCTTAGATATTACCTTTTTAATGTTTTACCATTGATGTTTGATATATTTCTAAGCAATGGAAGAAATAACATATATTGAAGTTATCCCATAGCTTAATGAAAGTTTGCTTTGGTTATACCGTATCATAAAGTTTGGGGCCCCATAATATGTTTCGCACTGGGGCCTCCATTTTGTTGATACGGCCCTGGCCACGTGGCAAGTATGTGCTCGTCTTTATCTTAGTGAATTAGTATTTGACGACTCATTTAGATCGAATGTAAGTTGAGAGATTTCTTAGTACCAAGCTCCCTTCCCATGGCGGGCGAAGGTCTCGAGAGCGGAAAAGTACAAACATTTCACGGTGATGCTAATGGTCCAGGGTGATGTCCGCGGCGGCAGAACTGGCGTCGCGATTGCCGCCAAGCCGAAGGGATTCTCCTCTCTTCCGTTCAAGTTCACCGACGCCTCACACATGCACGGCACGCCGACAGGGGCACTCGCAGGTTCAGCGTTGGCGCTTGGCAACAACGACACGAGCGCGCTCGGCCCATGGGAAGGTGGCTCCCACGCGCGTCCGTGCGCCACCCTCGTGTGACGACCTCTTCCTATTGGGCCCAAGGCCATGTAACTGGGCCTGTGTGCCTGCGTCTAACTGGGCCTGCGTGCCGGTGTCGGGCGATTCGGCCCATGTATGAGATAGGGCCGGGAGGCCGGTAAAACTCCGTGTGGAGACGGAATGAGCATCGATGAACAGAACCCTAAAACTATTTCCCCGTCTCCTTCCTCTCTCCAAGGCGGCGCCGCCGTTCTTGCTGCCACGCGCGACGCCGGCGACCGTGTCGGCCCTGTGGGTCGTCACATCTGGTATCAGAGCTATCCTCACCACCGCTCGCCATCGCTCATCGCTTCGCTGTGCTAGCTTGCGTCCCACCGGAGAGGTTGGAGATCGGAGGAGGAGATGAATTTTTCCGAGCCGCCGCCGCCTCCGTAAATCCCAGACGTGGCCGACCCTGCCTCACTCCGAGCCTTTTGGTCATTGGGAGTTCAAGGTGATGCCTTTTGGCCTAACAAATGCCCCAGCAACATTTCAAGCTATCATGAACACAATATTTGCAGAACAATTGAGAAAATGTGTCTTGGTCTTTGTGGACGACATTTTGGTGTATAGCAAGTCCATGGAAGAACATGTGATTTACTTGTAGCAGGTGTTTGATATCTTGCAGCAGCACCAGTTACTAGTCAAGAAATCAAAGTGTTCTTTTGCTCAGCCACAACTGGAGTATTTGGGGCACATCATTGGCAAAGATGGTGTATCCACTGACCCACAGAAGATTGAAGCAATAAAAAATTGGCCAACTCCTACAAATGTTAAGCAACTCAGAGGAATTTTGGGGCTGTGTGGGTATTATAGGAGATTCATCAAACACTATGGAGCCATAAGCAGACCATTAACAGGTCTCTTAAAGAAGAATACACCATTTGTATGGACTCCATCATTACAAGCAGCATTTGATGCCTTGAAGACAGCACTAATAACAGCCCCGGTATTAGTGTTGCCTGACATCACCAAAGGCTTTGTCGTTGAAACAGATGCAAGTGACAAAGGTGTAGGAGCTGTGTTGATGCAACAGGGATACCCCCTAGCCTACTTGAGCAAAGCCTTGGGGATTAAAGCTCAGACATTGTCGGCATATGAGAAAGAATGTCTGGCTATCCTGCTAGCTATATCCAAATGGAAATCATACCTGCAACATCATGAGTTTGTCATTGCAGCAAACCACAAAAGCTTAGTCCATTTAGGGGAACAGAAGTTAACTCAAGGACTACAACATAAAGCCTTCATCAAGCTTCTGGGGCTACAATACAAGATAGTGTACAAAAAAGGACTAGACAATAAGGCTGCTGATGCCTTATCCAGGAGACAGCAGTGGAACCAAGAAGAAACCTTTGCAATCTCAGCAAGCACACCAAAATGGCTGGAAGTGGTATTGGAAGGATATCAGAAGGATGAGCAGGCTAAAGCTCTCCTGACAGAACTGAGTCTCACAAAAACAAATGACAAAGGTTATAGCCTATCTGATGGAATCATCAAATACAAAGGCAAAATCTGGTTGGGCAATCAGGTGGAGGCTCATCAGGCAGTCATGCTAGCCCTACATTCTAGTGGTTTGGGGGGCCATAGTGGAATTACTGCCACCTATCACAAGATCAAAGCATTGTTTGCTTGGCCAGGAATGAAACAAGATATCAAGGAGTATGTCAACACTTGTGAGATCTGTCAAAAGGCCAAATCAGAACACACAAAAGCACCAGGTTTGCTACAGCCACTCCCAGTTCCTTATACTGCTTGGCATACTATTAGTCTAGATTTCATTGAATGCTTGCCTAAGTCCAACAAGTTTGACACCATTTTAGTGGTAATAGACAAGTTCACAAAGTATGGTCACTTTATTCCTCTCACACACCCATACACAGCAGCATCCGTAGCAAAGGTTTTCCTAGACAACATTTACAAGCTCCATGGGATGCCACAGATGATTATTTCTGATAGAGATAGAATCTTCACTAGTAATCTATGGAAGGAGCTCTTTAGGCTATCAGAGACAACACTAAACATGAGTTCTAGCTACCACCCTCAAACTAATGGCCAAACAGAACGCTTAAATCAGTGCCTCGAAACATATCTCAGATGTATGGTTCAATCTTGTCCAAAGAAATGGTCCTCGTGGCTAGCATTAGCAGAGTTTTGGTACAACACCACACATCATTCAGCCCATGGAAAGACACCATTTGAAGTGTTGTATGGCAACCCACCCAAACATTTTGGCATCACTCAATCAACTCACTGTTCAACAACAGAGTTAGCTGAATGGTTGTCTGAAAGAGCTGCAATGACACAACTTATTCATCACAACTTGCTACGAGCACAGTCCCGCATGAAACATCAGGCTGATAAACACAGGCAAGAAAGGGAGTTCTCTGTTGGTGACTGGGTATACTTGAAGCTTCAACCATATGTTCAAGTATCAGTTGCTCGCAGATCTAATCAGAAATTATCATACAAGTACTTCGGGCCCTTCCTTATTCTACAACGTATCGGTAAGGTGGCTTACAAGTTGCAATTGCCTCCTAACAGTCATATCCATCCTGTAGTTCATGTTTCACAGCTCAAGACGGCACTGCCTCCATCCACTGAGGTGTCCCCGGATGACCATCTACAGTACATCACACCATCGGTACCACTACAACCAGTGAAGCTATTGGCTACTCGTCTCATCCAGCAAGGTAACCATGCAGCTCCTTATGCCTTGATCCAATGGAATGCATTACCAGATGGGTGGCATACCTGGGAGAACATCAATGTCATCAGGCAGCAGTACCCAGCGTTTCAAGCTTGAGGACAA
>CM014274.1:28948378-28990821 GCA_004135705.1 Alloteropsis semialata | reverse complement strand
GCACGCGGGCGCGGCGCACCTATTTCTTGGGCGCGCGTACAAGGCACGGAGCACCACCGGGGGCACTCGCACAGAGAATGCTGACGTTCGCCATTCGCGCCGCCCCGTCCAGCATTGTCGCCAGCCTCGGCACCCCCGCGCCGTCCTCCTCCAACGGTCCCGCCTCCGCCCGCCCCAAGCTCATCAGGAACGCCCCCGTCTTCGCCGCCCCCACCGCCGTCGTGGTACGTGCTGCTGCATCTCAATGCATGCATGCATGCCTCACTGCACTGCACTGCACGCACGTACTGATGATCCAGCACACTGTACCGCATGCATGCAGCGTGTCCATCCACTGCTGCTTATCCTCATCAGCTCTGAAACTGACGAGTTGGCATGTCCTCGCTAAATATTTTGGGCTTGCCACACGGGTCTGCACGGAATGCACCACCGCAAGGGCAAAAACCCTTCTTTCCCACAATCTAGGAGGTTGGTGCGGACCAGGACTTTCTGAAAATGAAAACAAAATCCAAGTGTCACGCAGAGACTACACCTAGCACGGTCAACTACCTTGCCACCTTTGGTTAACTTCGGTCGGACTCAAACTGAACTCTTCCTGCTATAGAAAAAATACGTGTCATTTGGTTAACTTCGGTCTCGATAGTACTAAAAAAAAAACGTACGTGTTTCCTAAGAGCATGGAGGCGCTGCACTGTTCCGTCGTATACATACCACCAAGAGCTAACAAGGCCAAGTCTGCAAATGCGGCAACCTCACCTTCTCCATTTCTTTAATTTTGGACCAATCATTGAACAAATACTAGTAATTCAATTTAATTCAGTTCAATTATTCTCCCATCATCTAATAGCAGCATGCATATGTCAACACCTGCGATAGAATATTCGGGAAGGGTGTTTCCAAGGAGGTGGTGGCCAATGATGGTGCTAGTTTAAAGGCGGCAGCAGGCAGCAACTAGATGCTTTCCATAGAATAGAACTCCCCGGAAAGCCTCAAGTGCAGAGAAGAAAGATGCAAGTACGCTGCTTAGCGACGTCAAGCGTGTGGCCTGGCTTTTCCCCTAAATAAAGCGATAAGGTTGGGAGTAGGGTCATGTGTGGAGACTCTCCCTCCCTCTTTCTATCTCTCTCATCGCATGATAGCTACACCACACAAATCAGAAGTTGTGAGAAGAGCTAGTCCATCCGTCTTCTTTTGCTTTTGAGTTCCGTTTGGTCCATAACGCATCCCGTCAACGTCAGCTTTTCCCCTCCTTAACGGCCGTGACCATGATTTCCCTGCTTTTGCTTTTGTTCACTGTTGGGTTTTTCAGAGCATCGAACTAGCTATCAGGAGATTTGTTCTTTTTTTCTTAAAAAGAAACTTCCTTTTCATCAGTCTCGGAGGAATAAAAGTTTGCTAAGTAAGAGTATTGAACTGGGGAAAAAGTTATGGTTCTCTGTGGTAAACTTGTACTACTAGTAACCAAATTTGTCAGCGCTAGCCGGCACGAGGAGGCACAGATTTTCGTTGCCATCACCTCATCGCGCTGATGGGATCCATGCGCACCGCACAGGCACAGCCTTGACGCCGATCGCACCAAGACTCTTGTGCTGCAGTACAAAATCTGTAGCTGCCCATGCTGGATACTACCTCCGTTTTTAAATATATGACACTATTGATTTTTTTTCTTTGTTTGACTATTCGTCTTTTCTACAAATATTTATGAAAAGGGGCAATTGTGTTTTTACCCTCACTCTGAATTCTAATTGTGGTTTTACCCTGACTTTTTTAATTTTGTGATTTTACCCTCACCTTTTCAAAGGGAAGGCTTTGTTTGCCCCTACTAGGGGTAAAATCACAATAAAAATATTGTGATTTTACCCCAGTATGGGCAAAGTAGGGGCAAAGTCACGCTTCACTTTGAAAAAGGGAGGGCAAAATCATAAAGGCTAAAAAGTGAGGGTAAAATCACAATTAGAATTCAGAGTGAGGGTAAAAACACAATTGTCCCTTATGAAAAACATAGGACTATGAGTTAAATCCAAAATATTATTGATATTAAATGTATTGGTACCTATTTTATTTTATTTAACTAACTAACTAATAAAATATTGTTGGTCAAAGTTGAAATAAAAAGCCAACAGTGTCATATATTTAAGAACGGAGGGAGCAATATTTATGCTCTAGATATGCGAAATGGATCAAATAGTAAAAGGAGCCCCAGCCCAGCGCTGATCAAAACAAAATACCCCTAGCTAGCTAGTAGCAACGCATAAGCCAAATTAAAGGGAAGCCACTTCGGTTGTTCAGCATCAAGCAAGCAGCATATTTTTTGAAGTGCATGATTAGTGTAGCGATTCCTCATTAGTAGGCCGGCATGATGATCGATTAGTATTACTGTATTAGAAAAGCGCGGCAGCGAATACCGGATTAGGACGGCGCATCGATCAGGGGGGGCCGGCAAAGCTCTCGATCGATGAGCTGAGTTCGACGGCGTGCAAGTCTCCAATAATTTAGGAGGTGCTGAGCGTGTGGTCCAGGCGGTTGGTACGGGTGAAGGGAGTAATTTAGTCCCCTGATTAGGAAGATTCGATCGATCCCAAGGGCCCGTGCCCATTGGTGGTGCCCCCCCGTCGTCCGGCGATGAGGAGGGGATTGAGAACCGGACCTTGCTGGGGTGGGGAGACTGGAGTAGAGTGTATAGACAAGAGAGTAGCAGCCTGTAGGCAGCAGGTCTGGAAGACTGGAAGAGTGGGCATCGAGATTCCTTGGATCTGGGAATAACCCCTGGGGAAACGTTTCTCGATTCGGGGCGTGGAGAGGCAGGGAGGGAGCAGCACGAGGGCAGATGGCCACTTGTGCTATCACTGTCTATGCCGTGCAGATCTATCGTCAGGAATGGCTAGCTGCTTCCTAGCATGGTCAAGCAGTCCCTCCGGCCTTGACCTCAGCAGATGGCGCGTACACCCTTTACTCCTGGGGCTCTTGGCCTAACTTTCAGCCTGAATTAGCTTCGGGTTGTCTGAACTTTTCGGCATGCCAATCAATTTTTCTCTTTCCGAGAGGACCAGATTTATTAATCGGCTCAAGTTCTGAACCCAAAAGCACACACGTTCGCGCCCGTACACGTCACCGGTGCCTGAAAGTATAACGAATTTTTTTATATAATAGCAACAGCTAAAAGATAAAAAAGGGATAAGGCTCTTGCGGTCTTGCCATTCCGATTGGGACTTTGGGCGCTATCCCTCCACAGAAGCCGCACTCACCTCACCCATAACTGCTGATTTTCTCCTGCACGCCCCCTTCTCTCTCGCTCACACCATTATTCCACATATCATGTTGCTAGTAAACTGACGAAAGAGGAGCTCAAAAGTCAAACGAGAGAAAAAGAGAGAGAGAGAGCAGTAGCAAGCAGGCAGGCGGCAAAGAGGAGAAGATGAGCGGGTGCCTTTGCCTCCCCTGCTATAAAAAGAAGGAGGAGGCGGCAGCGAAGCCGTCCATAGATTCCCCCACCTCGTCACTCCTCCACAACCAGAAGCCCACCCACCCTCCACCTCCTTCCAAGGTCCGTTCCCCCTTCCCTTCCCTTCCCTTCTCTTCTCTTCATCTTTCTCTCTACAGTAATCACCGTCCATCCGTCCGTCTTCTTTTCCCCTCCTGCCCCCATCACTCAGTAGCACAGCAGCATCAGCTTCCGCTTTTTTCTCTTTCTTTTTCTCTCCTCTCCCCCTTTGTGCCGCGGCAAGGCAGATCCCTGTATCCCCCTTTAGATCACCTTTGTGCATGCTTTTCTTGCGGTCTGTGCGCATGGAGGCCGAAAATTGCATCAAGCTTCTCTCTCCCTCTCTTGTCCCTCCCTCCCTCCCTCCATCTCTCTCTCTCTCTTTCATGGCGCATCACGAGCGAGCATACAGGTTGGTCTTGTCGTGGGCGGTGAGCTGATGATTTGTTCTTCATCTTCTTGTTGCAGGGCATGGACGCCGTCCAGCGCTTGAAGAGCGGGTTCGAGCAGTTCAAGACCGAGGTCTATGAGTAAGCCATCTACTGCCCCGCTGCCTTCTACTTCCTGCAGCGCGCGATTGTGAATTTTCAGTTCCATGGTGCTTGATTTTGTCTTGGGGATTTTTCCAACTGATCGTGTGCCCCTCCCTCCAATTTCCTCTCTGCAGCAAGAAGCCGGAGCTGTTCGAGCCGCTCAAGGCCGGCCAGGCCCCCAGGGTACGTGTACTACTGCTGGTTGCTAGTTCCATCTCATCGCCCTTGTACGCGGCTAAGCTTTTTGTCCGAAGCGGCTCCGGCCGGGCCGGCCGGTTGCTCTGTCGTATGCTCTCGTGATCCTCGTCACAAACCGCGGAAGCTTAGCTTAGCCAAACCGCGTTCAGTAACTACCGGTCTCCGTGGGGTCCGGGCGACGCCTGCATCCTGGCCCACGGATTTGGTAGTCTTGCTGGTTGCCTAGCCGTCCAATGTAGAAGCAAAGCAAGCTCACAAGTCAGAACAGAACAGTGTCGCCCTTGTACTGCTCATTCATAGAGTCCCTGCATTCCCATTTGCATCAGCCATGGCAGGCAACCCTGCTGCCATCCGTTACTGTTTCATTTCAGTTGGCACCATCCTCACCCTGCCCCTAGGTCTCAGCGTTTGAGCTGGGGCCGAGGTCAAAGCTGTGGTAGAGAAAATAAAGGGAAACGGCTTTGTCCCAATCGCATGGCCTTAAAACACTGATGGGGACAGCTTGTCGCCATTACCGGCCAATTGGCCTGTAGTGTGTTGGAAAAACTGAGGCTATTATTGTACAGGCCTGCTCCATGGGGCACAGCCCTTTTAGCTGCTGCGTAAAGAGATTGCGCTACTAGTGGATAGCTCATTGGCTCCCACCGCCGGCCACCACCATGGGACTGACTGTGCATGCGCGCCGGGAGTGCATGCCCATGTGCAAGCCATGTTAGTGATTTGGGCGTTAGCTTTTTGGGCTTTTAAATTATTGAGATGTCACCGTCCCTATATAGGCTCACTTTGCATACGGGTGATAAATATAGTATAATCTTAATTTCTTCCTCGTTCCTAGTATAACCTGGTGACAGAATCTCACAAGTACAGAATTTTATTGTTTTCTTTTTTGGGTTCCCGGCCGGCATCCATCCCATGCGCCTAATTACTCTGTACTTAGCTGGTGCCAGGCCCAAGTTGTCTAGTAGTAGTATTTTTTGGGCAAAACAGTGGTCTAATTTGGGGTCTTAACCAGTCTGTGGAAAACCAAGAACTAGACACCAGCCGTGTTGAATTCCAATTTCCAAAAGCTGTATCAGTTGCAAATTTAGCTACGGTCTCCTCTGCTTAGTTCTTTTTTTCTTTTTGGGAAGCATAATGGTCTAATCCATCATTACATTTGAACACCAGCATCATGTAGTGCGTGGTGAGCAGCCATTTCAGACGTCTCATCGTTTTGAATTTTTCCCCCCTCACTTTTGGCACTGCACATACAATTCTCCACAGAGAGACGTGAACGCCAAGTTTCCTTCTCTTATGGGAGCAAGGACAGAAATGCAAGGGGAGCCATTCAGCCATGTAGATAGAGGCCTGTACCAGCATGCCATCATTCCATGGCTAACCGTGTGGTCCAGCCATGATTGAGCACAGGCCCTACCATGCAGGTCAAGCTAGCAACCGTTCCTCTTGAGCACTGGTCCCTCGCACCTCACGGAACTCTTTCTCCATCAGTCCAGGAGATGAGTAGTTGCTTTGAACGTGTCCGCCTCTCCCCAACCACTGCAAAGTTAAAAGTTATTTAAAAGCTCTCGTTTGTCCAAAAGAAAAAACCAGTGCAAAAGTTAGGCGCATAAAATGTTTCCCAGAGTCTGTTGCTTTAGGCTTCTTCAGCCTTGTGTATTGGCGTCAATAGCTTATCGGCCGAGCTGATCCTTGAAATATGCTCTACGGCACAAGTGTGTACACACAACAGAAGATGAATGCATCGGGCCACTCGTCCTAAACACCTTTTTTTTTGAGTTGGGTGCCTCCTTTCCAAATCTTGGCCTCCCAAGCGTGAGCTAATGCAAGACGGAATAAGGTTCCATTTCCTACATACCCGTGTGCACGGTGTCCGTGTCCATCCCGTCACCGTCTGTACAACTAGCATAAAAAAGGCGATCCTCAAGCACGATAGCTAGCTGTCATCAGCCTCCTCTGTAGTCATGTTGCTGCTCTTGTCACCAAGCTTAATCTGCAGTGTGGATTTGGCAGTTTGGATCTTGGCTTTTGGAAGCAAATTGTTCATGCACGGAGGCTCGTCTTTTGCGTGCCAACTTGGCCAGAAATATTCTGGCTTGTGGCTTGGCCGCCGGGAATGGGATGCATCAAATGTGTTGTTTGATTGTTTCTTGCCTGTTGATCACCCCGGGAGCCACACGAAAGCCAGCGTAGAATATCCTTGTCGCAATTAAGCTCGCACCGAACCTTCCTGCTTGGCTTTTGTCTATCCTGCCCCCCTGTGGTAAAAAGTGGCTCAGAACAGAGACAGGGCAGGTCAAAAGGGGCAGCCTTTTTTTCGAGCGACGGGGGGCTACTTGCATGCAAATCCAGCAGAGCCAGAGAATCGTGTACTCCACCGATCAGCTCCGATCTGCCTACCTGCTTATCGATAAGAGCCATGGGGGGAGTGAAACGCTCAGTAACGATCAGGCTGATTTCGCTTGCTCCTTTCGCTAACCTGGTGCTGATTTTTTCCCCTTTTGTTGATGCTATGCTGCAGTACATGGTGTTCGCCTGCGCCGACTCCCGTTGCTGCCCGTCGGTGACCCTCGGCCTGCAGCCCGGCGAGGCCTTCACCATCCGCAACATCGCCGCCATGGTCCCACCCTACGACAAGGTACAAACGGACTAGCTAGCTTCCCATGGCTTCTTCTCTTCGGCTAGTGATCTTTCTTTGTTTGGCCGGCCGTTGTGGGGGTGTTCATGACTGACATGGTCTCTTTGATTCTGTCAACTACAGAACCGGTACACAGGCATCGGGTCCGCCATCGAGTACGCCGTCTGCGCCCTCAAGGTGGAGGTCCTCGTCGTCATCGGCCACAGCAAATGCGGTGGCATCAAGGCGCTCCTCTCCATCCAGGACGGCGCAGCCGACAGCTTGTAAGTATTGGTGACAGTTTCAGATTGACAGGCCTTTCCTTGCAGCATCGTGTCTCTGACTCTGATGAGCATGTTCGATCGTCTGGCGATGTACCCGGCCTGCAGCCACTTCGTCGAGGACTGGGTCAGGATCGGTTTCCAGGCTAAGAAGAAGGTGCAGACTGAGAACCCCACGGTTCCATTCGATGACCAGTGCTCCATCCTGGAGAAGGTGTGTACACGAGCTACTTAATTGCCATGCATGGCAATTTTTACATCATTTTGCCCATACGGTAGCGGTGTTTGCAATGCTAATTGCATCTGCATGCATGTACGGCTTGGTTTGCATGGATGCTGGATTGGTTTGCTCATGAAAGGATCTTGCGTTTCTGAATGTTTTTTGCAGGAGGCCGTGAACGTGTCCCTCGAGAACCTCCTGACCTACCCCTGGGTGAAGGAAGGAGTGGCCAACGGGACCCTGAAGCTGGTCGGAGGCCACTACAACTTTGTGGACGGGGAGTTCCTCACATGGGAGAAATGAGCCACCCAGCCTATAACTCCTACAACATATATACGTGCATACCGATCGATGTGAATGCGTGCAGTACCTATTCTCGGCCACTACATACCGGATCGTCCTATGTGAATGTAATAAGCAATAGCATTTTCTACTCCTTTAATTTCTAATGCGGAGCTTCTATATATGTGTAATGAATAATGCGTAATTTGACCGCCTTGTAGTCAAAAGACATCAGCTATGTAAGCCTTTTTCATAATATTATTATGCAGAATTTACCTTTGTACTACCCCTAATGTTGCTTTGTCGACCTGTGTCTCCCTGAATTGCTGATGCCGCTATATTTATGTGATATTCGTTATTATTTATTTTATTATCAAACATACTTTAAGTATGACTCACATTTCTATTTATTTGCAATAATTTTTGAATAAGAGGAATAATCATTGTATTTTAAAAGTCAACGGTGACTACAATTTGAAATGGAATCATTTTAAAAATAACTCACCATCTACACAATCATTAAGGCATGTTTGGTTGATAGCCTAAGAGCATCTCCACCAGTCCCGCAATAAATATTTCCCAATAATCTCTTAACGGGAATGTCTTAATATCTTTTTCATGATTATTGTGAGAGTTGCTCTTGCAGTTCCTCAATAATCGTGCCTCAATCCAATTACCGTATTGGGAGAGTCACAACTCTCCCTCTATTTGGAGAGAGTTGGGGTGGATTATTGGTTCATCCCAATAATTATTGGAAAATGGAAAGATAAAGCGGATCTGCTGGAGCATTATTTTCTCAATAACCCTCCCAATATGGTAGTTGAATTGGGAAATGGGGGACTGCTGGAGATGCTCTAAGACTGTCAAGGTTTTGCCAAATATAACTTTCTTCCAAAAAATAAAATAAAAATGGAACTCAAAGAAAACTAATTCGCAATAGACTTTGGCAAGCCAAGGTGTCACACTACGTCGATCAAGTTTGAGACTGACTCTCAAATTGACAAGAACAATTCTAAATCCAGCCGAACAAAAGTACTGATAATACGTTTCCCCAAGTGCACATCCGGCTCGAGCATGCACCATGCCCCTAGCTCCTCGCTTCCCAGCCGCCGGTCAGCACCGACCCAGCCCCGGTGCCATACGCGCGCGCATGTACGCCTTCCCTTGGCTCCCAACACCCGAAGGTCAATGCAAGGGCGGAGGCCTGGAAGCTGGACCTTTGGGAGCTCGGTGGGTTAGTGGTGTACCCCGTCCCTGTCCTGCACAATAACACGTCCGTGTCTTGGACTGGTTCGCCGTTTCCCGCGTCCATCCCCATCCAGGAACACGCAGGCAGGAGAGGGGAGCAGGAAAAGAAGGCGAGCCGCTGGTTTCTCGTGCCTCCCCCCCTGCTATAAAAGGTCCCCCAAGGAGGCATGGACGGGGCAGCGAAGCCCCAAGGAGGCATGGACGGGGCAGCGAAGCAAGCCTTCCACAGTCTCCGGTCACCAAGCCTCCCACCCACCCATCTTTCTTCTCTCCCGCACAAAGGTCAGCCCCCCTTCCCCTCCATCAATCCTCCATGCACGAACCCATGTTTCCTTTCCTCTCTAGGCTCGCGTCACTCGCAAGTCGCATGATCTGCCCTCTCTCTCTCTCTCTCTCTCTCTCTCCCTCTCCCTCCCTAAGAAATTAAATCTGCATGGCGCATCGGGTGATCTTGTTGTGGATGATGGTGCTGCAGTAGTGTTGACGACATGATCTGTGGTTTTCTTGCAGGCCATGGCGGACGCCGTCGAGCGCCTCAAGACAGGGTTCGAGCAGTTCAAGGCCGATGTCTACGAGTAAGTAATCCAAGCAATATAGCGCTATTCTCTGATGAAGCCTAGCTTGTGCTCGATCGACTTGTGCACGGTGACGATTTTGACGTGAATTGTTCTCGTGATCCGTCTCCTGTTCGCAGCAAGAAGCCGGAGCTGTTCGAGCCGCTCAAGGCCCACCAGTCCCCCAAGGTATGGCACTCTCATTTCGCAGTCGTCCATGAAGAGTTTCTTCTTGTTGTTCCGAACTTCCGATCCGAAGAAATTTAAATTTTGAAGCTGTAAATTTGGAAAATCTTTTGGGGATCTGGACAATGCCCTGGCCGGCAACCGTTTTCCAGTACTAGCTCGCACATCGGGAATCACGGGTCCCCATTTGCCACCAAACCTGCCGTTGATCTAGCGTCCTTATCTATCCGCGTACAAACCCCCGTCATGTGTGCACACAGCATTTGGTCGACGTCAAAGTTGACCAGATCAAGGAAAAAAGAAGTGTTAGAAGTCTGTCGCAATACGTAATGCCAGAATAAAAGAAGTCCAGAAACAGCTTTCAGCTATATATATAAATAATTAATGAGGGTACATCTATCATCTAATCTAAATATTATATAGATCAACATCTAGAAAAAGATTTTAGTTAGACATTGTCTGGATATAAGATGGGTCCACATGTAACGGCTTATTAAAATCTGCATACCACCTGCTCTCTTGGAGTTGACATTGATTGTTAATGCCATATTTGACAGGCTACATCTGCAGAGATATGTTACTTTGAAGAGTTGTTTATTATGCAAATATTTTCCATGGTAAATTTAGTAACGTCCATCTTATGTAGTTAATTTGCACAATTATTTTAAAGAAAATTAAGAGTCAAAGTCAGAAAGGCTTTCCATATATTTGGAAATGAAACATGTTATGATGGGAGGAGTAGAAGTGTAGAACAACGTTTGATGTGGACTCTAATCTCTAACCATTATAGTCAAAAGTAGCCGCCTTTCTTTTACTCCACCGGTCAGCATCGGTAAAATCCGGCTGCTGATTGTTCAATCTCTGCCATTCATTTTTGGGTGCAGTACATGGTGTTCGCCTGCTCCGACTCCCGTGTGTGCCCGTCGGTGACCCTGGGCCTGCAACCCGGCGAGGCCTTCGCCGTCCGCAACATCGCCAGCATGGTCCCACCCTACGACAAGGTACGCGCGCCCGGTAATTCCGGCATGTCGCCACCGGCGAGCATCGACTCGATCGACTGCTGCTCACGTGTCACTTGTACTTTCGACTGCCGCTGCATGCAGACACGGTACGCCGGCGTCGGTTCCGCCATCGAGTACGCCGTGTGCGCCCTCAAGGTGGAGGTCATCGTCGTCATCGGCCACAGCCGCTGCGGCGGGATCAAGGCGCTCCTCTCGCTCCAGGACGGCGAGCCCGACAAGTTGTAAGCGACTGATCGATGACATATTCAGACAACGATGGTGTTGAAACTGAAGATTTATTTACATTATCGCTATCGTTTGATGACTCGAGCATGTTCTCTGCTGTGTTGATGGCCTGTCCAGCCACTTCGTCGAGGAATGGGTCAGGATCGGCGCCCCCGCGAAGACCAAGGTGCAGGCCGACCACGCCTCAGCTCCTTTCGAGGACCAATGCTCCATCTTGGAAAAGGTACGCATGCTCTGAAACAAAGATTTCTCTTGGATCACGTCTTGTAGACTGCGTGGCTCGAACGGAACGATTTGCTCATGGGAGTGTCTGTTGGGTCTCTGAATGCTTCACCTTTGCTTGCAGGAGGCCGTCAACGTGTCCCTCGAGAACCTCAAGTCCTACCCCTTCGTTGCGGAAGGGCTGGAGAAGGGGACCCTCAAGATCGTCGGTGGCCACTACGACTTCGTCTCCGGCAAGTTCGAGACATGGGATCCCTGAGAGGCCAGCCAGGCTACACCATATACATGCAGATATGCTCCCGATCGGTGTATGCGACTTCGTGGAGCTCTATTTATCTGCCGCTATTACAAACACACCAGACTCTGCCCGATGTGAACTTGTTCTCTGAATCTGTGTTTGCTTGGTTACTTATTCTTTGTAATATATGATGCGTAATTTGATCGACGTGTGGTCAAAAGACATCAGCTATAATGGTCTTTCCAATAATATTATCACGAAAAGACGAAGAGTTTTACCTTATTATTCTACCTCTTGCTGTTCTCCATCTTTCTCTCTCTCTCTGAAACGCTGGTGGCCTTTTCCAGATGCTGCGATCGTCCGCCGAAGAAAACAGAACTGTCATGGCGTGATATATATATTTTTTAATTTTAAGATAAAACATTGAAAGTGCTTAATTGAATTTTTCAGACTTTCTTTTGGCATGACGTGTTCTTGGGTGGACTAGTTAAGTCCCTGATTTCATCTGTAGTCGCCAACATTGCTATCCTGCTCTACTGAATAAAAGTCTACTGTGATTTGTCCTAAAAAAGTGCTTTTACTATTGGTTGGTTTGTTTAAAGAACACAAAAAACGACTTGGGCATGAAACCTTAAAAGGGAAAGTGAAATACTAGCATGTTTGCTGCCGAAGGGATCAGGTATTCCTGTGAGTTATGAGCAAAAATTTACTATAGGGACCAGCAAGCCTTCTTTTGCTGTTCTCCATCTTTCTGTCCTCCCTCTGAAATGCTGCATAGCTCTTCTTCTGAACGAAAAGAACTGCCATGGCGTGCTATCGTTTTATAATTGTAGGGGTTTAATCCAAGGAGGGGTTGAGTGAATCCCTCCCATGTCTCTCAACCCCCTGTGGGGATTTAACCCCTCTCTTGCCCCTTAATCCCTCTCATCAATAATGTATTCGGTTTTAGCTGGGATTTCAGCTCACGTTGTCATGCACAGGGCACAACTAGTCAAAGTAACAAATTTTGTATTCAGAATAATATGCACTGAAACTATACATACTATCTTACTATTACTAATTGGAGGCTCCTTTTAAAGCCTCCAGATGAAGCCGCCTAGGATCCTAGGTGGACACTTTAAAAAAAGAGAGAAATCCTAGAAATTCTCACAAAAAAGCAAAACATCTAGCCATCAATTAAAACACTTAAATCATCATAGCCATTAGAACTATTATATTTTCTAAAAAATTACCCACCTCTGCCATTATATAAAATAAACGAAAGTAACCCCCTAATATTCATCAAAATTACCCACTATGCCATTATAAACAATATTTAAAATAACCTCATAAATTTGCAACTAAATTACCCACTAGAATACCTAAAAATAACTTAAGTAACCCCTTAACTTTACATCCATATTACCCACATATATCATTATTAAAAATAATATGAGGTAATCATATATTGGAATCCAAATCACCTTAATTAAAAATATAAACCAATATAAAATTCTAAATCATGTATTTCATACACTATTGGTATATTATATATTGATTAAGGTATACGCATAATGGGCGTTGTCATTTATAAATATATAGGGGAAGTGATAACAATATAGAATTCTATGTTAAAATTATAGTTCAAACTTAGGCTTCATTAAATAAATTTAAGGCGTACATGTGATGCAAAGTAAAAATTTAAAGATTATAATTGTGTATGAAAAAATTATAGAGTAATTAGCAACAAAGATCTATCACAGTCGGATGAAAATAATAACTATATATCTATATAAGTATTGTGTTCGAATATTTAAACAAATGAGAGATAGCTTATAATAGTTTGGTAGAAATGTAGTCTTAATTTTTTAATTGGAGACTCCGCATTAGTTTTCACGAGACACGCTAGAAAAGACAAATCCTAAAAATTCTCACAAAAACCAGAAACGTCAATTATGTAAACTCTAATAACCATAGTCATTGGTCTATTATATTTTTTAAAAAGTTACCTACCACTATCATTATAAAAGTATTCTAAAATAAGTACTAAAAATATATCTAAATTATTGAGCTATGCCATTATAAAAAAATTAAATTAACCCCATAATTTTTATCTAATTTATTCATGCAGATCATTATAAAAGGATAACTTAAAATGACATTCAAATTTGTATCTAAGTTACCCACGTATGTTTTTATTAATGATAACCTAAATCTTAATCTAATTATCTTCATGTGCATCCTACCAAAAAGTCCAAAGTTAAACTGATATATGATTCTAAATTACGGTAATTTATCATTGTTAATATAGAAATAATAAGTTAAGGTATATCCGCATCATAAGTGTCACCATATAGACCATTTATACATGTACTAGCAACCTTACCTGTGCGTTGCTACGGATGAAGACTATTCTATCGTTCTTCTAAGCAAGTTAAAGTAATTAACTTCCTTCCTAATTTGATTGCGGTATACAATGGATTACTCCTAATCCAATCAAAGGACAAGATGAAGCATGTCTAATCTGGTTGTGAGACGTATATGACAGACCGCTGAAAAACGTTCCTTACTTTAGAAATAGATAAATATATATATATATATATATATATATATATATATATATATATATATATATATATATATATACATATATATATATATATATATATATATATATATATATATTAGAAGATAAAGATTGATGGGTTCAGTTAGGACTCTAATCCAATTAGAAAACCGATGTCGACAGTTAGAACCGTGGTTACAGTTCATCGCAATAGGTGGGACCCATCTGTCAGGATGGAAAAAAGGAAGAAGCAATCCTCTATTTAGAAATAGGTAAAGATTTGTGAGGAAGTAATGAAAAATATTGGTTATGTTAAATATAATGTATGGAGGCGCCATACAAAATGTAAGAAGTGTGAATGTTGATAAAAAAGTGTATAGAGTAATTACTAATTAAAAATCAATCACAAATGAAAAATATAAATATACATCTATATGAGCATTATGTTGAAGTATTGATAAAATTAAAAAAGTAGTATGTAAACAATTTTGATTATTAAGAAGTAGTTTAATTTTTGAATAATTTCAATACAATAGCTTTTAAAAATATTAGCCCGTGCGGGAGCACGGGTTGATGGACTAGTAAGTATTAATCTACCATTGATTCGGCAGTTCTTGTCTTCCTGAGGTCTGGGACCTCAACCAAAAATTTGATAACAGAGTAATCATGACGTTCAGATTTGCCAAACCAAGAATTATCAAATTCGATTATGGGAATGACACACAATAGCAACATAATATGATTTGCTCTAGTTCGGACAATTCTAACAGCAAGTCTCAAACTGTTGCAACATAAACAATAAGCTTGAATCATGAGCATCAATAGATCCTTTGCAGAAACACAAGCTCAATGCTCAAATTTTCTGTCTCCCTCTTGACACCAGACTTGGCAACCTGCATGTCAAACAAAATGCAAATCAGAACATAAGTATTAATCTAGCCATTGCTTACACATATCAAGAACCAGCAATGAATTTACACGTAACAAGTAACACCTAACAAAAATAGTACATGAAGCCATAAAACAGGACCAATCAGACTATAGTACATGAGAGAAGAATTGTTAACGGAAACGCAAATTAATGTCCATAAGATAAGAGCAAGTGAGCTGAACTACTGCATGTTCAACAGATATGTAGACAACATGCAAGTTCTCCAAAAGTCCGAAAGCTATATTTATCTAAAAAAAACATTTGAGCTCGGAAGCTGGCTCTGAAATCCCCAACCTTTCTGAACTCATCTCATCTCTGATGGGAATTTTCCGACCAGATTTAATTGCGTGCATGCATAGATCAATTCAGATGCATCGAACTAGTATTTTATAAATAGAAAATAAACCACATGGCACCACATCAGTTTGGTCTCTGGTGCATTAGCATCACAACCAATAGGACTAAACAGTAACATGTATTTTAATCTGTTAGCAGCAAGCTCATAAATTGTAAGATGTACAGTTTGACATAACGGAAGGCTACATAGCAGTCCTAACCAAGAAAAGGAAAACACTAGGTAAAATAGAGACAAGGCCATTCTCTATAGAACATGTTGAACAAATTGGTTACCAAATAATATAGGTAACAAGAATGTAATTACAAGCTCCATGACAAAAAAAAAAAACATAACTGTTAGTTCTCCAGCTAGCTATTCACTGCCAGTGGCTGTACGCCTGTACCTGTGCATCTTTTACTCAAATGCATCAGATTTTAGGAAAAAAGGACGATATATATCATTTTTATTTTGAAATGAAGGATAAAGCTTGCCCAACCATTTATTTTGAAATGTGGGAGCTCAAACTGCAGCTTGCTGGTAAGCTGTTAAAATTGTGCAGTTTTAAGCTGCAGTTCCAAGCTTATGTATATATGAGGTCAAATATTCTGCAGCTATAGGCACCCACTCAGCCAAATCATTTGCTATTTGAACCGCCATAGAAGCACCAAAAGAAAGCCAAACTATTCTATACAAAGTTACAAACTAATAGAATGAGTTATACATGCAACAACCCATATAGCAATCAACGTAAGTCATGGTATGCTCCAATTCCCTTTTGTTTGAGTGTTTTTCTAGTAACCCCCGTCAAGCCCTTAAACAGCTAGGTTTTACTTTCTAATTAATCGATGGTCAACGGTGCAGGTTCCATCAACAGGAAGGCCCCAAATGAAAGCGCATTTTAATAGGAAAAGCATGCTGTCATTATACTATCGCCAGACATACAAACTTGAATTATTAGATATGCAGATATGAAGAATTCGAAGTTTAGAGTTCAGTTCATGAATGTTCAGAACTCACTGTCAGTTTCAGACTCAGTTTGACCTCAATATCTAAGATTGCCCAAGAAATAGATAGCCATTTTTCGGGCCTGTTTGGAAGTGCTAGAGTTGAGGTGCTAAACTTTAGCACTTCTTTCCCATCTAAAGTTTTTGTGTCTTGGCTAAACTTTAACACTAGCCATTAGCACTCCTGTTTGGATGGACAAGTGCTAAAGTTTAGCACTTTTAGCCATTAGTACTTGATCCAAATAGCACCTTCGTACATCTTTAGAACTGAAAAGCAGTGGCTCAAACATTTAGTTTCAGAAAAGGAATCAAGAACCTGAACTGATCTGAATCTAGACAGAGCCAATCAAGAACTTTATGAACCCTAGTACACACAACAGGAGAGGGGCAGGGAGAAGGGACAAACTCACCGGCGAGTAGAAGTTGGCCACCGAATGGGACAAACTACCAACGGAGAGAGCGCTGCGTCGCCGTCGTCGATGCCTTCGAATCGTGCTGCAGCAACCCTCGCCCTCGATAGTTGCGCCAGCTTGCCGCCGCCGCCAGCGGCCCCTCCGCAGTCGCGCACTCACCGGTGCCCTGGCCACCGGCGCTCGCAAATGCCGCAATGCTACTCAGTTGTCTCGCACATGTCACAGAGACCCGTCGCCTCGCGTCCCTCGTCCTCCCATGGATTTTTTCCACACCATCGAGACGGGGGAGGTTTCCCGGGCCGAGGTGAGAGGGAATGACCGAGGCTGGCCCGGGAAACAAGCCACGCCTGTCGGGATAGATCCCCAGATACCCTGAGACCCACCAGCAGGGGGCGGCTCAGGACGGGGCTTTCCAGAAGACAAACCGGCCCATCCAGCAGGAGGCGGCCTGCTCGAGTACTTCCAGGCTGGCCCCATCAGTCATACGGTCCAGTGTTGAGGTTTGGCATGCGGAGCACAAAACAAGACGGCGTGATCCGCATGAAGCTCGCCGATCAGGATAAACTAGCCATATGGAAAGATCTCTGTAATCGTCATGGAATCAAATCCTTGTAATCTGGGTATGATACGATCCCCAACCAACTTGTAACCCAAGGCAGCCAGACTATATAAGGCGGCCTGGGACCCCCTCCAAAACCTAGAACCAACCCGAATATCTCGACCATCCAATTCTATACACAACACCCCATACATGACGTAGGGTATTACGTCGGCTTTACGGCCCGAACCTATCTAATTCCTTGCGTCTTGTGCGACCATCGACTTCAGATCCACGATCCGCTCCTCAATAAATCAACCACGTAGGCTGCCCACAAGATCGATGGCATATCGTTCTAACGTCGTCATGCCAGCTTCCGTGGAGGTCTCCTTTGCCAAAGGGACGATCATGCTCCTTGGGAGCATGGTATTCACCGCAGACTCCGACGGTGACCTCTCCTGCACTCGTGAAGCTCTCCCCACTGAGATCGCTTCACCCCTTGCCGTTTCCCCTGAAGGCCAGGTCGTTATCACGCCGCAACTTCCAGCTGAAGAGAGCAAGACAGATCCGATCTACGTCAGCAACTTGGGAAACGACGCGGCACCCCTTGCGCCGGCTTCAGTCATCACGATCGAAGCCCACGTGCTCGCCCATGCTACCGCCGAACGCGTCTACCATGGAAACTCGACTCCCCCTCATCTCGACACCCAGGATACGCTCGCCGAAAGAAGATCTCGATGGGCCGCCAGACAACACGCGTGTTCGAGGCAGTAATGGAGCGCGCCTCCAGCAACATCGCCGGCTGTATCGTGATTTCCGAGTCCACTCTACGCAGGAGTCCGAGTCCTTTACGACTCCCACTGGGGCTGAACAACTCCGCCACCGTCTACCAAGAAGCACTCTGCAACAACCTCGCGCACACCCGTTTGGGCACACCGCGGGACGACAATGCCGATTTCCTGGACACCTCCGCGCCTGAAGACGGGACCTCTCATCATCTAGTACCATTCCAGATTGGATCTACTCCCACCCTGATCCGACTAACATCAACGCGGACGGCCATCTCCAACCGTCACCCAACGCCGACACAGGAGACTTCCCGTCCTTTCCGACATCTTCTGCATGCTCCTTCCGAATAAGAGAAACCTCCCTCCGAATCGGGAGGCGTTCAGACATCTCCGCTAACAAACCCTCTGTCCATTGAGAGGCCGACGACATGCGCAATGAACTAGTCGAGCACAACAAGGACAGACTGCGAAGGAGAGCCCAAGCCATCAATTCCAGGAGACATGCCCTTAACGACGCATTCCTCCAAGAAGTCGGGGGCATCGACATATACGCTACTCCCTCCACCAACCTCGCCGCCATGCACATCGACCTTGGCGGCATGGGTGAGATGCCTGAGCTAGACAGGGTCAGGGCCAGGGTCACCACTGTAGCTGTGCAGATAAACAACAACCGCGCCACCTCCTCGCGAGCTCACTCCATCACCTCTAGGTCAAGCCGCCGCCCTGAACAGTGCGTCTAGGATGGTGAAGTGGAACAAGGAGACCTCCGCGACCTTCTTCGCAACAAAGACTTAAGCGAGAACCTCGATCGCCGAAACGAGCGACGTGACGAAGAAGAACTCCGCCGCTAGGCTGAGTACAACCGCTAATATGGCGCTTCCCGGTGCTGATCGCGACACACGACAGCACCAACGCCGCGATGAAGATGAGCTCCGTCGCTGCTGCGACTACGACAGAAGACATGGAGTCCTAAGAGAACCACGCCTACGACTGGATCACATGCCACTGAGGGACAAAGAAGTCGCCGACCACTATGACAACAACTCGGGCAACCTCAACGACTGTGATGGCTTCCTCGCATTCACCGCCGAAGTACGTTCCATCCGCATGCCTAGCAACTTCAAGCCCATAGGGATCGAGAAGTACGACAGCAAGACCGTCCCCACCACATAGCTCCGCACCTACAACACTGCCATACGCATGGTGAATGGCGACCACGACACCATTTGCGCCTCCTTCCCTGTGGCCATGGGGAAAGTAGGCTTCACTTGGCTCCAAAGCCTTGGTAGTGGAGCCATCAACAGCTGGGACACCTTGCGTCGGCTCTTCAATAACCACTTCCAAGGCAGCCAGACATGCCCTAGGACTGCTGGGGACCTTGTCAAGGTTATCCAATGCAAGGGCGAGATGCTCCGCTCCTACTCTGACCGCTACTTCGAGAACCGGAACACTGTCTCCAACTGCGCCGAATCGGAGATCATCCGGCAATTCCTCCTAGGGCTGGCCGACAAGTTCGCCTTCGAGCGCCTTTGCGAGGACCTCTCCGTGACCTCTGGTGAGTTCATGGCAAGGGTGAACAAGATGGCCGACACTCAAGATGCAGCTCGCCTCTGCTACAACCGCAAGGACAAGCAAGAAGATCACCCACCGCACCGAGAGGATCGACTGCCGCAAAGCGACGATGTGCGTCGTGCCTGACTTGACACAGTCAAGTTACATGACCAAAACTGTCCCACCGACAACATCATCGCCGCCATGGAACCGAGGGGGGGGGGGAGCAACAATCTCGGGCCAACTTCACCGCTGATTTCTAGAAGATGCTTCAAGGCCCATGCTCGATACACAAGCAATCCAAACATCGAATGATCGACTGCATGGGCCTCGCCGATGCGTTCAAGAAGAACAATGTCAGAAACCCATCCGGCAAGAAAGACAAGGACAAGGATGAAGGAACGCCGCCAGATGGTAACTTTCCGGCCATCGATCAAGAGGTTAACTTCATCCTTGGAGGACCTCCCCCAGTTAACGGCAAAAGGCATGACAAGTTTTGCAACCGTGAAGTATTCGCCATCTCCAGCATGCCCGTTCAACCACTCCACTGGTCTGAGCAGTCCATTACCTTCTCCTGAGAGGATCAATGGTTTCAGATCTCTGATATGGGGGAGTACCCCCTCGTCCTCAACCCAACCATGATGGCGAAGCTTCTTCATCAGCAGTCCACCATACGCCTGCACATTGCTTGGGGACTTGTGGGATAAGGGTACCCTGGCCCATCACCTATAGGGGTGACAGTCAGTCTGGGTCCACATCTGACAGCGGTTTGGGCCGACCCTAGGCTGGCCCATGAGGATCTTCGAACTTGATGGATAAGACTGGTGTGACTTGTCCCGCAAGGTGCATGGCGCGATACTCGGATCCCGCACGGAGATCATGAAGATTGTATTGCAACTAACTCAGATTAGTTTTCTTTGTTGTAGCTGAATAGGATTAGAGATAACCGAATTGTAAACCCTTGTCTATTGGCCTATATAAGGCGGCCTAGGTCCACCCCCTGAGGGACACACACATCATATGCAACTCCTCCTCATTGAAACCGCAAACTCGCCATTACTCCCAGGAGTTTTGCCGAGCAGATCAATCCCAAGACACCGAGCACAGGGAAGAGGGTGGTGGCCATAAGAACTCATCCTATGAAGGAGAAAGGTTCTCGTAAGAGATGATGTGCTCCATGGTAATCAAAAGATAAAATAAAGAGAAAGGGTAAATTAAAGGGGATGCACAGGTGAACTAGGTTCGATGATAATTACAGCAACCGTTCCCTGACAATAGTGCCAAAAATGCTTGTTGGTATTTCTTACATCGCGAATGAATCCGCAAGAGCACAGATATACCGTTGTAGAATTTCATTCGTGAGTATTCATAGGTATCGTATCTCACAAGGAACGGATGTGTAAAGGTCATCTAGCTAGTCACCCCAAGAAGATAGAAGGGTCAACTGGCCTGGGTAGAGCTGTGGATAGCGATATCGGATAGGTTATGCTTTGTTACCAAGTGCTTACTTCGAGCACTGGTTTACACTTGCTCTGCCAGGTGTCTCCAGCCAATAGCTCTACGCCAAACCCAAACATATAGGCATACAAGGGATGAACATGGTTGTCACCCCTTGCAGCCTACATCTGAGACCATGGGGAACGAGGCAAATAAGGGTGACCAATAGCTTAGACACCACGTCTACGCTATTAATCATTACTCTAGCTTTTGATCAGAGCCAGAGCATCCGCTATGAGAATAGACAATGAACCCGCAAGCAATTAATAACAGAAGCATAACTAAACTAGAGAACTCACCACCATAGATGAACTTGGATACTTACAACAACTGGATCATATGCGACGAGGTACAGGCCGAAGCAGAGTGCCAACAACCCAGAGCTCCTCCAGACTACACCCTCATCCACTCCCTACAACTACGCCACCGGAGTGGCCCTAGGCCTAGGAGCAGCTCTTCCCTCTCTTGCCTCTTGCTGTGTTGTGGTGGAATGTCTTGGAGAATGAGAGGAGAGGGCTCCTATTCTGGCCCGTACAATGTACGGTGCAAATGGCGCGATCGCACCGGGCCCCCAAAACTGAGGGGCCCCATAATCAGCCATTAACCCATGTAATTATTTCCATGTCCGGCAAGTGCCAAGTCCACAGCCACATGAGCAACCGGATCTCAGAGACTCGCAAGGCACAACACGCCGAGCCGCCAACGTCTTGCCTTGGATATGTTCGATCGATGCATGAGCTAGGAAGGCAGGAAGTGACGCACCACACAACATCGTGTCGCAGCGCAATCAGCGGTTTCCGGCTTAGGCTAGCCGCCATTAGGGCAGGCCGAGGCCACAGCGTCGCCAAGCCGTGAGCTGCCGAGCTACTGCAAACTGTGAACTGGTGAGTCCATCAAGGATAATGAATTAGGCACAAGTGATCTATCAACAGAGGAGTCCTTCCTCATGCGGCTGACATCATGCCCTTGGATCTAAGTATTCTAATTTCGTATCACTTTGCGGAACCATGGATGGTTGGCTTCAATTTGTTTATGGGTAAGGAAGATTCATCTTTGACTCATTTAGCATCATTGTGTATGTGTATGGTAGTTCTTAGTATTTTAGATGTGTTCATGTCTAAGAAAGGAACAGTGTAGATAGGTGATAATTTCCTTTCTACTATTCCATCTAAGAAACAATTTTTTTAATGTGGCTATTTATATGTTATCGATACAAGGCCCCATTTTGTGTTTCGCACATGGGCCTCCAAAACTTTGGTATGGCCCTGCTCCTATTTATAGTAGAGGAGGAGGCCTTGAATTATTTTCGTTTCATCTATTCTTCTCCCCGTGCTTTCTACAAAGATGGCTCTGTTCATTGGCGCCAGAAATCCCTACCGGTCACCTCTCTCCTGCGCCCCCTAGTGGGCCCACAGCCTCCTGCGCTCGGCCTTGGCCTTTGCGCCAAGCACGCCTGTGCAAGGATTACCACGCAACGGGTCCTGTTGTTTTCCGCGCACCAGTAGCTGCGTTGTTGCCTGCCCATGGGCCCGCCTGGCCAGGTGTTGATGGTCTTTATAACAGAAAATCCGACCGTCAATAGCCTTAGAAAATGAATAAAGACTAAGCATAACTTAGGCATTGGTGCTCAAATAATATTGTAGCAATCATATCTGGAATATATTTGAGTACAGGGACATTGGAGCAAAAGATAAAGGCGATTGGGCCCAGGCCCAGGTCGGCCGACCTGGCATGGCACCCACTCAAGCCCATTTTCCTCACAGGCGAAGAAGCACAACATTGGATCATCCTAGCCACTGATTCAATGATGGTTGAAAGCAAAGGACAAGATCTTGCCTCAACATCATCACATGGATTGAAAGGCCCACAACCGAAGCTTCGTGCACCCAAAACGATGGCACCCACCTAGAACCGACCTGGGCCTACAGCCAAATGGCCTCAACCGCCTCTGGCCGGCTCTACACCGCCTATGAATGTTATAAATGCCTGCAAGAGCCTCTGCATTTGGCACACACTAGAAAAAGAGCTCTCCTTTGCTTCAAGCTTAGTCTTAGTCTTAGTAGTCATAGTCTTAGTAGTTGATCTTCGGAAGGGCTTCTAGAGGAGTCTTGGTAAGCTCTAGAGTTTAGCTTTTGTATCTCTTTACTTACTTGGAAGACTTTGATCTTAATGGAATTATCTTCATACTTATGCTATACTTACTTGGAAGACTTTGATCTTAATGGAATTATCTTCATACTTATGCTATATGCCTCAACTTTACTTTGCTTACTTAGCATATACATCTTATGTCTTGCACCTTATTTAAGCTGGCGTATGTTACGACATTGGCTCAATGTGCCTTATGATTGCTCTGTCTATTAACGTAATAGATAGAGTTGTATTTCTTTATGCAAGCATGGTGTTTGATATAAGAAATACCATTGAAGGTATTGCTACCCCACGGATTAGTAGAGGTAGGTGGCAGATGGTGATAGCCCTGTCCGTCCTTTGTAATCCTCCATGTTCGGGAGATGATGTTAGGCCTTTATGATAAGACATCTGGTTATCGTCCCTTGATGAGGGAACCCTCTGGATACCTCGATATGTCCTCTAACATATATCCCTTGATTGAGCCTGTATAGGATAAGGTTGTATATCCAAGTTCCATATGTATGATGTTTATGAACCCTTCTTGATCTTACTACTGTTCTATTCACTAACTAAGACTTATTTATTGAAGAGCAATGAACTTCAGTGTGTCACTTTACCCCCTATAATGTTATATCCTTTACCCCTACCTAGACCTTGGTTGATTGATCATGTTGTAAGTAAATGCATTGGATGACATCTCTCTTTAACTAAACGTTGTCCCTGCAGATAAACAAATAATGATACTCTGGAATACTCCCGGGTGAAATGCTACAACATACTTCTATGTGTTTGCAGAATAATGTAAACATTAAGAAATACCAACACCAGGCACGCACGCGCTCCGCCCCGCGTGTTCCCGCACAATGGCGCGTGAGCGCAGCACGGCCTCTCGTCGGCCACCACATTGGCCCATGGCGTCACACACGTGTGCCTACCTGTGCGTAGGCGGTAGTTGCAGCGAAAATCCTATATAGCTTCCACAAGTTTTTTTACTACTTGGCTTCCAGTGTTCGAAAGCAGTGCGTGCGAGATTATGTCCCATCTCTTTAACCTGTGCTCCTCGTGTGCCCAACGCCGGCCTCACTACCAGTTGCAGTGCCCGCCGGACTTGCCCGCGGATGCCGCCCTGCAGGCCTCGTTGTGCCTGCCGGCCCAACTGTTGGTCACCGCGTCTGCCGCCCTCGACGCGCCCCCACCACTGCCATCCTTGCCGTGCTCACTGGCAGCCACGCCGCACCCGTCGTCCCTGATGTTAGCTGCAACGCCTCCCATCCCCACTCTCGGTCGTGGCACCCACCGCCCTTCATAGCATCTCGTCGACAGCCGCCGCTGCCGCCGGTCCTCGCGCCAGTCGCCTTTCCCAGCCTCGCCACCATGTCCAATGGTCGGCCTTGCCCCCGCTTCCGTTGTCGCAAGGAAGGAAGAAGAATTTATTTCCCCAAATGTTGATCTTTGCTTTAAAAATGTTGGATCTAGTCTTCTAATATGTTGAAATAGGTGTTGAATGGTGTATTTTTTAACAAAATGTTGATCTATATTTTGTAGAAAATATTGAATCTACTATATTTAGATGTTGATCTAACTTCTAGAGAATGTTGGATCTATTTAATTGAAATGTTGGCCTAATATATGTCGTTTTTTCTACTTGCCTGTTTCTGCATATTTTGCTGTTGACCTTGAATTAAGCAAAGTGCAACTTTATGTGCTTGATGTGTATTACACATATCTAATTTTTGTGTTGTTGATGGACAATTCCACAGTTTTGTACTTCCATTGGAAAAAACTGAACTAAATATCGACAAAGAAGATGCAAACTCTGGAATCTATTCTCAAATTATTTTTAGTATATATTATTTATTTGAAGATGGAAACAATACCAGAGCCTTATGGAGTCAAGTTCGTGTTGGATGTTGCTCAATTCAGAGAGGACACCCACTTTGACAAAATACAATTAAATGGTTCAAGATAATAATATAATAACATATTCATGTATGATGTATGTCTTTTGTTGTATCAATATAGTTTTGTGCAGTTTCTTACCAGATTCATTACGTATTAGGGCCGACTATATCCCCTGCCACAGAAGGCTGTACTGGTTAGGGTTCTGGGTTGTTGGTGGCGACTTAGTCCTATCGGGTTCAAAAGGTTGTATGGGTTAGGGCCTTAGGTGTGACACCCCGGTGTTGCTAATGTAATTAAGACCCTTAATTAATTTAATTAAACTCATTGTGACATGCATCATTTCAAAATTGTGGTGTTTGTGCTAATTGTGTGCATATGTTGACTTAGTCAACCCAAAATAGTCAAAATAGTCAAAGTATAAGAATTATACCAAAATGTCACAAATGATATCCACTACATGTATAAGAACTCAAATGAGTATGGAAAGTTCAAACAAAAATTCAAAATTCGATTTTGAACTCGTTCGATCGTCATTTCATGTGTCGCGGGTATTGCTTTTTACCCTTCTCGAGAGGCTAATATCTTTATATTTTGCCTACACACTTGAAATTCCACCAATATAAACGTTGGAGTACAAAGTACCCTCTTTACAATGGTGGTGATGTGGATCAAGGAGAACTTGGTTTGGTCATTCAAAATCTTGGCCAAAATCGGGTAAAAACTCTGAATTTTCAGCACTTAGGTGATTTCGGTTAGGTCTGAAAACGTGGTTTTTGCCCATTTTCTTCGCCCCGTAACTTTCAAACCGTGGCCCGAAAGTAGTGACACTCTTTGTAAGAGTTGTAGCCTAATGTACCAGCTAAAACTTTTGTATTGGACGATCTCGATGTTTGTATGTAAATCTTAGAGAAAAAGGTCATCGAAGTCGGGTCAAAACCATTCGATTCAGACAGAAAATTCAGTCGTCAGTTGACAGCATTTTTGGCCGAACTTCTTCCCAATTTATCTCTCAAAATATGGATCAAACACTATAACTCCCTTTGTAGAAGTTGTAGCCTTATGTGCCCTCTTTAACTTTCGTATTGGGTGAATCAACTTTTTATGTACAAAAAGTGGAGTTTAAGGCAGTGGAAGTTGGACCCGTGAGCTGAATTGAACTCTGAAGATTTCGGAAATTCGAATTTTTGGCTGAGAATTAGGGCCTTGCAACTTCCAAACTATTGAGCAAATGGTATAAGTTCCTTTGTAGGAAGTGTAGCCCTATGAACCATCTACAAACTTTGTATTCGTTGCTACTGGAGTTTCTACACGGAATCGTGAGAAAAATCAAAGAGAAGCAGCTGCGTCGCTCGGCCACAAAACTGAATCGACATTCAGTTCAGCAGAAGGATCGTCGGGAGACCGACTCGACGACCGCGGCAGCCTCGACGCCATCGACGCCGCGAGACTTGCATCCAGCTGTCCACACGCGTGTCCTCGCGCCATTGCATCGCTTGTGCCGAGCCAGGTGTCCGTCGAGCTGGCGCGATAAGGATTACCGAGCTCCGAGGTCAGTAAAGACTCCGGCACTTCCTCGGCCAAATTCACCCCCCTGATCCACCATCCTCCAATTAACCCTGCCATTCACTCAACCACCTCGCCAGCTCCGCCCTCGACCCCTCCGCTCACTCCGCCATAGCTTAGCCGCGGAGGATTTCGCGTTTTTCAGACCGCCATTGCCATTACGGTCCGAGCTCCACCATTGCCGGAATCGTACCTCCTCGCTCCTCCTCCATCCAAGCTGAACCTCAAAACGCGTTCACCATGGCCAACTGATCCTTCCCGACCCCTTCTCCCTCCTTCTTCTCTCACCAGTGTGCCGCCCCACCATCAGCACGCCGCCGTAGCCAGGCTGCGCGTGGGCAGGCGCTACTGGCCGGGCGCCGGCCGCGCCAGGGAGGGGCCCAGCAGCGCCGGCACCTCAAGGCCACGCCCCCCCGCAGGCCAGGGCCGTTTCCCCGCCGTCCCAGGCGCCGGCTGGCTTCTAGCCGAGCTCTGCTCGACGTTCTGCTCGTGAGCATCCTGGAGGTTGAAGAAGAGGACCCCACGGTAAATAACCTAAAAGCCTAGGGGGTTATCCACTAAAGTTTTGGACTTATGTGTGAGGTGGAAAACTTGCAGGGGCCTGGTTGTAAGTCTCTGAGGACCCATCCGCGAAGAAAGGACCTGTTGGCAAATATTTTCAGTTTCTCAGGGACCCGGATGTAAACATCGTTTTCACTGTTCACATTTTCTCCCCTTTAGAATTCGGCTGAAACTTAATAAATCACCAAAAATCACACAAAATTGTAAAATCACAAACTTGGACTTTCTGGAATCCTTGAGAAATTTTCTTTCCAATGGTGTATCATATGCATGTGTACTCTATGTGATTCCCAATGTATTTTTGTATGTATGAAGATGTGCTTGAGAGGATGTTTATTGCTTTATAAATCATAGGAATGTGCTAAAAATGCAAAACCGCTTTTGATGGATCTGTTTGGCTCAGAAGAGTTGAGTTGAGTATCTGTTGGCCACAGTTTATGCATGATTTTGGTAGATTTGGAATTAAGTTGGTTATAACTAGTTGAGAATGGATAAATCACCAAATATTTTTACTCAGAAAAATCTAAAAAATTCATATAAAATGCCTATGGTAGAATAGTAGTTTCAGTAAAAATTTTAGCTGTAGAACATTTTTGTAGAATTTATTATGATTTTCTAATTAGTGGTAAATGTGGGCTGTTAAGAAAAATAGGAAATAAATAGGTAAAATGCTAAAAAATTCCTGAAAAATAGGTTTAATTGTCAAGAACATAGAAACATGTTTACCTTAACTTGTGTTTATGAAAATATATTTTCTAGGCTTTATTTGGTAAGAACTAGTTAAGACATGCTTATTTAATAAATAGTTTTCTTGTGGTAAAAATAATTTTGCAAACATGTACAGGAACCAGGAATGTTGAATGTTAGATTTAGCAATTGAAACTCCATTGTATTACTAGTGGTTATTTATAGATGTTTTGTTTAACTTATGTAGTAAGTTAAGTAGTTATAACACATTTAAAAAGAGTTCATAAGATTTCTTTATATGTTATTTCAGAATTGAGTTAAGTTTAATTAGCAACTAAAAGCAACCCACCCCACTTTATTTGTGAGCTTCTTAATTGTTTATATTCCATAAATGATTGTCCAGTGATGTATTAGTGAGTTGTTGCAGTAATTTGGTGATTGTTTTCTTGTCCGCTGCTGCATCTCATGCATCCGCATTTCATGTAGAGCAAACCCTTGTTGACGGAGTGTACGAGATCGAGGTCGAGCACGAGGACGACCAAGCTGCTGCCGAGTTGAACCTTGCTGCTGCACAAGACCCGAACCAAAGTTCGGAAGGGCCCAAGGCCAGCGGTGATCAGGAAGGCAAGCCCCGGAGCATAACCCACTGTTCAAACTAACTCTTTTACTTTGTGCCTTACATTGTGCATTTACGTTTAAGGAGTTGTTTGAAACCCTAGTTGCATGATCCCTAGGTACCTATGTCCTAATACTAGTATGTGTAGGTCGCATAGACTGCCATGCTTAATTAGGATCGGTAGAAGTCGAGTGATTGCCTTGTCACTCGCGAGATATAGGTTTTTACTTTATTATCAGTTTATGCAGTTCGGCAAGCGGGGCTTGTGCGGTATTTATATTTGGGTGAACACCCCGCTTGCACAGAGTTTTGTGGTTAAGGCATTGATTGTGTGGCGATGTTGGTCAAGCTTTTGAAGGTACTAATCGTATGCCGGGAAATGTGGTAAACTGGTAAACCTAGTACTTGATTCAAATTGACATCTGACGGGTCTTTCCTACTCCATTGGGCGAAGGGGATGATGGTGAGTGTAGCAGTGGCCGCGGCACAGGTTTGCCTCGGGCACCTGGGGTCCGTTGGGGCGTGCACTCGGGTGGAGTGGGCCCTGGTGGCAGATGGCAGGGAGAGATGGGGACGGTTGCCTCGTGAGGTCCTGGGTGTCTCTCATGGGTTGTGCGATTAGGTTGTCCCATGGATGGTTAAAATCAACTCGAGTTGTCCGTCCTTCGCGGTTACATGAAGCTGCTTGATCTCTTTTCATACATCAATGTCCTTGGGCCAAATGGGTGGAAGTGTTGTTAGATGAGAAAGGTTAATATCATGTTAATCAATTATTTTTCGACACTGATTGCTATTGGATAGATTGGCAAACTTAGTAATTGTTAGTTCACTTTAAAACTGGGCTAAAATATTGAAAATAGGGCTCAACTTGTAGATGCTTTTGGCAAAACAAACCCCGCAGCCAAAAAGCCTTGCATGTCTAGTATTTAACCTAGTCGGGTAAGTCTTGCTGAGTATTAGTATACTCAGCCTTGCTTGTGGCTAATTTTTCAGATAATGGTGATGGTTATGACCCTGTTGCTGCCCTGACTTGGCCATGTATGCTTCCTGATGGTTGGTCCGTGGAGTTGGTGCCGTCTGAGTCCGACTCAGGCCGCGGGGATTGAATGTCCTATGTGGGCTCCATGTGATGTTATGTGTATCGACGTTTAGACTTCCACTGTATTATAACTCTGGTTTGTAATAACTAAAACATATGCACTGTATTTGTATAATTATCTATGTGAACCCCATGTTGTAAAATTTGTGATGAGTTGTACTGCCTGAGCCCATCTTCGAGTGGGACTGCTGCTATTTCGTTTCGGTCGAGAGAAATGGTGGTTTAATCGGGAAGGTATCCGACGGATTGCACGATTAGCTCGATTTAAGGGCGTGGAGCACTGCTATGATAGTGGGCCCATGCTTTTAAACCGAATTAATTGGGGCGGTCTGCCACAGCTGGTATCAGAGCCGAAAAATAGGTAGCGGGTGGTATGACAAATCTTAAAAATGTTTTCTTGAATTGCAAAACTTAATCTGGATTTTTGAAAGCCTCGTCGGTCACGCTAGAGTTTGACATTAATAGAACATGAGCCCTAGGGTTTATATGGGTAGTCTTCAGGTGGCTTATATGGTATATATACTACTAACTTCCAGCACATTTATTTTCTGTAATTTAAATTCTGTAACGACGCAAACCGACGTCAGGTGAGTAAATGGTCGCCCATCGCCAGAGGGTATGATTACTGGACGCTGTTCCCCAAGCAGTGGCCTACTTGGGGTGCAGTCAATATAACATCTTTGGTGTTATAATGACTGTAGTGCTTTTACTTTACTGGTTGAACTGTTGCTTCTATAGTGAGCAACAGGATGTGGTTATCATATGCGGGCAACCGCATATGCGTCACCCATGTGGCGTGAGGTACATGGGGGCTGTTCGTGAGTGCTAGCACGAACGGTTCAGTGATGAAAATTTTCTGCAGGTACACTAACCGCGAAACTCTAGGTTTGTGTTCGCTAGAATATCGAATAGATATTATAAGGAGAGACGTATATATATGTGCCACCGACTTCTAACTCCGTAAGTCCAAGAATACTTGGCAGTTATTTCTTTTTGTGAGGACGAATAGGTCGATTCATGCATGCATCATATCATGAATAACATGTAAATCATGAAATCATTAAGATATGGGTTAGTGAGCCTCTAGGAATTTCTTAAAAATTGACCATTGAGTGGAGTTCATGTCAAACACCTAAGGGTAATTTAAGAACTTTTGACCCTGTCTGTTGGTATAAGCTTTTAGACCCACAAGACCACCCCAACTGCCAAGGCTCAAATTAGAAAAGTTGTTCCAAATTTCATTGTTTAGCTCCTGTAAAAATTTCGAAGTTTTTGGCCCCACCAATTGGGAGTTATATCAGTTTTACCATTATGCTGATTTCTGTCAACTTTGTGCAGATCTGATTGCAGCAATGATTTCCCCTTTTTAATGATGTTTCCTTTGAAACTCATATAAAACAAAGTTGTTTCCAACTTGGTGCTCTAATTGTTGCCACAAATTCAGGTCATTTGGCCCAGCGGATGAAGAGATATAGCCTTTTTACTACCTCTCTGTTCTGCTGAAATTCTGGATGCACTAGTCATCAAACTTTAAGGATTTGAACCTCTTGCTGATATATTTAGCCATGTCCTAGAATACAAAAGTTGTAGATAACTTATCTAGAAATATTCTGGTGAAATTTCATGATTTTTGGATTACTCAATTTTGAGTTATGAATTTTTGAAGACCGTTCCTGAAATCTGTCTAGTTCAATTAATTGCGGGGTTGGATAGCCTTCTGATCCAAACTTGTTTTGGTTGTGTTATCTTTCAGATGGCCGGCCCTAGCAACCGTACCATGCACATCGATGAGCAAGGACGTTACCACTCCACGTGCCTCCACTTGGGTGGTTTTCCCGCGCTTCTGTGGGAGACTGTGCAGCGCTGCGGGTACACCGAGCCACCTCGCTACGTGGGGGTGCACCGTGTCGAGTGGAACGTGATGCAGTTTGAGGTCACCGTCACCATTCTGAGCCCACCTGCAGTGAGGCCAGAAGACTTGGTGGTGTCCACCCGGGCCCACGCTTTCTTGTCCGGTTGCGAGCTGGCGGCACAGCACGCGTTGCTGCTGTTTGGGCAGCAACATCAGGTGCAGCTCTACGACACTCCGGCAGCCTTATTTCCACCACGGCCTGGGAATGCCATATTGTGGTGGGACAGCAGGGCCCAAGTTCAGGACCCTACCACGAATGCTTTGGTTAACTATGGGAGAGCATCTGCTGACCTCATTGAGACACTCGTTCACCAGAACCATTTGGTGGCAGCAGCAGCTCAGGCTCTGGCTGATCAGGTCAGGGGCTTGGATCACCAAGTCCACCACCTCAACGAAGAGCTAGTTGAGCAGCACGAGTTAGTGGCCCACTTGGAGGGTGACCTGAATGAAGCTCAGGAGGTGATTGCAGAGTTGCAGCATCCTCCACCAGCGCCTGTGCCTCCAGAGCTGCTTGTGCAGGGCGAGTCAGGCCTGGACACCGTTTCAGGGCAGGCTGTTGAGCTCAATGACCCTGCCCTGTCAGATGGAGAAGGCTCGGTGAATCAGGCACCACCTCCTAATGGTGGAAACGATGGGTCCGATGACGAGGAAGATCCCGAGATCCTCTACCTTGTCGACTAGATGATGTTTTAGGGAGTGACCCTCTTTTGTATCCATGAATGTAATCCCTGCACTTATGGTAGACTTTTGATCCGCCAAAGGGATGATGTAAATTGTTCATGGATATTGTGAGATATGCCCCTAGTAGGTGATGTAAATTATCTCATGGATCTTGTAATATATGCCACTAGTATGGAAGAACCACCTATGTATATATGCTGTTTTCAGCTTTGTTGCAATCAGATTGTCCTCGGTTTTACTCCTAGAAAATGATGTTTTTCAAAGGGGTTATGAATACCAAACTTGTGCACAATTTCATGATCTTGATTCTTTCAAAAATTGAGCTCTTTTGGAGCGAAGTAACAGAAGTTATGCTCGATTTACTCTGACCCTGCTTGCTGAAAATTCCAGCAGGACAGACAGTTAGAAATTTGCAAATTTCACCTTCTTCCAATTGGAACCAGCCTGACCACCAAATACAAAAGATGTAGACAATTACATAAGATCTCTTCTGGCAAAAGATGAGAATTGTTGGGTTAACAGAACTGCAGATATGAATTTTTGAATCTCATGTCAGAAACCTATTAACGCCCCCGAAATTGCCAATTAGCAATGCATCCAATATTGGGTAGTTTCCTTATTACCCTTTAGCAAGATTAGGAATACGAGTGCAACATGATGGATGATGATGTCTACTAACTTTGCAAAGAACCATTCTTATATTTGTTAGTAAATTTTATCATCCTATTGTGTTGTACTTATAAGATTGCATGACTAATGGGAGTTATGGATGAATGCAGATGTCGAAAAATCCTGATGGTGGTCTACCTCCTCCACCACCTCTGCCCACCAACCTCGCCGAGGTGCTGGCTATGCAGACGGAGCTCCTTCGGCGCTTGACCGAGGGGCAATTGAATCTACAGCCTAATGGAGGACGTCACCATCAGTATCCTCAGGAGGCGACGTACTCGGATTTCACTAGTACCCAGCCGCCTCTGTTCACCAAGACCGAGGATCCTCTGGATGCTGACGCTTGGCTCAACATCATGGAGTCCAAGTTCTCCCTGTTGGTGTCTCCTTGTTCGGATGCCAACAAGTCCCGGTTTGCCGCTCAGCAGTTGCGCGGTCCGGCGCGTTTATGGTGGGATACTCACATTGGCATGCTCCCTGCCGATCATATTGTGTCTTGGGATGAATTCAAGACGGCTTTTCGTGCCCACCATATCCCCGCTGGTCTTATGGATCGCAAGCTAAATGAATTCTTGGCTCTCACTCAAGGAACCCGCAACGTGCTGCAATATGCCTAGGTTTTCAATCAGTTGGCACGATATGCGGGCTATCATGTTGATACTGATGCAAAAAAGGCAAGATCGCTTTCGCCGGGGCCTTAGCTCAAAGCTAAGGGATAAGTTATCTCTTATCAAGGTGGACAGCTATAATGATCTGGTGAACATGGCTATTACCAAGGAAGATAGCATGAATGCTCACAAGGCCGAAAAGAAGAGGAAGGCTCCAGTTGGCCAGTCTAGCTCTCCACCGCCCAAGTTCCGATTGGTGCAGAAGAGTCATGCTTAGTTTCTTCAGAGGGCCCCTCAGCCAGGGTCATGGATTGTCAGGCCTCCTCAGCCGCAGAATCAGGGGTATCGTGCTCCAGCTCCGGGACAGCAGCCGCCTCGTCCCAGTAATGCTCCCTGCTATAACTGTGGAAGGCCAGGTCACTTCTCTAGGGATTGCAAATTTCCCAGGCAAGGTGGGAACAATACTAAAAATCAAGCAAATAATAAAGGCAAGAAGCAAGTGGCAGTTGTCAGACAGGGCAGGCTCAATTTCACTACTATGGATGAACTTCCTGCGGCTGCTCCAGTAATGTCTGGTATTTTCTCTATCCGAAATATGCCTACATGTGTTCTGTTTGATTCTGGAGCATCACATAGTTTCATGAGTAATAAACTTGCTGCCAAACACAATTTTCCTTTTGTGCATACTACTCAACAGTATGTCATATCGACACCTGGTGGTAGAATAGGATCTCATCAAATTGTGAGAAATGTACCTCTCAGGTTGGGTAGTAAAGTTTATGAAACTAATTTCATTACTTTGGAGAATCAAGGAATAGATATTATTTTGGGTATGAATTGGATGGAAAAACATGGGGTCAATTTAGATATTCCTTCCCGTTGTGTGGAAATTAATTCTCCAACCCATGGGGCATCAACACTATATTTGCCTCGTCAAGAACTCAGCAATTCTTGTGCATTCTCTGCAATTGAAACCCCTTTGGAGAAGATTCCGGTTGTATGTGAATACCCGGACGTATTTCCTGATGATTTACCGGGAATGCCGTCTGACCGGGAAATTGAGTTTTTGATTGAACTGCAACCCGGTACAGCGCCCATCTCCAAAAGGTCTTATAAAATGGCACCTAAAAAATTAGCTGAATTGAAAGTCCAACTTCAAGAATTGCTTGACAAGGGCTATATTCGTCCTAGCTCTTCACCATGGGGCTGCCCCGCTCTGTTTGTGAAGAAAAAGGATAAAACTCTGAGGTTATGTGTTGATTACCGACCTCTCAATGCGGTAACTATCAAAAATAAATATCCTCGTCCCCGCATTGATGCACTCTTTGATCAATTGTCCGGAGCAAAGGTATTCTTGAAGATCGATCTTCGCTCTGGGTATCATCAAATCAAGATTAGGCCCAGTGATATACCAAAGACGGCGTTCTCAACTCGCTATGGACTCTATAAGTACTTAGTAATGTCTTTCGGTCTCACAAATGTTTCGGCATATTTCATGTATCTCATGAACTCGGTCTTTATGCTTGAGCTGGACAAATTCGTGGTTGTGTTTATTGATGATATTCTGATCTACTCCAAAAATGAGGCGAAACATGCTCAGCACCTCCGCATTGTGCTCCAACGCCTCAGAGATCATCAGCTTTATGCAAAATTCAGTAAATGTGAATTCTGGCTGTCCAGTGTAAAATTTTTGGGGCACACTGTTTCAGCCGAGGGAATTGCTGTCGATCCAGGAAAAGTGCAAGAAGTACTGGATTGGAAGCCTCCTAAATCAGTCCACCAAATTCGGAGTTTTCTGGGTTTAGCCGGATATTATCGCCGCTTTATTCCGGATTTCTCCAAAATTGCCAAGCCTATGATAGAACTTCTCAAGAAAGGAGAGAAATTTGTGTGGAGTGAGAAATGTGAGCAAGCCTTCCATACACAGCACCGGTTCTAGCTCAACCGGACACCTCCAAGTCCTTTGATGTTTATTGTGATGCATGTGGTACTGGTCTTGGTTGTGTGCTTATGCAAGAAGATCGAGTCATTGCTTACGCTTCTCGAGCTCTTAGGCCTCATGAGATGAATTATCCCACTCATGATTTGGAATTGGCTGCTGTAGTTCATGCCTTAAAGATTTGGAGGCATTATCTTATGGGTACTCATTGCAATATTTACACTGACCATAAGAGCCTCAAATATATCTTCACCCAAGCTGATCTGAATATGCGTCAAAGAAGATGGTTAGAGCTAATCAAAGATTATGATCTTGAGGTGCATTACCATCCAGGAACAGCCAATGTGGTGGCGGACGCATTAAGCGGCAAGGCTCAATGTAATTGTCTCACCACCACCTCCTTCAATGAAACTCTTTGCCATGAAATATCCAAATTGAATTTGGAAATTGTTCCTCAGGGCTCATTAAACCACATGGTGGTAGAGTCCACACTGAGGGAAATAATTATCATGGCACAGTCAAAGGATAAAGGCATTGCTCATATAAAACAAGGGCTAGCTCAAGGGTTGCCCAAATATAAATGTTTCCGGCAAGATTGGAAGGGTATTCTTTGGTTCGAGCAACGACTTGTGGTACCCAAAGACCATGAGTTGAGAAAACAAATTCTTGATGAGGCTCATCTATCCAAATTCTCTATTCATCCGGGTAGCAATAAAATGTACCAAGATTTGAAGGAGAATTTTTGGTGGACAAGAATGAAAAGAGAAATTGCTAAATATGTGTCCGAATGTGATACATGTCAAAGGGTGAAGGCAAGTCATCTCAAGGTAGCTGGAACACTGCAACCTCTGCCTATTCCATCTTGGAAATGGGATGACATAGCTATGGATTTTATTGTGGGCTTGCCCAACACCTCTCGTAAACATGACTCTATTTGGGTGATTATTGACAGGCTCACAAAGACCGCTCATTTTATTTCGGTCAACACCACCTGTACTACCAAGAAGTATGCAGAAATTTACATCGACCGAATTGTTTGTCTTCATGGGATTCCCCGGACAATTATTTCTGATCGAGGCACTCAATTTGTCGCTCGCTTTTGGGAACAATTACATGCTTCCCTAGGCACCAAATTGATCCGTAGCTCCGCATACCATCCTCAAACTGATGGGCAAACCGAAAGGGTGAATCAAATAGTGGAGGATATGCTTAGAGCTTGTGTCATACATTATGACAAAACTTGGGATCAATGCTTGTCGTTAGCGGAATTTTCATACAACAATAGCTATCAAGCAAGTCTAAAAATGGCACCATTTGAAGCCTTGTATGGGCGGCGGTGTCGTACCCCTCTGAATTGGTCCGAACCCGGTGAACGGAATTTCTTTGGACCGGATTTAGTCCAAGAGGCTGAAGATAAGGTGAAAATCATCCAGAAAAATCTTCAGGCTGCACAATCCCGCCAAAAGAGCTATTATGACAAAAGAAGAAAGCCTTTAACTTTTGAAGTGGGTGATCATGTTTATATTCGGGTTTCACCAACAAAAGGCGTCCAAAGATTTGGTGTAAAGGGAAAACTAGCTCCTCTCTATATTGGACCTTTCCCAATCTTGGAAATTTGTGGACCCGTGGCATATAAGGTGCAGCTCCCAATTAATCTCTCCGCCGTACATAATGTATTTCATGTCTCTCAACTCAAGAAATGTCTTCGAATTCCAGAAGAGTCCATCTCTTATGAAGAAATTCCTCTTGAACCCGATCTCACCTATGAGGTTCGTCCTATCAAAATTATTGATCAAAAGGATAGAACCACAAGAAGAAAGGTTATCAAATTCTATAAAGTTCAGTGGAGTAATCATACTGAAGACGAAGCTACTTGGGAAGAGGAATCATATCTTAAATCTAAATATCCGGATTTTATGAGCTCCGTTCCAGGTAATTTCGTTTCCGCACTAAATTTTCTGCACCGGAATCTCGAGGCGAGATTCTTTTAAGGGGGGAGGGCTGTGACACCCCAGTGTCACTAATATAATTAAGACCCTTAATTAATTTAATTCACCCCCCTGATCCACCATCCTCCAATTAACCCTGCCATTCACTCAACCACCTCGCCAGCTCCACCCTCGACCCCTCCGCTCACTCCGCCATAGCTTAGCCGCGGAGGATTTCGCGTTTTTCAGACCGCCATTGCCATTACGGTCCGAGCTCCACCATTGCCGGAATCGTACCTCCTCGCTCCTCCTCCATCCAAGCTGAACCTCAAAACGCGTTCACCATGGCCAACTGATCCTTCCCGACCCCTTCTCCCTCCTTCTTCGCTCACCAGTGTGCCGCCCCACCATCAGCAGCGCCGCCGTAGCCAGGCTGCGCGTGGGCAGGCGCTACTGGCCGGGCGCCGGCCGCGCCAGGGAGGGGCCCAGCAGCGCCGGCACCTCAAGGCCACGCCCCCCCGCAGGCCAGGGCCGTTTCCCCGCCGTCCCAGGCGCCGGCTGGCTTCTAGCCGAGCTCTGCTCGACGTTCTGCTCGTGAGCATCCTGGAGGTTGAAGAAGAGGACCCCACGGTAAATAACCTAAAAGCCTAGGGGGTTATCCACTAAAGTTTTGGACTTATGTGTGAGGTGGAAAACTTGCAGGGGCCTGGTTGTAAGTCTCCGAGGACCCATCCAGCGAAGAAAGGACCTGTTGGCAAATATTTTCAGTTTCTCAGGGATCCGGATGTAAACATCGTTTTCACTGTTCACGTTTTCTCCCCTTTAGAATTCGGCTGAAACTTAATAAATCACCAAAAATCACACAAAATGTAAAATCACAAACTTGGACTTTCTGGAATCCTTGAGAAATTATCTTTCCAATGGTGTATCATATGCATGTGTACTCTATGTTATTCCTAATGTATTTTTGTATGTATGAAGATGTGCTTGAGAGGATGTTTATTGCTTTATAAATCATAGGAATGTGCTAAAAATGCAAAACCACTTTTGATGGATCTGTTTGGCTCAGTAGAGTTGAGTTGAGTATCTGTTGGCCACAGTTTATGCATGATTTTGGTAGATTTGGAATTAAGTTGGTTATAACTAGTTGAGAATGGATAAATCACCAAATATTCTATACAACTCAGAAAAATCTGACAAATTCATATAAAATGCCTCTGGTAGAATAGTAGTTTCAGTAAAAATTTTAGCTGCAGAACGTTTTTGTAGAATTTATTATGATTTTCTAATTAGTGGTAAATGTGGGCTGTTAGGAAAAATAGGAAATAAATAGGTAAAATACTGGAAAATCCCTAAAAAATAGGTTTAGTTGTCAAGAACATAGAAACATATTTACCTTAACTTGTGTTTATGAAAATATATTTTCTAGGCTTTATTTGGTAAGAACTAGTTAAGAAATGCTTATTTAATAAATAGTTTTCTTGTGGTAAAAATAATTTTGCAAACATGTACAGCAACCAGGAATGTTGAATGTTAGATTTAGCAATTGAAACTCCATTGTATTACTAGTGGTTATTTATAGATGTTTTGTTTAACTTATGTAGTAAGTTAAGTAGGTCGCTTAGACTGCCATGCTTAATTAGGATCGGTAGAAGTCGAGTGATTGCCTTGTCACTCGCGAGATATAGGTTTTTACTTTATTATCAGTTTATGCAGTTCGGCAAGCGGGGCTTGTGCGGTATTTATATTTGGGTGAACACCCCGCTTGCACAGAGTTTTGTGGCTAAGGCATTGATTGTGTGGCGATGTTGGTCAAGCTTTTGAAGGTACTAATCGTATGCCGGGAAATATGGTAAACTGGTAAACCTAGTACTTGATTCAAACTGACGTCTGACGGGTCTTCCTACTCCATTGGGCGAGGGGGATGATGGCGAGTGTAGCAGTGGCCGCGGCACAGGTTTGCCTGGGGCACCTGGGGTCCGTTGGGGCGTGCACTCGGGTGGAGTGGGCCCTGGTGGCAGATGGCAGGGAGAGATGGGGACGGTTTCCTCGTGAGGTCCTGGGTGTCTCTCACGGGTCGTGCGATTAGGTTGTCCCATGCATGTTTAAAATCAACTTGAGTTGTTCGTCCTTCGCGGTTACATGAAGCCGCTTGATCTATTTTCATACATCAATGTCCTTGGGCCAAATGGGTGGAAGTGTTGTTAGATGAGAAAGGTTAATATCATGTTAATCAATTGTTTTTCGACACTGATTGCTATTGGATAGATTGGCAAACTTAGTAATTGTTAGTTCACTTTAAAACTGGGCTAAAATATTGAAAATAGGGCTCAACTTGTAGATGCTTTTGGCAAAACAAACCCCGCAGCCAGAAAGCCTTGCATGTCTAGTATTTAACCTAGTCGGGTAAGTGGCTAATTTTTCAGATAATGGTGATGGTTATGACCCTGTTGCTGCCCTGACTTGGCCATGTATGCTTCCTGATGGTTGGTCCGTGGAGTTGGTGCCGTCTGAGTCCGACTCAGGCCGCGGGGATTGAATGTCCTATGTGGGCTCCATGTGATGTTATGTGTATCGACGTTTAGACTTCCGCTGTATTATAACTCTGGTTTGTAATAACTAAAACATATGCACTGTATTTGTATAATTATCTATGTGAACCCCGTGTTGTAAAATTTGTGATGAGTTGTACTGCCTGAGCCCATCTTCGAGTGGGACTGCTGCTATTTCGTTTCGGTCGAGAGAAAGGTGGTTTAATCGGGAAGGTATCCGACGGATTGCACGATTAGCTCGGTTTAAGGGCGTGGAGCACTGCTATGATAGTGGGCCCATGCTTTTAAACCGGATTAATTGGGGCGGTCTGCCACATTAGGGGGCGAACATGTCCCCCATCCATGGAAGGTTAAACTGGTGTGGCTTCAAGGCCCCTGCCATAGAAGGCTATACTAATTAGGGTTCTAGGTTGTTGGGGGTGACTATGTCCTTTCGGGTTCAGAAGGATGTTCAGGGTTAGGGACGGCCATGTCCCCTTGCCATAGAAGGCTAAACTAGTTTGGCTTTAGGCCCCCTGCCACAGAAGGTTGTACTAGTTAGGGTCTGGGTTGTTGTGGGCGACTCTGTCCTATCGGGTTCTGAAGGTTGTACAGGTTAGGGCCGACCATGTCCCTCCTGCCATAGAAGGCTAAAATGCTTTGGCTTCGTGCCCCTGCCATAAAAGGTCATACTGGTTAGAGTTTTGGGTTGTTGGGGGCGACTCTGTCCTATCGGGCTCAGAAGGGCGGCCATGTCCCCACTGCCATAGAATGCTAAACTGCTTCAACTTCGGGCCCCATGCTATAGAAGGCTAAAATGCTTCGGCTTCGGGCCCCTGCCATAGAAGGCTGTACTGGTTAGGGTTCTAGGTTGTTGGGGGCGACTCTGTCCTATCAGGTTCAGAAGGTTGTACTGGTTACGGGCGGCCATGTCCCCCTGCCATATAAGGCTAAACTGCTTCGGCTTCGTGCCCTTCTGCCATAGAAGGTCGTACTGCTTAGTGTTCGGGTTTGTTGAGGGTTTTAGGGTTTAGGGTTACGACAAAAGTTACTATTACAGTTACTGTCTTACAAGCAGAACAAGTTCTCAGCACAATTTATTGAGCTTTTAATCTAGACCAATCAAACCTAAAGGTATGCGATTTGTTCTATTTCTGATGCAATCAAATTTTATCAACTCAAATCAAGCATTTCTCTAGTTGAGTGCTTGTAGTTCTCAACATTCTTTAAATCTAGATCAGAATTACTTTAAATGTAGCTCAACTTTTGTCTATATGTATCTCAACATTTTTCTAAACCATTCCTAGTTTTATAAAAAGCTAGCTCAACTTTTTTTAATGTTAGGTCCATATTTCCTTAAATATATCCTAACATTTATCTGAACCTAGGTCAACACTTTGTATAAATCTTGTTGCGGCTCAGCATTCCTTTAAATATAGTTCAATACTTATCTAAATTTAGTTCAACATTCTCTAAAAATTAGATCACCATTTCTCTTATTCTAGGTCAATATTTCTCTAGTTTTAGATCAACATTACTTTAAATATAGTTCAACATTCATATAAATATAGTTCAACATTCTTTATAAATTAGATCACCAATTCTCTTATTTTGGGTCAACATTACTCTAGTTGTAGCTCAACATTACTTTAAATATAGTTCAACATTCACATAAATTTAGTTGAACAATTTCTATAAATTAGATCACCATTTATCTTATTCTGGGTCAACATTTCTCTAGCTGCAGATCAACATTCATTTAAATATAGTTCAATATTTATGTAAATTTAGTTCAATATTTTTTATATAGTAGACCACCATATTTCATGTTGTACAGACTAAATAAACTGATTTTAATTTTGTTTTACATTTGACAAATGCATGTTGGACATGATATCAAATGCAGAGATATTGTAACTACACTTATTTCATATTGTATTTACATTTCACATTTAGAAATTCATTGTAATGCCCTGGATTTCGTAAACATGGTCACAATATTTTACTTTATGTAGTGCAAATTGAAACTTCAAATTTGTAGTTGCAAGTTCCCACCCGTTATTTACCCCCTTATAATCACGTGCCTAGCAAAAAATAAAATGAATGAACTGTATTTTACCATGTGCAAAAAAGTCAAATAAACAGTTCTATTTTGTCGCGTTCAAAAAAGTCAGGGCGTCCCATGTGCCATTCATAACAGAACAGAACTGCAAAAAAAGTCAGGGCGTCCCGCACGCGCTACTACTTGCTTAGTTGGGCTTAATTGCACTACTAGTTTTTTGGTGGGCTTTAGTTGGGTTTAAAGCCAACACGCTTAACTGGCTTTTGTTAGATTGATCTCAAGTGGGCTGGCCCAACGGCAACCTATTAACCCCTTAATCGCGCCCTGATCGGGGGCGCCTAACCCTAATGGTTAGTGGGCCCCCGTCGCACTGCGCTATATTAAGAGGGGTGGGGGCTGGCAGGCTCTGAACACGAGATTCGCCGTAGCCGTACTCCCCACCCCGACATTCCTAGTGAATCCGATCACAGAGGCGTAGCAAGCGGCGGGATTGCTCCACCGACGACTTCACTGCGACCTTCTTCCTCCTGCGACGCCGCCGCCATCGCCATGGCCAACGCCGCCGGGAATCCCGCCGCCACCGCTGATGGTCGACCCTTAACCCTTTGTTTCCTTCTCTGTTCTTGTTAGTAGTCAATGTATAG